>JAOXOE010000343.1:36876447-36911641 GCA_028565055.1 Phoeniculus purpureus | reverse complement strand
AGGTCACCCCTCAGTCTCCTTTTCTCCAAGCTAAAGAGACCCAGCTCCCTCAGCCTTTCCTCGTAAGGGAGGTGTTCTACTCCCTTCAGCATCTTTGTGGCTCTGCACTAGATCACCCCTCTGTCCCTGCTGCCTGACAGGCTGGGCAGTATTTTAGCCAAGAACAGAAGACTGTGGGAGAGCACAGTGGGCTGTCCATAAGCTCACAGCAGTGGTATTTGGGCACTGAACCCATCTCTGTATTTTTGACAGTCTCCCCTTAGCTGGGCACAGTCGCACTTAGACCACTGAACAATAAATCATTGCTTCTCACACCTTTTTCCTTTCTGTTGGCTGCAGTTTTCTTCACAGACCTGAAACTGTGTTTCAGTTCAGTTTCAAGGAGAAATCCCATCTCAGCCCAGCCAGCCTGGGAAAAGCTCGGGGTACACTTGCCATGCAGGCAAGGAGGAAGCAAGTTTAGTTTCTCAATGAGTCTGACCAGCTCAGCTCTTGAGTTTGGCAATCAAACCTCTCACATTCGACGGAGGAGGATCTTGCTGCTGTGGGATGTGTAGCCTAGTCCTGCAGGCCCTAAGCTAGCTTTGTGCCCCAAGAAAGGCCCAAGAAGGGTAAATAAGAAAAGCAAGGCTGGTGTCAGCAGCTGTGCTTCAGTTTGCTGTGCTGGGGTCTGCACTGCTGCAAGGAAAAACCATCAGGGTTTGCAGACTGAAAGAAATGCATGAGAGCAGGGCCACGAGCTGGGCAGAGCTACTGACGTGTTTTCCAAAACAGAGGCAAAATCTTCCTGGAAGGCAAAGATGTTGGCACTTTTTGCTCTAACAGTCTGTAAAATACAGACCATGAACGTACCTGGGTACAGACATCTCCACTGGAGCTGCTGCAGTCCACATAGGTGTGGAGGAGCGCTGAGGAGCCATCTCACTGGAGAAGTGAACCCGAGCAGCTCCCTTCCATCTGTTGCTCTGGGAAGCTTTAACATCCAGCACCAGCCTGTCCTGCCATGTACTGGGCTCTGCTTGTCTTCCCTGCACCTTAAATGTAAAGAAAGGAGCTCCCATTAGGAGCTGCCAGAAGAGCAGCAATGGGTTTGGAAGGGTGAGGAGCTGAAGGAGGCTGCCTGAGAGATAAAAGCCCTCCCACACCTCCTCCTCCTCCCCTGAATCCCACACAGGTAGCAGGGATCTAGGGCTCTACTGTGTAAGGA
Organism: Phoeniculus purpureus; assembly: GCA_028565055.1. NCBI lineage: Eukaryota > Metazoa > Chordata > Aves > Bucerotiformes > Phoeniculidae > Phoeniculus > Phoeniculus purpureus. The sequence goes on along the minus strand of JAOXOE010000343.1, from coordinate 36,910,434 downwards.
GACTATCAGGCGGCCACTGCCGAGCCTGGGGAAGGCAGATGTCAGCAGCTGGAGAGAGGAGGAAGAAAAGAGGGAGGAGACAGCTTGTGCTTGTTTAAAACTCCAGAGTGTTCGCACAAGGAGCAGTCACAGGCATTGCTCACCTTTTAAGATCTCTACATAAACTGCTAGCCACTAACAAAAAGGAAATTAAGGGTAACAACTCCTAGTGAGGAAAACAAACAAGAGGTTAAGACCATAAGAGTTGGAATAAGCTACAGCCACAGCCTCAGATCAATGTCAATCAAACCTAGTCCTGACCTGAAGAGTTTTACACCTTGAGAAATTCTCTTCATTTGATTTATATAACAGATCAACATGATGCAAACAGCGGCAGGAAGAGTTTTGTGAGGAGCTGATGCTAAAATAAGGCGTGTGGGTCCTGAAACCCTCCCAGTAGGATGGCCTGACCCGTGGTTATGTAATGGGATAAGTACAGTAGTGCTCTGGAGCATTAACCCGAATTAAAGGATGAAACGGCTGGGCAACAGGGCAGGGACCCACTGACACGGGTTGCTGGGTAAGTACTGAAGAAACTGCAAAACCATCATTTAAATGTGGAAGCTCTTGCTGAGGAGCTCAGTGGTTTTCATGCGAGGGATTTCTTCTCCCTGCAGGACCAGACTGGCTCTCAGGGCAACGTGGCTGGGGACAAGGGGGTTCATGGAGAGGTTCAGCACCCCATAATCACTCAAAGGTGGCCCCGCTGACCCCACAGGCTGCAGTGGCTCTGCAGAGCCAAGCAGTGCATTCCAGGGACAGCAGCTGGGCAAGGTATCAGGACTGGTGCAGAACCAGTGCATTGTGCCTGTGATGCAGTTGCATCAGGAGTTACATGGCTAAACCCCCAGTGCCTCACAGCAGGGGGATGCTCCCTCCTCACGATGCTGCTGGCTGTCACTAATCCTCTCAACCTGCTGCCCAAAATACCCTGCGTGGCCGTCGCTGCCGCACAACGGAAAACACATGGTCTGCTCCAAAGTCACATAGAGCTTGATCTTCTCCTGGGGTCATCTGTGTAACCCAGGGCAATGCCCATCACAGCCCATCTCGCTGGAGACATTGCTTCCCATGAGAGCTGAGCCGAGGCCACACACCATTGTCAATCCTGAGCCCCTCCACAGGATTATTCCAGATTTTCCTTGGGGAGCTAAAATCTGAATCCAGCCAGCAGCTCATCCACAAGTGGCATTTGTCTGGGTTCAGTCCACTGGCGCTGCTTCAGTTTGACAGGTACCTCCAAGGAACAGACCTCTCTGCATGCTTTGTGTCTTGATTTTAGGATGCTACCCCCTGTACAAAGTGTGCCTCTGCTGGCGGCTTTAGAGCAGCTCCATGGCTTTGTTGCGCTGACCTCTACGCTTGTGGCTTCTTGGTGGGGTGAGCAGGCCTGGCCCACCCATATTCCCTTTGCCATTACCAGAGCACTTCTGCTCTCAACACCGGCTCCCAGATGTGCGACAGAATAAGGTCTGACTCAAACGGTGTTACGGTGTAATTGCATACCAAATAAACCTCCCTTTGCCACTGATTAAAGGCAACATGAAGATATTTGGTTGATGTGTTCCCCCTCAGATGAACACATGTCTGGGTGCTAAAACATCCTATAACTAGGCAAGGTAAGCTGGCTGTAGGACAGCGTCCCACTAGGACCGGTTTAGCATGTGCTGGGGAACAAGTGATGGTGCCTTCGCTTGGTTTAGCACCTGGTGGTTACATCAAACCAGCTGGGATGATTTTGCAGCATCCGTTTCGGCTCTGTCTAGAGTTAGGAAGCCAGAAACAAAAACAGCCATCCAGACTTTGACGCTCTCCTAAGAAACCTAGTTTAAGAGTCACACCTCAGGAGTGGTTTAAATGCATTGCTTCAGCAGAAACAAATTAAGTGAAGCTTTTGCAAAACGCTATGTGCCTACTGCTGCTTCCATTAGACCAAGCTAAGCTCTGTTCTGAAACACCAGACTGCTGAAAAACATCCTCTTGACCCACAGAGTGACCATAATCAGGCAGGTGGGTGTGAAGTGACACCTAGTACAGTGGTGTCACAGAATCACAGAACATTAGGGATTGGAAGGGACCTCAAAAGGTCATCTAGTCCAATCCTCCTGCCAGAGCAGGATCACCTAGACCCAGTCGCAGAGGAAGATGTCCAGGCGGGTTTTAAATGTCTCCAGAGTGTCCTTCTCCAGTAGATGCTGTCTGTCTGCCTAAAAAAAAAACATCCCTGGACAAGATCCCACAGAGTTAGGGAAAACTGGCCCCGCTTCTGCCTGGGGATGCTCATCAATGGCTCTTTCAGAGCAGCAAGGTTAGCACAAGACACCTGAGCAAACATCCCTGCATTCCCAGGCTATTTATATGTCTTAGTGCTTTCAGATGTTGCTCCTTTGCGTCTGTGGGTGCCCTGGCTTGGCAGCACCCCTCCTCACACCCCACAGAAGCAGGACCAACATCTTCACCACATGCATGTGGTCCTGCATGGTTTTGAAGCAAGTTCAGCCTCACCAGTACTGATGGTGCCAGTGGCTGATGCTTCCGCTGCTCTGCTCCTCTGAGAGACACCAGCACTGACTGTTCTCATCAGGGAAATGGCTGCAAGGAAAAAAGTAAAGAAAAGTGACCATTCCTTTGGTTTTCCTCCCAGCTCAAGGCTTTCAAAAAGAAGAGTTTCTGTGGCTGCAGTCTCAGCTCCGTCTGAGGGGTTTGACTGCAGCTTTTGCTGAGGTCTGTGTGGCCATGGGCACTTGGCAGGTGCCAGGGGAGTGTGAGGTGCTGGAATTAGGCTTATTTTCCAGGCAAGCAAAGACATGTCAAACAAGGGATGTTTATCTGAGCTTGCAGAACCTGCCCTTCATCCCCACTGCTAAGACCCTCACCCCACGCCCTGCACTGTCCTGAAGCTTTTCTAGCATTGGTGCTTTTGCCAGCGTGGGGCATCACTAGTGTAAATATTAAGAGAGTGACTTTGGCCCGCTCAGAGCATCTGCACAGCAGGGCTACTACGGGTGGAGCTACAGGAGTGACTCTTCTTGTGCTAATGTGCCCTGGAGTGGGTAACACTGGGGAGGAGACACGTATCAAATCAGCTGTGCCTTTGACGTGTGTCCAAAGCGAGTTCAGTCCAGAGAGGTCTGAGCACCCATATGGGCCACGATGGGGGGTCCTTTCTACCCCACTGGAGATGCTCATTTGGGAAGGGGCAGGAGGCTACAGCCAGCTGCTGCTCCCCATGCCTTCAGGTTAAAAGCCTTGTTACCTGTAAGTGCCACAGAAGACCAAAGGTTGAGGACAAGTGTTTGCCATGCAGCTGGACAGCTACTGCAAGCTCAGGGGTCCCAAATGCACCTTAGCCCCATTTACCTGTCTATGGCTCACAGCATTGACACCAGGCAATACCCAGCTGGAGCTTGGCACCATCCCTGTGCCCTGTGAGGGTGGGACCAGGAGCTGGCAGTGACACCATGTCGCTCCTCAGCTCAAAGTGCCTGGAGGAGGATGGTGTGGGCTCACCTTGAGGCACTGTGCAACCACCTGGGCAGCTGTGGTTCCATCGCTCCCATGCTGCACGTACCCAGCTCAAAGGCTGTGATACTTAAAATGACCACCACGGGACCTCCCGTGACCCCCAGCAGCACCCCCTGTGAGGGCAGGTCTGTCTGAAGGGTGGCTCCACGCAGCACGCGCCGTGCCACTTAGTGCTAATCGCTGTTTACTCCCTCCGTCTCTTCCCGTCGGCCGCTTGCAGCGAGTTAAAATAAATGAATAATATTTGACTGAATAATGCATTCGTGATCTCTAGTAATTTCTCCTGAAGTAGTTATGACAAGCACATTAGCTGGGACTAATTCCTCATGCTGCTTGTAATTTGGCCAGGAGTCAGACATGAGAACCTGTTTTCGTAGCAGCTCATAAACGGTGGTTTATTGCTGCCCGACCCAGCGTCCTGTAGCTGCAGCTTCCTTCCCAGCAGAGCAGCCATGAGCGTCTGCTTCTCTTGGCACGTTCCTCTGGTTAGAGAGACCATACTTTGCAAATAGACCGTGTTGGTTATGATTCAGCCCTAACCACCACAAACAATCTTTCTGTTTCATCAGGGGAAAATCGGGTGGAGCAAAACCCTGCCCATCAGCTCTACCTGACGCCGCACAGCTCTTGCGCGTTAAACAGCACCTGGAGCCCAGGGATGTGGTCACAGGCCTTGCCCTAAAATGTACAGCAGGTGTAGGAAGCCAAATGATGGCATGACCTTGCTTGTGCACCACGCTTAGAGCTGCTCCAGGGGATCCCACTGAGACCAGAGCTGTGGTAGGGACTGGCCTGGCAGCACCACAGGCTCTGACCCGGCTCCAGGAATTGATGGCAAAGTGGGCAACCAAGAGGAAAGGACTGAATCCCCAGGTCCACAGAGGCAGGGGGACTCTGCTCTTACCTACACCGCAGCAAGGCAGGACTTCAACTAAAACCTGGCTGATTAGAGCTCTGTGGGCTCCGCACATTCACGCTGGGACATTGCGTAAGGGTTCACCTTGATAGCCAGAGAAGTAGCAAGGCTTGAAGGGAAGCGGGGGCTGAGATTTCCCTCCTGCTCTTGCCAGCACACCCAGATGCTGGGAGTAACATTCCCACTAGTGTCCAACTGGGAGCCACTTAGAGGGATGGCAAAGGAGATCTGCTCATCCGTGAGCCCCTCTAATTTGAAAGGGTCTTGGTGTGGGCAAGGGCAGAAAGCACAACCCTAGGGCATGCAGGAGAGCTTGCCAAGTCCCACCTCATGGCCAATGATGGTAAGCCCCTGCTAAAACTATCAGTTAATAATCAATAAAGAAAGAAAGAAAGAAAACTGGGTTGGCTCGTCCCAGTCAAGGCCACATTAAGGCCTGATGAGTGGTGGTCCCCAAGCCAGCCCTGAAGCCCCCACCCCGATGTTGCTAGTAGTGTCAAGGAAAGCCACAGTGGGTTTGCTCTGGTCTGACTGCGGCACTGCAAAGCAGCCCGTGCCTGCCCCAAGGGGTGCTGCAGTGTCAGCAACCCCAAAGAAATTACAGCAAGGGCAGAATCTGGTTGTGAAGAATATTAATGATCAGTCGTGCCATTTGCTGCCCAGCCATCTGTAGGACGCAGAGCTGAGGAGTCACCTCACCTTCACACGAGGTAACATTACAGCATCGTCCTGCCAGCCTGCAGACAGATGGGCAGACAGACAGACACCCAGCCCTGCTCTGCCTCAGGAAAACAGCACTTGTACTGCTACCCAAAGCCACACTGGGGGTCTCTCTGCATGGCCTCCAGCCAAACCCTCTCCAAGGGCTCATCTCACGACTGGTTCCTCATCCAGACTGCGGTCAGATACTCAGAGGTAGATTTTAGCCAGCTGTTCTGAGGCAAGCAACCAGTCCCCCTTACACCACACACACACACAGGCCTGAACAGATGCTGAATCTGCTCACCATCGTTTAATGCAATTTGATAAGGAAAAAAAGAAGTAAAAGCCTTGACGCCTTGTGAAGTCAGAGAGAGTGAGTAAAGCCACTGACATCACCTCCACAAGCAGGACAGGCTGACAGATGGAGACACCTTGCAGCTCAGGGGCTCCCATGAAAATGCAAGCCCCCAGGAGCCCACCTCTCCTGGCTCACAGAGCTGCTTATTTGCAGCACCACTGTAAAACTCTGGCTGGGAACAGTCAGAGCACTTCAGATTCGCACGCAGCATCTCACTCATCCTGGGTGGCAACAGCTGCAGGTTGCACCTGCTCTGGCACTAGACCAGCTACACACGTACCAGCGGGGCTGAAGTGTTTGACAGAGAAAGGCCCTGGAGGATCTGGTCATTCAGGTTAGAAAAGATCCTTGAGATCATCAAGTCCAACCAATAACCCAACTCTACCAAGTTCACCACTAGACCAAATCTCTAGACACCACACCTGAACAGTCTTTACACACAGCCGGGGACGGTGACTAAACCTCCTCCCTGGGCAGCCTGTTCCAACCCCTGATCATTCTTTAGGTAAAAAAATCTTTTCCCAATGACCAGCCTAAACCTCAGCAGACGATGATCAGCAGATGCCCTGTGCACCACACAAAGCACAGTGTCAGCGAGGTTACGGCCACAAGCAGGTTTCCCTGCACGCAGCACAGTCTCCCTGTGATGCTCTCCACAGATGGGTGCCTAACTGGTTTGAATCACTGGTTTGATTTCCTTTCATGATAAGGCCTTTAATAACCAACTGTATATACAACAAGGTAAATATTCAACCAGTTCAGAGCTAGGCTGCAGATCAAATCTCTGCAAATCTTTCTTCTTTCCCTTTTAAAGACAAAAACCCACACAGGCAGCCTGCGGGGGAAATACTTGCTCACTTAGCGCTTCCCTCAGCTCATGAGATAAACAAGCACCTAACAATTTTGCACTTGTATCAAGGCAAAGCAGCTGCTCTCCAGCACTTCAAGGAGAAGAGCTGGGTACTGGACAAAGCCTGGCTCCTCTCCTGGGCTTGTGTTTCAGCTCTGTCCTCCAGCCTGGCACACTGTTAGTGCCAGGTGTCCAAGCTGTCTGTGGCCAGGAGGTGAGGTCCTTCTCCACAGAGCAGTACTGCTGTACTCACACAGACTCAGACTAATACTCTAGAGAGCACGTGGCAGTGAGCCCAGACTCAAATCTCGGGGAGGAAGGAGGGAATGGGAGACTCACCCTCTGTCCTGGTTCTGGATCCTGCAAAATCAGGTGCCAGCCCCCACGCAGGATGTCATAGAAAGACCGGCCAGCAAATATCCATCTGTTTCTGCAAACCACCAGGGTTCACCAGGAGCACCTTCTGCAGGACAAGGCAGTGGCTCTTCCTAAGGGGGGTGGATAAGGAGGGACAGAGTCTCTTACATAAAACATCTACTTGGGAAGTAGTAGCCAGGGTTTGTTTCCAGCCTCAGCTGAACATTCAACAAATCACAGCTTCACCCTCATGTGCAAGGAGAAAGGGAGAATCAAAGGCATCTTCAATAGGCTGAATGAACCTGAGTAGATCTGGGGACTTAAAAGATCTGGGAGAGGGTATCTGAAGTCACTCAAGAGCTTTCTTGCAGGCTGCATCACACTCTGCATTGTAGACTAGGCTCCACCTGACCCTGTTCCTAATGACAGCCCCAGTCACTTGGCCATGAACAGGAGCTCACTTTAAACCGCACACGCTCCGTCTTCCCCCACATCCCGATACCCACAAAGTACAGCTCTTCACATCCAGAGAACACCAGTGGAGGACTAACGCAAACAAGAGCCTGGAGCAACTTTCCTAGACCCATGGCAGTGCTGAGGGTGCTCGTGATGCTCAAGGATGGTACACGGGGGACAGACTGGTACCCAGGTCCCCAGTACTGTCCTCCCTCTCCTGAGATGGCTGAGGGTGCTGCTTCTCTGTGAAATGGGAGGTTGTGCTGGTCATAAGATCTCTGATTGACGGGAGAGAAACCGCATGAGGCACAGAAAGGGAGCCAGGATGAAAGAAGCATACCAGAGGCTCCAGACCCTGTCCTGGACTACTTCTGCATTGTCCTGGACCAGTTGTCTCTCTGTGACTCAACTCCCCTTTCCTTCTGCCCGTTTTTCTTCTGTGCTTGTCAAAGAGGCAGGTCTAGGCACTTAGGGGAAGTGAAGCCATGAAGCAGCCCTTATCTCAGCGGGATGCAGGGCTCTTCCTGTGACAGACAGGGTGTTGCCTCCAGAGACATCACAGCTCAGCTCGAGAAGCATCGCTCCCTGCCTGCATGCTGGGTGATGTCTGCATTCTGTGGGCCACCAAGCTCCCTTCTAACCCTGCTCACGTTGTCACTGTGTGCTGTAATGAGCAGCATCAGCCCCAAAACTGCAGGCAGGGGCAGCAGCCGGCCCTAGGCACTCATCACCTATCTGACAGGCACTGGTGCTTGCACAAGTGAGGACAACTACCTGCCCCTCTGAAGCTCTTCTGACACAACTGAAACAGCCTGTTAACACAGGCTGCCAGACAGCGCTGGATCCAAGACAGAAACTGCAGATAAAGCTTCTCAGGCAGCAGCCCCAGCGCCAGATATTCCCCACCCAGCCCCACCTACCCGACCACAGCCAGCGACAAGCACAAGACATGCTGATGCTTGCCACTACCAGCAGATTACAGCTTCTGTGCTTGTTCTAATAACCAACTGCAAGCTTCACACAAACCCAGCCATACCCCAAGGTGATCCTCCCCACGACCCCACACCAGCTCTGAGCCACCCAGCCTACTCAGGAGGGGTTTGCAGAGGAACAGCAGGGCAGCAGAAGAGCTCCTGGCTGCTGTCGAGCAGCCAACAGCACCAGAACCCCATTCCAGGTCAGACAGGCATGGGACACATCAGATCAGAGTTGATTCTTTCCCCAAGTGGGATTTAGGGACAGTGAGGCAGGAAGTTACGTGTCTCCAAAACTACCCCAAAGCAGCCTCCAGCAGTTGCAGCTACTAAGGATCAGACATTGCACTTTCCGGAATTCCTTTGTATTTGTGACCAGAGACAGCTGTAACTGGTTCTTCTTCCTGAATTGTTCCTGTCCCTTAAAGTAAAGGGTGACAGGGACTGTGTTAGCATCGTACTCACCCGTTGCTCAAGCCCTGTAAGTGTGAAACCACTGCCTTCCATACCCAGCACCTGGGGCTGCTCTGGTTTAGGCACGAGCAGAACTGTGCTCACTGGAATCACGTTAAGTATTTCCTGCAGCAAACAGATTTATTTATAAGAAAAAAAATAAGTTAAAACCTGGCTGGACATGTTCCTGTGCAACTTGGTCTAGGTGGTCCTGCTCTGGCAGGGGGAATGGACTAGATGATCTTTCGAGGTCCCTTCCAGTCCCTAATGATTCTATGACTTAGGACATTGTGCTTCCATCACAGGAGGTAACAAAACCTGTTTGTATGTGCCCTACCAACAGTAGGAAGCAAATACCCCAAAAGCAGGTAACTTCCCCCTGATTCCAGGGATTTCATATGAAGTGAGATACATCCATCACTGAAATCCAAAGCAGAACTCTATTCACTGTGGGCTCTTCCTTGTGTTCCTCCTCTTGCACAGGACTTTGACTGGTGTGAAATACACCACACACATTTATTGTGTAAAAGGCAGGCTGGTCCTTCCAAACTTGAAGACTCCTCTACACAAAAAGCCAAGTGACATGCAACAAAGGTGAGGCCAGACGCACGCAGCGATGCTGTTACAGACCTAGAGCAGACCGCCTTGTTGTTTTAATAAGCTTCAGAAGAAAAGCCCCAGCTCTCCAATGGCCAGTCTCACCAAAGCTGGTTGCCTTCTACAAGTGTCAGTAAGCACCACAGAACTTTGTATGCTCAGGACAGGCTGAGAAGCTGAGTCTTTCCTTCCAGACAGTGTTAATTTACCAACATGTCCATTTTCTCAGTGCAGCAATTAGCTTGGTTGTCTTCCTTACACACATGTACGCATCCCACAGCCCACAGTAACACCACAACATGCTCACATCATCCTTGCCGGTCAGGAGAGGCAGCCTCTGCCCTCAGTCCATTTTATCTTGCTGGGCAATCCTGACCAGGCAAGTGTGAAGCAAGGCAGGTGGCAAGGAAGGAAATTACTCTGCCTATATAGTTCTGTATAGAGAAGCAGGTGTCCCTGCTCATTCTGGAGCAGCGCCACAGACTTGGACCAAGGCAAACAGGTACCAGAATGAAGTGACTGCTTTTGAAGCAGACCAAGCAGGTTCTCATCCTTGACTGCTAGGCAGCTCTCCCTGAGACTGGTGACTACACAAACTCATTGCAAACTCACTGGTTAGGACTCAACAGCAGCACTAGGGTCTATGAAAAAGCATCTGGGAAAGCCCCAATTCTTATTACGTCGGATTGCAACTGAATTTGCAAACAGGCAACAGCTTTTGGGGAGAAAAATCTAAACAGGAAGCTCAGCCAGAAGCTAAATAGAATCGCTGGTGAGCGTTCACGCCTGCAGTAGAGCTGACTTTCACCAGCACAAAAGTCTACCCAAGAACAGTCTAGAGAGGCTTTTGAAGATCCAACTGTCGAAAGATTTAAGCCCTTGAACTTGTGTTTTGCCTCAGATCATCTGAATACAACGAGCTCTTGCTTTCTGCCTGAACACTACTTAGGCTGGGGCTATCATTTCATGGATTTCTAAAGGTGGTTTCGTCTAGATTTAATCCAGCTGCGCTCTATGTATGTCCCCGAACAGGGAGGGTGGGATCAGGTGTCTGTATCACAGTAGGATTTGCTGTTGCTGCTGTTCAGGAGCTGTTTGTGCTTGCAGAAATTAACCTGAGACAGAGCTTCTTAAAATACCCGATACAGGTAACGGCAGGTTTTAAGTGTAGAAATTAAAGACTATTCCACTTAGGCAGGGTACACACAGTCAGACGAACTAAATGACCCAAAACAACTCCCGCTCCTTAGCAGATGATTTCACCACCAATCAATGTTGTTTTCAAATGTGTCCCCGCGCAGATGAACCGTTTCAGTTTTTCCTCCGGGCACAGGTATTTCAGAAGTAGACAGGAATTTAGAAAACAATGGCGCTCTGCTCTGAAAACTGAAGTTCAGATTTCTTACTCCTGATTAAGCTGAAGAATATTTTCAGAGCCAGGCAGCACAGTAGCGCTGTCTATCACCGTACAGCAGAGCCATTGCTGCTCCACTGCACTTGCCCGCAGCTCCACACTGGATCGCAGCAAGGGAACAGAGCAGATTCTTCACAGCAAGAGCATCAGCTCCCGATGAGTCACGGAAGCCAGTGCTGGCAAGAGACTGGCTGCAGGCACAAACAAGTAGCTCAGATTTCATCAAATAAAAAGCAGTAAACAGCCAAGAGACTTTCTAATATTTACTACAGTAATCTGCTACTGGGGGTGGTGGAAAATGGGCATCCCAGCTCTTTTCCTGCTGTATCTGCTAACAGAACCAGGCACTCTTGGATCAGTTCAGGGAAATTGCAGGAAAACACTACTATAATAATCCAATCCATAATCTGCTTCCGTTTGAACGTTAACCACCAACCATAACCATCATTTCCTTTGCATTAAGAGATTAGCTAAAGTGTATTCCCCGAGGGCAAAGCCCCACAGAAATACAAGGCTTCTGCCTTGTTCATTTTCATAATCTGCCTGTTAAAGAGACCTTACAAGCCCTGTTGCAAACTCAGCAGCTCATTAATCCACTCACTCATTTTGTTAAACTTTATTTTAAACTGAGTAACAGCACTTGACCCTCCCAGAGTCCTCACTAGCTACAGGAAGTTCAGCTGCATCAAACCTGAAAGAAAAACAGTCCAACTTATCTTCAGACAACAGCAGTTTAGGTGCTGAGGATAAAATTAGGTGGCTCCATTTAAAACTTCTGGAAAAGAGGCTTTTCCCTTTTCTTTCCTATTTCCAGCTAAAGAACTTGTCAGTACTGGTAAAGAAAGTGGAAAATGAACACAGCTGAAGCAAACAAGCATGTACTTCTCCAGCAGAGCATCTTCTACAGTGCATAAGCTGACTGCAGAGCCTTACAAGGACACCACAGGCACAGCTGCTGCTTTCCTTCCACTGGATTTGAAAAGCTCATCCAAAAGGAGCTTGTTAAGTCTACCACAAAGGAAAAAACTATATAGACTATGCAGAGACAGACTGTATTTAATAACTATTTTAAGATCTCAAGGGCATATAAGCTCTCGGAAAATTACTACATTACTCTGCAGTTTGACACCATGAGAAGTCTCATCCCCAGTGGTTGTTCAGCAGGGCCCAAAGCCGACACTCTGCTCTACACCAAGGGTCCTAAAGCCACTTCTAGTGGCTCAGTTAACACCGGTCCAACAAAAGCCAAACTTTAAAACAGTGATGAACAAGCACGTTGGAGTTACTCAAATGCTTAAGAGGTTTTTAAATCCATAACTAGATTAATTTCCAATTCAGCCTTAAATTGCCTCCTCTATGCTTAACCTCACAATTTATTAATCCCTCCTGACAGTGACTAACTTTGCTGCTAAAACACTTCTCATGATAAAAACCAGCCGCCCTGTTTCCTGTCACCCTTGAAGACCCAAAGAAAACTGAACACGTAGGCTTGAAGCTACACCATATATTTGTAAATAAAATAATTTGACAGAACAGGATTACAAAGTACGAAAGAAGCCCTTTCAGGATTTTGTAAGTACAAGAGAAGTCGACGTTAAGTCCATTTCATAACGTTTTAAACAAATACCACTGAGGAATATTACCATAAACAACTCTCTTTTAATGCTTTCTTTAAAAGCTTGGACCATATACATCACTTCCAGATGAAAAAAGTCTCACACGAGCGCATTGGTTTGGTTACAGCTTCAGGGATCAGTGCAGCACACAGTGCAAGTTTCACTCACAGAGAAAAGGTATTTAGGTATTTGAAGTAGGTACAAGAACATTCTGCAAAATGTAGGTTGTGATCTAACTCTTAGCAACTCTATTTCTGCCCCCAAAAAGTGCTGAGAAGTGAGCACAGAAACACAGGGAGAAATAAATGAAGAGATGGACTCTAACAAGACAAGGTAATATTTGACAGCTTAAGAAAGAGGAAACAAGGAAATGGATCAGAATAAGAACAACTGTCATCAGAAGGTGTGTACAGGGGAAGTCTGTACATTCCTGCTGTAGAAAAACTGAAGCTGACACTTCTGCCATCCCAAAATGTAAATACAGAGAGGTGCAGACTAAGCACTAGGAATTGAAAATGCTTCTCAGAACAGCCACTGAAGGCCACCATTCCCCATCTTTCAAGGGCTAAGTATATGCAACTACTTACTTCAGCCAGTCTTTCAGTACACCCAAAAGCTGAGTGCTTAGCTTGCAACTTACAGAGTCTTCCTAGTCCCTAAGTCTCCACCAGAAAGTATTTCCTCCTTTTTTGCAGTTATTTCTAAGTACCTGAAACACTCCTCGGTGTTGGGCTGTTTTTATACAAAAAACCCACAGAAACAAAACCAACTGATGTTTAGAAACTGCCCAAGCTACAGACATTAATGCAATTTTCACCGGAAGCAACGTCTTGCAGACTGTTGAAGCAGAACTGCCTCCCCCTAAAGACACTAAGTGCACATTGACTACCAGAAATCTCACAGAGGGCTACAGCCTTGAAGTGCTCTGCTCATGTGAAAAATAAAGATTCTGACTGACACTTGGAGCATACAGAATGGGAGACTAGTGCAATATGCAGCATCGATTGTTTATTCAATAAATATTTAACCCAATTACCGCCAATGGAGGCAAACAGTGCAGAAATTGTCACTTAAGATACAAAAGTTTAACTTTTTTAAGAAAGTCAGTTGCTACTAAGTTCATACAACTATTCCAAAGAGGATTTTCTGCTTCAAAATTGATGCTACCATTATAAAAATACAGAAACATAGTATTTGGGGGTTGAACATGCCTTTGCAGGTCTAACTCTTACATTTAGACGGGAATGTGACACTTCTGTATTCAAAAACTTAGTAAAAATAGAAGTGAATACTATGGTAGAGACATTTTCTGCACTGATGAATTCATTATAGTTCCCAAATACATCTGTCTTGGTCCTAGGCATACATTTAGAATGAAACAACTTGCGTCTCACATTTACCCTGAGGTCAGCTGTGTAAAAAGGAAAGCCAATTTCATACAGATACTTGCAGGCTTTTAGTTCCAAGTATAAGAGTATTTCCCAACACGCCAATTAAACTCCAGGGGATTAGAGAAAACCAACAACCAAACAACAAACTCACCCGAACCAAAAGTCCCCCAATAAAAGAAAAACACTACATAACACCCACCCTCTCACCAACGTCTTAAAGGAACAATTTAGTGTCATTTTTAGAACGATTTCAAAAATACAGAGGTTATTACATCCAAACACTGCATCACCAGCTACAGTCTCTGTTTGCATCTGCCAGATTGGAAATTTAGAAACTCTTCTGGAAAGAAAATGTGTAAATCCCCATGAAGAGTTACTCTTAAGTTTCTCATCTTGAGATTCTAACCCACAATGGAGACTCCTGGCAGGAGAACCTGCTGAAGCCTGCGGGAATGCGTGGAGTCTTAGGGTCTGCCTGCACAGGTGAGGACACGCAATCAGGGTCTCCATCACCCACCACGGGGTTCAGTTATGACCTTGTCAAAGCTCTGCTTTGAACACAGCAGTTATTTTCAATAGCACCAACAATCTCTCAGATACCAGCATCAGGCAAATACAGAGGGACACAGCATAGGTTTGTTTCTTCCTGAATCAGCACAAATGGTACAAGGCACTGCTTGGCATAGGAAGTCATAAATAAGAGCAAAACAAGACAATTTCCAGCTTTAGTGACATTTAAGTTTGCAAGTTGTGTCACATTTCAACCTATTACACACCACGCTTAGAAAAACAAGATGGTCTAAGGAACTAACCATTTCCGTATGTGCTCTGTGCACATTCACGGCTTCCCTCCCCCGAAAAGCTCCACAGAACAACATCTCAGTGTGAAGCCTTTGGAAATATGGGTTGTTAAATTACCGAAGTACATCTTATTCTCCAGTCTTCCAAAAGAAGTCTAAACTAGACACAACTCAAGTACAAGAGGTTGGAAAATATTCTGGTAACATTTGCAACAGTCTATCCCTGCAGAGGAGTGAAGGAACTATTGACTAGAGAACTCATAGATTGAGGCACATTGCAGTTGAAGATATTCAGGCATATTTATGGCTAGAACAGGATTTTTCTGAGGAATCTCACTACAGACTTCCCCAAAAGCAGCTCCATATGGTTTGAGACACAAATTGCAACACACAGAAAAAAAGGTTTGGTCCTTAATCACTACTGTCTTCGTCATCGTCATCATCAGATACATCATTTAAAGATGATTTAGGTGACTGGCTGTAGGAGTCTGATCTAGTGGACTGACAAGCAGTCATCTCTCCAGTAGAAAGGAGGTCATAGCAGAAGTCGCAAATGCGCACTGGCTTGGAAGACTGGCTCGGGAGAAGAAACCTCTTTTCAGAGCAAGGGCCGCACACAACGAAGCCGCACTTGCGACAGTGGTGCCGACGGTTGACGGGCGTAAATTTTGCTTTCTGGCAGCGCATGCAAACGGTGGCTTCCGAGTCTGGTACCCAGACAGCAGCGTGTTCATTGCTAGGAGTCTTCCCGCTTTTGGAAAGCAAATCAGAAACACACTTATTTATGTGGTTCATCCACTCTGACTTCTCTGTCGCTGTGGCAGCATAAACCGCAAAAGACTTTGTTGGTGTCTTGATGAGCCACCCGTTCCGTAAGTCTCCCTCATCCTGGATGGAATCAATTGTGACGTTTTCCAGCGGGATTATGTGCTGCTTATTGTATTTCTTCTTCTGGATGACAATGTTACCATAAACAAGAATGTCGTTGAACAGGAAGAACTGCCTCGCTTTGGGCTTCTTCCTACACAGCTTTGTTAGTACTCC
This sequence comes from Phoeniculus purpureus, assembly GCA_028565055.1. NCBI lineage: Eukaryota > Metazoa > Chordata > Aves > Bucerotiformes > Phoeniculidae > Phoeniculus > Phoeniculus purpureus. The sequence goes on along the minus strand of JAOXOE010000343.1, from coordinate 36,894,942 downwards.
CTCTCCAATCAGAACGCGGCCAGGAATAGTCAGAGGTTGACCGGCTGCTCCAAAGCAGTTTTCCACAATACTGATTCTTCTAGTATTTGCCTCACTGTTTGCCAAGCGATCCACCATCTTTCAGAAGTATCCTAAAATTAGAAAAAAGAAGTTTGTTGTTAGAACAGGACTGATTCAGCACAATCTTCCCCAAGGAAGGTACCAACCCCGCATTTCTTAAAATATCTAACAGAACCCACTGGCTCAGAGGCACCAACCTGGGCTAGATTTAAACAAGTACTAACATCTAAGAATTTTTAGCAACCAATTAGTCTTTTTTTTTTTTTTTGAAAGCAAAAATGTTCCATCCAGCCAAAAGCTATCTTTATCGCACAGACAGCACCTGCTCTTGAGAGCCTCTGGCAACAAACTCAGAGGCTTCCTCTCTATCCGAAGTTACAACATCCTGGTTTAATGTTCATATTTCTCTGTGTAACCTTCTGCATCTCCTCTCTGGACAGCAAAAGAAAGTATCATCCATCATTTCAAGTTCTAATACTGACAAATCCAAGAACCTAACAGGACAGCTTGGAGACCAATGTTAGCGTTAATAAGAGACAAAGATCAGTGATGATCACACAGGACGCCAAGCTCTTTTGTCAGTACATGAACTTTAAATCACAGGCCAAACCCATGAATCTAACTAACTAGAAACATTTTGTACAGGCCACAGCTTGCACGCCTCACCACGCTGCTATCATGGCAAACTCCTAAGCCAGGAGCAGGGAGCAAGTCATGACCCACTGCCTGCTGGCTGCTGCCTTCTTTTTGCAGGAGCCTCAGTCTTTACTTCCTTGCCTACTCAAACCACAACTGCATCCACCAACATCAGGTGACATTCCTAGGCAGACCAGCACAGAGCACAAGCCACACAGCAAACCACTGCTCCTGAGAAATTCTAAGTCGCCTGCAGCAGCTGAAAGATTAGGCTAGAAGGCTTTGATTTCAGAAGTTCTGATGAAGTAAAGAGTATGTTCCAACTACAGATGAAAACCACCCCTCATCCTTCCCCAAGCAGCAAATAAGATTTTCTCTCGGAACAGTGAGATTCCTAAGGCATCCAACAGGCAATTGAAAACAAGAATCACAGAATGTTAAAGGTTGGAAGGGACCTCAAAAGACCATCTAGGCCAGCCCCCTGTCCCTAGAGTGATTCGCACCTCAGCAAACCGCTCTGTAGCTTTTTATCCAAGAGCTTCCTGGGCAGAAATCAGGCAAAGCAAACTGCTGCTGGTCTGACCATGACCTGGTCCCCCCAGGTTCTGCCTGAGGTAATCATGAACCAGGAACTGACAGCACAGTGAGACAGCTGGCAGAGGCAAGTACTAAGGACAGTTCTGTCTCTCAGCAGGCAGAGCATGGCTCCTCTGTGCCTTCCTTCCCAGGTACCGCAGGGCTGATGCTCATAACACTCTTTGGTACAATCACTGCTTTGGGCAAAAGAGCAAATGCCACCACATTGAGCAAAGGAGCAAATACTCCAGAATCACCTGTGCTTCCCAACATGACCCCAGTTCAATAAATCCTCTGTGCTCACCTATCTTCTCTTTTAGATCTATGCTGCCTGCAATCAATACAGCATCAGCTTATAACTGAGATGAAACCAGGCTGAAACAAGGCTCAGACTTGATGCTGGAGACTCTCTCACTCTGCAACAACCTGATCCAGTCGGTCTTCTTCCTATGAAACAAAGTTCAGATACCTCCTTACAAAATACCGATGAGACTGCTTGATAGAAATTGGGTGGCAGAGAAACCTCTCATCAGGCCTCATCTACATAAGTACGCTACCCATGATTACAGAGACCCACACACCCAGTGTCAATTCTGATTAAAAAATAATTGATTTTCTGCTGTGAGAATTAAGCCAGTTTCATGTAAGGAAACTGACTTTTTTTGTATTGTATCCAGCTCTGGGCCCCTCAGTTCAAGGAGGACACAGAACAGCTGGAGAGAGTCCAGAGCAGAGCCATGAAGATGATGAAGGGAGAGGAATACCTCTCTGATGAGGAAAGGCTGAGGGAGCTGGGTCTCTTTAGCTTGGAGTAAAGGAGACTGAGGGTGATCCCATTAATGTTTATAAACATGGAAAGGGCGGGTGTCAGGAGGATGGAGCCAGGCTCTGCTCAGTGGCATCCAATGACAGGGCAAAGGGCAACAGGTGTGAGCTGGAACATAGGAGGTTCCACATAAATATGAGAAGGAACTTCTTCCCAGTGAGGATGACAGAGCACTCGAAGGGGCTGCCCAGGGGGACTTGTGGAGTCTCCTCTGGAGACATTTAAAACCCACCTGGACATGTTCCTGTGCAACCTGATCTAGGAGATCCTGCTGTGGCAGGGGGATTGGACTAGATGATCTTTCAAAGTCCCTTCCAATCCCTAACATATTGTGATTTTCTTAAGCTCTACACACTACATCATCTTTCAAAGTTTAGCACTGAAGACAGAAAAATCTGTTAAAGGTATTACTCAGCACTACTTCTGAATTTTCTTCATGTGCCTTACATCAGTGGTTACAACGTGGGCTGTGTTTTATGGTTAGGGACCTTACAAAGCCACCAAATCTGAAATTATTTTAATCTGCATAAGGTCAAGAAAAATCACAAACTGCCTTGTAAAAAAACAAACAGAAGAGCCAATGAGATTTACTTGTGCTGCATCACAGCACACAAGCAAGTACATCAATGGTATTTCCTTGAGGTATCAAAGAAAAACAGGCTGACCTCCTCCATCATCCTATTCAGTGGCTTCCCATTTGATCATTTAGAAAATATTTTCTTAACAGTAAGTTTAAGTCATCTTTGCTGCAAAACAAACATGTCTTTCTGTTCTTCCAGCAGAATAACCATCAATACCTTCTTTATTAAGCTTCCTGAGGACTGAAATGCTTGTCACTTATCTCTAGGAGGCCACGTGGAAGGAAAAAAAACCAACCTCCTGAACAAAACCCCCTCTTACTTCCATCTCTGTTAATGTTATCTTCTCCCCAACCCCCGCCGCCTTGTGCCACTACAAAAATGTGATGAAGTTCAGAACTAACTGGGAGAGTTTTATAGCTCAGGTACACAAGACAGTTGCAGCAGAGGGAGACAACAGAGGGATGGAAAGGAAGGTGGTCAGACAGTGCTCTGCACAGGATGTACTTTGGCTTAAATTGGTCTGCAAACAGAAGTATTAGTTTGATTTATTTTTTATTTTGAGAGAGCAGCAGAAAACTCAAATGATACCACTAAGATGCAGTTTTTTTGAATTACATTATCTTTAAAGTCCCTTCCAACCTAAATCTTTCTGTGATATGCTGCTAGTTTGTCGTAACTATTATCTTTCCTATCTACCTCCTACCTTACCTCCCAAGGAGAAACTACTAAGGAATACACAACATAGACGAGGAACTCTATGATGTGCATTTGCTAGACTCAAAAATCAAATTCAGGTGCCTAACTGCTGAAGGCCAGGGTTTAGAATGAGGGCTAAATGCCATTAATTCCCAAATATCCCTTCTCATCTAAAAACATACTAGTAATAAACAGCCCCTGTGAGTGGGGCTGTTCAGAGCTGAACCAACAACCACTTTGGATTTAGAAGGCAAGAAATCGGTCACAGGGTCAGTATATTTAGTCATCCCATGTTCCCTGTGAAGTGGGAAAAGGACTTAGTCAGCACAGTGCAAAGTAGAGAGAGCAGAAGAATCCACTTTTCTGCAGGTACAAAATAGGCACTATTTTTGAACTTACCCTTTTATACAGATTACCTGCAAATTACAGCGAGTTAAATGCTTTTGCTAGTCAACAGAAAAGCTCCACAATCATACTGATGAGTTTCACTGAAGGAAGCTCTTGGTGTGAATTTACAGCGACCTGCAGGAAGGACTCACTGCTTCACAGCTCCAGCTCAGTGCTCTCTGCACTCCCTGACAATAAACAGCAAACTCGGTTCAAGGTCACCCTGAAAGCTTTCAAAATACAAGTCCTGGAAAAAGAAAACCGGGCAAAAAGGCTAAAGGTTTTAATTAACTGTTCTCTAGGATGACCTAAGAGAAAACAACTAACCAGGATCATTTAATCACCATCGTGGCTTGAAACCAAGACATGTGACTGCAGAACTTGTGTTGAAAACTGTACTTTCAGCATGTCATGAAAATAATCACTTAGTGGACTTAACACAAGAATCCAGGGCAAGTTAAGAACTACCAATAAAGACAAGATAATCAAATCTGTTTGTAACATGCAACAAATTCTTACCTGTCCACCTCAATTAACACAGCAGCAGCCACAGACTGTTGATGGATTATTCTACCTTTCCAGAGCATGAATTGTATTTTCCCACATAAAGAGATTAAACTTTTTAAAGCAAACATTCTGAATTTTCTAATAATTTTTTGCAGAACTAAAAATTAAAAAAAAATCTGAAATCTCATGCATGCTAATTCTCAGAAAAGGATAGTGCAAAGTTAACAAGCAAGGAAGGAAGTTCATAAGTGGATAACAAGAAACTGCCTTTCACTCCAGCTTCACATTTGTATCCCGCTAGTGAGAACAGTCATCTTCAAAGGGAGCAAACGTAGATGTTGCAGAAACCTTTGAAGAACTAACAAGTTACCCAGGTACCCAAAACACAACTCATGTTGAGGAAGCTGCTACAGTTATTAACATTCCACACTAATGCAGCAGGAAAATAATGCTGTTGGGGTTGCTCTGCAACGACAAGTCATTTCCACATAATTGTTTCTTTCTGCCACCGTATCCTGGTGACCAAATGAGCAATCTCCCAGGACTCAATGCTTCCACAGGTCTTGGTTAAAATAGGACAATGTTTATCTTACATGCTGGCTCTCCTCTCGATAGAGGCCAGGCTAAATGACACTGGATAGCTGGAGGTAAAGAGTCAGCAACCCAGACTGACGTAGCTATGCCAAATTTAACACCATCACTAAAGTCCTCTACTACTACATTAACACTGTAGTAGCTGGCATCACCACAGAGCAGAACCACAGGTCACACAAAGGTTCTGAAGGAGGGGAAAAAGATGAGGAAAAAGCCATTATGACATAGTGATGTGGACTGCATAGAGCTCAGCACAAAACCTTTCCTCACCCCAGCATGGTGCATGCTGCCCTCACAAGCAACTTACTTCAGACCACAGGACAGACACAAAAGGTAGGCAGGAGAGGGACACAACCTGAATTCCCAAGCTTCCTCAGCAGTACAGCAGAATCATCAGTGCTCCATTACTTTCTGTCCTGGCCAAAAACAAGTCTTGTCTCCCTTAACAAGCACTAACTAACATGCATCTGACTTAGTATTGTTCTTCAGGATTCCTTCAAAAGAGAAAAATGTCACTGCCTTGCCGTAACTGCCAGTTCATTTATCATCATCTAGATGACTAGCAAACGAGGATGTTAATAATTACATTTAACACACTGCATTAGTATAAACCAAGCAGTTTAGATCAGACTGTTGGTATAAGAATGCTCGTTGCACATCCATGATCACATACACTCACAGCAGCTTAAAAGAAAAAGGTGTATTTCACAGATTCACAGTCTTCCTCTGGCTGGAAGAGACCCTTAAGATTATCAAGTCCACCTTTAGACCTACCCACACAGACGCCCATCCAGTCCTAAAGCAGCAGCAGATCCTGGATGTTTCCCAGCCACATTCAACAGCACAAGTTCAGTTAAAAAAGAAGTACTTAAGTACAGTACCTGAACACACTGTTATAAAAGATGGAATTAAATATCTCTATATAGATACTGTTACTACAAGAGGAAAATAATAAATAAACAAAAGGTAGAAACAGCAGATCTGAATGAAAGCATATTATAACTTGCCACCCAATAAACTTCTAATTACCCAGTTGTCATGCAGAGCCCCTGTTCTCCCATCTGCATTTGCACAGATAAACACTGGCAACTGTTTTCCACAACTACACTGAAACTAACCCACTTTACTTCTGACCTAGGAGGAAAATATTCACAGAATCACAGAACATTCAGAGATTGGAAGGGACCTTGAAAGATCATCTAGTCCAATCCCTCTGCCACAGCAGGATCAGCTAGATCGAGTCGCACAGGAACCTGTCCAGGTGAGTTTTAAATATCTCTAGAGAAGGAGACTCCACAACCTCCCTAGGCAGTCTGTTCCAGTGCTCTGTCACCCTCACTGCAAAGAAGTTCCTTCTCATATTTATGTGGAACCTCCTATGTTCCAGCTCACACTTGTTGCCCCTTGTCCTATCACTCACTAGATGACACTGAGAAAACCCTGGCTCAAAAGCTTGTTTAGAGTCTCTTAATAAATGGTGAAGGTTAAAGGTTTTAATCTCACTAAACAATTTGAAAGCTCTGAATAAAAGCAGAGCTTTCAAAGAGAACTGAGTCTTGTCTTGTTATAGTTAACCACACAAGTTAAACACACAGGAAAGTTACAGAAGAACAGTAAAACTTTCACCAGACAGAATAAGCTGTGAAGCCAAGACAGGCAAGGGCTATCTGCAGACCAAACCTGGTATCTAATAAGCACAAAATTACTGTTTTGTAAGATAATTAATCTTTTGGATATACAGAGAAAAATCTCACACTCTCCTTAAACAGAATTCATCAGGTCAGACCAGTCATTTAGTACATAATGATGTTTTGGGGTTTTCTAGGAATAGGTTTCAAATAATTGTTTTACATCGTATTACCACATCAGACTCCTGCTGCACTCTGCCTAGGCAAGAAAGATGCACTAATTTGACTTAAGAGTAGAATCAAAAATTGAGTCACCCAGAAGCCCCAAACAGCCCTCACACATCCCTCTGATTTACAGCTCTGTCTGAAATTTCAGACATTGTAATATCACTGCTTTTTGTGGACAAGCTTTTTGCTCTGAAGGCATCTCAGTACTGGAATACAGCATTAATCACTGTTAGTATCAGATGTATTGCTCTTAAGAGCAACACGACTTTTTGCACCACTGCCAAGTACAACACCGTGTAAATTTCTGAAGTGCAAGTTCTTTAAAGAAATTTATCATTGTCTAATGCCTTGAAAGTAGCTTTAGTGTTGAAAATAGCCAAACTAAACACACACTCAACACATACTCTAAGTTTCTGATACAGGTCAGAAGAGAAATCAGCATGAATTTTACACCTTACTTGGCCTCTTCAGTACCACCCCCAATGCAGCCTTGCTCATACAGAGAAGGACAATATCATTACTCATCCTGAATGTTTCACTGGGTCATCTTTGTTGGTAAAATGGTCTATACACTTTGATCTTATTAACTGCAATCCAAGTGTTCAAGCACAGATCAACACTACCTGTCAGGGAGCAGAAAGGTAAAAACAAGAGCTCAACTAAATAACAGAAATATCAGCAAGAGAATTTAATTTAAACTTCATTTCTATCGTTCCATATGTAGAGTAAAATTTTGAGGAAAACAAAGTTTTAGGTACCCATTAACTTAAAAACAGCTGCAAAGGCTGCAGGGGTTTTTAATATTTATATATATTTCCATTATTTGCCAGTTCCATTTTATGAAACAATAAAAAGACCCATTTGACCGTAAAGTTAAATGAAATTAAAACAAATATCACCCAAAAAAAGTTGTGTTGAGAGGGGATGTGACTATGACAAATGCTTTCTGAAGGTCTTTCTCACTGCTGACACTGACACAACAGCAAGACCTAAATGCCTGTACTGTGTGTTGGAGCTGGCTCTTCTGGATGCTTTTTAAATCATAAGATGACAACTGCCATTAAGGAGAAACATAGCCTTCTAGGAAGCAATCATCTAATTATTCTCTTAACAGAAGTATTCCCAAAACTGTGTTATTTCACAAGCTGTCTTGCTATTGCTGCTGTAACCAAAGGGTCAGGATGCAGATAACCCCGACGGCATCTGAAAGATAGAAGTACTGGAAATAACCAAAAGCAACATTACAATAATGCAAAAAATTAAAGACCAAGAGATTAAAGAGACTGTCAAGGTAGAGGTGACAGCAAGTAAGGAGGCAATAACATCCCTCTGAACTTCTTAACTCTTTATCTACAATCACTTTTGCATTCAAAAAGGCACCGGTAGCAAGACAGAAACTTTGACTAGATTTACAGGCAAAAATGAAGTTCGAAAGTACTTTTTCCTTAAGGCCTCTTTGCACTATTTTTCCACACCTTTACTAATTTATTGGCATTTAATAAAGTAAAATAAGTGGCAATATAAAACACTGGAAAAGGATAGTGGCAATCCCAAGGCTGCTTTGGATTACACCAAGGAAGCAAAGATGCTGGTAACATTTTTATCCAAACACAATAAAGAAAACACAGTGTAAGCATCAATCAATACTACACTGGCAGAGAAGAGGAACACATGACACTGTGGACCTCTCCCAAGCCAATGGTTTCTACCATTCTCGTGTACTGTTTTCTACTAATGTGATTTATTTTCTCTTCCCCACTGCTAAGACATGGCTTCCTGCATTGCACAAGCCCATGGAGCAACATCTGAGGTGTGAGGAAACACAGAGTTGGCTCATTCCTTGCTGGTATGTCCAGTACAAACTAGCAGTCTTAACCTCTCATTTGTCTCAACCTGTTGGCTAATGTTCTGGCACCAGTCACTGACTTGCAGAAACCATGCTGGAAATATGTTAACAGGAACCATATTACCTCATACTGTGCAACCTGTGAATACTCTGTCTTGCCAATGTTTTAGAAATCTTTAGCTAGTTTCTCAGTCCAGCGTTCAATCACACTCAAATACATCATGAAAGCAGATCCAATGTCATTCTAAACCTGTAATTACCCTAATAACCCAGAAAGATCTATTTGGGCTTTGTTTTTAAGCTGCTGCAAACAACTGTCACAAGTCAAGTCCTACTAAAACATAGAAATCCCTATTTTAACAACTTACTCTTTAGTAATTTTTTTTCAGTGCTTTACAGTTAATTTTAGTCTACTCCAATTTTCAAGGCAGGACTGCTGTTTCACTTTAACTGACCAGTCGTGTATGAATTGCTCATAGAATGTAAACAATTCTAAATGCAGAACAACTACAGAAACCACCTTCCTTTATAATCAAACCTGCACGGCAAGTGCGTTACTCTTCAAATTTGCAATAGCCAAATTCCTAACCCAACTGAGTTAGGAATGCCTAGAAAGGCCATTTCCATTTGGGAGAGAGAGAGAGGGAGTTTCTAGGTAAATCTTTCAAGATGCAGGACCTTATATTCCACAACCCACTCAGAAGCTAGTTTGGGTACAAAAAGCTATTTTCAGTGAGACTATCTGTTTTGCCAGGTAGCATATGTGTAAGCACAGCAAGAGCATAGCAGAGCTGCTTCACTATCTGGGCTACTCTGTTGAACAGTTTGGTCACCGCCTAAGCTGCTGTATGCAGGCAAAACCAGATGAGTTCTGCACAGCAGCTTCTCACGAGGTTTGGTATTTAACACTAGAAACTTCAGCTGGAAAGAGCACGCTGATTTAACATGCTTGTAAACAGAACTACTATCTCCCACGTCCTGAATGAGCTGTAACCCTAAACGATCACAGAGGAGATCTGAGGAAAATAAAAAGGCACGCGGACGTGGGCTGCCCCACCAGACGAGTCTGGCCAGTTTGCAGCATGTGATACATGAAGGGTAGAAGAAACCATCTTGGCCGTAACGCCACGTGCCATAATGCCAGCAGCCCTGCTCCAAGCAAGAAACACGTGACACCCACTGCAGATACACAGAAACCAGAACTGCCGAGTCCCAAAGCCATTCTTTCTCCCGCTCAGCATTAACAGAAAATATGAAAGATGGAAACCCAAACAGTACTAAGGGTTTTGCACCAGAGCTAAGTATGCGATCAGGAAAGCCTCAATCCTCTCCTAAACCAGGTTGTATTTCTCTTCTATCCCCAACCTCACTGGAAAAAGTCTTTGAATGCCTCTTAGAGGAGAGGAGACATCACTGTAGAAGCTCAGGAGCAACATTCGTATGGAGCAGATCCAGCTTTTTAATGAAATCACCTGTTTGTTGCCACTTTCAGGTCTCTATTTAGAGTAAATCACGATAGCCTATATTCTGTCCTCTGGTGTGACAGAGACAGGCCTCATACTGGAAAGAAATACCCAGTTCTCCATCCCACACCCGGTAGCCAAGGGTTGGAACAAAGAAAGCACCTTCCTAAAATCGTTTCATCTCCGTTACCGTTCTGAGAAGCTGAGTGGTCCCCAAGCACTGCTACAGGCTTATACTTCTCTGAAAAGCTCTTGGGAAGCACAGCACTGCCAGCTGAACTGCTGCCATTTAGATGAGAAAATTCTTAACACCTTTCAGGATGTGAAAGGAGGAGGTAGCCAGCACATTCATGTGGAAACCAGGTTAACAGCTAGAATTGAAAGGAATTTTTTTGAAATGTCAAACCCCACAGCCACCAACCCTAAAAGCCTGGGTTTCACAGAGGTGAACAGACAGGCCTGACCAACCATCAGCTGTGTTTCCAATTTGACACCAACCTCATCTGTTAAGGCACAGACTGCAAGACCCAGGCAGTGGTGGGCACATCAGATACCCCCATTTCAGTATGTGGATAGCTGGAAGTAAGTAAAAAGGATGAAGTTTTTGTATGTTTTTATATATATATATATAACATACATCTTTTAATTTAAAATGCACCCTTTTAAATTAATCAAACAATTCATTGAAAAAAGCCCAACACCCAGATCAAATCTTGGCTATCACAGGACTATAGCCTAGTATTGTGACTTACCACGTGCAATTATTCAGGAGCACTAGCAGGGGTTACCTTGACCTCTGGTGCTAGTGAACTGTATCTTTCATCTTAACCAAATCTCTGAGAACATATACCCAAATATCATTTCAAAACCATCTTCCACAGATCTCAAATCCAAGAAAGTTCAAGTTCCTTCCAAAATTCTCTAAAGCTCTGAGCAGTTAAAAACCACCAGAACAACAGGCAACAGACCAACATCTCAGAAACATGCCAGAAAACCCAAGGACAGAGGACCTGAGCCTGGGATCCCGTTCAGTCCTGACAAGCTCAAGTACACCCAAACCCTGGATGCTGGGATGACGCCCAAAGAATCACTCCACCAGGCTACAATAGCAAATACTGGAATACGTTTTTCTGTTTACAACTTAATGTTTCCCTGCTCCAATTGTGTAGCTGTTTGAAAAATCTCTCTCAGCTAATGTTATTTTCCAGTTTGGCAGCAGGGACATACCCCTCCCTTCCAGGCTGCCTGCACAGGCGTCGTTGGGTGTGCCCTTCCCATCCGATATGCTGCCCGCCAAGAACTGCTGAACTGATGACAGACCACTTCGGCAGCACTGGGACATCCATCTGGACAGCAGGGACAGCAAATTACTTGGCATATACAAAACCCACGGGTAAGGGACATTTAAAATAATAATAATCAAAAGGATCTGACTAACTTCAGAGCAAGCTAGATCCTGCCTTATGTTTTGCCAACACAGCACAGGAAGAGAATCCACAGCATCAACATGTATTTTACATCTTGAAACTCTTCAGAGAAGAGACACAGCATCATTAGTAAGATAAAACAGATCCAGATACAGATGTGCTGCAAGAAGTGTTGTCAAGTCCATCTCCAAAACCAGGTTGGTTGTGTGGTTTGTTGCTGTTGTGGATTAATGTATTTAGAGCATACACAGAGGTAACTTGCTAACACACAGCAAGATCACCTCTCAGTCACCACAAAAAAAGAATTTATCTTCAGTGACTGAAATAAATAGTGTTTGTCAGCAAGATGTTTCTTGCAACATCTTTAACCTACAAGTACAGAACATTTAGAGTAGCATCTCATTCATGCCAATATACACTAAAAATAGCCCCTCCTAGACTTGACAGCACCCGCATGTTTTAGCACTTGAGAGCTACCAGAACATCTTCATGTTCAAATGAGCTGACTCAAGATATTTGAGTTTCTCCTTTCTCCACAAATGCACACCTGTGATACACTGTGAAGCTGCACAGTAAAGAGGGGTTTTTTACCAGCTCAGTAACTCCAACCATATTCACAATACTACGTAAGATGCAAGCCAAGTATCAACACTCCATTTCTTTCTCTGCCCTGGTTCAGGCACCTCAACTTTCTGCTGCTCTTGACCTAAAAAGTTAAGAAATCTCCAATTAAAGGGGCAACACTAACACAGATATATTAATAAACAATTTCAGAAGGCCAGGCAGCCAGCCACTGCCTAGCAGGGTCAGACAGATAAGGCACTGCTGAAGCACATTTTCAGTAGGAAGAAAACCAGAATATTCAGATATACTTCATTCCTTCAAATTCTTGACTCCTTCAATAAACCGGATTTCTACAACTACTTCACCAGCAAGAACCAACTAAGGGCAAGTATGGCTGGCTGCAGGGAATATTTTTCTGTCATTTAACTCTCTTGAAAGCAGTTGCTCAAACTGGTACCAAAAATGGTTCCAGCCCTGGTACTCACATGCACAGCAGAGCTGTCATAAAGCTGCAGAATACCAGCCTAGCAGAAACCAGGGGCTCACAGGCAACTGAAACACAGCTTGGGACTTGAAATCAAACCACATGTTGTAATTTTCAGGAAACCTGACAACACTGAAGTGCTGCTATCATGGAGCTGTCACAGTCATCCCCAGCAATCCATAAACCAAGCATTGAATTGCTTTTGCTCGAACAAAGTACATAAGCTCTTTTTTATACCAAATGCTGCTACATGGTGATGTACAGGTGGACAGTAAAGGTCTAGAAAATACACATCTGACAGCTAGTGCCAGAAGGGAAACTTGAACCATGAAAAGAATTTGTCACTCTTCAACATAACTCATGTTTCAGCCGTTATCATTTGTGCTAAGAGGGCAGTTCACTTGCCTGGATGCCACTAATCTAAATCTGAAGAGGGGGTTCACTGGCGCACACACAGCTTTCAGAACAGAAGCCCACTGAAAATCAGTCTCAGAAGTTTTACATTGCTGATTATTGACGGTTAAGTCAAGAGAAATGTAAAGCAGAGAGGAAAAAAAGGGAGGGGGGAGTAATTTCCTGAAGTGACCCTGTAATCACAGCAGCTTGCTGTAGGTGGCCTTCCTGGAAAATGCACTCATTGGCCTTTTTCCCTTTTACTGCTTGTCAAATGTATCTGATGCATTTTAAAGTTATATGGAAAGCACTTGGAGTACCAACATTAGAGCACTCAGCATAGCCCAGTCCTCTGAGTGCAATAAACAATGTCCAGAACACCGCAGGGGCTCGTGGTCCATGTGACTCTCATCTTACAGTCCATTTTCTTTTGCTCTTAGGCCTTTATTGCTGCAGTAAAGATGACACAATGTAGAGGAGATTGAAAACTGCACAAAGGTTTGCACTGAAGTTAACCTGCACGGCTCACTGTTCCAAGAAAGATGCTACCCGACACTCTGAACAGCAGTGTGTACGGTACACTCTTTAATATTAAACTTGCATTAACAAATGATGCATGCGCTTTAGAAATGCAAATGTCAAAGAACATGCTGTAACTGCTCCTTTTGCAGAAGGCACACTGCACACTTAAAAGCAAAACAGTTACTTCTGGAGATGCTTGAGGTACAAGAGATACCTGGTGAAAGCTAAAGGTGCTGATAGAAACACCAGATACACCACTGCCTAGCAAACCTCTCTATCTGTTTGGATCAGTACAACTTGTCAAGCGATTGCATCTCAACACAGTGACTAACTGCTCCCATGTCATCTTATCACATTTGGGGAGCATGCAGAACATTTCTGGATTTGAAATCCTTCACTTTCAACTGTTTTCTTTTGCACTTACACAAAATGCCCATATCCCGCTACACTGCAATACGCTTAACACTAATTGTAAAATATAACAATGTTAAGAAAAGAAAACAAATGTCTATCAATTTTTTAATCTTATTCAGAATCATCAGCAGGCTAAAAAAAAAAAAAAGCATCGTTACATCCAAAGCAGCAGCACTCTTACCTCTTTATGCAACTTCCAAAACACTAAAGCACACGAGTGCGTTTTTGACTGGCCTTTAAAGCGGTCAGCTGAACAGTATCAAGTACTCTTCTTTTCAAAAACACTTTAGCACACCAGTACTTGTTTTCATAATCATCCTATAGCTCTCAATCAAGCACTTCCGATGTGACCAGACCACTTGGTTGCTTGACCACCACTTCAAACATTTTAGCTAACAGACATGTTTTCAAGAAACTGCATCTGCGTGCACAAATGTTGGCTCTCACTCAGCTAAGAGCTATGCTTTGACCCTAAGCTTCTACTTTAGTGCCTCTAACACTCTGGTGAAGACAAATCACCAAAAATGCTGCAAGTGTAAGAAAGCCAGTGTATGTACCCTGCCTGTATGGCCCTCACTGGGCTCTCAGCAAGGTAAAGGAGATGTGCCAAGCCCCACCATACCTGCCTCACCCAAAACTGCAGTCACATCTCTCTTCACTGCTCTGAAACCTTCTTGCATCCAGCCACAATGGTGAAACCTAAAAGTACCGTTTAATTTAGTTTTGTAAACGAAAGGGCTTGAGGATATTACAGGTAGATCTTCTGTTAGTCCAGGGGCACACATATTACCAGAAGTAAGGCTCAGCCCACAATTTAAAGGAAACAGAAGACAGCTCATGCTACACGAAGATTTCATCACTGCATTTAGCGAAAACTTGCTTCTAGATGAAAAGACATTGCTAATCTGTTTCTTCCTAGAGGATATAGAGGAAACTGATCCAGCTTCCCCAGTTCCAAATTTCTACTCACAGGTTTTCATTTAGCAGTTAAAGGACTTCCTCTACATGGGTTTCTGTGTAAAGCAAAACTCATAGACAGTCCAGAAGGCACCGGGCTGATTTGCAACCAGAAGAAGGAATTTGGGACTTGGGCTCACCACACTTCACTTTCACTGCTGTTTTCAACACAAGCAGCACAGCACTAAAACATCTGGAGAAATGTTGTTTAACAACACTAGTCGATTGATACACATGACACTTAACCACACAGGGAGTGACATTTATCGCTTCATCAGTAAACAGTATTTATATTATATAGGTTAAAAGAAAGAACATTGCCTCCTGAGCTAAATAACTGATTCCTTTCTGCATGTTAATGACAAGACACAAAGCAAATCATCTGCAAGATCTAAGCACCGATTACACTGCCATCTTAAAATATATTCTTTCAGATAGCCATCCCTAAAGTAATTCAACATACAAGCCTTAGGACTTGAAAGCAGAGTAATACTCCACTTTACTTCAGGAGAGAAAGAGGAACTAACAATCTCATTTCTGAAAGCAATCCCAGTGTTGTGGGTTCGATTTTAGACTCACTTTGCCTGCAGTATTAGCCGTGTCTGAACTGAAGCTGTTGGGCACGATCCAGCATGTGTCAAATAAGCACCAACCCTACAGTAACTACTCAGCGCACTAGACAGCTAGAATTAGGACTCAGTGCTGCTTCTGAAACTACTCTCAAGCTAAATACAGAGTCTTGGATCTCCGGTTAAGGACACAACAGGTCGCTTTATGTCAAAACTTGAGCTACAGCCCTTCCTCTCAGCGGTGACAAAGTCGATGACAAGAAGCGCAGCTCAGCAGCCTCCCTCATCGCCTTCTTGCCGCGATAAGCAGTTCTGCCTTTTATAAATATCGCTGTCTGTGCACACAGGCTTTCAGAGGAGGCGAGAGGAAAAACATGCGGCTCTTTCTCGGAGCCGCTTTCAGACAAAGCGCAGATTTCAGAGCCCAGCAGCCGCGTTCCTCTCCCTAACACGTGAATTTCACTGAGAAAACAGCCCTTGCTGCTCCAACCGCGCCGCTCGCGTTCCGACGCGTTTTAGGTTGTTCATTAACCACAGCACCGAGACTTTTCAGGCGACTCTCGCTGCAGCGACCGAGTTTCGGCCGGTGAAAGAGCCGCTTCCCGGGCAGGGAAGACTCCGGCGGCGGCGGCCGTTGGGGGAAGCGCCCTCGGCCCGGTCCCGTCCCTCCGCGACTCCGCCCGGGCCCCGGCGCCCACCGCGAGCTGGGGAGTTTGGGGCAGCTCAACTCACGTAACCCTGTGGGGCCGGTGTCGTTGTTCGCCCGCACCCCTGCGAAGACGAACTCGTTCCCAAGGTCCCCAACTCCCCCAGCGCTCCGGGACAAGCCAGCGCCGCCGCCACCGCCCCGTCCCTCCCTGGGTCACTCCCCATCGGGCAGCAGCGGAGTCCTCACGGGCGGGCGACCGGCAGCGCCCCAGCCCCGCCAGCGGGACAGCCCGGCGCCACCTTCCGCCGAGTCCCTCCTTCCCTGCCAGGCAGCCCCCAGGTCCCAACATGGCCGCGGAAAAGCGGCCGGAGCCCCGGCGGGGACGGGCTCCGACGGGAAAGTTTCCCTCTCCCTCTCAGACCTGCCCCGGCAGCCGAACCCCCACCTCCACGAGGGACGCGGCCAGGCCCGCGCTGCTCACCCGACGGCTCCGCTCCGGCTGCCGTCCCAGCGCCCGGCCCCGCCGCCCCCTCAGCCCGCCCGCACCGCCGCGGTCACACACTCGCCACCGGGGGCCGGGCTCCGGGACACCGCCCGCGCGGGGCGGGGACGCCGCCATCTTGGGAGGAGCTGGCGGCGGGAAGGGCTGAGGGGCGGTGCTGGGGCCAGGCCCAGAGCTCGGGCGGGAGTGAGAGCAGGACACGAAGCTGCGCTTTGCGACCCACGGGTGGCCCCTCGCTGATAAAGGGACCCTCGGGACAGGGGAGCACTGCCTCGGCTGTTTTTTAGTAAAATCCATACGTTTCCGTGCCTCGTGTGCCATCGCCGTGCCGCGTTTTGTGTCCGCGGCTCCAAGCCTGCTCGCCCAGAAGTCAGAATGATCACAGAATCGTTTTGGTTGGAAAAGCCCTTTAGGATCATCAGGTTCAACCATTAACTCTCCTGAGGCCACCACTAAACCCTGCCCCTAAGCTCCAGATCTACACAACTTTTAAACACATCCAGGCATCGTGATTCGGCCCCCTTTCTAGGCAGGCTGTTCCGAGGCCTGATAACCCCTTCATGAAGCTTTTCCTGATACCCAACCTAAACTTCCTCTGGTGCAACCTGAGGCCTTTTCCTCTTGTCCTGTCACTTGTGAGAAGAGACCAACCCCCAGGAATAGGATGGTCACATTTTATGTCACTTCTATCTACCTAAACCTTTGATAGCTCACAGAAGGAACTGTGTGTTATTATTAGTTTCACTGGAAGAGTTGCAGGTCAGCCTGGAGAAGCCACAGCAGGTCTCCTAGTGCAACTCCCTCCACTGATGGATTTGTAAACTCAAGGAGCCCCTTCCCTCCTTTGTGTTACCATGGTTAGTGTCTGCACATCAAGTCACCCAGAGCAGAGTTTCCCAAATCTCACCACCTGACCAGCCCCTAACCTGGGCCTTCTAAGGTGTCCAGATGTTGATGGCTGCTACTAGAGTGGGAGGGTGGCCAAGCTGTTTTAGGGAGCTGCGGAGCAGGAAGGAAGGGGACACAGGGAGCAGAACACGGAGGACTGAGCAAGCACGTCCTCCCATCCTACAGCATGACACCCTGGCTGTCCATTTCCTCTATGGAAACCCACCCAGTGCTCTGCCCAAGCCTAATGCTGTGTGACAGACATAATTTCTGGATATGGGGCACCTTCAAATGCTTAGAGTGGGGGTGTAACTAGTGACATGGACAGCTGTAAAAGATCACAAAGTATGGTCAGACATGGCCCCAAATTCATGAATTAATTTCCTACAGAACCAAAGCAAACAGGGCTGCTGAATGCATATTCCCTCTGCACATAACAGATCTGACCCATTTCGATGGACCCTGATAAAGAGAGAATGAAAGGTACTAAGGAGAAAGCATGTGGTTAAGGAAAGCAAGTCTCCCACCAAGCCAAGAAACAGCATCAAGCAACCTGGATTCTCTGTGGGAAGCAAGCAATAGCTAGAACACTGTCTGAGAATGAAAAGCATCATTATTAATGCTTTTTTCTTTCTCTAAATAATATTATGGTAGCTTTTTAAGCCCTGATGTAGACCCATGTACTGTCAACAACATGACCCATGTTGCCTGTCAACAACAATTTACTTTAAAGTGTTTCTGGAAAATATGTGAATTTTCTTCACTACTCTTACAAGTTTGTCACTCCTTTTTGGGATCTGTTCATTTTGTTGTTGACAAAAACAGAAAGGGAAAAACACCCCAACAAATGAAAGCTCCATAATGCTCAAAAGAGACCTATTCTTGAAACTCTCCAACAGCCAGAAGTGGTGTTTCATGTAAGTTTAACTCCATGCCCTGACCACTAGTGGAGGCTTAAGAAAACCAAGTGAAAATAGAGGAGGACCACGAGGATGATCAGAGGGCTGGAGCACCTCTCCTATGAGGACAGACTGAGACAATTGGGGCTGTTCAGTCTGGAGAAGAGGAGGCTCCGAGGTGACCTTCTTGTGGCCTTCC
>JAOXOE010000343.1:36852678-36865343 GCA_028565055.1 Phoeniculus purpureus | reverse complement strand
CACCCTGGGCAGCCTGTTCCAGTGCTCCGTCACCCTTACTGTGAAGAAGTTCCTTCTTAGGTTGATGTGGAACCTTCAAACCCCTAAACCAAACAAAACCATCCCCCCTATCAAGAACCTAACCCATCTTACTCTTTTGAGTACAGTGACTGATATAAGGCATAACCTGTTATATTCAGAATTGCACCAGTTGCCTGTTCTTCTCAACACCACACAGACCTGTGAAAGCTGTATAAAGGTAGGCAGCTGGGCTTCACCAGAGACTCCAGGAGAACTCTGTGACACATGCTGGCAGCTGAACTGCTCACAAGATTCTCAGCCTACACAGAAGGGATGCAAGCTGGTCTTACAGTTTCACTGTAAAACACCTTCCATGGCAAAGAATGACTGTGAATTTTCAGGCTGTGTTTGACAAGCTAAAAATCTTGGAAGGCTTCCCATACCATCCAGTCCCAGAAGGGTTGAAAGCAGGGTACAGCTCCTTTCTGCAGTCTTGTATCCCTGACCTATATTAGTAACTGTATTTTCTGCAGCTACCTTCATCACCAAACTTACTAATCGAAACTTGCAACTGTATTGAAATTATATTCAGAAAAAGACTAATAGTCTTAAGCATCACCCAGATTAAATAAATATTGGCTAATTATTAAAATAACAGTACTAACACTTAAAGATGAGATGAAGGAATAACAGCTGAGATGCCAGTAGATCTACCCAGAGAATGTTAGTTAAAAAAACCCTGAGCTTTAATCCCACTGTATCCAAGTTGCAAGACCTGCTACATTCCAGTGCAAATTAGGTGGGCAGTTTAAATTGGAGGACTCAGCTCTCTCCTACAATGTATGGAATGTATGCTTATACTGTCAACTATGGAACAAGAAAACAAACCCAAAACCACCAGCACATTTGTGAAAAAGTAGTAAACAGAAACGCAAGAAGGCTGTTCTGAAGTAAAATTTCTCACAGTGTTGCCTTGATGGGGATAGGAAAAGAAAAAGGAAAAAAAAAACCCAAACAGAAAAAGGAAAACAATCGCAAACAAAGAAGCAAAAGAAAAACCCCACAAACCAACACCAAAACCAAAATCCAAACCCCATTGCTTTTCTGTACATTTGGAAAAATCCCTGAAAGATAAAAATACTCCTACATGTAACAGTAGATAAATAAATAACTAGAAACCCTAGAGTTTCATGAAGGTCACTCTTCTCACCTTTCAGGAGATTATAACACTGTGACACCACCATATTACTAGGCCATGGCAGAGAGAGTTAATGAAAAAGCTGTTCTGTTTCTGGCCTGACATGATTTCATGTGCAGCACTGAGAGACTGTTATAAACACTGTACTGTTCAATTCCAGACAACTTGCTTCTCTTACCAACATACAAATGTCCATGGGAAGAAAGACCTTGTGTCTTGCACTGTGATAGGGAGTTGCTCTTAGGCAGGTGACTATGCCTTGTGCTTTCCCAATGTGACTGGCTGCATGGTCAGCATGGACATCCCTCACACCTAGAATTGCAGAAATAATGAGATTAGAAACATGCTGCCAGGGCTTTTGAGAGGTACAGTCTTCTCTGATGGCATATCTAAGGAAACTAAATGCATCAGTCCGTGACAGAACTGCTCACAAACTGTCTTTCATAAAGCAGCAAGTTAATCATTCCCACATTCAGGAACAAGATACCTTTTAGCTTGTTGCAGCTCTGCAAAGGGTATGTATTTGGTGGAGCCACATCTGTTCAGATATAACGCATCACTACACACACTCATTTCCACGGGCATTTCCTCTCCCAGGATAACAGTATTCTAAGAACTGTTTTCCCTGCCAGAAAAATCATTGAAGTGTGAGATTCCCAAGAAGCATTAATGCTTACAGCATACTTTCACAATTAGCTGTAGCTGATTCAGCAGTGTACTGAAATCAAAGAGTACTGTCCTACGCTTTCCCCTGAAGTCTGTGCTCCTCCACCTCCCTCGTGCCGCATTAGGCAGTGAGGCGGCAGTGCAGCAAACTAAATCAGGCCCACAAAGCAATGGAAAACGAACTTTAGTTACTGCATGGTCACCCAGCTGTGACAACTGAACAAAGGGGGAGATGAGTGGGGCAGAGCAGCAGAACTGCTCTTCATGGCAAGACCAAACAAGGATAGTTTAGAGTGATCATAAAGCCAGAATGTTTTCACAGTACTGACTTGAGATACAAATGCAAAGTTAAAGGAAAACTGAAATTAAAATTCCTAAAAGCTCTAACAGAAGCAGCATTCTGTAAAGAAAGAAAGGAGGATACAGATCAGTGAGCCTGACACCCTAAAGCAGTACTGAGCATCCCAGATTCACTGCCTAAGCCAGTCTGAGCCTTGTAAGGTTCTGAGCCTTTGTGAAACAGTGGTTATCAGTGGACTACCTGGACTTATTCTAGCAATGGCAAAAAAAAGCAGAGTGTGGCTTGAAGGAATCAATCAATATAACCTACTGATACTGACTGGTCAGCTAAGAATTGTAAAAAAAAGCTGTAAGAGCAATGACTCATGCTCAACCTGGGAATGTATCCCAAAAGGGAGGCTCTACAAATGTTTAACAAATTATTGAGTAGAACCAGACTCCCATCTATTTATGCAATGAATTAGAGAGCACATTTTTAATATCTTTAAATGACAGGAGCTGGGAAGAAATACCAGGAATTTGGACAAGATTACCAGTCAAAATGAGTGTTAGAAAAGAGGCAACCCAAACTCAGTAGGATTAAAGCAGCACTGCTACTGGGAATGCTACATACAAACTGGAGACAGGTCAGGAATAGAGAAGCTAAAGACACAAGGAATTTAGCAAATGTGCCCTGTAATGAAATCAGGTTGAGAAGAGATGGGAAACACCAAGAAAAGGGCTGTGTTCAGTCACTTTCTCTATTTGTGGAAAAACACACAGAAGTTAACTGTTTAATATGCAGAGAAGGGGTATTTTGCTAAGATATTTTGCTAAGTTAAACATGACAACATGACACCTAGAAAAACTGAAGCCCTCCCATAACAGATTTTCAAGAACAAGGTCATCTGACTTGTATCAGGAGTGACCCAAGCATGGTCACTTCTTCAGGGTGGAACACATTTCCCAGAACAAAAGATGTTGATATTTCTCATACTCCATTTCTTCAATCCAAAGTTCAAAAACAAATTTGCAACATTTCTCTGATTTCCTACTGAGGAAGTGAGTATAAGTTCCTCATTTATTTGAGGAATATGTTCACCATCTCTCTTTTTAATTCTTTCTTTCTTTTTAAATTCTCAGTATTAGCCTTCTGTCAGACTACTGTGAAAAGAGAAGTATTGCTACAACAATATTAACTACTACCAAATAATCATAATTCTCACCCTTCTATGTGACCTCATACCTCCATAATGCAACAGATACCTGAAAGAAAGTCACCCTTTTCTTCACCACAGATGAACAGTTTTTCCCTCTATCACAGAATCACAGAACATTAGGGATTGGAAGGGACCTCAAAAGATCATCTAGTCTAATTGCCCTGCCAGAGCAGGATCACCTCGACCAAGTCGCACAGGAACATATCGAGGTATGAGCAGCACCTCAATGAACTTTCTACTAGGTAGCTTCTAAGGAAAGTATGTAGTTGTAGGACAGGTACAGTAAGATTCCAGATTTATGGTTGGATGTCAGGAGGAATTTCTTTACTGAAAGAGTTGTCAGGTATTGGAACACCCTGCCCAGGGAGGGGACTGAGTAATCATCCCTGGAGGTGTTTAAGAGAAGGGCAGATGTGTTGGGAGTCAGGGTTTAATGGTGATGATAAGACTAGGAAAAGGTTAGACTCTGTGATCTTGAAGGTCTCTTCCAGCCAAAACTGTTCTATGATTCTGTGGTTGAGCATTCAAAAGATACATGAATTATTACCTTAGATAACTTCTACTGAAATTTAATCCCAGTTGAAAAAGAGCAGGCTTTCTGAAACCAGTAAATATTGTACCTGCACTAAAGTGTCATCAACAGTTTAAAAAGGGGAAAATGCCTACCCAGCATTTCCAAGATGAGGTACAAGAGAGCACTCTGAGTGTTCTCAGCATAGGTTTCGAGCTCCTGGATGTTACGGTATGCTTTATCATCCAAATTTTTCTCCTGCAAACGAACACAGAACATCAGTAAAACATAAATACGACTGCTACTTTTACAAGTTAATTACTACAGTCATGTCAGCCTAATTCACTATTAGAAGAAGAACGAAAGGACAAAATTAAGAAGGAGAATAAAAACTGAGACAGAAGTAATCATTAAAGTTTATATAGCAAGTCTACCTTAACCAAATAACTGCAACCATGTCTGATTACTAGAGCAAACACAACTTTTTACAATAATAAGAAATCAATTCTTCATAAAAGAGATACAGCAAACACAAACCATCCTATGGTAATCATACACTATGGAGCTGCCCATTTTAATATCACAGAATCACAGAACATTAGGGATTGGAAGGGACCTTGAAAGAACATCAAGTCCAATCCTCCTGACACAGCAGGATCAGGCGGATATCCAGGCAGATTGTAAATGTGTCCAGAGAAGAAGACTCCACAACGCCCCTGGAGAGCCCATTCCAGTGCTCTGTCACCCTCACTGTGAAGATGTTCCTTCTCACATTGATGTGGAACCTCCTGTGTTCCAGCTGACACTCATTGCCCCTTGTCCTATCATCACTAGATGACACTGAGAAGAGCCTGGCTCCGTCCTCCTGACACCTATTTCACATATTTATAAATACTGATGAGGTTGCCCATCAGTTTCCTTTTCTCCTATTCAATTAATTCATAGACTGAATAGTACTGGTCCCAGTACTGACCCTTGGGAGACCTTAATTTCAAGGAGACAGATCTCTCAGGGCAGGATTAGAATGCCACAAAAAGAGACCACGTTTGAGTTTCTGTTCTTGCACATCTTCATTTCCATTAGGATGCAGTTTATCAGATTTCTTAACAGGTGCATATGGAGACTTTGATACTTAATCCCATAGGATGGAGCTCCCCTCACTTACACACAGTGAGGTATCTAAGTGTGACTCCCAAAGGATTACCTCTAGGATAACCACTTCAAACCAAGAATTGAGCCCAGCAACAGAAAACATGAGCACAGACACTCTGGTTATCAGACCAGGAACAAGATGGGGACTCAAAACCAACAACTATGTCTAAAAACAAAATCAGACTTTGAATGGTAAATACTTACTCTTTCATCAATGATCTTCATGAACCACATTTTAGTCAAGTTATGCCTCTTGACAGCCTGAAAATTATCAGAAACAACACACCTGTTACTGTGATACTAAGTGATGGCAGCACCACATTCATACCCCAAACTAACTTGTACCTAGCCCACTCAATTAAACAACGAAAAGACAAGGTATCTTCAGACACAAAGACAAGTTAGGCTACACCAAAGGAAGTTCCTCCTTGGAAAGGAGACAAAAGCATTTGGGGAGAAATAGGTCTTGTTCCTGGGAAATCTGCCATATGATGGAAGAGAGACAGAAAAGGAACTAAAAAGTAAAAAGCACAGACAGACTGACAAGCAAAACGACCACTTCTGCGTTTTAATGCCTGCATTAAAGTATCACCCTAGGTGCATATTCAACTGCCATAATCCCAACAAAGGCTCACAAGATTCAACAGCCTTCATTCTAACCATAGGAAAGCTTTGTTGTGGCTAAGGTACACACTTTGCTGGAGCTGGAGACACCTGTGAACAGTTCTGGTCCTCCTCCAAGTGACTCTAACATGTGTTTTTCTTTTATTTCTTGGCTTTACATATGTTTTCTCTTAGTTAAACAAAGCATAGACTGTTTAAATCCCAATTTTAATCAAAACATGAGTGTTGACAGACAGGCACAAATGCTCACGTATGCTTTATTTCACTTTTGAAGGAGGAAGAGTCTAGGAGAGGCCACAGTTTCAGTGATGCCAAAAATCACTGAAAGATGATTTAGAAAGGGCTCTTTTGTGGTCTCAGAGGTACAACAGAGTGGATGCAAAGCCAAAGTGGCAACAAGTGAAATGCTCTAATCCTGCAGGAATTGCATTGTTCCAACCGAGTGTTACAGCCAGTGTCCTGCTTTGACCTGAATTTTAGAAGGAACATTGCAGACAAATACCTGGATGAAGACTCCAGATTTCACTCCCTATTTTTTCAGCATGTCCATAAACCTACCTACCCACAGGACCTATGTTAACTGTACCCAGCTATTGAGATCTAGACAAACTACAGCTTTTCCTGCCCAGGACCTCAGAGACCTTTAAGTTTAAATGCAAGTTCTGATCTTAGCGAGTTAAGACCTTACAGAAGCTGCTCTTTTTAGAAGGTTCTAAGACTTACTGTGGCCCATGGCCTTAAGCTGGCAAGTTAGCAATTTGTATGACCTGGTTTGAGTTAGAACAGAATTAATTCTGTCAGTAACTTGACTTTTCAGCTCAGTCTCTCGCAAGTGCCTGCACTTTCTGCAGTAAACAGCACATTTGTGCACACAGTGACTGTTTCTACAAGTGACAACACCGGATGTTTGCAGTTACTACCAAGGGCTAGTGTGCAGAAAGGCTCTTACTTATACTTGCTCCTAGGGAGACCAAGGTCACTGCTAAATCTTGTCAGCCATGTTGGGGTGCAATGAGATGCTGCACTAGCAGGGAGAAGCACACAGGACAGATGACCCTACACTGACCAACAGTGTGTGTTGGTCATATGTGCACTGTATCCCATATATATCATATTGGGTATAAAGCTGTGGGACCACAAGGGTCAGTCCTCTTCTCTTTGGCTTTCTTCTTCTGTGCCTGCTTCTCTCTTTGCCTTCAATGGCTGATGTCCGAGGGGGATTCTGTCCATCTCTGCCTTTGATCCCAGATCATGAATTCCTGAATCCAGCTCCTTCATCTGGTTCCTGTCTGCTGCTGAGTCCAGATTGGGACTTCTCCAGCATCAGCGGTGATGGCGATGTAATCAACAGCAGTGTGGTTGGGTTTGTATATATTTTATACCATTTTCATTAAACGTGTTGTAGTTTTCCATACCATAACTTGCTCTCCCTTATTCCCTTTCTCTTCCCCTTTTGGGGAGTGAGAGAGGATAATAGAGAGTGTCTGTCATTTGTTTCTTAGCAGCCCTTGGCAGTATGAAATTTCCATTCCCAAAGAAAGTCAAAATTCAACTGACAACCTGACCTAACTTTGATGTCAAACCTTCCTTGAAGGGCAAATTGGACTACATGACGACTGGAGATCCATAACAAATAGACTGTTCTGTGGTTCTTCATCTACATCAAAAAGAAATCCATTTTCATTGCCTTCAGACCTTTGAAGGTAAATAACTTGTCAATAACTGGCCTAACTATAAATAAAAGATGTTGGAAGAAAGTATCTTTTTCTTTGGCCATGACCACCAGAGGAACAGACCCATAGGGTACTGTACATGTGATATTCTGGTGTCTACAGAACTCAAGCATCTTGATAAAAATAAACTGTCAAGTTCACAAGTACATTCCCTGCTACTCAACACATACAAAAGGATCTGTGCAAAACACAATACATAAATAGAAGTCATCAAGCAACTCTGGATGTAAGGAGAAGACTGTATTAAGATTCTCCCTGTTATGCAGTGACTGCATGTGAGAGTCTTGAGCTTTTCCTCACAACCTATTTGCTGGTTCAACCTCTATGCTAGCTCAACTGCCTGTCCACCTTGATCTCTTCAGGCAGGACTAGCACTGACTCACAAAAACACGCTGCACTTCACTTGCTGTCACCCTACAGCTTTCCACAATCTACTCTGTCCTTTACCTTAACAAAAGTGAAAACCAGCAGATGGTTCACAGAAGTCTGATCCTACAAGTAGGTGCCTACCTAAATATCCTCCTTCTCCAACTCTGCTCTTCTGTTTTACATAACTTACAATGCCATTCACAGATACAAACACAATTTACATTATCTTTTCTACAGAACACACTGTTAGCTATGCAACACAGCACACACAAAACAATGATAGTACTTCCCACAGTAAAATTTTGGGTAAGTGAATTTTAGGACAATAAAGTTATATTTTACCCTCCACAGTTCTGCAGCAACTGGATGATGCGGTGGGTTATCACAGTATATATCTTCCACAACCTCCCTCCAGAATTGCATTCGCATCAAGCCTGTGGTCTTCTGAGTTATGGAGTCTTTAATCTGGAAATGATACATCTGGAGTGAAATTCAGTGTCTTTAGGGCACTTGGTCTATCTACACTGAAAAGACAGATACAGGAGATAGCCAAACTCAGCAGCGAAAGTACTTGGTTCTGAAAGTACATTTATTCCTCCATAAAGCATGAGAACATTACAGAGAGTAACAAAACATAAAGAAAAATTCTTCACTACAACCTGACCTTGAAACCCACAGAGATTAAGCCCTGGGTGACCCTCAACTTGGCTTTCTTCCCAGAAGGAAAAGCAGCAGCAGCAGCAACCACAGCAAGGGAGGGCAGTGCCAAGAGTTGACAGAAGCACAGCCCACAGAAGCTGACCAGAGTTTGACGTGGTCAGCACACTTCCTGGATCTCACATGTGTTACCAACTTTACTGGTAGCACTGGCAGTAGTTTTGCCTAGAAAAGGGCAGAGACTTCCAGCCGCTACCCTCTCACAAATCTCTAGTTACAAACTTCCCTCCCAGCAGCCTTTCAACACCCTAGCTTCTGCCAACAAAGACTTTGGACAGATTGTATCATCTAAGTTTTTGAGAGACCTTCTGCAGATAGGCTTTAGCTGCACTTTGTCATTCAGCTGCTGCATTCCAGACCAAGACATAAACACAGCCAAGTAAATGTATCAAGGACCACAGCCTGTTCATTTTCACTAGTTTTAAGATGCACTACAAAAAGGAAAATCACAAAAGCTATATACATAAACAATCAGGGAGAAGCTGGCTCTTTCCAAAGGTCATTGCAAACTAGAGGTCTGTATTAATATGGAACTATTTCTTCGTTGCCCCGTATAGTACACAAATTTATTCCTGGCAAACCACCACCTACTACCTACTTGTGATTTAGAGTATCAAATCTATTGTTTTACATTTCCAAAGTTCACAAATGTATTTTAATACCTGCCTGGGACAGTTCCACATTGAAGGCTCTCAAAGCAAAAGCAGAGGTTCGAGATTCCACAGGCAGCAGCAGAGAACACAGAAACCCTTCATAGTCACGCTTTCTATGAAAGGATGAAACATGAAATCCATTAGTTGTAGCTCTCTGTAAATTGGAAGGGCTCCTGATTAGCACTGAACTCCTAAAACAGCAGCAGTAATTTAGAGTTTGAAACTCTGACTTAGCAAAAGTAGCAGCTTTTAAGCTTATTTTAAAATAGGACGAACTTCAAGAGAGAGGGGATGCCATCTGCATTCTCACTGAACCTCTCAAATCCAGATCTCAAGATATTTGGCTAAAGACACAGAGCAAAGCACATAGAATCCAGATTGTCCAGCTTCCACCCTTCTGTTTCCAACTTGAAACCACAATTCTTTAAAAGATTGTGCTCTGGAGCATAGCAAAAGAGCTCTTGCTTCACCAGTAAGATTGTGTTCACTGGCAACTACATTGGAAGCACAAAAACTCTGAGTCTTGGCAGTTTTGCTGCAGGTAACTTGTTGCCACCTTAGAGTGATGTGGCTTTGTTCAGCCACTTGGGTGTGCCATTAAATTAAAAACAATCATGGCCCACAGAACCACGATTCCCACAACCATACATAACTGTAGCTAACAAACACACTTGTACTTCTGAAAAGCTACACAGCTCATTTGGAACAACATTTTTGTTTACTTTCTCATAAACCTGCACCTCAATTCTTCAACAGAACAAGACCAGCAACTCCAGGATTTGCCTGGAGAAGCAGGTGTCAAGGAAAATGCATTTGCTTGTTTTCATGCCAGCTGCTGTTCTTACAGGTACTCAAAGTTCTTCTGAATGTGAGCTTAAAATGGCAAAGCCACTAAAACTAGGAGTTACTGTGCTTGACACTTTTAGCATCAAACAAAAAGGAGGTGGGATTTAACAGAGATTCTTACCCCTGCAATACACAGCAGCTGATAACTATAGTAAACACTTTAGAGTTTTCACAACAGTTGTGAATCTTGTTTTAGAGCCTCCTGTAAATCCAGAAGCATCAACAAAAATTTGATGAAATTTTTGAAACACTTGTGAAATTTAGGAGGCTTTAGAAGTCACCTTTATACTAAAGAAGAGATGCACCAAACTTCCCTCAAGATGCTTTCTACAAAGTATTATCAGCTCAAAACCTGCTGTTTTTTTCAAGGCTGATTGCAGTAATACCCAGTATTGTCCACCCTATGATGTTAACAGCCATGTTTGCCAAGTCACACAGTTTGCTTGGGTTGTTCACGCAACACAGACCTGCCGCTACTTCCAGAGAGGAAACAAACACATCGCACAAAGTATACAGCAGCACAATAGAGAAATTTGTCTTCTCTCTTGCAATGGTGTTGGCACACTGGTGTTCAAATGATTATTCTAAGCTTAAATTTAAAGTGCAGCAAAAACTAGTTCAGAAAGAGAGAGAAATGTGAACTTTAAAGCTTACAGTGACTTTTCTGCTGTTAAACCCAAAGGTGCAATCTATTAACCTTCAGCCTACAGATCGTGTTCCACCCCAAGTCTCTGTGTATGTATGTAATGAATAAAGAAAGGAGAGGATGACCTGAAGTACTGAATGATTTTTACAGTTTCCCTTCTCAAGTAAATATAAGCTTATGAACCCAGAGACAGAAGAAAACTTGGCTATGACCATTACTGGACTTCCAAAATAACAAAGTTCTTCCACATTATATGACCAAGTAATACCACAAGCTCCTCTGCCAGAGCAGACATCATAAACAGCAAGAGACAGAAAGCTTAATTACTAGGCAAACACATTTTCAATCAAATAGCTTAAAGCTACTTCTAGAAGAGTTAACAGAAAAAGGAGAAAGGGCATCTCACATATTGAAAAAAGCTGCAGAAAACTACACCATTAAAACATAACTGTTGTTTTTACTGTGTGGGAGACTCA
Source organism: Phoeniculus purpureus (assembly GCA_028565055.1). Classification (NCBI taxonomy): domain Eukaryota; kingdom Metazoa; phylum Chordata; class Aves; order Bucerotiformes; family Phoeniculidae; genus Phoeniculus; species Phoeniculus purpureus. The sequence goes on along the minus strand of JAOXOE010000343.1, from coordinate 36,854,253 downwards.
AATTCATGATTAGGGAACTGCTGATGCTTGCACAGCCTCAAGTGTTTTATTTCTGTTTGAATAGTAACTCTTTCCTCTTATTTTTTATATTACATTATTTCCATGCAATATATGAATTAACATGAGTTTCAATTAAAGGATGCTGAAAGCATAACCACATTTCATTGTATTCCCTTGGATGCCTATGTATAAGTAGTCTTGTTTACAGTTTAACAAAAACATTTCAATTCAACCATCTCAGCTTCAGCGGCACAGAACCTCACTCTTCTGTTCACAGTTGTTAATTGCTGAAAACATTTGACCCAGACATTAACTTTACCAGTGTATTAACCATACACACAGCCCTGGATCTCCTCAGTAACAGGTAAATAAATCATGGGCAGAGCAACCAGGAAAACAAAGCTGTAACCTGGGAAAATGCAACCTATGCACTCTGATACATCTGTAATTTAAGATAGTCATATTCCTTTCCATTAGTTTTCTTGCATGTCATGACTGTCAACCAGACACACCTTTATATCACAGAATGGCTTAGGCTGGAAGGGACCTCTGAGCTCATCTAGTTCTAAACTCCCTGCCAAAGGCAGGGGCACCTCTCGCTAGACCAGGCTGCCCAGAGCTCCAGCCATCAAGATCCTGAATAATTCCAGGGATGGAGCAGCCACAACCCCTCTAAGCAATCTGTTCCAGTAACCCACCACCCTTATATCAAAAAGCTTTTTGCCTTGTGAACAGCTCTTCGCCAGCCCTCTTTAAAGGCCCCTTTCAGGTATTAGAAGGTTGCTATAAGGTCAGCCCCGAGTCTTCTCTTCAGGCTGAATAACTCGTTCAGCCTGTCTTCACACGAGAGGCGCTCCAGCCCCCTGATCATTTTCATATCGTTCACCTGCATCAGTCTGGAGAGGATGATCCTGTTCCGTGCTTTCTACGCACACGTGGAAGCCTTCTCCCTGCTTTTTTCAGCCGCCTGGGACAACTGTAGCTAAAGACTCATTACTTTAGGGTTTATGCAGAGACTTTTACTCTGTACCTCTGAACTCCTGCGGGCGAGTGAGCGGCGGAAGGGCCTTGCCCGTTGTGGGCAGCCCCGGGGCCGGGCTGCGGCGCCTGGCAGCGTCCGGGCTGCGCTCCGGCTCCTCTGGGAGCGATGGTGGCTTTGACTAACCGTGGGTGTTTGGGGGAACCACGGGCTTCCTCCCCCACATGCACTCAGGTCAGAGAAATCTCTCGAGCTGCCTGTCCAGCTGCGGGATACCCCCTGTTTTTAATCCTTTTTCCAAGGAGCACTGGAGAATCCTGGCCGGGTCCCTGCAGCCTGGAGGAGCTGGGAACACCCAGCACTTACAACCCCCGGCCCAATGAAACGGAAACGCTCGCTTTTCAGCACTACAGCCTGAATCATCCGTGTGGCTTCAATACCCTCCGAGCCTTCCCCGTACTCACCGCACCAGGTCGGTGCAGTGCTGCACCCCTCCGCCAGACACAGGCCGGGACCAGCCCGCTGCCGCCGCCCTCCCGCCGCCGAGCACGGGCAGCCCCAGGCGGGCGCCCGCCGCCCCGAGCGGGCCGTGTCGG
>JAOXOE010000343.1:36814143-36852578 GCA_028565055.1 Phoeniculus purpureus | reverse complement strand
TTGCAGATTGAAGGGCTTCTGAGGACTATCAAAAGCAGCCCCACACTTCAGGTCTAGCCTTCTTCCTGGGAGCCCTGTAGTCTCAGACCCATTAGCAGTGTTCTCTCTCAAGGTTGCCCTATATCGGGATAAGCCAGTGAACTAATACTGAAGTGCCACCATATTTAAGAGCAGTTTAATCTCAAAACTGTCAGCCCAACCCAATAGTAACCAGCCCAAACTAGTTACTAGTAGAAGCACCAGCGGTCTGGCTTGTACCTAGCCTTGCCATCCTCTTCCCCGGTGCCAGCTCTGACCTTCATTTTCTAGTACAGTGAGTTGATTTGGGGAGTTAAGCCAGCAGAAACCTACCCTCTGCTTGCTTGAGGTTGTCCTGAATTCATTTTCTGCCAAGTTGGTGCCTTGAATCAACTCACAGTTTAGCCATCAGCACCAGGATAGGGTATTAGCGTGAGCCAGGGGCTGTGGGTTGGAGAGAGGGTGGCATCTCCTGGGTTGTGGACAGTGATGTGTGTTTTCTGCAAAGTGAAGCCACTGGGCACAGCATTCCAGTGACAAGGCATCTGCTTGGAAATGAGAGCAAACCTGTATTTTCAGTCACAACTATGATAAAGAGGGGGAGATTAAAGACCTTACTTAATTAAGCATTATTTATTTTATTGATTAGTGGCTCTTGTGGATTTACCCTAAGCCTTTCTTCTTCCCTTCCCCTTGTCTCTAAAGATCTCTTTGTCTTGAAACTCTGGACCTTGTTTTAAACCCTTGCTATGCCTTGAGCAGGATTTATTGTTTGTCAGGGCACCCAAAGGAGGTCATTTAGCTTTGGGTGGAGGCTGAAACTGCTGTTGTTTTAGTTTTCAGAGAGAACCCCTAGATAAATTAATCCAGCTCTTTCAGCTGCTGCCAATTCCTGGCAGAAGGGTTACATAAACATACTCTAAACCTCAAGGGTATTATAAATAAATCTTATAAAATATTAACTTCTGCTAATCTTTGAACGAACCAAAGTGGTGCTAAACTGATTTAAACCCTTAGTAAGGACAGAATAAACCAGGTGTCATATCAAAACCAATAATCCTGACTTCTTTCTCTGTGTGCTGACATTTGTTTCTTATTGATCTGTACCTTTACTGTTCTCATTAAATTACTTCCTTTTCTTCTTTAAACACATATTGCACATGTCATGTCGGTTATTAAAAAGCTTCTTCAAGTCTGTATAGGTTCGAGTCAGTTGGCCTTTTGTGCTGCCAGTGCAATGGGAGTAATGGCTTAATGTTTTAGTGGGATTTTGACATTATATATGAACATTTAAGCTTAGTAAGGGGAATCTACAAACTTTAAAAAATTATCTCATGGTGATAAAAATTCCATCACGTTTTTCAGTACTTCTCTTGGAGGCTGAAAAATTATTACCTCTGTAATGCATACTACTCACTGAAGTATTTTGTCCCACTGGCTCCTCAAATAAAACTCCCAAATCCTTGGGCAGCAATGCTGGTGTCAGCAATGGCTGGTTTCGGTAGAGATAATTCAGTTATTGTTCTAACTTAGGTAGAGATAACTCTTTATCGTTCTAAGCTGGAATTCCTGGAGAAAAACAGTGAGTTATAGATGAATCATGTTAAAAAAACATCCAGGTATTATTTTTCAATGTGTAGATGAGAAAAAGAGACCCTCAACTGTACCATGATAGCTAAAGAAAGGCTGAAGTTTAGGAGGTCTACATGTATTTATTTGTTTGTACCAAGAAAAGTCTTCATGCAGAGGAGAGTGAGGAAGAGAGACTGGCCTTAGAGTATCCAGTGGCTGGAGGCTTAAGTGTTCATTGGGATAAGGGGAACTGGCACTGGGATCCCTCATCTGTAGCAACAAGCACAGAAGTATCCACAGTGATCTGACAGCAAAAATAGATTCTCTCTAATTTTCTTATTCTGAATAATCCTGGATTCATTCCAGTATTGGAGTTAAGGAAAAAATCAGTGTGTAGTAACAATAGTGCTTCCTGTCCGGTCCCATGCCACAGCTAACAGGCATGTGCAGTTATTCTTACCTGGACTACTAAAAATATTCACCCGAAAACCTTTGCTTAAAGGAGCACACCCAAAAAAACATGTCTAACTGCAGTCATTTCAGTCCCGGCCACAGAATAATACATTCGTGTGTGTGCTAACAAGCACCAGGCCACTTTAAAACCAAGTTTTCCATGGTTTAAACATCTAAGTGTTTAATTATAAAGTAGATGAAAAGTTCCAAAAGGACCTTGCAGCAATCTTTGTTGCTGCTTCATTTGTTTGTTTTTGTAGGTTTGTCTGTAGATAAATTGCTGGTAAACTTTAATTTATTTCTTGTTACTGTTATGGTCTTTCACTCCCATTTCAAGCACTAATGAAGGCTGTAAAAGGTGCTGTGCTAACAGCAGTGGCAAAGATCTCAGTGACTTCTGCAGGACCAGGGCCACTGCATGCTTCCAGGACTGAGCTGAAGTGACTGTCTTTCAGAGTGAAATGGAAACAACAGTTTTTCCTTTTCCACCACCACCTTTGCCCACCATGGGCATACTCTATTGCACTCAACAGCAATTGTCACTCGTCTGATATTCTCAAGACTCCTCTGGTTTTATCTGAGATGCCATTTTACTCCCATGAAATGCTTGGGTCCCTCAATGTACTTTACATGCACTACCAAGTAAAGGACAGGTATTACCAACTGCACACATGTGGGTTAGGCAGTGGATATTTGAGTGATACAGCTTTGGTTGCATGGTACCTTTTGATACCTGTCTTTTGTTAGAGGATAGCCTCACATCTCTTTTTAGCCAGTGGATTCAAATAGAATCATAGAATCAAAGAATTTTTAAAGTTGGAAGATACCTCCAACATCATCCAGTCCAACCACCAACCAAATCCCACCATGCCCACTTCTACAGAGAGTAATTGAGAATAGGGACATAGCTTTAGCATTCAGATCATGCTAATTAACCTTAGTCTGTCTACTGGTTGCAGGTTACTGATCCTCCCTGACCAGCAACCTCTCCAGAGCTGTGACACGTCCTTTGAACAGACAGACAGAAGCAGATCTCGGGGCCAAGTTTTCAAGGGCTTAGTGCATCCTAACTGCCCAGCTTCCACTTTGACATCAAAATAAAACCTTCAGAATTAAGAAGCCTTCAGCATTACTCTAACTAGTTCATTTGAAAATCCTGCGCTCAGTGAGTACCATGAACTCTTCAGAATTTTTCAAGAGCCATGCTAAAACCTCCATGCTGTCGTGAGAAGAGATGACTTATCTGTCTGCCCTTGCACAGAAGCACAGACCTGTGCCAACACAGTTTGGTTCCATGTTGTTGCCTGGGGCAACATGCATACAGTATCAGATGCAAATACAGCGAGTATTTGAACGGACTTCACAAAGTGTATGCTTTTAAGATAAAGTAGAGCCTAGTCCTGCTGCTGCTGCTTTGGATGCAAATGCATTTGTAATGAACTCTTGTTTTTGTATGTATCCCTTATCTTGCACCTGTTATAATCTTTGTTGTAAAAGCTTAGGGGTGAGCTTGCCAAGTAATACGCCCCATCTGTGCTACCTGGATAAACACTGTTAGCAAGAAACATGCAAACTGAAAAGCCACAAGTTCTTGACAGACAGGTATCAGCATTGTTTCTCTGGCTAGCAAGGACAAGGACTTTGTGTTCTTCCAGTAAGTTGCCAACCTTTTCTTGTTTGAAATTCTTGTGAAGCTGTTGGGAGGGAGACAGAGAGAGAGGAAGCTGGGGGCACGCAGATTGCTTTTTGGTATGCAGGTGAAGTCAACTGCAAATACAACAAGGATTTCAATGGAATCCACTGAGTGAACGCTGTTTTTCTGGAGCCAAAATAGAGCTCAATGCTGTGTTGGAGGCAGGTGTATCTGTTGTGATCACTGCTCTTGTTTATATCTTTTTGTTTGGATGCCTGCAAACCAGACTGGCACTCAGAAGGAAGGAAGGTGAATAATGGGAAACTGTATCATGAGGGCTTGTCCCTGACAGGTCTGGAAAGAAGTGACATAGAAAGGTGAGAGAGCCTGCAGGCGTTTCAGCAAAGATGCAACTGTAGAGGAGGACAACTTGTTCCAGAAATTTATCGTGTTCTATTCAGGTGTGTATGTTTTCTCTGTGTTCTTTTATTAGGAACAGAGAGTATTATTGAGTGATTAAGGCACAAGGCTGGCAGCTTGGCTCCTGAAGTCATGTCATTGACTTCCTGTGGCAAACACCTGTACTGTCTGCAGTGGTCACATCTGGGACAGGTTGACACTTCATAGTCCCAGGCCAGATCATTTTAACAGATTTGCATCTTTAGTGTTCACATCGTAAGGTGAACACTAAAGTGTTCACTACTGCATATTAGCAGGGACTCAGGGACTTTCCCACTGGGGAAACATCCACAGGCCTGTTTCCAGCTGTGCTACCTGAAACAGAAGGGATGAGACCAGTACTTGCAGTGACTGGGTACTGACTGCTCTTCTTCCATTCATCCTCCACCTTGTGCTCCTTGTGCAGGCGTGCTGGTACTTGCTGCTTCTGTATATTAGAGTCAAGTAAAGGGTAGAACTTGGCTTTGTGAGTGCCCTGTCCTAGGCCGTGAGTGGCAAGGGAGTTTGCCCAGTGGCATTTAATCAAAACAAGAGATTGCAGTAGGACCCACGTTGTTTATGCTGCCTGCTGCATGGAGTCAATGCTGGCAAGAACCAGGAAGAGTGCTGCACCCTGATCTGCCCGCGATTTGTCAGTCCGTGAAGAAAACTCATAAACTGATTACCCTGGCAGAGTCCAAGATGGTGATGTCTTTTTGGTACTTGGATATGTTCAACCAGAGAGAAGCCAGGAACAGCTGCCTTCTGCTCTTTGAAAAACTGGTGGCCTGAGGGGATCCGTCTTCGTTACTGTCAGTTCAGCTTGACCCCTGACCTGTCCAGGAACTTTAACCAGGCTCCAAACTCTTGCAGGGCTGAATATGCTGCCAGGCAGCTGAGCAAAACATTACGGATTTGCTGGCAGTGCTACAGCATCCCAGGCACCTTTGCTGCCTCCGAGGCCCTTGTAACAGCTTGTAAAAGAGCTTGGAGAAAATTCTGCACAGCATTAGGCACTCCTGGGGTGTTGCGGGCCAGGCAGTGGGCCAGGAGCTGGGAGTGAGATGATGCTTTGGGAAGCTCACTGAAAACTAATGCCTGGCAGCAATGTGTCCAAAATTATAGAGCTGCAAGGACACATATATGGCTTCATTCCACCTTGACTTTTGTTCTCTGCTTCCCAACACCAGCCTCCTTCCCTACTCCTGGATTGAAACTAGCCTCCTCCCTCTCCCCCTCATCCCAGACCATGTTAGAATCTGATTAACAACTGGTGAAATGGCTCAGAGGGAGAGGAGTGGGGGAGTGGGAACTGCTGCAGCTTCCAGGGCCAAATTGCTGCAACTGGCAAAGGAGATACACATTCTGCTGAGGCATCCCAGATGCACATCAAAGAAGAAGTGGCCTTGCCGCTGTTTTGGCTGAGTCCCCAAAATAGTAAGTCACATCGTGGCAGCAAAGAAAATTCCCCTCACAGTATGGAATGAAGGGGGTCTCAGAGACATCATAAACCACCCCCATCACCACCCCTCCATCCATGGAGCTGACTGTGTCGAGAAACTGAATAAGAAGATGGCCAGAGACACAGAGGATCTGCAGAACCTCTAGTGGTAGGATGAGAGGAAATGGCCTCAAGTTGTGCCAGGAGAGCTTCAGATTGGACATTAGGAAGAATTTCTTTACTGAAAGAGTGGTCAGGGATTGGAACAGGCTGTTCAGGGGGATGTTCAAAAATTGTGTAGATCTGGCACTTGAAAATAGTGTTCAGTGGGCTTGGTGGAGTTGGGTTGATGGTTGGACTTTATGACCTTGGAGGTGTCTTGATCTGAGGAGTGAGAGGGAGGCAGGCCATGCTAGAGCCAGGGGTGGTGATCTAAAACTCTGTCTTCTCTCTTTATCCTTTTCCTTTTTCTCTTCTTTACCCTTTGAGCACAGCATCTGTTAGCTTTAGTAAACTTGACTTTTATGGTGTAAATGATGTAAATCCTTAATTTGACCCAAATGCATCCACAAACCTGAATCACTCCTTTCCTTTTCTTTTCTTTGATCTATCAGGACATGATAGCCCCTCATGGCTGGTGCCAGGCACTCCCAGTGAGAGTAGGTCATGCAGCCAGCTGCTTACCAGGAGAGCAACCCAAACCCTTCAAGCTTCTTTTTGAAAAAACTTTATTTTTTAAACCCATTGTGCAACAGTGCAAGTGTGCCAACTCAGCTGAAATATCTTTAAAGGATCTGATGATTTAATACCATCAGTGCAGACCATAGGGAACAGCGTAGAGGCACTTGTGTAAGCACCTGAGAGAGCACAGCACTCATTTTACTTACACCTGTTTTAAAATGATTGTTGAGAGGACACAGGGTTTCCTGTGGTTGCTCCCTGAGGTAAGAGATGGTGGTGCACAAGAGATGCTGTGACAGCTGGCTTTAGCTGGGCAGGTTTACTGGCTTCTCTGATGGAAAGGAGCACAAGAAGCACCTTCTGAAATGCATCAGCCACACACAGAAACAGCATCTTGGGTGCCTAAGAATTTTTTTCTGAAAAAATCTTGGATACTTAAAGCTCCTTAGATGAACAAGCGGAGCCTAAACATCCAGTCAAACTGTTTTCTGCCTAGTCTTTAGGCAGCCATATCTCCTTCTGAAACTCACCCCAGTTCTTCAGAGGTCACACAGTGTTTCCATCCTGTCACGTTGGTCTGCTTCATCTCACATTGGGACTGTGCTCGTAGTCCACCCACATGACCATTCACGTTTGCACATTCTCCTCTTACATCACAAAAGGAGCCCAAGCATGAGGTAGAGAATAACTAGCTGGCTCTGCTTTGAGTAGGGCAGGTGTATTGGATGAATTCCAGAGGCACCTTCAAGCCTCTGAACTGAACCCACTGATGCTGTCATTCTGTGACTGAAAACTGTAAGTAATAGGACCAGTCCTCGCTGGATTGACTGAAAGCACCTCAAGATCCTTGGGCAGAGTATGTACAATGCAGTAGAAATGAAGATACTGAAGGAGCAGGCAGAGGAAACAAGGAAGCTGACAGTTTGGCTGAACTAGCAACTGAACTAACTTATGAGGTGCTTCAGGGAAGAGGACAGTAAAATCTCCATGTAGCCAAGGAATAATGCCAAATTTCTTTTCAAGGGTTTGCAGGTTATTCTCTTGCCAGCCCCTGGCCCTGAGCACACAAAGAAACTGCAAAGCAGAGCCACTACAGGTAGGGAAACTTCACATTGTTCAGCAGTTAACATTCTTGCTGGCTTGCAGATGGTGTTGCTACTCCTCAAAGAGAACCTCTCCTAACTCTGCTCAGCCAAAACAGTTTGTCGGATCCAGGGGGCCTAGGAGAGGGGACATAGTTGGGTGGGAGCTGATAGAATCTTCTGTAGAAGACTTCAGGGCACAAACAGACATAGGAATTTTGATGCTGAAATCTGCAGTGTAGACAGAAACATTCTCCCCACAAAGTGCCCCTTATTAGCCAACCGTAATAACTAGCTAAGTACAGCAGTTGCTAGCAAAAGGAGATGCCTAGCCACTGCCCTGCTTTCCACTTCCCCACATTCTTCTGATGATGTGGGATCTCAAAGCATTTCTAGAACACCTTTAAAACCCAACCGTTTTCAAATCCTCTAACAGTCCAGAGTTCAGTTCTGAGCATTATAAATGGTCATGCTAATTAAATGAATCTAAAATAGTGAAAAAGTGTTGCAAGGCAGACAAGATCGATGAAAAAACACCCTCAGAGAGCACAGAGGGGGGAAAAATGCTGGTGTAGAAAGGTGATTTATGGTGATTCTCTGGTTGCTGGAACAGAAGAATTATTGAGAGCCTTAAGGAAAAAGAAGCTTTAGGCTGGAAGATTGACGACTAAAAACCATGGGGAAGTAATCCTTTCTGCATCAGTATGGCAAAGCTTCAGTTCTGTGAGGCAGGTCAATGTAGGTCAATGCTTGCACTGGAAAGGCTAAGCTGGGGAACTTCTCTAGTTGCCTTCTTCTCCCTCATTGCCTCCTCCCCACCCCCTCTTTAACAAAGGAAAGCCAGTGCATTTTGGTATTGCAATTGCACAACTGAGCATTCAGCTCCATGGTCTAATGCCTAACTAAATACTCCAGTGCTAGGCAGCCTAATGCAAAGGTAAAAAAGTAACTCTAAGTATGGTGATTCATATTGTAGCCTAGGGTAGGCAAGTTATTAAATGTAATTGATGTTAGGATTTGTAATCTGTGAGTGTAGGGGGTCCTTTCCTCACCTTTTATCTGATACACACCATTATCATCCTTTAACATAAAAACATTCCAAGATCATACACATACACAGCTCTGCGTTACTCACACACAACTGTCAGCTACTTTGTACCCCCTCAGTAGCTGCATTACAAATGAAGCAAGGGGAAGCTTTTATTTAAAGTGCCGTTTTTACACTCTCCTATAGTCTGAAAGTGTTGTGTAAAAAGACCATTGCTCCATATTGTACACAGTAAGTGATATTCCAGCCTCATCTGTAACTCCATTCTGACACAGGATGAGAATCTGGGAAGAGTTAAGTGTGTTGATTTTTGAAACTTTGGAATTTATTTTGGACTAATGGAGTTACATATTTGAACAATCGTACTGTTATGTTTGGACAGTTATTTTATTCTATGACCATCATAGGCTGTAATGAGACGTAGCTGTCTCACACTAAAGATACCATTTGCTTTGTTCCAGGAGGTTTCAGCCAGCAATTATTGCAATTGGATGGCATTTCAATAGCAGCCTCTAGTAAACTCCTATGATGAGTCACAGCATCAGCAAAGTATGGCAAGTGTGGTGCTGGAGTGTCATGTAGCAGCAAGTCAGTGTCTTCTGCTAATATTTTAATGACAACCCTCTCAAGCAGACCAAGTTTTCAGAGTTTGTTATTCACACATAATGATTTGAGTTGCAAAACACCCTTGGAGGATAAAGCTAATAAAATAAGCAGGTAGTTAGTAGAAACTTCTTCATTTAATTTTATTGTGTGGAAAGAAGTGTAGACTTCTCCATGAGAAAGGCACTGCTGTTGTCTGGAAAGTTTCCACACAGCCCTGCAGCTTTCGGATTGCTCTAGTCAAAGGTGTCAGTCAGATGTGTGCTGCGCTTTCACTGTTGTGGACTTGCGTGTCTGTAGATATTTCACAGATTGCCTTTATTTGAAAAGCAATGTCTAGCTGGAAAGTTTTAGTCATTAATCTGGCACCATTTAGTTGCAAACTATTAATTAATAACCCAGCATCATTGTATGTGAAGTTTGCATTCTGATTTCCTTTGTCTTGATTGTAAAATAATGTTATTACAAATAAAAGATTAGCTCACTTTTTGTTTCCTCTGCTCCACAAATGCATTTCAGAAGGTGCCTCTTGTGCTCCTTTCCATCGGAGAAGCCAGTAAACCTGCCCAGCTCAGCGAGGCACTGCAGTACTCCTGGTCACTGTGACCAGTACAGTGACACCAGAAGGAAGCTCAAAATAATTTTGTCGGTGTTGGAGCATGAGGTTCATCTTCAGCCAGAACTCAGACCATGCTTTCCACAGCGTTTGGATCACTGAAATACTCTTATATAAGCCTAATTGACACAATTGGAAGAATGAGTTCTTAACAGATGCGTGTTGCTGTAGCAACCTGGGGGGAGGGCAGCCTAAGTACCCTCCATATTAAGCAAAATAATATTAATCATAATGGGTAGAAGCACTTCATCCTTTCTGTAAAGCATTTTCTCAGGAGCCAAGTACCTTAGCATGTTGCAACAAAGATCCCTGTAATGGAGGTGAAATCATTTGAAGGCAAGCTAAAATTTTCTTAGTAATAACCAAAATTACAAGGAGGCAGAAACACAGTCAAATGTTGCCCAAATCACCCAGGATGTAGGCAGGAGGGTTAGCTCTTCAAGGCTTCGATTCTGCCACTGCGGGCAGAAAAACAGCCAAAAGCATCCATGGAAGAAGGAGGAGACCTAAACTACTGAGCTTGTATCAAGTTTATCCTTCCGAAGGGCCCAGTCACCCAGCAGGGACAGCCTTTGAATCCACTTGCCCTCTCCTTTGTGTTAGAGGGATTTCCAAGCTGCTCCATGTTGTCGGCAGTGGATGAGGATAGGTATGCAAGTGTGAATGGGTGCCAGGAGCATGGTGAAATGGTGACAGGTCTCCTGCCTCCCCTGTGGTACACCACTGCTTAGCCATCATTTTGCCTGGAACAGAACTTTAAGGTCATTGAGTCTGACCATTAACCCAGCACTGCCAGGTCACCACAAAACCCTGTCCCTAAGCTATACATCTTTTAAATAACTCCAGGGACAGTGACTCCACCACTTCCCTGAACAGCCTATTCCAGTGCTTGGCAATCCTTTCAGTGAAGAAATTTTTCCTGCTCTCCAACCTAAAGTTCACTTGGCACAATTTGAGGCCGTTTTCTTCTGTCATTTGTTACTTGGGAGATGAGACTGACTCACCTTGCTACAATCTCCTTTCCAGTAGTTTTAGACAGCAGTAAGGTCTCCCCTCAGTCTCTTTTTCTCCAGGCTAAACAACCCTGGTTTCCTCAGTCACTCCTCACAGGACTTGTGCTCTAGACTCTTCAACCTGCTCCAGCATCTCAGTAGTGAGGGGCTCAGAACTGAAACCAGTATTCAAAAGTGTGGCCTCACTAGTGCTGAGTACAGGTAGACAGTCACTTCCCTACTCCTGCTGGCCACAGTGTTTCTGATACAAGCCAGGATGCCATTGGCCTTCTTGACCACCTGAGCACACTGCTGGCACGTATTTAGCCAACTATCAACAAAAGCTCCAGGTCCTTTTCTGACAAGCAACTTTCCAAACACACATTCCTGAGTCTGTAGCCTTCCACGGGGTTGTTGTAACCCAAGTGCAGGATCTGGCAGTTGGCCTCATACAACCGGCCTCAGACCATTGATCCAGCCTGTCCAGATCCCTCTGTAGAGTCTCCCTACCTTTAAGCAGATCCTATACCAGATCCATAGTAGTAGATCCCTGCCTACTATATGTTGTCTGCAGACTTCCTGAATACGCACTCAATCCCCTCATCCAGATCATCAATAAAGATATTAGGACATTTTGACTGACCACCAGCTGGATTTAACTCCATTCATTACAACATTTTGTGGCCAGGCATCCAGCCAGTTTTTTTATCCTGTGAACCAAATGGGTTTATTCCTGACTCCACCTCGCCTGTGGCAGTAAACTCTCCCATTTCAGGCAAGCAGCGTGGCCTCTTTGAACTGTCAAAGGGACCACGTGAAGTACCCAAGACTCATGACTTAGGTCTTGTTTTCATGAAATCTTTTGATTTGAAGCCAATGATAAGTATTTTGACTGGTATAATTGTCGCTTCAAAGTTATTTTAATTGACTCCATTTTATACTTTGTCTTCATGTCTTTGCTACTTGAATAGTCACGTTGTGTTGCTACAGAGTTCAAGAAAAACCTGAAGTCAGCACTGACTGGAACTGAATAATGGGCTTTCCATTTCCAAGATGAAGAAGCAAGTTAATAGCATGAATAAACAAGAAGTCTGAAAAAAACCCAAACACTCATCTTTTGGATGATCATGGAAAATCCAGATGAAAAGAGATCTCAAGAAGTCATCTATACCATCCCACTCTCTACAGACGGAAGAATTTTATCTCTGTCATTCCCAGCTAAGTTTTATCTGATCTCTTTTAAGAAAGATTTACAATCCCCAGGCAATCTAGCTTAATGCATCACTACCCTTATTTTTAGAAAGTTTTTCCTAATGTCTAACCAAGGTCTGTTTTTGCTGTGAGGGAATAACTTATTAATCTACAATATCCTTATTTCTGAAGACTGCTCTCATATTTCTGTCAGGTTTCTCTTCACTAGAGCCAGCACTCACTATTTCTCTAATTGTCCTGTGGTTTTTTTAGAACTTGAATTATACACACTGCTCTCCTCTGTAGTGTGATGAGTATTTTATCTCTCCCAAGCATGGTGCCCCAAGCCAGGCTCAATGAGCTCCAGCTGAGCTTTGCCAATAAAGAAAAAAGTAGGAGAATTACTTCACATATTTTGTAGCCTCTATTTGTATTTATAGCTGTTAGCCTGTAGTTTGCTTTTTTGAAAGAGTACACAACCTCCGGAATATTTCTGCAGGGCTGCTCCCTACTCATTTGCTCCTCTGTCTTGTGTTTTCGCAGTGGATTATTCTTGACCAGACTTAAAATCTTGGACTTCCTACTCTTAAATTCCTTCTTATTTTTCTTCGCTAACAATGCCAGCTATGTCATTGACTAAGGTGACACTGCTCAACTGAATACCAAGCATATATTTCTTCCAACATACTTTGATTTTTTTTTTAGGATCTATCATGTTCCTGGGATCTATAGGCATCAGGAGCATTTTGTGCCTGACGTCTAGAGCAACACTTCAGCTTTGTTCTGATTATAGTTGCAGAGCCCAGGTGTAGTATGTTCATGTTCAGCTTGCACGTGGCCTGTTCCAGGTATGATGGTATGATTATAGCTGTTTGTCCTGTTGCACCACTGGAAGCTCAGCTTGTCCTGCCTGATAATGGTGCAGTTATGTTTACTGTCCTTGCAGCTCTGGCAATTACGTCTCATTACACCACCTTAGTTATTCAGGCACTGACATTTGAGTGATAACAGATCTAGTATTCAGGCACAGGGGAAAACAGTTTTTTCAACATCAGCACCTTTTATTTAGCACTTTTCTTGAACATCTCTTGAGCTTATCAGTTACCAGGTTGAGCCCTGAGCTATACTAGGTCCTTGAATCAAGCTGTCACACTGTCACTCATGGCCAAGGAAAGAATGTTTTGGTGTATATGTTTAATAATTGAAGCATACAGAGAACTTACTTTCTCTAAGATTTGGGCCTCTCATGAGCTGAAACACAGGCTGGAAGCATATGCCCAGAGCAGCTCTACTTCACCTTATCCAAGAACCTTTTCAACAAGTTCAAGCTATTTGAAAAGTTCTTAGATGGCCTGTAGTAAAAAGGGTTAAGTGCAAACGACTGTCTTGCATCATCCTGGTGGAGTGCCTGACTACCCAATCACATCCTACCTATGAGGAACTCAGGCAGAGTTACGTGGTCTGCCCAAAGCCACGCAACAGGTTAACTGAATCCGGAACTACAGGTCTCTTGCAGTAAGGGCTGGACAAGATGATCTTGCTGGCAAGTGTTAGTGAAATCTTTGCTGTCATCTGGGGAGTTCTGTTGTTATGCTGGGAAGCTGTACCTTGCTGTGAACACTTTTCCAAACTGGAAAGGCATGTGACAGGATCTGACTCTTGCCTGGAGGCTTCATGAAAACAAATCTAGCAGAGACCAGGACCTAATTAATTTGTTGTTGTGCAAAGCCAGTTTTCAAATGCTATCTGAAAAGAGCTCTTCAGATGACTCTAATATCTGATTCTGAGTTGCAGCAATTCAGTAGACAGTGAAGGTGCTTGCACCTGGCTTCTGTGAAAAGCTTAGCTCAACAGACAAGACCTCCTTTGCTATTTGTTCATGTGGCAGAGCTCAGCGGGCACAGAATGCTGCTGTTCGTCATGCCTGACCTAAGGAAGAAAGGAAATAAGTGCTTGGGATCCCCAGGCAATCCCTCCATGTGTAAGCTACATATACAGAGATACACACTGTAATAGACTGCTTACATATGTATGAAATGCAGAGGCACACAGAGATATTGGCATATATGCCATGCTAAAGTTAGGTTTGAACATGAGAGCTAAGGACACGGTGGAGCATTAATTGTCTTTGTTACCAGTGCAGTGCCTGGTGCCTGGGAACAGGACGGTGATGTCTTCTTTATCTACCATGATCAGGCTGCATCGCAATAAACATTATTTGATCTTCCCTCAGGAGTATTCGGCCTTTTTATTTTAATCTGTTGGGGTCAGTCTGAGCTATGTTAAGAAATGCTGGTCTCAGTGTTTGTGAGAAACACCCATGGCTGAAAATAACAGTGCAGAATCATGCTGCGTGGCTTTGTACCTTGCAAACACTACGAGGTTTTTCAACACTAATGGTAATTTGCCACTGGATTGGAATTGTATAGTTGAAATCCAAGGACGTCCAAGCATGTGATGTGATTCGTATTACTTGGTGCTAAACTGATGCTGCCGATTCTTTTGTAACTCATCACAACAGAGCAGAGATAGTGCTCACTATTTTAGGAAGTGTATGAATCAGCGTGAGAGCCAAAAGGAAGCAAATGGATCGCTGGTGAGACTCAAAATGCCTCAGAGATAGGAACAGCGTGTCTGCTGACTCTGCGGTTGTGGAAAAAACTCAAGGAAGGGTTTTGAGCATGGCTAGCCACACAACAAAACACGTTGTGGGCTGATAATATAAGGAGGAAGCTCTCTTGCACACCGTCTGTTATTCCCACACGACTTAAAACACAGATATGCTACAGACAGGGAAGCCTCTCATGGAACATTAACTGATAATCATTATGGAGATAAACCTAGCATAGGAAAATAAATTTTGGCACCAGGATAAGTTCCTCCTGAACTACTGTAGCAGTTGATCAAGTAGACTTGTCTGTAGGTTGACTGCAGAATGCCTGTCATCCTAACAGCACCACTGAAATAAAGAACAGAAAAAAGGAGAAGGGTCAATAACAACGGTGGTAACTCATTAAACAGCTGAAGCATGTTTGAATGTCATAAATGCAACAAATGCATGGTCGATGCCATAGTAAAAAATTCACAGTTCATTTCTCCTTTGGATGATAAGAACACTTTACTTGACTGTCTTAGGCGGGAGGTGTGCTTCTGGAGAGCCTCTCTATTCACAAGGCAAAGAAGAAAACAGTGAAAGAGCAGAATTCCTGGTTGTACCCAGACATACAATAGGGTCTTTTATTAGCAAGTGCTGAAGGAGAGGACAGGTTCAGGCAAGACCAGTGAAAATATGCTGGACTTTGTCTAGTATAGGAAACAAATATGAAAGAGGACAGACAATCCCAATGGAAATTGTTTGATGAATGCCTCTGGGCTCAAGAGAGAAATCGTTCCCATATTGAGACAAGAAGGGGCATCTGCCTCTGGCTCGCTGCTGGCTGGCAATGTGGTATGATCCTACCTGCTGAGATGCCTGACACACACCAGCCCGACCTAATGATTCAAATGCTGTCACTGAGACAGACTGAAATACAGCAGAGTTATTCAGAACATGGAAATCTACCCTGACTTCTGAGAGTATATTTTTATTTTGACGGAATGGAGGAAAAGAGCTCAATGTGTGGCTAAAGCTTACCGTTAGTTTTTAAATCTGGCTATGATTTACAGTGGCGTCCCGCCAAAGGCAATTTGAAGACAGAATTGTACCTGGTTTTGCTCTCAAACAATACGAAAAGCAGGAATTGCATTTTGACAGTTACTAAGGAAAACCAGCTTTTTTTCTGAGCAAGGACTCTTTGCTGAAAAGCACGAAAGGTTTAATCTTTTCAGATAGTAGTCCTTCCATAGAAAACTGAGCCCCTCAGCTTTTTCAGTCTAGTTTGGAGGATCACATCCAGTAATTTCTGCCTCTTTGGATCTCAGTCAGGCAAATCATGAGGCTCCTAGTCATGTCAAAATAGGATTGTTGAATTTGCTGAGTTCATGCTCTAGAAGAACAGAAACAGGTCTCTAACACCTGTTTTGCATAAAAGTCTGGAAAAGCCTGGTCTTACTCAAAATTGTAACTTTCTGTTTGGGAGAACGGCATTCAAAACTTGTGACTTACAGCGGGAGCAACGAATCTGGTGTCCTTAAGCTAACGCTGCAGAACACTTTGCACTAACTACAGACAGAGGGAGAAAAGCAGAAAAGGAAGTGCCCATTTTCATAGAGACTGATCTCTAAATCTGGAAGTCCACTGTCCAAAAAGGGATTGCCATTTGTGCAAGGACATAAATGTCAGGCAGTCCTTTTTTAAGCTCAGGTCTGTTCAGACTGCTTGTGGTTTTCGGTGTTTCTGCATAGAATTGAACAGAAATGTACTTCTTGTACTTCTGAACAGCAGCTAGTAACTTTCCCATGGGAAAAAAAAACCAACCTATTTCATTGTGATTAATCAGAAATATTTTTAAAAATTATAAAACCCCATTTATTTTTGCAGGTTATGTTCATCAAGACCTAGCTGACAGTAGTGCTCTTGGAAAATTATGCAGAATCTCTTCACAAAATCACAGAATTATTGAGGCTGGAAAAGAATTCTAAGATCATCATCAAGTCCAGCCTGTCCTCTTCATACAAAGCAGAGGACTTTCTGCTTTAGCCAGATGGAAGCTATCTTCCATGGAGCAGAAGGCATTAGATGTGCTTTTAATCACAATTATGTTGAGGGCATCGGTTCTTAACGTTAAACTGAAACTGTGGTTTTGGTAGCAGTACGACACTGACCTTAAACCAGTGACGCACATACCAGCAAAGATGATGTCTTGGAAGTTCCTGCGCAGATATACCAGGTTCGTGTTGCATGGGAACAATAGGTTTGCTCATGCAAGTCCCTCCAAGTAATATTAAGGGGTTTATTACACATTATTTTGAAAAAAATAAGCTGATTTCTCCTCATCTGGAGGATATATCTCCTCCAAAGTTTAGAGTGAGTTTATTTTTTGGTCTGTGCAAGCTCTGTTTGGCATCGTTCTCCCTCCTGCTAGTCAACGTTTCTAACACAGAGATAGATCTGCATTCTCACCTAGCATTTGAACAGGCACATCTGCGGAGTAGGGCCTCTCCAAGAGGCACAACACATGGCAGTGCTTTGTTGTAAGCTCAATGTGCTCATTGTAACTCACAGGTCCTTATGATAGGAAGGTCAGTGTTTCCATAGTCCATGGCTAGAAATGCTGCCGTAGTATTGCATCGCAGTGGAAAGCAGGACAATAGGTCATGCCTTGCATTAATGCGTAGGATCTTGAAAAATCAATACAGTTCAAATAATAGGGGACCACTGCCCAGTCATTTACTATTCCTGTGGCACACAGAGCACTCTAAACACACAGAGAAATTTTTGCAAACATAGTGTTGGCCGTGTCATTAAGCTGCCACTGAGCACACAGAGGGTGCAATGGACGGCAAACTTCTACCAGTAATTCAGAATCACGCAAGGGCACGTGTTGTTGGAAACGTGAACGGCTCCCCAGATCCAGAGATCTTTTCAGAGTTATTCTCTGTAATACAAATGTAAAAATCAAACTCCTCAAGAGAAGACCAGTCTCTGAGTCATCCACTGTGTCCCAGCAAGCCCCAGACCAAAGTGACTGCGTTTCTTTTGCTATCTGAGGGCCTGATCTAATAACCATTAGAATCAATGAAAAGGCTAATTAATCTGAAAGACTGGATAAAGCATCTAAGGCCACAACCTGCACCATCACAATCACCAGAAAATTTGTTGTTGACCTCAGTGAGTGCAGGGCGAAATACCAGGGGATGAAGTGCTCTCGGTCAGCAGGTATCTAAGTGCACACACATAATTTATTTCATTTGAAACCGTTCATATGCCAAAATACCTTTCAGATCTGGAACAAAAGTGTGCTGGTGACCAGGCAAAGAAGAGGAGCAGCTTTCAGATCTGCCTTCCTCCTGCTAACACTGATGAGACTTGGAGAAAAGAGTAAGGAAGTCCATGTTGTGATGATAAGGGATTAAGAAATAAGATAAGTGAAATAAAGGGGAAAGCAATTGAGAGCAATGCTGCAGAAAGAGGAGACCTTCTATCCTTTTAATTACTTCTCAGAGTACTTAATATAAACACTGGCCTTTTAACTTCATGAGGCGTCTGTGTGTCAAATACAACCCAAACTTGCCTACCCTGGAAAAATGCATTATGTTAATTGATTAACATGTAAGGCTGAAGGTAAGAGTCAATATAAACAAAGACTACAATGTTTAACATTTGTTGTTGTTGACATAGGGTAACCCAGCTGCCAAACATGATGGTTCTTGTCTGGACTAAGTGCTTTGTATCACTGTAATTAGCATGTTCTGGCACAATGTAATTTTGCAATAGAGATTAAATCCTTTGGTGCATTTATTCTGTATATTTAATTTTCTATCTTGTCTGTCCTGAATTTGCAGACACTCGCTGCTTCTTTCCTCTCCTTCAGCCTTGGAGACTGCCTCTGAAAACTGAAGAGGCTTTGCAGGCTTTTCCATGAGTTGTTTAAGTTGTAAACCGAAAGTTCAAGCAAAGGTAGAGTCAGTTTACACCCCTTGATAGTGCTGATGTTATAAAAGTGGGCCTGTACAAACTGTGTGAGGTTCAATAACCCAAGGGCAAGGTCCTGCATCTGCAATCCCAAGCACAAACACCTGCTGGGTGGTGAATGGATTGAGAGCAGCCCTGAGCAGAAGGGGTTGGGGGTGCTGGTGGACAAGCTCAACATGAGCCAGTGATGTGTGAGGACAGCCCACAAGGACAGCCATATCCTGGGCTGTATCAGAAGTGTCACCAGCTTGTCAAGAAAGGTGAATCACCCCTCTACTCTGCTCTTGTGAGACCCCACTTGAAGTACTGTGTCTACCTCTGGAGTCCTCAGTATGAGGAGGACATGGAACTGTTGGAGGGAGCCAGATGAAGGCTGTGATCAGAGGGCTGGAGCACCTCTCTCACTAAGACAAGCTGAGGGAATTGGGGCTGTTCAGCTTGGAGAAAAGGCTTCTGGAGGGCCTTACAGCAGCCTTTCAGTACCTGAAGAGGCTATAGCAAAGCTGGAGAGGGACTTTTTATGAGCTACTCTAGTGACAGGATAAGGGGGACGGGAGTCAAGCTAAAAGAGGGGAGGTTTAGCTTAGATCTTCAGAAGAAATTCCTCACTATGTGTACAGGTTGCCCAGGGAGGTTGTGGCTGCTCCATCCCTGGAAGTGTTCAAAGTCAGGTTGGCTCTGGGCAACCTGGTCTGGTGAGCCCAGCAAGCTTCATGGCAGGAGGATGGAACGAGATGATCTCTGAGGTCTCGTCAACCCAAACCACCCCATGATTCAATGACCGTAATGCAGGAAGGGTTTTAAAGTTCTGCGAAAACACAGCCCGTTCCCAGCCACAAGTAGACACTTCGCAGCGAGGTGGAATGGGGAGGTGCCGGGGGGAGGGGAGGGACCTAACTGTCGCCCCGCCCCGCCGGGTCCCTGCCCGCCCGTCACGTGCGTTAGCGACAGCCGGCGGCGGCTCCTATTGGCGGAGAGGCGGGAGGGGGCGTGGCCTGCCGTCAGCTGCGCGCCGCGGGTATAACAACAAAGGGGCTGCCGGGGCCGGCGCGGTGGCAGCAGCGGAGCGGGTGAGTTGGGGTTAGGCTAAGCGGTGCTGCCGGTTGGTGCCCTCTCGGGTGTAGTGAGTGCACCGGGAGAGGCGCCGTCTGCCCCCATAGCCATTGCGGCTTCTCTCCTTGGAGAAAGTGCTGGGGCCAGGAGGGTTTTGCCGGTTCTCGGTGTCGCGCAGCCGGTGGTCGCAGCCCACCGCCTCTCACCTCCGCCCGGGAGCGGCGGTGCTGGCACGGGCCGTGGGCGCTGTCGGTTCCCCGCCGGCAACGGCTCGTGGGAGCCTCCTGGCGGCGGTGGGAACGCTGCGGGCGGCGGCGCTGGGGAGCGTAGATGGAGCAGGGAACGGCAGGAGCCATCGGGGAACCGGGCGGTTGGTTTCTCGGTGTTTTGTCTTTTTCTCAGCGTGTGCCCCAGCTCCTCTGCTTGAGCGGAGACGGAAAAAGACCGTTCTCTTTGTTTTTCTAAGGCGGCAGCAGAGCGCTGGTGACGCGCACTGGGTGTGTTTTCTGTAGCAGCCCCGTTAATCACCGCCGTGGCTGAGTCAGTTGTGCCGAGCCCTGTCCTTTCCCCTAGCTGTTCCCGTCCAGGCTCTGGAGATCTTCTTCTCCAGCCTCCGCCTCGCTGGTCTCCCCCGCGGTGGCAGCGTCACTGCTGGCTCTCCCCCCTCCGGGCCTGGGCGAGTGTTTTTAGGGGCACTTGTCCAACGGGGTGTCAAAACGTCAACCGGCTTCTAAGTGATTCCGATGGTTTTCTGGAGCCTCCCTGGGGCGAGGAAAGGGGAAAATAGGACAGACGGCAGAAAGCAGCTTTGGGGTTAGAAGCTGTGGTTTGTTTAGTTTGTGTCCTCAGGAGCACTGGTCTCTTGCTTTGCTCGTTAGAAGTTAATTGTTTGGCGTTGCTGCGCTGCCTGTGGAGCCGTAATGCAGGAGTGTGACCTCTCTTGCTCCACTGCCGGCACAGAACAAAAACCCTGTACCCGAAGGTACTTCCAGCCTGGATCCAGGAAGGAGCATGCGTGTGGGAGTGCGGAAAGCCAGCGCTCAGCAGCGATTACACCACCGCTTGCTCGCTGGCCTAAAGAAAAGCCGAACTCTTTTGTTCCTAGGCCTTGTGCCAGAAGAGGGTTGGGGATGGAAGCGGGAGATAAAAGCTTTAGGCCTGCAGCTTTCCAGTTTTCTTGAAGCCCATCCCTTTCATTCTCTGTGGCAAGTTCTGTCTGTAACTGGAGCAGTCAAACCTTCTCCAGATGAATCTTAGGGCATTTGGTGTTTCCTTAGGTAACTTGTCTGTGGTTTAGTGACCTTAATGGTTTAAAGCATTTCCTGCTAGGAGCCACTGAAAGTTGAACTGCACTGCAGTTAAAAGTCACTTCTGTTTGCTGGGAATGCTGTCTGCCTCTTGCTTTCTTCACTTAGTTCACTAATGGTGTGCATTTTTTTTTGTTTATCCTCAAGCCATTTTACAAATGTTATCATTTTTCTCTAGACTTCTGTTCATTCTTGTGGGTCTCTTAGAGAGCCCAGATGTTTCCTTGTCAAGCATAGTCCTGAAAAACAGCCTTTTATCACTCCTGCAGTTTGAGCCAGTTGCTAGACTTGTATTTTCCCAAGTTCCTCTTGAAGAATTAGAGTGCTCAACTCCTTGTGTTACACTGTACCTTTTCATATTGCTTCTGAAGGTACTTCAAATGCTAATCCTACCCATTTGTACTGTTTGAATAAGGAGGTGCTTAGACATCTGTAGGATGTGTGGAGCAGGTGCTTGACCTTGCATTGAACAAGTAGGTGTGGCGGTCTAGTGTCCTGGTTTTGGAGGTCAGGATGATCTTTTAGCATGGCTGGAGAGTTATAGGGTGAAGCAGGGTACACTGGTCTTAAAAAATAATCTTTATGGGCCATATTTTCTCTTAATGGCTGTATTTGTCTAGCATAGTGTCTCACTCCCTCTCTCTGAATGCACACACCCATACTCTCTTACCATGCATATCTTCTCCCCTATTTAATTATTAAATGGGTGTTTAATTTGTACTGATTCCAACAGACTTATAATGCAAATAGTCATATGGTGAAATTAACCTGTAGCTAAGTTGGTGAATATTTTTTATATGTAGCCTGTACTTTTTCAACTACTTTAATGGCTTCTATGTATTTGATCATGCATAACTATTCAAAGTCTTATGCAGGCTGATCTGTGTTGCTTGAACATTCAGCTTCTCAGTTACAATGGGATTTTTTATCATCTGAACAGCCAAGTGTAGAGTTCAGGCTTAAGGTAACTAATTACATGTATACTTGGGGAAGTACTAAGAAATCAATATTTGTTTAAGTTATGAGTTGCTCCTCCTTGTTACTTAGACTTACTATATATGACTGATTGGGCACTTGCTGTGCAAATTATTCCAGCAGTAACTATGTAATGCACTTTGAACTTGAAGACAGGATGTGCCTGAGGACAGGCAGTTGTCCTGAACTTGTGTGATGGGAGAGAGAAGTGCTGCCTTGGGCACCCCTGGGAACCCTCACAGGAGTCCTTGGGAGAGGTCTGAGTTGGCATCAACAGCAGATGTGTTGAGGCAGAAAAGGTGTGCTTGCCTTTCATGTCTGTCTGACCTGGAAGAAAACAAGTGGAGAGCTGAGGCGAGCACCTCAGTGAGCACAGGGCACAGGACTCCTGGGTAAGAATCCTGTAAGTGGAGGTGGGAAATGTCAGCTGAATAGATACCTGCATGGCAAGTAGGATTGAGAGCAAGATGCTGAACTCTGAGGAGAGACCTAGGCTGCTTCTGTATGCATCTAGCTGGGAGGGAATGGTTGATGCTGGTGAAGCTGTCTCTCCTCTTAAGGAAAAATGCTCACTGGTACCTCAGACTGCACTAATGAGAGGGGGTTTTAATTTGTTCTGTAGGGATGTTACCTATTGCTGTGTCATTAAGACCCTTGTCATGTTTTTTGCAGGTTTCACGTAAATTGTTTACCAGTCATGCTTCTGCATGTCCTGTGCCTAAGCTGATAAAGCATCTATGCACTTTAATCTCAAGTCTATGCCACTCTGCTAGTACAGTGTGAGCTGTGCCTTGAACCTTGGATATAAAGACCTACCAGCCAAAGTCTTGTTCCTGCCTTAGTAATGTTCCAGAGGTTAAATAACATGCTCATGGGAGAGATTGATAGCTTGTCCAGCCAAGAGCCAGAGTTCAGTGAGAAAGAAGATGATGAGTGGATTCTGGTTGACTTTATAGGTAAGATGTCTCTCATATATATGCTCTGCCTTTGTCCTGCTCTGGCTCTTAACTTGCCTTACTTCCATGTGAAGAAACCAGTAGATTGGGAGAAACTTTACCTGGTTGAAGCCACTAGAGCGTAGGGGGACTTCCAAACCAATGTGCCAAAACATGTTATGTAAACTGATGCAAAAACATCAGGTTTATAAGCCTGGCATAAGCTTCAGAAGAACCTCTTGTACACATAAAATATATTTGACTTATTACGCTATTGTGTTGCTTTACTGACTACAGTTGTTCTACGTGTCTAGCATGGCTTATCAGGGAACTCCTTTATCCTCTCCCCTTGCTTTAAAAAAAAAAGTGTTCATGCTAATAAAGTTTTATTTCTGTTTCTTTTATTTTGTATCCTGTTTCTGGGTATGTGCAACCTTGTTTTGACCTCCTGCAATCACCAATATCCATGGGGTCCTTGATGTTGACTGATGGCCACCTACAGCAGATACTTGCACTAATTGCTCTGCAGAGGAAGTGGACATCACTGAAGCCTCTGCTGCGGATGGTTCACCTGTCTTCTCTTGTTTACCGTCTCCCTTGGAACACTTGCCAGAGGCCAGCGAGTCTTGCTTCATCCAGTTTGAGTCGTGTCCCATGGAGGAGAGCTGGTTTATTACCCCTCCCCCATGTTTTACTGCAGGTGGATTAACCACTATCAAAGTGGAAACCAGTCCAATGGAGAATCTCCTAATAGAACACCCCAGCATGTCTGTGTATGCTGTCCACAATACCTGTCACAGCCTTAATGAGACTAGATGTGGGGATGAGGAGTTTCGCAGCCCAGGTAGTCCCAGGTATGTCTGACTTCTCTTGTCAAGGAGTTCAGTTGCTGAAAATATCTGGTTTCTACTTGATCAGCTTAGACATTCAATACTGAATTTTCCAGCTTATTTCAGAGCAAGTGAATAAGCATGAATAAATACTGCACAGGGTGGGAAAGGTGGTCAGGGCTGCCTGCCGGCTTAGAAAACTGCTGTACAAGATAACCCTGTTAGGAAACAGTTGGGTATGCAATTTTGACGCTGCAATGAATATTTATGCAGCCTCATTATTTCATTGCAGAATATACTCCAGCCTTGTTGAAACTGGTGGCAGTTAACTGTATACCTGGTGACATAGCTTTGAGAGAACTTTGTCCTCTTCCTAGCTGTGTGTATTCTTAACTGTTAGTCAGTACCCTTTCGGTCACCTTATGACTTCAATTACCCTGACAGGGAAGTCTGGTTGGGTGCTCTTTTAATTTCCCCCTTAACTTAGTGATAGTGTAGAATAGGATTAAGTTTTCCCACAGGTGGCCTGTGAAACAAAAGCAAACAGAAGCATATTTCGCAAACTTGTTCCAATCAAGGTAAACATTTGTGCCACAAACTTCTACTTTTAGCAAGGTAAGAAGTTGTACTTTGAGTTTAGGTCCTAAAGAACTGCTCCTGTGGGGTTATTGCAGAGGTACAGGTGTCATGAGCTGCTACTTTGGTTCACTGTCCACGATACACAGCTACACAAGTATAGAATTTAGTGTGTACAAATGGAGTATTTCTTTGCCTTTATGGCTCAACACATGCCCCTATGTTCACTGACTTGGAAATAAGTTGGTGTTTTATGAATCCTGGTTAATAGCAGAGACTGACTTTTTCTCCCATCCGGTGCTTACTCTTAGAAACAATAATTAAAAAACCGAACCGTGGTGTACCAAGCTCTGTAATACAGGGAAAATATGAGGGTAGTGGTAGAGCTGCTCTAGGTAAATGCCCCCTGACTTTTCTGATGAGCTCTGCCGTATTTAAAGCTCAAAGAAAAAGGTGACTTCGTGATGACATGCAGCTGTGTAACACTAAGATTAATGGTATCAGCGCTATAGAGTGGGGGTATTTGTGTAATGGTTTGGAGGGGGAAGTTTTGTAATGTCAAGGGTCTCACTTATCTTAAATCAGAGAGAAGTGAGCACGTGGCACCTTCAAAATGAGGATCTGATGAAATCTGTAAAGTAACTGCAAGGCACAGCCTAGTGAGATAGTAGATCAGTTTATCCAGAACACCACTTTGCGCTGGATGATGGTGCACAAAGCTGGATGCTGTCAGGTTGCTTTTAGTGCAGTGGGGAAGCTGAAAGTGTGGTGATCTTGAACTGGAGCAGTCTTCTTCACACTGATTTCTGTGCTGTTGCTTTGTCAGTGCTTCTAGGCTGTTTTGGGTGATAGAACTGGGAGGAGACATCAGTCTAAAGCTGAGGTAGACTGCAGAAACTGGGAACATCTAGTTACACTGATAATGCAGTAAGTTTCAAAAGCTGTTGTGAAGTCTCTAGTGGTTTAATGGTTGGCCATTTAACATTGTAGGGCCAAGAAAAGCTGCTTAAGGCATACTGGCACAGTAAGTACTACTGTTTTGGGACAATGCTTTTTGTTTGATCAGGCTGCTAGCAATGCTGCTTCCTCTAGAGCCTTGTCTGTCAAAACAATACTGGTTTTAGGACTAACCTTTGTTCCAAATGATGTTTCTTGATCAAGCCTAACTACATCTGCTTTAACAAGCCAAGATGCTAAGTGCGGAATAATTACATAAATGTTAATTGAGATGGGGTCTGAAGCCTTTAATGCTTCTTATGAGATCTGGCTCTGTAACACAACTAGCTGGACACTTGCAGTTTGGAGCAGAACAGATGATGGCTATGCAGCAGTGACTGTGTTTAGCAGTGATCTGACTTTAGACAAAGTCCCTCTACAGTTACAGCATTGATGGAGACTCAGCAGCTACCTTCTATCATTGCCCAGGGCTTTCTCACTAGTGCCAGGCTACCAAAGGCAACCACTAACATACTGAAGTACTACTTTTTGGAAGAGTACGTGACCTTTTAGCTGATCCACACCACCTCCCAGTTTCAGTTTAAGATGACGAGTAGAAGGGTGTTGGTTTGCAAACCAGTGCTGAAAGAGTATTTGATAAGTAGAGGGGAAAAGCTTAAATATCTTCAACCAGCAATTTTAGACCAGTTTTGCTTCTGCAGACTACACTTGTTTGCTTCTTTGAAATTCCTTTCAAACTAAAAGGACACCTTATATATTTTCCCCTGATTCTCAGCTTATTTCTGTTTTTTCTGTAACAAACCACAACACTGTATTAACAGTTGATGCCCTTTGCTACCTAATGACATGTTGCAAGGGCAGGCTTAGGAAAAATCATTCTGATAATGTGATGTGGCTTCCTGGTTCCTTACAGCTTTCCTCATAAAGGCTTCACTTGAAACTCCACCTCCAGCACTGCTGGACACCTTAAGGGGTTGCCCTATATAGAAAACAGTAGCTCCATATTTGGCAGCACCTTCCTGTAAATTAAAATGGTGTCATCTGTACAGAAGGCATTTGCAAAGGCACAGTGGATTTATTTGTGCAGAGTTGCTCACTTATTTCTTGCATCATATTCCAAGTGCTAGGTTTAGGACTACCCAGTGAGTATTGAATGGGGTGAAATCGGCACGTTACCAGCATGGCTATTCTGCAGTCAATAGGCTTCAGTCTTGGCAAGCTGTGCAAGGAGCCAAAAGCAAGTGGGTTTGAGTCTTTAAAACAAGAATGTAGAAGGCAGGGGAGTATTCCATTGCTGTCAGGGAGTGTTTTGTTCTGGCATGGAGTGGGAGGAGGCAGAAGAGCTCACTTCTGTCACATGTATCTGCAGCACACCAAGACCAAGGATACAAGATCATACTGTGGGTACAGCAGAGTAGACTTGTGTCTACAGGGGTAGTAAAACACAAGTTCAGCTCTTTCAGAAGATACTTTTATTATAGAGTCATGCTACCCTGAAAAGCAGACTTCCCAAGTCTGAGACCTCTTGCTCACACATGTCATTGGGCCCTGCACAGGGAGAGAGAAGACAAGCAGCTCTGGTGCCACTGGTCTCACACCAGCTGTGGCACTTGGAGTTGGGATTTTCTTTGCTTTTAAAACTGCCTGGCTATTTTTAGTTTAACTTTGGAAGCTGCAGGAAGCACCAGTGATTGTTCTGTCAAGCAGGGAAGTCCTTTTTCAATATGTCAGTCCCTGCTTGCATAGGCTGCTGGTTTGTTTTTAACTACTGCATGATGGATCAAGGGTTTGCCAAAACTGCTGACTCTGCTTGTGAAACCTGGTTGAGGAACCTGTGTGTCACAAATGAACTGTCTTTCCCATTCCTCTGCATAAACAGTGTTTGGATTTACTTGTGTGGCTAGCAATCCAAACACTTTTGTTAGTGTGCTGCTGTTTCCAGGCTGAATCACCTGTGTCCAGTATTATTTTAAACCAAGCTTTGCCTAGTGGACAGCTCCAAGTCTTCTAAAGCTCTGGGTCTGCTTAAGTGTGACACACACTGCCTTGTGTGTCTGATTCATATCGCTTTGTGGGCTTAAGGAGGTGGGGTGGGGGAAGATTGGTGCAGTGGTATAAGACACCAAAGGTCCAAATGCTGTTGCAGTGGTCTTGCATGAAAAGGGATTTAACAGTACTGTGCATTGCTTACCAGTGCAGTTCTCCTAAAATTGCTTGACTTCACCTTAGCCCACATCTCTGCCCAATAAGATGAGGGTGCCCCTTTGAAATGCTGGATGTTGGTGTCTGTGTTCTGCCCTTTATAGTTTGCATGTCTTTGTAATGCAGCTCAGTAACGAGACATCTGCTTGTTACATTTCTAGGCTGGAGGCTCAAAATGAAACGGGACAGCGTGTTCACTGCTACGTCACAGCTCTTGCTACTCGTTCAACTTTTCTGGATAAAAACAAGAGCTTTCGTCCTACTCACTGGATAAAAGAGCATAATGAAAGACACTATCTCAACAGAAACAGTCTCCGTCGCCAAAACCTCACCAGGGATTGCCACTCACGGCAAATCAAGCACAACGGACTGTTTGTTCACCAGCCTTGTCAGCGTCAGTTCAATTACTGATGGCTCTTGTGGTTTTAATCTATGGTCTAATAGAGTTTTTTTAGGTTGCTCTTGTTTTCATGCATAGGTAAGTGTGGTCAGTTTGAAGCTGATCGTCAGTCCCCCAAACACAATCGTAACTAGCGTTGCATTTGTTCTGAAATGACACACAAATCTCCAGACCTTGATGTTAAATATCGGTGTCTTGGAAGCCTATCAGTGTGATAGCTTATGTGCTGTTTTATGAAGTATAGATGGGTTCTTAGCTGGTGTTTTAAAGAAACTCAGCTGAAACGGAAATTAGTTACACTTGGCATTAATCAGAGTGGAGTTAGACAATTTGAGGTTAGCTGTATGCTTTAATGACCAGTACTCGACAGCTTGTGTATCTGTCCATATTCAGCATGTATGATTACTTTCTAACAAGGAAATGCTATAGCTGCTGGTGGATATTACATAGCTATGCTGAACTGTTACAAGAAGGACATCTAATCTAATTAGCCTAGTACCTGCTTGTGTTAGTGGAGTCTGTGTAGGTGTGTTGGGTACTTGTTAAGGGTATCGGAAAAATATTGTTGCAGTATGGTATGGCACTGGTGTTACAGATGTAGTACCTCACAGTGAAGTGGAAGGAAAAGTGGACCTATGGGTTAAGTGCAGATGCACAACCCAAAGACCTGAACTGGGTTTTACTTAGTACAGTTCAAGTTTTTACTCCTTTATTTCTATGTTTGAAACACTTATTCCCTGTCCCCATTTCATTTAATTGCTAGTCTTATTAACAAAAAAAGCTGTTGGATTGACTGTTCTTTTAATTCTCTCAGTAGCTGACTCTTCTTTAAAGAAGTCAGTCTGATGGGCAGCTATTTCTGAGCTGCTAATTGCTGTTAGATTCTCATATTACAGATTAAGAGTAGCTCAGAAGTAGTTAGAAGGAAGATTTTATTAGAAGTTGTCCCAATTTTTTTCCTCTCTGAAAATGAAGTCCGAGTTAGTTGTGACTGGAAATGAAGTGCTGTGTGTGGCAGAGAAAAGAGGATGCTGAAAAAGTCTTGCAGGACTAAACACAGTGATAACAAGGTGTAAAAAAACTGTAGTGGATTTGCAATGGTGGTTCTCCTAGCCCACTGGGGATTGAAGGACTAGATGGCAATTCCATGGGCCAACAGGAAAGAAAAGCCATTCAAAACTAACAACTAGTTTTCTTCAGAACACTGTGCGAGATGTTTAGGAAGTTGTCAGGCACTTAAAAAACAGTCAAGTTCACCTGATTAAAAAAAATGTGATTAGACAGCAGCCACGTGGCATGCTGAGCCCTGATAGATCAGCCTGGGAATTAGGTTAAATGGATACGGAGCTGAGGAAGCAGAAATCCATACTGAAAGAACTGGGGAAATTAACTGTATTTGTCCCCCTTTCTGTCAGTGCTCAGTGTGACTTACTGTTTTTAACTTGTGTGTAGTGCCTAGGGCATTGAAGTGTTAACATTACTTTCAGCCATGTCTTCCAGTAGTCCTTATACAGAACTGAGTACAAGGAGTCATGTGAGGAGGTTTTGGAATTGGGCAAGATCAATAATGTGAATTACTCCAGACCTATGAAGTATTTAAAGTTCACCCAAATGCTTCAATTTCACTGGAGCAAACCCCCAAGAATTCAACTGCACTTGATGCAGTGGTACTGTTGTGCATTCTGCAGCTGGTATTGTTGTGGATCTTATCTAGTGTGCAGGAAACACCATTAACAACCTGTTTCGCTGTGGGTGTGCTGCTTCACAGGGGTTGGTTAGGATTGTTGCAAGGAGATGTAGACAAGTAGTTAAATGTGTAAAAGCAAGAGGTGCTCTCCTGGATACACTAGACTCTTTAAAAGGCACTGAGTTCATGTGGTCAGTGAAAGAGAATACGATTGGTCACATCAAGAGTTTTCAAAACAGGTTTTTTTCTCCTTTTTTCCTGCTCTCTTCAACAGTATGTGCCTGTGTCCATGCAACAATTCTTTTTGTGGTCCAAATGTGCCGGTTTATCTGCAAATTGCTGTAGTTTCATCAGTCTCTCATCTGTTCACAAATACTCTTACTTGCCTCAGACTATCTACCTTTTATCACTCCAACTTTTTGCCCAGCTTAAACTTCCTTCTCCTCACTGCCAACTTTCTAGCTCAGGAAAAATCTTTGCTTTCCTGTGTGTTTTCTTTATATAAAAGAAACTATTTTCCTTCAGCTTTAATTTTCTTAAAGTGAAATGAAGGAAGATGGCGTCTCCACCTCCCTGTGTTGGAAGAAGTAATCCTTCAACTCTTTAGCAGGGAGATGAGAGTTGGAGGCAGGCATTACAATGAGAGCCTTGGTCTGTTCTTCTCTGCAGGCAAGTAAATGCAACTTTAGACTGCTCCTAGAACTGGGAGATACTGATCTTTTTATACTACATTACTAGATGACTTTCTAGTGATGAAAGCCTATATCTTTCAGGATATAAACTATTTTGTTGCACAAAGCTGTGCTTCTCAATTTATAATATTGGAAGTCATATTATTGTGTGGGATAGTACTGCATCAATGGCTTTTTGTTAACTTGTTTAATGTATTTATGTTGGTTTAGCCCTGTTCTGTGCCTGGAGCTATTGGGCAGTTAGATTTGTTTTGGTTTTCTGTTTTTAATAGTGAGCTGTGTGGCTTTTTATATGGTTTTTGAATTGTATTAGAGTGTGTGTGTTTTCTTGTAAAAGTGGAGGCCTTGTGCTGTCTCATACTGATTGATACTCATGAAACTTGCTGAAAACTGTATTTTCATATGTATTGGTCAATAGACAGATCTGCATCTTAAACTGTGCCTTCTACACAGCAAACTTGAAGATTCAAAAGGGACATTTCAGTTAACATTAATACTGTACATCAGTCTATGCATATATGGCAGCTTCTCTCCAGAGCCACTTCCCTATTTGTAGCAGTCCTTTTGATACGGAAGAATGTCTGGCTCTTATTTTTTAACACGAGCGGAAAGAAACAGTCAAAATACAGCACTTTGCCAAAAAAGTAGCATTGCTTAACCGGTGTGTATTTACTGAAGCAACCTTCTGTATTTTGTTTTTATTGTGCATTCTCTGCTCCTGGGGAAACATGATCTTAATTCTCAATAAAAAATGGCCTATTAAATATTCAGTCAGTTCTTTTGTGTGTTATGGATCAGTCCAAATGCCTGAGGACCATCTGGAATGTTGTGTTCAATTCTGGGCCACTCAGTTCAGGAGGACAAAGAACTGCTTGGAAGAGCCTGGTGCAGGACCACAGGGATGATGGAGTGGAGTGTCTCTCTTGTGAAGGAAGGCTGAGGAAGTTGTGTCTCCTTAGCCTGGAGAAGGGGAGACTGAGAGATAACCTTATAAATATGTGAAGGGTGAGTGTCAGGAGGATGGAGCCAGGCTCTGCTCAGTGATGTCCAATGATAGGACAAAGAGCAAGGGGTGTGAGCACAGGAGCTTCTGTGTAAACATAAGGAATAACTTTTTCCCTGTGAGAGTAATGGATCTGGAACAGGCTGCCCAGAGAGATGGTGGAATCTCCTGCTTGAGACGTTCAAAACCTGCCTGAATGTTTCTGTGTGATCTGCTCTGGGTGATCCTTCTGTGGCAGAGGGTTTGGACTAGGTGATATTTTAAGGTCTCTTCCAACCCCTAACATTCTGTGACTCTGTAACCCCATTCAGGTGTGGTAGGTACTGGCACTGAGGATCTCGGTGTGCTTGCTATAATACAGGGGCTCCCCTGGGAACCAGTTTGCATTGCCAATCCAGTGACAACGTGTGGTCTCAGAAGTGTTCCCCATCCCTGCCAACTGCCGGGTCTCCTGATGAGCGTGCACAAGTGCTGTAGGTAAGCAGAACAGAGATAAAAGCACATTACCACTTAAAAGCTGCATGGGGTGTGGGGAAAGTTTCCCCTTATCTATGCTGAGCCTCTCCTTTCTCGAATACCATTGCCTATCATCCTCCTGCCGTGCACCACCCTACCAAATCTGTATGGAAGGCTACTGTTAACATGAAAGAGGTGGAAGCAGGGACAGGTAACCTGTGAGGGACATAGAAATCCTGTGTAGGTGTCCAGTGATGAGGTTAGAGAAGCCAAAGCTTCATCTGTAGCTGAAATAGGCAAGGGGTGTGAAGGAATTCCTCAGGTATATAAGCTGTAAAAGGAAGATCAGGAAATGTGTGCCTCTTCCTAAATAGGGCAAAAGTCTGCATGACAAGGGATCTGGAGACAGCTGAGGGACTTAATGTTGTCTTTGTCTTGGTCTCTAGAGCAAGGCCAGGCTTTGAATTGCAGACCGCATGGGCCAACAGGAAGGGCTAAAGCAAGAAAGATCAACCCTTGGATGAGAAGGATCAGGTTAAGAAATGCTTAAAGAGATGAGACCTTACACCAACCTATGCAACACATCCACAACTGGCAATAGGAGCTGACTGATGTTACTGTGAAGCTGTGCTCAATTACCTTCAGGGTTTTAGCAGTGGACAGGATTTCTGAGGGCTTGAAGACAGCGACCATCCTTCTTCTTATCAAGATGGACAAGAAGAACAAGAGATATTGTGACACAGTCACTCACTTTTTTGATATCTGGACAAGTGATGGAGCAAATAATTCTGGAAACCATTTCCAAACATGAACACAAAGGTGATCAGGAGTAGCCAGAATGGATTTGTGCAGGGGGAAGACTACCTGATGGACCAGATGGCCCTCTGCAATGAGATAACTGGATCGATGGATGGGAGGGAGAGTGAGTGGATATTGTTTATCTTTAGCAAGGCTTTTAAAGCTGTCCCTCATAGCATCCTCCCAAAGAGATGAATTATGAACCATGTAAGGAGATGGTGAGCAAGTGCACTGAGAGCTGGCTGAACTGCTGTACTCAAAGAGTTGTGAGTGGTGGCCTAATGCCTAGCTGGAGACCAGTTCCTACTGGTGTACCCAATCACTACTGGGTCTTGTGCTGTTAATAACCACCAGTGACCTGGGTCATGGGGCAGAGGACACTATCAGCATGCTTGCAGAAGATAGGAGGAGCTATTTATCCACTAGAGGACTGGGCTGCCAATCAGAAGGCCTTGGCAGTCCGGAAAAATGGGTTGATGGAAAGTCCATGAAGTTCAACGAGGGGAAATGTGGAGTCTTGTACCTGGATGAAAAATAACCCCAGGCACCAGGCCAGCTGGGTGGAAAGCACCTCGGCAGAAATGGCCCAGGAGAGGAGTCCTGGTGGAGACCAAGGTGACTATGAACCAGCAGTGCACCCTTGTGGCCTCAAAACCCATCAGCTTCCTGGGCTGCGTTAGGAAGAGTGGTGTCAGCAGGTGGAGGAAGGTGATCTTTCCACTCCACCTTGTGCTGGTAAGACACGGCTGAATGTTGTGTCCAGTGCTGAGCTCCCCAGTGCAAGGGAGACAGGGACATACCAGAGTGTATCCAGCGAGAGGCCAGGGAGGTGGTAAGAGGATTGAAGACCAAAATAAAAGGAAGAGGCTGACAGTTGGGATGGTTTGTACTGGGGAAGAAAACGCTTGGAGACAACTCATAAAGGTTCTCTCCAAGCTTGTCAGGCTTGTAAAGAAGACGGGCAACAAGAAGACAACACCTGTCGGGGCAGTAAAGACGACAGACTCTTCTCTAGTGGTGCCCAGTGAAATGGCAAGATGTAGTGAGTGCAACCTGGAATAGGAAACGTTTCACTTAAATATAAGAAATAGGATCACTGACCTTTGTGTTGCTCTTCTGTAGCCCCTAATGGGATTCAGCCAAAAGATGTCTCTGGCGTTTCAGAGGTCATGGAGAGTTGCCCTACAAGAATATCAGCCAACCCTCTCTCATGTTGGAGGCAGGCTCCTGGCCTCCATGGACTTGTATGGGCTGAGTTGTTGCAAGTAGCCCCTGATGGGATTCTCACCGTATTACAAAATGATCTATTTAACTGGCAGTGATGAAAAGAAATCTGTGCAACGAAGTGCTCACCTTCCCAGAGCCAGCACTGAGTAGAACCTCCACAGCTGTCCAGGGGGCTTGTGGAGTCTCCTTCTCTGGAGGTGTTTAAAACCCGCCTGGATATGATCCTGTGCGACTTGGTCTAGGTGATCCCGCTGTGGCAGGGGGATTGGACTGGATGATCTTTCGAGGTCCCTTCCAATCACTAATGATTCTATGATTCTTCAAGTGCAGCTTTCGTGACCTGTACCTGTGTGTAAAGCAGCAAGTCTGTTCTGAGTGCTGCAGGAGAAGCGTGAGCAGCTACACCTGTATGATCAGATCTGCACAGATCACCTAATACAGTTAGACTGAGAGTGTTTCTCTTGGGGTGCTTAGTTCAGACTTAATACAGCTTTTTAAATCCTAGAGGTCAAGAACTCGTGTGTTGTAAAACATTCCCATGCCAGAGTAGCAACGTTCATGTAAAGGGTCATATGGAGGTAACCACGTGAGGTTCTCACTTTACATTCTAGCTTTCCCCTTTCTGTACATCCTTGCATGTCTCTGACGAAGGTAGTGCACTAATTACTGCGCTCTCTGACGCCTCTGACGGAGGCTTTCTGTCTCTCTTCAAGCTGCTCAGCATCTGCTTTCTTTGTTTCACTGATTTCTATTGGTGCATGTTTATAACCACAGCATGTTGTCACCTCCGCTGCTGAGTGCTCTGTGCCAGAAGGGTTCCGGCTTTTTGACACGTAGCAAAATGTCTCCTCAAGAGGACAGGCTGGTGCTGCTGCAGCGCTGTTGTTCCCGTGATGTAGTCGCGGTAGATCAGCTTTAGAATAAATAGGACTGAACAGAAACTTAGCAGGTGTTTTTCTCAGACAGCCTTTCTCTTCATGAAAACACCATCCTGGAGCTACTGCTGCTTAACCAATACTTCAGAAGTTAAAGTGAATTGACTTGTTCCAAAAGCTTGTGGAGAGTCATCTAGTGCAACTCCCTACCAAAATCAGGATCACCTAAGGCAGGCTACACAGCAATGCATCCAGATGGGTTTGAAAGTCTCCAGAGAAGGAGACTCCACAGCCTCTCTAGGCAGTCTGTTCTAGTGCTCCATCACCCTCATAGTGAAGAGCATTTTCCTGATGTTGAGGTGAAACCTCCTGTGCTCCAATTTTCACCCATTGCCCCTGATCCTATCATGTGGCACCACTGGAAAGATACTGGCCCCTTCTTGAATACCCATCATAGAATCATGGAATCATTAGGGATTGGAAGGGACCTTGAAAGATGATCTAGTCCAATCCCCCTGCCACAGCAGGATCACCCTTCAATATTTATAGAGATGTTAAAAAGATCCCCTCTCAGCCTTCTCCAGACTGAACAGCCCCAGTTCTCTCAGCCTTTTCACACAGGAAAGATGATGCAGGTAACTATATGGTAATTTCAAGAGCTACTTAAGGAGAAAGAACAAACTTGAAAACAGAAAAGCCAGGTAAGATTAACAAAACTAGGCTCGTGGCCCGAGCAGGCTTCACATCTCAACTCGCAGATGTGGGCTGTACCACACGTCTCTGCTTTCTCCTGAAGTGCAGCCTTCACCTTGTTGTGTCCAAGCAAGGTGACCTAGGCAGGCAGTATAGTAAGAAATGTGATTACGTCCCAAACCAGCCCATTTGAGTGCTAAAGGAAACACAGATTTCCTGAAGTTTGGCTCTGTGGAGAAGTAGTAGAGCCAGAGAAAGGTAGGAGAGAGGCCTCAGGCTTTTGCAGTACGTGGCTAATGGCCAACAGCTGCCAATCTTTTGCCAGGCAAATAAAGAAGGTGAGATGACAACTAACAAAGAGGTGACTGATGTAGGCAGAGGTTTTCCCTGTATACTGCTAGCAATTGGTTTCAGCTCTAGGTCTTCTGCATGTGGTGTGAGTCTGAGGAAGAAGAGATGGATGTGTCTTGCAGAGATGGGAAGAAAGGAATTTTGCTTCTGTGGCTGGTGCAAGCAGTCAAACAGCTGGATTACTCTACTAATGGTGAGTGGTTTGGGATGGAGCATTATCCCCTGCACAGTACCTTTGTGTCTGCAGAGCTCTGTAACGTGCCCTAAACATAGCTGAGATCGATGCTATGGACAGTCATAGCCCTTAGTTGCTAGGCATTGAAGAGGTGCTTGCTACAGAGCTTGGAAGCTAGAGCATCAGTCCTAAGCATCTTCACTTGGCTGGCTTGGGTGAGAAAGTCCTGAGTCCAGGGCCTGGCAGCTGTAGGTCTGATAAGGTGATGTGAGTCATCTCAATGAGGAACCTCATGCATTTCTAGGCTAGAGGTTGAAATGGGTTGGAAAGGGCCTTCCCCTACAGCCATCTTCTTCCACTGCAGAGATGCTGCCTTTACCAGGGTGTAACTGTGGGTTTTGTCTAGGAGAGGATGATGAAGGAAGTGGAACACCTCCCTTGTGAGGAAAGGCTGAGGGAGCTGGGTCTCTTCAACTTGGAGAAGAGGAGATTGAGGGGTGACCTCATTAGTATCTATAAATATGTGAAGAGTGGGTGTCAGGAGGATGGAGCCAGGCTCTTCTCAGTGTCATCTAGTGACAGGATGAGGGGCAATGGGTATAAAGTGGAACATAGGAGGTTCCGCATCAATCTGAGAAGGAACTTTTTCCCAGTGAGGGTGACAGAGCACTGGAATGGGCTGCCCAGGGGGTTATGGAGTCTCCTTTTTTGGAGATGTTTAAAACCTACCTGGATATGTTCCTGTGCGACTCGATCCTGCTGTGGCAGGGGGATTGGACTAGATGATCTTTCAATCCTTAATGATTCTATGCTCGCTAAGGGTTGTATGTTTCACCTTTGCTGTGGGAGCTGAGATGTCCATGACCAGGCTAGATTTTGAATCTCTGACAAGATGTAGATGAATAATCAACTGTGCAATAAGATTTTCAGGAAGATATGTTTATTCAAGGCTTGTTACTGCTGAGAAAAGTACATCATCTTAGGAAGAAAGAGTCTACTAACAAGAGCCAGAAGCATGTGGGCCATTGGTCTACTTTATGACTACTAGAACATGATGGCAGGTACCTGTGAACTTGGGTTTAAAAGGTTGGTAACACTCTCTGCTCCCTCACTTTAAAAGTGTGCCTTAAACCAAGTCAAAGTGGAGAGCTTTGTATTGTGTTGGGGTCTGACCCTGCAAACTGTTCACTTATTCTGGATCTCTGCTTGAGTTTTCTTACCTGTTATAATGGCAACTCTTAGTACTGGTTAGTACTGGTCTTCTTAAGCTGCTGTGGTTATGGTACGGGCTACTTGTCAATAGCTCCCCACCACTTGTGCTCTCTGTTGCTGATACTGGCCTTAGAAAGATATCTTCCTGTGCTTGTGATGAAACACATCTTATGCTGCATCATATTTTAGCTAATGGGTTCTTGGTAACTGTATCATGGGCTCTCTCTCCACCAAATCACAAAAAAAGTCCCAACTCCCAAAATAAGTCATTCTTGTATGGTCTTAAAAATATTCCCTACTGCATCTTAAAGTGGACCATAACTGTTTGAAAAAGCCTTTGAGCTGAAACAAACAGGAAAGTAGTGAAATATTGGGGGCAGGAGAAAAGACAGTGCATCCCACCAAAGGCCCTTTACAGTGGCAAAGCCATGGAGAAGGTGAACACTAGAACCTGGATGTTGTGTTTAACTGCCATAATATGTGTTTGGAGGCAAAACCTATGTTTCTTCTTTAATGTTTGGGGAAAGAAAAAGCAGAAGTGAAGTGATGATGATGTGGAACTAGTTGAAGGCAGCTGTGGCTTCTCTTGGTGCTGCCTTGCAGCATAAGAGGAGTGAGGAAAGTCCCAATTGTTTCTCATCAGCAGAATGGCTGCATCCCTGTGCGGGCATGAGGAGCTGCCTCCGTGCACAGCCCCTGTGTCAGCTGTCTTAAAGAAAAGTGTGTGATCGGAGCATGGGCTAATGGGTTTGGTTGCTTCGGGGACAGTGTGGAATTTGTTTTATTTAGGATCTTTACTAAGAGAGCTCCACACATCCCTTCAGAGATGTTACTTGTGAGTGAAGTAAGCTTCAGCCTCACCTTCTGCTCTGAAGGAGGTTCACAGAATCATAGAGGTATTTTCTAATCTTAATAACTCTAAGATCGTCAAGTCATACGTCAACAGCCACCACCACTGCCACTACCACTGCCACTAAAGCGTGTCCCGAAGTGCCACATCTAATACGTTCTTTGAACACTTGCAGAGGTCGTGACAACGCCTGGGCCGCGAGTTCCAGTGCTTCACAAATTGCAGGGTGGGCTCCAGGGGCGGGCACTGCTGCACTGGAACTTGGTGCTGCGCACATGGTGCGGGGAATGCTATGTGGCGGATGCGGAAAGCTACTGAGCGGCACTGTCCGTGGGGGATCCTGGACGCCGTGGTTGGTGAGGGGCTGGTTGCTGCTGGGGTGGCTTACGCTGGAAAAGCCGGAGGGACACAGAAGAGACCCGAGGGGAGGTTTTGGACCCGAAAGCCCGGGGCCCCTCGCAGCAGAGCCGCCGCTTTCGCGGAGCAGGGCTGGGTGACAGCCGGAGCCGGTGCGGAGCCGTGTTTACATTCCGCCGCCCGCAGCACGTTGCCGCGGCTCCGCGCGACCCCATTGGCGGAGGCGGCGGCGGCTCCGCCCCGGGGCGGGACGCTCCTTGCTGGGCGGGCTGGGGGCTGCTGTTTCGGCGACGGAGGAGCTGCCGCGGTGGGACGCCGTCCCAGGGCTCAGGATGACGGTACCGGGGGTGCCCCGCCAGCGGGCCCGGGGCGAATAGCGGGGCTGAGGCGGCTCTTCACGGGGTTGGGGACGGCAGCGACGGCGGCAGCAACAGTCACTTCTGCTCTCGGTGCTGTCCGCCGCTCTCCCGGGGCTCCTCCGC
>JAOXOE010000343.1:36798811-36814043 GCA_028565055.1 Phoeniculus purpureus | reverse complement strand
CCGGGCAGCGGCAGCGGGCGGGGGCGCCGCTGGGCCCGGGACGGCCCTGCGGCGAAGGGGCGGCGCTGGGGCGAGTGGGGCGCGGGATCCGTCTGCCGCCCTCGCACATGCGCAGCGCGGGCCCGGCCCCGGTATATAGCGGCTTGGCGCCGGCGCCAGCTGAGCAGCGCGGCCCGGGCGGCAGCGGTAGAGGTGCGTGTGTCCCGCCGGTGGGAATGAGGGCGGCTGTGGTGATGCTTATGGTGATGGTCGTGGTAGTGATGTTGGAGATGGTATTAGCAGGAATGGACGAGATGGTTATGATGGTGGTGATGATGGTAGCGGGTGGTGGCACAGGCAGATGCGGTGCCGGCGTGAGGGTCGCAGTAGCGAGGTGGCGGCTGGGCGCGCTGGGGCGGGCAGCCCGCCGGGACAGGGTTTTGGAGGGAGAAGGGCTGAGCAGTCTGGGACCGGGGTGTCGGCGCGCGGTCCCATCCGCCCCGCTGTGCTCCTCACGCCCAGGGCAAGCAGCGGTGAGGGGCAGCGCTGGCGGGAGTCAGCGTGGCGGGCTGGGATGTCGGCGGAATCCCGCCATCGCCTCCCGATACCCCCACCCCCTCTCGGGGTGGCGGGGGGCGGGCTGCCGGTTTTGGAGGGAGACGGGCGCGGTGGGGGCGGGGAAGCCGCGAAGCCGCTTGGCGGGCTGACCCCGAGCGCCGCGCGCCCGCCCCGCACCCCGCTCCCCGCACCGGGCTCGGCGGGAAGGAGGGGGCTTCTGGCGGGGGTTGCGTGGTGGGGATTCCCTTCTCAGCCACCGCTCTCTGAGGTGTCCCGGCCCCAGACCTCGCCTGATGTGGGGGTGCCCTGGCAGATTTCCACCCAGCCCCCAACTTCCCCTCAGGTTTTGGAGGGAGCCCCGCTCGCAGCCCAGAGTCCTGTCCCGCTCCCCCTGCCCTCAGCGCCCTCCCACCGCACCTCCATCCTCACACCGGGATCAGGCAGCCGCTCGGGGGCTCTTGGGGAGGGTGAAGGAGCGCGGGCAGTGGCGGCCGCTCCCCGCCCGACCTGACCCGGCGCTGCCCGAAACCCCCGGCCCGGCGCGGCCCAGGCCGCCGCCTCCCCGCCCGCCGCAAATTGGCGCGGAACCGGCGCGGCGGGAACGCGGTAGCCCGGCCCGGCCCTTCCAGGCAGGTGTGGGGGGGGTGGCGCTGAAATCGCCCTGCAGGGGGCAAAACGTGCGGCAGTGGATGCTGAGTGGCTGCCCTTGGTGGGGGGTACAGGACGGGGGAGGGGTGTCACGGCCTCAGGGATCCTCATATCCCCTCGCATGGAACGAGCCCCTCTGCAGCTACTGCTGGCCCGGGCTGCACCAGCCCCTCTAGCATATGGGCACCGCAGTGTGACCCCCAGCAGGATGAGGGGTTGCACCTCAGGTGTGCTCTGCTCAGGCTTTTCTCACACCAGTAGGTTACTTGTGCTCTTCCGCTTCAGCTGCATAGACTGTGTTGCTCTTTGTGATGCATCCAAAGAATGGAACTTGGCCTCACTTTGCTGCTGTTGTTGCTTTCATCCAGGTAGAGATCTTGCAACCCAAAGAAGATGTCAAGACGAAGGTAGGCTGTTGGCATTGCAATACACCGAGCTTATCTGTATTCATCTCCAAACTTCTGCTTTCTTAATACCTGGTGTCTTCTTGTTTTTAATGCAGTAGTCGTTTGCAAGCCAAGCAGCAGCAGCCATTGGGAGGTCAAGAAGATTCTCCACAAGAACTACAGGCACCAGATCACTTCCAGAACAGAAAAAGAAGAACAGCAGAGGTAACCAATTTGGTCAAGTTGAAAAGTTTGCTAAAATTGAAAGTTTTCCAGTGTACTTGGAATAGAGAATCATTTACTCTGCTGAGTTAGGAAGTGGGGCAGGAGTGACAGAAGTCTGCGTTAGCTTTAGAAGAGTGTGTCATCTGGTCATTGCCAGTGTGCTGATATGTGTCTCTTCTCAGCAGGAGATTAAGAAAAGAGAAGATGGGAAAATTGCAAAAAAGCATCAATACGAGATTAAGGTAATTCCATTCTAAATACCACTTCAAACTAGGTGTTGGAGTCCATCTGGACTATGTTGGTGGGTGTGAAGTAGTTGTGCATTCCACACTATGAAGTGTTGAATAGGGGAAGCTTCTACCTTCAGGTATTAAAAACCCCAGGATCTCAGCCCTCAGCATCTTCTTATACACTTTTACTTTTTTACACATGGTTTGTTGCAGATAAAAGGTCTCCTGATGTGGAAACCACTGCAGAGTAAGACTAGGTGTAAAAACAAGAATCAATTCAGATATTTCAGGATAATTCCATATGCAGAGCGAGTAAGGCAAGTCTAGACAGGATCATTGCACTTGTTTTACATTAAGGTGTGGTTTAGTTAAGAGTCATAACCATGCAGGCTCTCTTTACTTTCATTTAAGTGTTCTTCCGATTATTTAAATTGCTCTAGGAGCCTGTTTTAACTAATGTAGGCTGCTCCTAAACCCAGTGAGGGGCTTTACAGTTGTTTATTTTAAAGTGGATTAAACAATGTAACTCTCATGCAAATAGTTTTTCTTGCAATTTTTCTGTTCATAAAGCAAATTAATGGCTGTGGTGGAGCAAAATTCATAGGTCGTGAAGTTGCCTTTGCAAATCTTGTGTAGGAAAAAAGAAAGTGTAGTGCATGTCACTTGTACTTGAGATGTGACACATAGTTTCACCTCACCTTTGCTGAAAGGGAAGAGTCAAGCTGGCCAGCACTTCATCCCCTTGCTTCATTTTGGGTTCTCTTCATATTAACTTACAAAACAAATTAGTGTTCTGCCAGGTTAGTGAGTGGCATCAATCCAGTAGAGGGTCTGAGCATCAAAAGTGGATGGAAGGATGAAGGAGTGGGACTTGAACAGTGAGGATCACAGGAGAAGGAGCAGGATCTCCCTTGTCTCTGTGTGCTGTTATGCTCAATTCTGTAACTACATTCTTAGGATACCTTAGTCTGGCTATAGAGGTTTACCTACACTAAGGAAGTCTTCCGTAGTTTACCTTGCAAAACTAACTGTATAGGAGAAGTCTCTGTGTTCAGGGGCAGGTGTTGCTGTTCCTTGTTAATGGGATCACCCTCTAACTCCACAGGGCATAGTAACTAATGCTCTGTGTCACCATTTTGAAGGCTGTCAACCATTACACCACTGCTTATGCTCCGTGCCTTTGATACCTCCTTGGATTGGCTATGTACAACCAAATAAGTATTAGTGAGATGAGCAATATAAAATTCCTTATCTGAAGCTTTCTGCCATGAATAACTTCTCTTATTGCATCCCGTATTTGGTGTCAGCAAGTTGAGAGATAGTTCACAGTTGCTGCTTGCTCAGAGAATATCTAGCTCTAGAGCTGAGATGGGTGGCTCCTCTCTGGAGTGCTTAATTGGAAGATAACAAGTTGCTGAATGTCCACTGAGAACCTCCACCCTCTCCTTTCTTTTCCCTCTGAGTAGATAGGACCAGCAACCAAATGTCCTGCATTACAGTAGCAGTGAACTATGCCTGAAGTGCTGTAATGGGTTGGCTTAAGAAATGATTGTGTTATTTGTGGGTTCACAGACCAAAGACAGTTGTCTAACTTAAAGCCAGGTTTCTAAAGTTTATCCCATTTATTGGTACATGTTCTGCCTTGACTACAAAAGGCTTTGGCCTTTCATCTCTCTCTTTGTCACCCTGAATCGGTGCTGAGGTCCAAAAAGACTGACATGCATCGCATACGTTGTTACTGTAATGTTCTCGCCTTTCTTTCTTTCCTAGCAAAATCAGCATTTAAAAGATACCTTGTTTATGTTGCAGAGCTGCTGGCCGCCCACGATAACAGGAGGCATCTCACCTTGCATAATTATTGAAACTCCTCACAAAGAATCAGTAACCACTGACTTCTCAAGATTCAAGAAATACAGGTTCAGAAACCTCTTCATAAATCCGTCGCCTTTGCCAGAACTCAAGTAAGTTCACCAGACGCATCAGTCGTTGGTGTTATATCCACTGTGGTGAATGGCTGTAGCACAATCTGTTGTGTTGTGTTTGTGTAATAGTGGGCAGTAGTCAACCCATCGCTCTTTCAGTGCTAATGGAATGGAGTGACAAAAAAACCCCAAACTAAGCAAGATTTTCTTAAAAACG
The DNA here is from genome assembly GCA_028565055.1 of Phoeniculus purpureus. Taxonomy (NCBI): domain Eukaryota; kingdom Metazoa; phylum Chordata; class Aves; order Bucerotiformes; family Phoeniculidae; genus Phoeniculus; species Phoeniculus purpureus. Next base: position 36,809,878 of record JAOXOE010000343.1, on the reverse strand, counting down.
TACGGACTTGGCAGAGTCACCGTTCTAGGAATTTTCTCTTCTGCAGAGGGATAGGTTGACTGGTGAAGTTGGATTTTTTTTGGTTTCTGAATTTTTTTAGCCAATCTGGTGTGTCAGATGAGCACCCTGGCTGCTGTTTGCATCAGCCTGGTGTTTAAAGGAAGGGTTGTGAAATGTACTGTAACGCACTAGGGAAGAATTCTGTGGAGGTGAATGAGAATAAGAATTGACTTCAAAGAAAATTTCTAGGTACACCGTGGTTTTATATCGTCTAAAGCCTGATCAGGATTGTCTGATATGTACTGCACGGTCACGTTTTGCTTCCGCTTGTAATCTATGATGGCAGCAGGTAGAACTGATCTGGGTTAGAGTGGATAGGTGATACCACTGATCAGGTCTGTTTAATCTTTCTCTGCTTCTGCTTTGGGAAAAGTGAAGATATAACTCCAAAGATTTCAATAGGAAAACAGCATTGTACTGTTGAATGTCCTGTCTCTCTTGGAAGCTGTGGGATCACAGAACGCTAGGGAAGGGACCTTGCAAGATCATCCAGTCCAATCCCCCTGCCACAACAGCACCACCTAGACCAAGTTGCACAGGAACATATCCAAGTGGGTTTTAAACATCTCCAGAGAAGGAGAATCCACAAGCCCCCTGGGCAGCCCCTTCCAGTGCTCTGTCACCCTCACAGAGGGAAGAAGTTCCTTCTCATACTGATGCGGAACCTCCTCTGTTTCAGCTTACGCACTTTGCCCCTTGTCCTATCACTAGATGACATTGAGAACAGTGGCTCTACTGGACAGCTTTGTATATAGTTTGTGATTCTCAGGGAGTAGGGATTTGTGGTTTTTTCATGGGGTGAGTTTGAGTCTTAATCTTGCTCTCTGACAGCCACCTCACTAGGCAAAACAGAGCTCTGGTTGTATGTTCAACTTTGGGATGCACACATTCAGTTTGATAGAACAGTCAGCAAAACTGAGACTTAATGCTTGTGGCAAGCTGCTGGTGTGATGATGTGAAGTGTCCAAAGTATACCTGCAGCTTTGTCATTAACACAAGCATCTTCTATTATGTGGAGTTCTCTTTTTTGTCCCTGTAACCAACCAACAATGTTTTTTATGCTCCTTTTGCAAAGGTGTCTGTATACCTAACCATGTTTTGTATAACTTTATTCCGTAGCTGGGCAAACTCCAAAGATGTCTGGCTGAACATGCTGAAGAAGGAGAACAGATACGCTCATTGCAAGCATTTCACATCACTGCACTCTAGCTTGCAACCTCACATGAGATCTATACTGTTAGACTGGCTCTTAGAGGTGTGTTCTTTTACCTGCTTTGCCATGTGTTATCCCTGTGAACTAGGCAGATAAGAGCACAGCTTTTTCATAGAGATCTGACAGCAAAATCAACAGCAACTCTGAATGCCAAAACTAGTTTGCAGCAAAAGGTCTACAGGTTGCTGCTCTTTATCCTCTTGGTGAGTTACATTCAGATCTGGAGATGCTGAACCTTCCACATAGGGCAGCGAACACTAATACTTAATGGTTGTTCTTAGCACATCCTGCAGAGGGGACACATCTAGTTTTGAACCTCTTGTATTGAAATTGCTATAGACAGATCAGTTGTGGAACCCTAACTTTGTGTGTTAGACTGCATCTAAGCTGTGAGACTGCTGCATCTGTATTGAGGACTGGAGTTACCACTATGGAGGTCTGTTAGATGGCAGTGCACTAGTACTGGCACCTGAGGATTCTTGATATAGATGGGCTCTTGTTTGAAAAGGATTACAAATACATGTTATCCCTCTTCTGCTTTAATTGCTGTGCTTCAGCTGTCAGACAAAATGGAAGCTCTCAGTCCTGGCAGCCTGTCCGAAGCAGTGTTAGTGTTGTAAATAGAGCTGTGTTCTGGAGGTGCTTCCAAGAGCTCTGTACTGTGTGTGTTCTGTTGCCACAGCCAAAAGCAAAGTTGAAGTCGTGCAGTCCTTGCCGCTAAGCAGAAGGGGATCTTGTCTGTTTCTATATCGAGTACTCCAGGGAAGAGGTGCTACAGGGCTCTCCTGCTGTCTTGGCAGAACAGTGCTAATAGCAGGGAACTTTAGGGAAAGGAAAAGTTTGTTGGGTTTTTAAAATACAACCTGAATAGTAAAACTATTCCAGTTGTTTAGTGCACTACTTCCTCTAATGGATCACTTACCTCGCACTGCTAAACTGTTTTGATGCCTTTCTTTAGATCTTGAGCTCTTATGAAATCATCTAAGTTCCAAACAAAAAAGCAAACAAGGGCTGTGGTTCAGTGGTTCTATGTGCCACAGTGGATTGAAATCCAGCAACTTCAAGAGTTCTCTAGTAGCTCCTAACATTGTTTTCTGTAACACCGTAACTGACAGTGGGTTGAACATGATGCAGTGTTGTCTGTTTTGGGCAATACACTGTTAGAAAAAATATGCCATTTATTCATGGGGGGTGGGGCTGATCTTAGTGTTCTAGTTCTGAATCTCACTGGGAGCACTTGTCAATATCAGAGTAGCCCATCATTTGGCAAATAGTAGATCAGACCCAAAATAAGGAGCACTGGAATTACTGCAACCAGTTGCATTTTTGATAGTCTAAAAGGGTTTTAATTTGCAAGTGAGCTTTTAGCCTTACCTTAGGAAACAGCCAGTAGTAGTGAGATTTGGTTCTGACTTAGTACACAAGTGGAATAAGGAGCTGCTTGGGATCTCTTTCCTGGATGTTCTTTCCTGTTGACTGTGCATAGATGATAAATACTCATACCCAGTTGTGGAAACTGACAAACAATCAGTTTCTAGTTGTGGAAGCGCTACAGAATAGCAGATATGACCGAGTCATGGCAGACCCACTCTAGCTGAGTGAGAGAGAAAAGTGGGCCCCTGTATAAGGTCTCCATGCCCGAGCACTCTCCTTTTTTGTTGAGCTGGCATTTGAACCACTTTAATACAAAGCAGGTATTAACAGTTCCCCCTGCCAGGGAAACCGTGTTTGTGTGGAGCAGATGGCCGTCCCTGCAGTTTTGTTCCTGGTGTGCCTGAGGGCTGAGGCAGTGCTCCTGCCTTGCCAGCAGAGCCTCCTCCAGCAGCAACTTCCAGACTCTTCTGCTGTAGAGCCACACCTTCACGTTTTTAGGGGCTCTACCCTGGGACAAAGCAACTGGACATACAGGGGCGATCTGCTCAGAGGCTTCACTTTGAGGACTGAGCCCAGAGTAGTATTGATCAAGCAAATTAGTGGAAGTATTTTTGCTTTTTTCCCCTTTCTTTTGGTGGAAAACTGAGTTCCTTTCTAGGAAAATTGGATACTCTACATGGTAAAGAGTTTACTGTGGAAGTGTGTTAGTACCTCACAGTCAGCCCATGTTTATGTGGGAGCATGGGAGATGCTTGTCCCTGTCTCAACCAGTGCATCCTGAGGCACCCTTATGTGTGATGATAATTATCATGCTTAATGTGTTATGTTTAAATATTGCCTGGTGTGTGCACACAGCTCTGTAACAGAACTGATTTTGTTTTCCCCCGCTGTAGGTGTGCGAGGTGTATGCTCTCCACAGGGAAACCTTCTACCTAGCTCAAGACTTTTTCGATAGATTTATGTTGACACAGAAGAACGTGAACAAGAGCATGCTTCAGCTCATAGGAATTACCTCTTTATTCATTGCCTCCAAGCTTGAGGTAAGACACTACATTTGGAATAACTAAAGGGACTGAAAACAGTTATTTGTTCTGTCTGAATCTTCTGGATATGGTGGTATGCACACAGCACTGAAAGGCAGAAGGGGAAATGGTTTTACCCTCTTTCAGCTGTGCATGTGTCAGTCCCTGGGAGTGCAGTCCTTGTGCTCCCTTTCCTCAGCCCCAGGGAAGGAGGTGGCACACACAGCGGAGCTGTGCAGGTGTGCTGTAAGTTTTGTTTTCAAATAGACAGCAGTTACAAACAATCTCATGAGTGGCTGTGGGACCTGAACAAAACCAAGCTTAAGTCTCAAACTAACTGTAAGTCAGGCTTATATCCCCTATAGTCCCATTTAGTGGAGGTTTTATGATGGTAATCTGGTACTCTGTGCACTGCATCTGCAAGCCAAGGATGTATTTTTGTATAGCGCGTTCAGCCAGGCTGAAAGGAAAATTTGGGATATTTTTATGCCTGAAGCCTAAAGCCAAAGGCTGAGCAGAGCATCACAAGTACTTGTCTGTTCTAGGAAGCACAAGGGTCATCAGGCTGTGCAGCCAGCTGTTAGGGCAGCAGTTCTGCTGCCAAACTCCCTTTTGCTAACACACTGAGCTGTGCAAACTGGCATCACTGGGTTTGCAAATATCTTTGCTAACCATCTCTGCAATGTGGGTTTTGCCGGCTGCAGTTTTTGTAGCTTGTCGAATTTCATTCTTTAAACCCTAGTCAGTACATCAGCGCTGACATTGCCTGCAACCTGTGCCATTGAAGCCTTTCTATGAGTCAGGGTGGTGTTAGTTTGTAGATCAGAAGGAGTGGATGAAGAGGCAGCAGTACAAATTAAGGGATGTTCTGATTGCTTCATCAGCAAATGATGATTTTTTTGGGCAGCTTACCTGCCCAAAAGCTAAAAGGGCTGCAGTAGACCGACTGTGTTTTACAGCACAGAACCTACTTGGGTTCAGTATTCCCCATCCTCACTTCACAGAATGAAAACACCACGGTGCTAATGTAATAAACGTAAATATTTCAGTAGAGGCTGAAGAGTATTTGCTAGTATCTTCTTAAGCTTTTGTCTGATCTTCACTTTTACCGCCCTCTCCCTTCGTAGGAAATCTATGCTCCTAAAATCCAGGAATTTGCTTATGTCACTGATGGTGCTTGCAGTGAAGATGATATTATAAGAATGGAACTTATCATGTTAAAGGTAATTAGCTGTGTTTGTAAGTGCCGTTTGAAAAGCTATGCAGCTGAGCCTGCGTTCTAGCATCACGTATTTGTGTGTAAATGCAATGTGCTTGGTATGTCCCAGTTTCAGCAAAACAATGAAACACTTGCTGTGTGTGCAGTGAGACCCCTACAGCCCCTGCAGGATTTCTCATGCTCTCAGCAGGGACAGAGATCTGGGGCAGCCTAGAAGCTGCTGATGTCATGTCCAGCACTTGAGCCACTGTCCAGGAACAAGGGTGTCTAGGAGGCACAGAACTTACAGTACTTGGTGCTCCTCATCTTGGAAAGATCCATCTTTCCCATCACTTTATACAATTATTCTTCCTTAAGAGAAGAGGGCTGCAGGCTCAGGCAGCTGCCCCAAAGGCTTGGGGAAATAGGCTGAGTTCCCAGCTTCTGAATGGGGCAGGTACCCAGGATCCAGCAGCATAGTGATACACAGTGGTGCTCACTGGAATGCAGCCTGCGCAATAAGCTGAGCAAACCCAGGCAGGGAGGTGTGAGAAAAGAGATCAGAGCACAGAACTGTCCTTGTATCATTTACGGTGCTTACTGGATATTTTACTTTTGCAGGCTTTAAAATGGGAACTCAGTCCAGTTACTATCGTCTCTTGGCTGAACCTCTATCTTCAAGTGGATGCTCTAAAGGATGTTCCAAAAGTGCTGCTACCTCAGTATTCTCAGGAAAAGTTCATTCAGATAGCACAGGTAGGTGGCAGACTATTGGAAGGTGTATTTTTGGAGCACAGCATGGATGTTGCATTCCCTTGTTTCACTCCACCAGCTACTTTGTGAAGGAAACTGCAAGTTTAACTCTGCAGGGGACTTGGTTTGAGGACAAGCACCCAGTGTTTCTCGCTGCCCTGCTCTTGGGAGCTTTAAGACTACTCTGTACACTGGGGAAAAACCTATCTTGTTTCCTTAGTCACTGTGCACTACAGCTTCTGTAAACAGCAGCAACAGTTCTGAGAGGAGAGTGGATAATTTAAGGCTTGTGGACAGTTGGCTGTTTCTACTGGTGGTGTCTGTAACAGTGTTCCCATGTAGCTGCTGGGAAGGCAGCCCGAGCAGCCTTTTGGCCATTCTCGTTCCATGTTTGGGGGTATATGTTGTGCTTATCCTGAGGGAGGCTGGCTGAAGAGCAGTCTGGTGTGTCACTGAGCTGCTTCGTTTAATAAAATGCCTTCCCAGAGCAGTGCTAAGAATGTAGAGGTGTACACCAAGCTGTGCAAGCAAAGCATCTTGCATGTTACTTGAGAAAGTGCCCAGTGCTTTGTAGCACCTCTGTGAGGCTCTCTAACTACAACTGGTGCCAAACTCGTTGCTTTCAACTGATGCGAAACTCTTGGCCATGTCACAGACTGCATACAGTGTCTTGAGACAAGAGTAGACTGAAGCATCATCTCATTAGAATATCTTAACTCTTACTACTTTGTTTCCTTAGCTCTTAGACCTGTGTATCCTGGATGTGAATTCTTTGGACTTCCAGTACAGAACACTAGCTGCTGCAGCGCTCTGCCACTATACCTCAATTGAAGTCGTTAAGAAAGCTTCAGGTAAGAAGCCTTAGTAAAATCAGTCCCATCAGGCAGGGATTTATGGAAGCTGTTCCATGCCTGAGGCTGCCAGACAGCAGCAGCAGTAGCTGCACATACACTAACAGCTTGTTCTGTGGGTTGGGATTTTTCCTGTTTCACTTCCTACCACTATGTCAAATGCTACAAAACCTCAAAGAAGGAAACGCTTCAGTCTTTGCCAAGGAAATGAAAGAGACTTACCCTTTTCCCTTTTTGGCTGTCACTGCTGACTTCCAGTTTATTTGGGGTTCATTACCTGGACATTATTTGGCTGCTGCTTCTTCTACAATGAACCTACCAGGCCGCCATCCTTGGCTGTCAGCAGCCAGCCAGGAAACCTTTGCGCTAATTCCCATCACCCCAGCCCTTACAAAGCTGGGGGGAAGAAGTAGTAACTTAAGCTCAGCACTTGTGTTGCCTGAGGCACTGTAAAGGACTGTGACAACAGTGGTTTTATAGCATGACCCAAAGTCTTCTGTTCAAAACTCCTGTCAGCCTGCCCTGGTTAGCAACAGGGATCCTTTAGGCCAAGGGCTGCTTTGCTCAGAAGGCCTCAGCCGAGGAGCTTTCAAGTACCAAGCACAACAAAAGGGCAAGTTTCTAAAAGGATGTTTGTGAATTTTTAATTAAATAACTGAAAACCAACTATTTTTAATTTTTAAGCTTTTTCCTGTTTATTGTCCAATGTTATGCAACTCCCTCACAGTATCTGTGACTGTGGTCTTCCCTCTAGGCTTAGACTGGGACAGTGTTTCCGAGTGTGTTGAATGGATGGTTCCCTTTGCAAACGTGGCAAAGAAAATCCCTGCAAAGCTGAAGAACTTTAAGAAAGTTGCAGCAGAAGATCGACATAATATCCAAACGCACACAAATTACTTGGACATGCTGGTAGGTGGTTGGTGACTTGCCCTTCAGGCAAGGGAGTGGGTTACCATGTCTTTTTCACTATGTCCTTTAAGCCCAGGCAGGGAAATGTGGTGGTAACACCTTCCTTGTCTGTGGTGCCTGACCCTTTGTTTCTGGCCTCTGCCAGATGATGCTATAAACTCTGTTTTACCACAGTGTTCCCCAGGCCCTAAAGCAATGACTTGGATTACATGTAAACACTTGGCCAGTGCATCTAAAGTAAAGATTACTGTACTGTCATGGTGCCTTGGCGTTTTTACTCAGTATCCTAAAGCTGAAGTACCTGAATTGTCCTAGCAGCATGAGGAAGCTGCTGCACACCTGTGAAATGGAAGAATAGACCTTGACACAGTTATTAACAGTCGTCTTCTCTTCCTCCACTCATACACAGGAAGAAGTGAACAGTGGAGTAGCATCTACTGCCCCAGGTCAGCTGTCACCCATGTCAACAGGAGGAATCATAACCCCTCCCACAAGTACAGAGAAGAAATGAAGTGTGGACAAACACCATGAACAGTTCCAGGGACAGGACTTAGTGGTCCAGAACAAGACAAGACCACATTAAAGGTGACCTCTTTACTGCTGTTCAGGATGTGGGCAGTAAACACCACAGAGCAGCAGATGGAAACAGACTGGACTCAATACAAGAGCTAGATCAAGGGTCCCTCCCTGCTATCACAGGACCCTGGACTACTTTGATCTGGTCTCAGATGTGACTTAGTTCTACTCTGACCTTTCCTAACTTATGCATTTCCAGAACTTTTTTTAAATGGCCAAGTTTGTCTACTTGTGTGTCAAACTTGCTTTAACCTAACACCAGTCTGTACATATTACCTCTTCTTGGTTTTGTTTTCCTTGCTAAGGTCAGACTTAATGCCTGTCAACTAGTCACCCACCCATGAGCTCAGGTGCAGTATTAGAGGTCTGTGGGTGAGCAGCTGACTTTGCTGAAACCACTCTGCCCTTGTGGTACAGTGTAGCCAGCCCTGTATCACACTGTAGCTCCACAGGAGGCTAATGTTTAAGATGGCCCCTGTGAAATAAACTTCAGTTCTAGTGTATCACTGACCTCAGGGTGAGAGTAGGAGCAAAGGACTTGCTGCTGAAGTAGCTGTAACTGGAAGAAGCACAGTCCTGGAAGGAAGGAAGGAGTTGTACTTTGAAAGACCCAGCAACCAACTTCCACCTCGAGTGAACATAATGAGAACTGGAGAGGGTATGGAAAAAGGGAGCCACTGGTACTCTACAACCACTTGCATTATAGAACAGTGTTTTAAACTAATTGTGGAGCTGCATTTTATCAGTGTTTATAAACAGCATTAACTACTGTGTTTGCCTTGAACTACTCACTACCTCTGAATCACTTCTGTGATAAAGGGACAGTACTGGGAGATTGGTACCTGTCCTCCTCCCTCTTTCAAGATGCTCCTACCTGTGCCCCACATCCAGGGATGAGTTTTATGTGACACTAGAGCAGCAGGTGCCACCCACATGAAACTCATGCTAACTTAACTTGAACTTGTGACTTCTTCAAACAAGCCATTGTGGAGCTCGCTCACGTTGCCTCCAGCCTTCTGTACAGTTTGTAAAAATAAGGGGTTTATTTTAAGATTCCATCTATTTTAAAAAGATACCAGACTGTAAATGTTGTATAAAAATGTAAATGAATTTAAAAATAAAGTCTTGAAAGTTTCTTTTCACTTCCACAGATTTTGTAACACCACCAGTCTTCCAGCGTTAGCCTAGAAGTAAAGTTTTGCCATTGCTTGAAGAAACTTCTTTTTCCTCCTCTGTGCAGCAAGCTGTAGGACTTCCTCCGGGTTACTGGCATTCAGCTCGCTCTGGCCAATGGCTTTTATCTTGGAACAAAAGAGGAGACATCACTAGCCACAGAACTTCCAGTACGGCTGTTTTAGCACTAGTTCGGAGGGTGATTTATTTCTGTGCCACTCCCCCAACACCCTCACATCAGCAGCCAGACTCAATCTACTAGCAATTGCACAACAAAATGAAAACTGGAAGTGGTGATTCTTTTCCTTCTTTTCCAAGATGGTTTCAGGGAGGCAAAGACACATTAAGGAAATGCCACTGCCCCAAGCACCCTGTGCTAGCTTACCGCTATCTGCCGCTTGTCTGTCTCGCCTCTCTTGTGATGGAGATCTGTGGGCAAGTCAAGAAAAGACACGGGTAGGAAACAGACTGTTTTCCAGCTGTGAACATCCAGTACGAGCTTTGTGCAGTGGTGCTTTACAAAAGGATACAAGTTAAATACTCCAGGATGGTGACGTCCCAGATATATTCATAGTAAGAATCCATGGCATCGTGACTGCAAGCAAATAGGGGCTGGGTTATTTAACGCATCTGAGTATCACATCCACCCAGTTGTAGGCTTTGGTGTAACACTTACCTGTTCTGTTCCTGCAATGCCTTAAAGGCAGTTTTATAGTCCACTTCTCTGAGGAACTGGCACAAAATAGCTACCTGTAAAACAAGACTTGGGTGATTTATACAGCCTCAATTCCCCACAAACTGAAATCTGTCACAAAGCCCCTCAGGAGCCCGATCTAAGTAACCTCAGGAACCACAGACCTAACTGGGTTCTGAGCTATGTAACTTGTTCTGAAATAGCAGCAGTAGGTAAAAAGAAAAATGAGGTCTACTCAAATCCAAGGGGGCTGCCCCAGGTTTCCAAATGCATTTAACAGCTCTTAAAAATCAAAGACCAACATAAACCTTGTTACTTCTTGGAGAATGAGAAACTGCTGAACAGCAGTGGCTACACACAGGTTCCCAACACCACCCTGCAGACACTGTCCTCTTTCTCTACATAAAATGTAAAAAATCCTAGGAGAAAAACAGGACAACCCTCCTCCCCAGACTATCTCTGTGTTTTACATAATGAGTAAATAAACTAACTTGATAAAGTGTGGTCCTTTCAGTGTCCTAGAAGCACCACCACCATTTACTTCACTGCAGACTGTGTTTACAAGGAAAGCTGAACTAATTTTTTAGCAAGTTCTTTGCCCCTTCTTTTAACATCAAAAATTTTATGAAGTAATGTTTCACCTCTTACCTGGGTATGGCAGTTGAGTAAAGAACAACACTTGATCATTCTTTTTATCACCTACAGAACAGACAGAAACACAAGTTTTGAAATGCTTGTAGTGGAACACAAAGGCAAATGTGTTTTAAATACATGGGACCAGCAAAGACCTACCTACAGTTTTCTAACCATCCCCAGCAGTTCCTGGTTTCTAGCACATTCATCAGTCAACTGAACACAGCAGGAGCTGGACATTTCCACCTCTGGAGTATCAGGTTAGTGCTCCAGCACAGCTGGTGAGGCAGCAGCAGTGCTGCTGCACTTCCTGCCCACCCAGCACTGCCCAGTTGGGATGAACAGAGGCATCACCACACCACACTGTGAGATGTGTGCTCTTGGCTCTTTATTGGCTCATGCTGGAGCCCAGTCAGTGCCAGTGCTTCCAGCTGGTAGCTCTGTGTGTCCAGTCTCTACAAATTAACTGAAAAGCCTTTTCTGCTTCAGCAATGGAGAAGCCAAGATGAAGGAAGTGAAATACCTCCCTTATGAGGAAAGGCTGAGGGAGCTGGGTCTCTTGAGCCTGGAGGAGACTGAGGGGTGACCTCATTAATGTCTATAAATATGTG
>JAOXOE010000343.1:36786822-36798235 GCA_028565055.1 Phoeniculus purpureus | reverse complement strand
TCACATATTGATCAACATTAATGAGGTCACCCCTCAGTCTCCTTTTCTCCAAGCTCAAGAGACCCAGCTCCCTCAGCTCTTCCTCACCAGGGAGATGCTCCACTCCCTTCATCATCATTTTAAAGTAGTTCTACTTTCTTTCTTTCAAATTTTAGACCATTATGATAGAGGTCAGGTCTTGTGCCCTAGGAAATACAACCCTGCAGACCAAAACTGCTGGTTAGCGATTGAAACAACACGCTACAATTTCTTCATTTCAGTTTGACATGTCCCAGAAACCCCCCGTCTCTTCACGAAATCTAATTACGAGCACAATAGCACAGTGTTAGAGCATGGAAATTCTCTGAGTCCATTAGCACTGGCACGCGAGCTAATGACGTGCCAGAAGCAGACAAGCAGCGAGGCGCTGCTGAGGGAAACATCAGCAAACGTGAGCTCATTCCGGTTACCGTAGTCGTTTGTTTTTATCAAAACTTAACTTTCCATTAACTGACCCTTTGTACACTTAGTAAGGGTATCAGAGAGGTAGGAACTGTAACATCGTCCTGACATCTGGACAAGAACAACCCCAGGAACCAGGATAGGCTGGGGACCGACCTGTTGGAGAGCAGTGTAGGAGAAAGGGACCTGGGAGTTCTAGTGGACAACAGGATGACCATGAGCCAGCAATGGGCTCTTGTGGCCAAGAGGGCCAACAGCATCCTGGGCTGGATCAGAATGGGGGTGGTTAGCAGATCAAGAGAGGTTCTCTCCTCCCCCTCTACTTTGCCCTGGTGAGACCACAGCCGGAATCTTGTGCCCAGTTCTGGGTCTCTCAGTTCCAGAAGGACACAGAGCTGCTGGAGCAAGTGCAGTGCAGAGCCACAGAGATGTTTTAGGAGCTGTCTGACCAAACAGCCATCCAAAGGAAGGGCAGTTTTTACAGAAGTCTGAAAAGCAGTTCAGTCCAACTGAATTAAATAAATATTCCAACTGAAAATATACAGTCTTGCTGGAATAGGAGGGTTTGGGGTTGTTTTTTTGAAGACGTGAAATCAAGCTCTTCATTCAGTTCTGGTGGAAATGAAAAGTAAGTTCCAGCTTGTTGACATGAAACATTCGTTCAGTATTGATATTCAAATGACATTTCCCTGGGCTGCTTTTTTGCCTCTTAATCTCTCTCTCCTGCTGCTACCCACAGCCACGAGAACAAATTTATCTCTAGACTGGGATGGAATTAAATTCCATTAAGCACAGATGTGTATTACTGTTGAGCTATTGTCATGCACCACGAAAGAGGGAAACCGCAGAACACAATGAAGATGTCACCTCACCATGAGCAAACTGGGAGTAGAGGGACTAAGAATTACAACCAAGAAAAAGACGCAGAAGGATTCATACCCTTCATGTCCAATGGGGTGGATCAGAAGGGGGGTGGTTAGCAGATACAGAGAGATCCTTCTCCCCCTCTACTCTGCACTAGTGAGACCATATCTGGAGTGTTGTGTCCAGTTGTGGGCCCCTCAGTTCAAGAAGGACACAGAGCTGCTGGAGGAAGTCCAGCGTAGAGCAACAAAGATGATGAAGGAAGTGGAGCACCCCCCTTACGAGGAAAGGCTGATGGAGCTGGGTTTCTCCAGCTTGGAGGAGAGGAGACTGAAGAGTGACCTAATTAATGTCTACAAACACGTGAGTGGTGGGTGTCAGGAGGATGGAGCCAGGCTCTGCTCAACGTCTTAAGGTTGACGGAAAATAAATCACTGCAGACAAACAAGCTGAAACACAACGTTGTAGAGGTCAGTGTCAGCACTGCTAACTGGAAGCATTCAGAACTCCTCATCTTACAAGAATGCTCCATGCACAGAGTTTTTATTTAAGTGTGAAGCAAACACTAATTTCCAAATATTAGAATCACAGAATCACTGAACACTAGGGATTGGAAGAGACCTCAAAAGATCAGCCAGACCAATCCCCCTGCCACAGCAGGATCACCTAGATCCAGTCACACAGGAACATATCCAGGCGGGTTTTAAACATCTCCAGACAAAGAGACTCCACAACCCCACCGGGTAGCCCATTCCAGTGCTTTGTCACCCTCACTGGGAAGAAGTTCCTTCCCATATTTATGTGGAACCTCCTCTGTTCCAGTTTACACCCATTGCCCCTTGTCCTATCACTAGATGACACTGCGCAGAGCCTGGCTCCATCCTCCTGATGCCCGCCCTTCACATATTTATTAACATTAATGAGGTCACCCCTCAGTCTCTTTTTCTCCAAGCTACAGAGACCCAGCTCCCTCAGCCTTTTCTCACAAGCGAGGTATTCTACTCCCTTTATCATCTTCATGGATCTGCACTGGACTCTCTCCAGCAGTTTTGTGTCCCTCTTGAACTGAGTGGCCCAGAACTGGACACAATACATATGCATGCCCTCTGAAAGTTGTAATTATCACCTTACTTGGGGATGGAGGAGGGCCAGATGGAAATGTGCTCTGCTGCAATGTCATTCACAATGTCTTCCTGAGAGAAGAAAGATAGGTAAGAAAAACTACAAAGAGAAACATTCCAAGAAAACCAAGTAAGATGTCTGCGATTTGTACTGACCCGAACGTTGTGGAGTTTGACAAACAAAGACAGTATCGTGGTTAAAACCAAGGGTTCCTGTAAGTAAAAAGAGACATTCCCATGAATTTACAAAACTCCACTTCTTCCCTAAGCTTTATAGCTATGTGAGGAGTTCTGACATCACTATAATTTCCTACAGCAATAAGACAGTTTGTGAGAACTCTGCAACAAAAGAATTCTGGGAGACAGTTTCCTGAGTAACACCTTGGATATATAAACGTTGCTTCAGTTTTAGACATTTTTCTGTCGTTTCTGTGGCTGCTGACTAACCTTCAGCTTAAGTTAGCTACATTACAACTTTCTATGCATTTACAAACCCACCAGCTATGGACAGTTACCCTTCCTCTTACTTTCGCTGCTTGGTTCTGACGCAAGTAGCAGCTTCTTTCTCCCTCCAGAAGGAAGGCTTTGCTTCATGACAGCTGCAATTAAATACTCTCTTCAGGTTAACAGGTCTTCGCTGTCAGGATTCAGGATACGTGTACAAGCCATTCCACACTGCTCTGTGGTAGGCACAGCAAGTTCAGCACACAAATCCCTATGTAACTGTCAGATTTTCTGTGCTTCAACAATAAAGTCCAGAAGAATATCACACTGAAAGGACTTCTGTTCTGGTTGCAAACACATTCTCCGGACCACTGTGACTTACCCGAAGCTTTTTGATGAAGGACAGCAGTTCACTCCTAAATCAGGAAAGCAAACACCCAAGTAAGTAATCGTCCACAACAAAGAATACATCAAACTTCACACACTGCAAACAACCCTAAAGCAAGTTCTGCACACCTGCCACAACATCCCTCCACCTCCAGGTTTACAAATGCAGGGGAGGTAAATGAAATCGCTCAAGGAGGTCATTCTCTTCTAATATAATGGCTAGCAACTTTAACTTTTACATTTAAAGTCAGTTTAAGTGGTATCTGTTATCCCCTCAAGCTATAAAAGGTGTGAAAATTGCTATGCAGTAGGTCAACCATTGACTTTAAAAGGGAAAGAAACTGACCTGTATTGTACTTCCCCAAGCTAATACTGCAACAATGACCTACAGGCTAACAGGAGAGGGTACATTATGAATGATCTCTGTGTACAGTGATTTGCTCGTCACCTGACATCAGAAGTTGTCATCCTAAGCCAATCCACCCCAGCATAGCATGTCTGGAAAAAGTTTCACTGCTTCTTTTCCATAACAAGAAGGACACTGCCCTGTTTGAATTAGAGGGGTCAGAAAAGGTTCAGTGTCCAATGGTACACCTGTATCACTTCTGCTTCAGTGCCAGAGCATACAGCAAGCACATAGCTTCCTGCACCCATCCTACAGCAGCAGCAGCAAAAGTGGCTGCCCTGTACACACACATTAACCTGATTAGCTCAAGGCAAACAGGTGGTGGAGTGACAGGGACACTCTTAACATGAAAGGCTGTTGAATATAATCACACATTCCACAATTTACCATAACAAAGGGCAACTGACCATCAGGCTTGGACTCCAGAACAGACTGATGACAGTGCCCTGAATCAGTCAATCAATCCAGCAGTTCAGGCTGAGGCTGGCAGAAGTCACCTAACCACCAGGAAAATACTCAAGAATATTTTCTTCCTTCCCTCTCCCTGAGAGCTCAGCTGAACTTGAATTTCATTTAAAGACTGAGTAACATTTAGCTTTAAATTCAGCAAACTAAGAACAGACACCTAGTCTGAGAGTGAGGTGTTTAACAGTTACAAATGTAGTTAACTGACAGAACCAGTGGGGTCTGCAGAGCTGTTCTATTTCATGTAAAGCAGACACCTCCAGTGGGGCACTGAAACTGCCCTCCAGATGCCTCTGACTTTCCTGGAAGATCTACACTAATTTTAATGGCAGCACAAGCGTATATTTGTGTGTCTGTGCTCCCAAACCCTACACTCTCCTTTTCTCCTCTAGAAGAAAGTCAATCCTCTCTGCTAACAGCCAACACCACCAGCGGTAACATTGTTCATTCAGACATCTCCAGCTGCTGCCAGCACTCTGACAGTGGACAACTGAAAATGAACACACCAACAGCCAGTAAGAATCCTTGAAGAAAACACACCTGTACATAATGCCAAGCGTAGACTCCCTGTGCTTGATCAAACTCACTCTGCCATCGTTGCCCCGTTTGTGCTGGTTGGATACACTGCAGATTTGCACCACGACTTCCCAAAGGTCTTTAGCTGTCCGTCTGCTTTCTTTGGGACCTGGGAGTTCTTTGCATGTAGCAGCCAGCAATTGTCCCAGCTATGTAATGCAAGAGAAAAAATACTGTAACTACAGCCTCTCTGAATACTGACTACAGAAAAGGAACTGTCGGCGTTCAAGTTACCTAAGGAAGTGTTTTTAAGTTACAAACTGCAGAGCAACACAAACTTTGCAGCAGAGAACACTGATGAGAAACCTGGAGGCCAGGAATGAAAGAGTTTTCCCCTTTGTTTTCTTAGGGTGGATTTTCCTCCTACCAGTGTTACAAAACATGCTTCACACTCCACTGAAACGCACTGCATAAAACCTAAACCCCATAAAATACAGTTTTATAAAAGACTGGTTCCCTAGAACTTAACTTTTATAGAATAATTAATCTGAACAGAAATTGGCACCCTCCTCTGCTACATGGAAAAGGCTGAACCTTGAATACCAGATTAGGAATTACAACAGGTAAACAGAGCAGTCCGAAATTCAGCCTGTCCTGTAACATGATCCAGATTCTGCTTCACTGCCTGACTTTGAAGTAGAATTATCATGCTAAAACCATTTAAAAAGTGAAGATTCATAACTGGCAGTGCTGCAACATCTCCAGGAATTCAGCACTGGTGCTGCGTTAAAAAAAAAATACATGGAGCCATGACAGTGCGTTTTGGAAAGTGAAGTGTCGCAGAAAAACAACCACCCCAATGGCATCCTGCCTTGTATTAGAAGTAGTGTGGCCAGCAGGAGCAAGGAGGTTATCGTCCCCCTGTATTTGGCACTCTTGAGTATTGTGTTGCATTTTGGGCACCTCAATACAAGAGAGATGTGGAGGTGCTCCAGCAGGTGCAGAGTAGGGCAACTAAGCTGGTGAAGGACCTAGAGAATAAATCTTTAAATCTTATGAGGAAAGACTGAAAGAGCTGGGGTGACTTGGTCTAGGTGATCCTGCTGTGGTGGGGGGATTGGACTAGATGATCTTTCAAGGTCACTTCCAATACCTAATGATTCTATGATTCTTTAGTTTGAGGAAGAGGAGGCTGAAAGGAGACCTCATCACTCTACAACTACTGAAATGACATTGTGAGACGAAACCAGCACCAACTTCTCAAGCAGTTAGTGATAGATCAAGAGGGAACGGGTTCAAGCTACAACAGGGTAGGTTTAGACTTGACATTAGGAAAAATTTTTTCACAGAAAGGGTGGTCAAGCACTGGAATGGGCTTCCCAGGGAGGTGCTTGAGTTGCCATGCCTGGATGTGTTTAAAGATCATCTGGATGAGGTGTTGAGGGATACGGCTTAGGGGTGAACTTGTAAGGTAGAGTAGATGGTTGGACTTTATGATACCAGGAGTCTTTTCCAACCAGAGTGATTCTGTGAAGCCTGAGACCTGCATGCTCCTCATACCTCCTACCATGAACTGAGATTGAGTTCCATCTGAGAGTAGTCCCTTCACAGAAGCGCTGCAGGGTTACAATCTGCTTATGGATCACAACCACATATGCCTCATGCTTATAGAACCAATGTCAATTAGCAGTCAACAAGGCTGAGATGCAGCCTGTTTCATCAGTTCTTGCAGTGCAGCTTCCAGGTCTTTTGTCAACCACCAAACACACTTTTTGCTTAACCCTGCAGTCTTTTGCACCACACTTCATTCATTATAGCCACGAAATCCAACAGTACTGAGACAAAGGAGTGCAGGCTTTTACCAGTAAAAAAGACTTCAATAGGAAAAGGTCAGCTGCAGCTTGAGAAGGCTCTGAGACAGAGTACTCATTACCTTCACATAAGGATTAGTCTGAACCAGAGATAACGGAACTTGCATGGTCAAATACTCATTCTCACTCCAGTTTAACAGGAAGGCAACACATTCTTCAGCTATAACTTGTCGAAGAGGAATATCTAGAAGAAAAAGGGTTCTTTTTGTTAGAAAATAGCATTATATGAGAACAAGCAAATCAGCCATTTCTGTTCCATATCTAGTACAGAAAAACATGATGAGGTCTCTTGCAGAAACCTCACAGCTGAAAATCAGGAGCAACAGCAGCTTCCTCTAACTACAACAGTATTATGCTTCTCCCTCAGCACGAAACCCTGCAGACTAGCAAAGCTTTTTGGGTAAAAATGCAGACTTATCCTGCTCAAGTCCTCTAAGCAGCAATAAACAGAAGCTACAGTGCTCAGCAATACTTGGGGATCATGACGCTGGCTGTTCTCACTTCTACCTTCTAAACACTAACCAAACTTCTAAAGACTTGTTAGAACTAGTGTCAACTTCACTGCTGTTTTTCTGGTTACACACCCAAATGGTAAATCTACAATACAAAGTTGTGGGTGTTTTCCCTTGTCTCAATTTTGTGCTTTACTGCAACCCAGGAAAAACAGCAACGTACTTACCAGGTACTCTCATTTCCAGATATCCTCGGACCCTGCTTATAAGGTCAGAAGGAGGACGTTCTCCAGAAACACCAGCTCCAGCTTCATGAGTGTAGATGTCCAAAAGCAGCATTTCGTTCAGCATGACTTGACGGAGTTTGGGAGAAAACTCTGTCACAAGCTCCAAGCAAGCAGCAAAAAGCTGTTTTGCATGGACAAAATCCTGCAAACAGGAAAAACATTAATGATTCCTAACAGATTCCTAGTGGAAAAGACTAAGAGCACTGTTGAGCTCCATCTTAGCTGAGCCAGCCTCTGCATCGATTACTGTGAGCACTGCTCAAGCAGCTCACAATTACTACGAACATTTTCAATTCCTTGGTACTAACCTCAACAGTTCCACATTTTTCAAAAAACACCAAGTAATCAATACCATATCAGAAGTAACTACTGGTCTATCACAGAATCACAGAACATTAGAGACTGGAAGGGAACTATCATCCACTCCAATCCCACTGCTACAGCAGGATCACCTAGACCAAGTCGCACAGGAACATATCCAGGTGGGTTTTAAACATCTCCAGACAAAGAGACTCCACAACTGTCCTGGGCAGCCCCTTCCAGTGCTCTGTCACCCTCACTGGGAAGAAGTTCCTTCTCATATTGATACAGAGCCTCCTATGTTCCAGCTTACACCCACTGCCCCTCATCCTATCACTGCATGACATCGAGAAGAGCCTAGCTCCATCCTCCTGACACCCACCCTTCACATACATACCAACATTAATGATGTCACTCCTCAGTCTCCTTTTCTCCAAGCTAAAGAGACCCAGCTCCCTCAGCCTTCCCTCTTAAGGGAGATGTTCTACTCCCTTCATCATCTTCAGGGCTCTGTGCTGGACTCTCTCCAGCAGTTCTATGTCCTTCTTGAACTGAGGGGCCCAGAACTGGACACAATATTCCAGACATGGTCTCACCAGGGCAGAGCAGATGGGGAGGAGAACTGCTTTCGATCTGCTAACCACCCCTCTTCTGATCCACCCCAGGATGCTGTTGGCCTTCTTGGCCACATGGGCCCATTGCTGGCTCAATTAGGTACAGTTTGGTTTTGTAGTTTAGCAAACTGCAGTACTGTCAACCATAAGGAAAACAGAACAGCACTTTCTGCCATTTCTTATGTACAACAGCTAGCCACATAGACAGCACTTCGTATCGGTTAGTCAAATCACAGCTGGGTTTAGGTGCAACATGGTTTAGTACATCACAATCAAAACTCCGTAAGAACAAAGGACTTCTTAACGGCTTTCCATATTTCCAGTTTTGCTTAAATTACAATTGTCTAACTCACCAGTAACTTCATGTTGTTTGCTCACCTTAATCGCACAGCAGTGCAATCCCTTCGCCATGAGGATGTAGACCAAATCCCTAGTCAGATTGTCTTTGATTCCTAAAATAACATTGCCGTAAACATTTGGTACTTCCCACTGGGAGAGAAATACACAGGACATTGGCACAGAAACAGGTTTTAGAATTCACATCACTGGTTAAAACAGTTTAATCAAAACTCAAATATCAAAAATGACTGACATCCGAGTGTTTCCCAGATGTCTCTTTCATTTTTGACACCTAATTAGATGTACTGCTCATGCAGAAGTACTACAATGCAGACAATAAATCCTTACTTTACAAACCAAAAATCCCTTCCCTTCTGCTGCTCCCAACTTTCAGTGACAGGAATAACTAAAATATTTACTGCTAACTAGTCAGAAGACTGAAGCCAAGCACTACAAAATTTGTTTTCTTCTAAGAAAAGGTTGTGATCCAGACAATAATTCCTTAGAACAAATGTTACATATTTTGCTGTCATATTTTTCATGGGGAATACAAGTTCACATATGTATATAATAATTCTTATTAAACCACCCATTATGCAGAGGTAGAAAACAATTTACAAAAATAAACAAATCACAAAACATTTACTACTGTTCTTTCACAGGATCACAGAACTTCCTCTGTGTTCCAGCTTACACCCACTGCTCCTTGTCCTATCATTAGATGACACTGAGCAAATCCTGGATCCATCCTCCTGACACCCACCCTTCAGATATTTATCAGCATCAATGAGGTCACTCCTAAGTCTCCTTTTCTCCAAGACAAAGAGACTCAGTTCCCTCGGCCTTTCCTCATAAGGGAGGTGTTCTACTCCATTATCTTTGTGGCTCTCTCCTGCAGTTCTGTGTCTTTCTTGAACTGAGGGGCCCAGAACTCTTTGCAGCATCACACCTAGCCAGTCCTTGAACTATACTCCTTGATGAGTGCATAAAATTGAAACAAGATACCTTATTCGAAACTGTCCAGAATTGGCGTTCTGAAGTCATACCGTGCAACTCAATTAAGATTTGGCGAATCCTCCAAGGATCTACTGACAATATGAGCTGATGTTCAAGCTGTCCAATATTGACACTTGCTGAAGCTACAAGAAAAGCAATCATGTCTCCAGCATACCTCGTTAAAGCAGACCTAATTCTGCAGTACATAAGATTTTAAATGTGACACAGTAAGAACAGCAAATATATCAGTGCTTTCATAGGCCCCACACATCCTTTCATGTCCTTCCACAAACACCTTGTGCTGGTTTCCCAGCTCCCCGTGACCTTAAAGGTCTGCCTGCAACGTCCCCGTTCTCACACAGCAGCTCTCACTCTTCCCTTACTGTCATGACAGTAAAGCAAGAGGTTCAAGATCTGCACCAGAAAGAAGTGTTCCTGTATTGCCCTAATGAAACTACGCATTTTCACAACTGACTTAATTTTCAGCTCTAACACAGTCTTACAATGACTTAAGTTCCTTCCAGCTGCAGTCACCACCTGGCACCGCCTTTGACTTGTGTAAGTACACTGGGAAATGAACTGCTCTAAAAGATCTGTTTAAAACTTCCTCCAGATGGTACTCTGTTTGTGTGACCATGCAGTTACACGAGTATTAGTGCTGGCGTAAGTCCAGAGGCAGGATGCCCTTTCTGCTAACTGCTGCCACAGGCAAATTTGGTTCAAAACAACTGCCACACCTCTGACACTTGATCAGCTGGGACACATTCATCTGAGCATATCTATTATTCTCAGCTGAGATACAAGCAAGTAACAGTCTCTTTCTTGAGCAAGTAGGCTATTAATAAACTAAAAATGGGAAGTACTCTCTCTCTCAGTACATTCTCACTAAACTTTTTCCTCTGAACACACCTGCATGCAGTAATCTCAACATGGAAACAGGTAACTGCCTGCACATAAGGTAATGGATGTGCTGTGAACATTACCTGGAATATCATAAAAAGAAGTCACAGGCTTTGTGCACAGGTTGATCCGAGGCGATCTCTTTCGCATTTGATCAATAAGCAGCTTCCGTTCATCATCTTTCAGCAGTTTTATGAACAGCTCGTGAGATGAAATCATAAAGACAAGCTGAAGGTCTTCCAAATTCAAACACAAGTTTCTAAACACGCAAAAAAGTTAACAGATGAGCAGGAAGAAGCTGCTTACTTTTCCAATTATAAGTTCTCAAAAGATTTATTGTGCTGTACCGCACTGCTTACAAAGTGTGAAGTCATGTTATCTCCATAGTGAAACCTACTTGAGAAATGCTGCCATTCTTATCTTCAGTGCTTCAGAAACGTTTTCCAAGTTTATTGATCTTGAACAAGCCTGGGAAAAAAAGCAGAAAATAATTAAGCAAACTCTTAGAATTCCACAAATAGTTAAGAGTTACTGCCCAGTTTTCTGACTCACAGTATCAGTCAGTAGCCTTCTCTCTGCTCAAGTGAGGCAGCAATGTTATCTGATAAATACTGCAGCCACCTCCCTTATAAGGAAAGGCTGAGGGAGCTTGGAGAAAAGGAGACTGAAGGGTGACCTCATTCATGTTGATAAATATGTGAATGGTGGGTGACAGCAGGATTGAGCCAGGCTCTTCTCAGTGTCATCTCATGATAGGACAAGGGGCAATGGGTGTTAGCTGGAACACAGAGGAGGTTCCACATAAATATGAGAAGGAACTTCTTCCCAGTGAGGGTAACAAAGCACTGGAATGGGCTGCCCAGGGCAGTTGTGGAGTCTCCTTCTCTGGAGACATTTAAAACCTGCTTGGATATGTTCCTGTGCAACTTTGTTTAGGTGGTCCTGCTGTGGCAGGGGGATTGGACTAGACGATCTTTCAAGGTCCCTTCCAATCCCTAATGTTCTGTGAT
>JAOXOE010000343.1:36767332-36782016 GCA_028565055.1 Phoeniculus purpureus | reverse complement strand
GTTCCAGCTTACACCCACTGCCCCTTGTCCTATCATTAGATGACACTGAGAAGAACCTGGCTCCATCCTCCTGACACCCGCCCTTCACATATTTATAGACATTAATGAGGTCACCTCTCAGTCTCCTTTTCTCCAAGCTAAAGAGACCCAGTTCCCTCAGCCTTTCCTCATTCCCCTCTTTCTTGCTTTTCTCAAAAGGAGATACATCAGACCGAACTAACAATCAGTTGAAAACTACATGCAGAAGACACCAAGCTACTAAATCCTTCCAAAAAAAAGGATTTTTCTATTTTGCTGTCATATGATTTTGCAGCTCAAGGACGGTGTAAGTCTTAATTACTAATCACACATTGATTTTGTCAACCCTTGCTCAATTCCTATGGCTTCAAGGATGGGCTGATGAAATACGCAAACCCACAAAAACCAATTCCATACTACATGCAGCACGGAGACAACACTGTCCAAAACTCACACAGTGGAATTGCAGCAAATGTAAGTGGCAAACATAAGATAAAGGTACTGAAGCCAACCAAACTGTGATGCAATTGTTTATTCCTGCCTATTCATATTTACATGTCAATTCAAGAAACATAAGAGGGAAAAAGTCTCACCACTTTCAAAATATTTTCAGTTAGTTCCTTTTCTTGCTGCATCTGGTTCATCCTGAAAAATAAAGAAGCCAAGTTCTCAATTACAGAGCAAACCTGCATGCAGTTTTACTTTGTGCTCTTCATAGTAAGTGAAGGAATTAATAACTTTTAATTACATGTTAAACATCATTCTGCAGGACCACTGACTGTTCTTACCTATCAGTATCTGAAACACAGAACTACAGAACAAAAAGGATGGTTTTATATGAGCATACGGCTCGGTGAAATAAAAGCTGCAAAACTATTGCTGCCTTTTTCTTTAAAGGTCAGATGGCTAGCATTAGCAAAACTATAATCATCAAGAAATCAGTTTCCACAGCCTCAAAACTATTGCAGCTTCAGTATTTCAATCTTCTCAAGCACGTGTGTGTTGTTGTGTTTACGTAAAAGCCACATGCATTTTTAAATTATTCTTCATACAGGTATTTTTTTCAGGATCAGCCTCTGAATACATGTAGGACAACGCAAGATTTATGATAAAATGAGAAGTATTTTTCATCAGCTTACTGAACAAGGTCTCTCAAACAAGTTATGTGCTAATGCTAGGTTATGACAGAATCACAGACCCACAGAATTAACGAGGCTGGAAAAGATCATCAAACCCAGCCCATGACCTAACATCACCACAATCAGCTAGACCATGGCACTAAGGGCGACATCAAATCTTTACTTAAAGATCTCCAGGGATGGTGACTCCATCACTGCCCTGGGCAGTCCATTCCAGTATCTAAGCACCTTTCTATGAGGAAGTGCTTCCTAAAAGCGAATTTAACAAAGAATACATGAAAAGTACCACTAAGATGGAAGAAATTCTTCACTGAAAGAGTGGTCAGGCACTGGAATGGGCTGCCCAGGGTGGTGGTTGAGTCACCATCCCTGGATGAGTTTAAAAGATGCTTATATGTAGCGTTGAGGAATCTGGCTTAGGGGTGAACTTGTAGAGTAGGATTGATGATCCCAAGGGTCTTTCCCAACCTGAATAATTCCATGATTCTAAGATGCTTCCACCTTCACTGGAGAAATTTATAAACAAAGTCAGTTTCAAGGACAGGTGGTAACTAAAGCTGCACAACTTCTACGATGACAGAAGAATATTGACTTTTACTTCATTAGGCAATAATTTGTAATTTAAATTAGTTCATTATTTCTCAGGTTGCCTACATACTGTGGCAAATTGCTACAGTAAAACAACCATCATAATAAGCAAGCTACTATCAGTTAAAATTGATGCAAAAAATGTACTCTGTGTAAATCAGAAAATAAATATCTACTCGGGTGAACTGCCACCTCCCTTTTCCCCCATGATTTTTCATGCCTCTACAAAGTCACAGAGATTACAACATTTAAAAACTAGTGGAAATTAGACTAGTTCCTATCTGTATCAAACATGTCTTGCAGGAAAATAAGAACATACTTGAAACAAACACAAGTTTTCCATGCTGTAAGTAGCCATTTTAAGCAACTGTATGTTACTAGTATGATTTAATCCACTTAGAAGTTAGAAGTCTGATTATACATGAAATCAAAATGCGTAATAGGTGTAACTTACACATTCAACTGAGGCGGACCAGGTTTCACTTGCTTTACAGGAAAGCTACTTTGAACAATGGTCCTTATGGCCCTACATAGGGGAGAAAATCAAGCAAAGAAGGGTATTAGCCCTCAGAAGTGCAATAAGCACAACTCTTGAAAATCAGTTTATCATTTCAGATACCTTATATGGTTAGAATATACCCTCTACTCAAGAGACACCATCTAGTATTTAAGCAATGCTCTTATGTCTGCAAAACGCTAAAATACTGCAAGAATTTTATAAGGTGACAGTTCAAACCAATGTTTTTATGGGACAAAACCACCCGTAGAAGTCTTCCAGCTTTCAGCTGTAGAAGATTTATAGCTCCTCACTATAATCAATTTACAGACAACAAAATCATTACTACTTTAAGACTCATTCTCCTTCTGTGCAGAAGTACATAGAAAGAAGATTACTCTGTTCCACTATGATTTTAAGATTATAGCTTTAAAGCAGCTTACCATCTGTTGTAGAGCAGTATTGCCATTGCAGTGGTTGGGGGTAAGCTGGACAGGTCTACATCCACATGTTTAGTTCCTGGGGGAACTTTGCTGATACACAGAAGTTCATTCAGTAGCATGTTCAATACAGGGACAGACAAACTATTCACAAATAAACAAAAAAAGATTATGAGATTGTCATGAAGAAAACCTACTTCTGGAATGTTTAAATGGTATACATTACTATTCAGTACTATTTCATTACTTAATCACAGAATCATTCAGGTTGGAAAAGACCCTTAGTATCATTGAATCCAACCATCAATCCTACTCTACAAGTTCACCCCTAAATCAGATCCCCCAACACTACATCTTTTAAACTCACCTAGGGATGGGGACTCAACCGTCACCTTGGGTAGCCCATTCTGGTGCCTGACCACTCTCTCCACGAAGAATTTTTTCCTGATGTCCAATCTAAACCTACCCTGTTAGAGCTTGAAACCATTCCCTCTGGTTCTGTCACTAACTACATGTGAGAAGAGACCAACACCAACATCTCTACAATGTCCTTTCCTTAGTTGTAGAGAGCTACCTACTTTCCATGGAAGTAAAGGCAGTATGTTTACCTAGCATAATAAATTCCACAAAGGCACATCTGCAGAATAATCCAGTCACCTACAACAGCAGGTTCAAGCTCATGAGAAATTCTTTCCAGCTTAGTCCCAAGATCATACTTCCAGAAAGTAAACAAGTGCATTTCCATTGCAAATGGAATTTCACTCACGTAAAGGGAGCATTTCTCTGTGCTATCAAGGCTTATGTCCTTTTCTGCAGCATGCACTAGCAAACAGTAAAGTCAAGACTAGAGACTGGAATAGGGCACTGTAAGCTACATTACATAAAATATACACTGGCTGAGATAGAACCGTCCTTCATAAAATGCAAAGGCATTCACGTCGCACTGCTTTACTCCAACCTTTTGCAAGATCATTTACTGTGGCTGAAACACCATTACTAATTCAGACATTATTTCAAATTACACATTATCAGCTACTACCAAAGTACTTTTGATCTTGTGAAAAAACTGAATTCCTCACAAACAGCACTGAAAAGAGGGAAACTACCCTTTTAGCAACTAAAGCCAGAATTCCTGTTTAACGAATTTGGGTCTTTCCTCTCTAAATGACACAGTACTGATTTAACAGAATGGAATCATCAAGGCTGCAAAACACCTTCAAGACATCAAAACCAACCATCTGTCCTACAACCCCTAACCACTAAACCATCTCCTGAAACACCATAAGACATTGCCTTTATCAAAACACTTTTCTAACTCGCACATTAAATCAATTTCAGTTGTCACAGCCAAGACTTTTAATGTAAGAAAGATACTGCCATGAGAGGGAGTACAACAGATTTCCATTTGAAGACTTGATGCCAATGATTTAGTAATTTCAGCATGACATATACACTGTACCTTTTCTCTAATACATCCAAATCCCACTTCAGGTGAGCAGCAACTTTAAGAGCAAGAAGTTTTAAAATGCGGTTTCTCTTGTTATCAGGTGGTGGCTGGACTTGGTTCTGTTCATTCACTGATGGCTTTGAAGCTTGTTCCAAGAACTGGACAATCAGCTGTACAGGTGGTGGATCTGCAAAAACACACAGAATCACAGACTGGCAGGGGTCAGAAGTGACCTCTGAAGATTACGTAGACTAAGCCCTGGCTGGAGCAGAATCACCTAGACAAGATTGCACAGATCACATCTAGGGGCTCTGGAATGTCTGCAGAGACAGAGACACCACAATTGTTCTGGACAGCCTATTCCAATGCTTTGTCACCCACAGAGTAAAGATGATTTTCCACATATCTAACACAAAGCCACTCTTCAAATTCATTATGAAGCCTTATTAATTTCTTGTTGCAACTACAAACAGGCATCTTACCTCCCTGTCATAACTGGCAGCATCGCCTGGGAGACTGTGATCCCAAAATGTATCTTGTTTACAATGACTCAAATCAGACTATTAACATATCTTTGTTTAATCTTCACATTTACTTGACCATGGTAACGACACGCTTATACCTTTAAATATTTTGCATTATTTAAGCTTCAGTACTCACATCTACAGAAACAATTGCCTACTGAACTACACATTACCTGGTGTATAAACATGTATCTAGCTATAACTCTCCTCTGTATTGTAAAATATATTTACAAACAACTGCTGGTACTTCAGAAGAGAAAATAAAGAAGCACTCTCAGATCTCTCCCTTACAATAACGTAGTTCTTCCAGTACACTTGAGGTATTGTGAAAAACTGAAGCAAAATCATAATAATTACACTCACACTGAACTTAGTAAAACACCAAACTAATATTAACAACTACTTTTAATCACAAAATAGCAGTGTATGGTCTAGGCACAAAGCTATAGCCTGGCTATGCTTTAGTTTAATTCTACTTACAGCTACACAGATTGTTAGGGGTGGGAGAGATCTCCAGGGGTCATCAAGTCCAACCCCCCTGCTTGAGCAGGATTACAAAACCTAAGACAGGTCACACAGATTTGCATCCTGAGGGGGTCTTAAAAGTCTCCAGGGAAGTAGACTCCACAACCTCCCTGGGCAGCCCATTCAAGGGTTCAGTAGCCCTTATAGTAAAGTTTTTTCTCATACTGAGGTGGAACTTCCTGTGCTCCGAGTTACACCCACTGGCCCAGGTTTGTTTACGGTCCCACGTTTATCCTGCTTCCACCTACTTGCAGAATTTCAGATACTGAAAAAGTACCTGAAAATGTCACTGTTTAGTCTGTATAAGTATATATATATATAGATATATACACACCAGCTACTTTTCTTCTAACGCATTAGACTGGGTTCCTATTCATTCCAGGTACAAAAAGTCAGAGCAGCTTCAGCACTGCGCTAATGGCCCTAGTTCCTGGCTCTGAGAGGCCTTTTAGGAGCACAAAACAAGGCTGAACCAGCAATTATTTCCAGATACACCGTTTCACATTGTAAAAACAACCAACCAGCAACATCTCCGCACACAAACCTCACACATGTGAGAGGAAAACCGCGCTGCACACACGGGAAGGTGAAAAAACGACGTTATTAAATAGGAAAGTCAGCGTACAACGAGAAGAATAGGGGTAGTTTGCACCACCCTCCCACCTCACAACCTCCCCGCCCAGGGCCTGCAGGGACACGAAGCAGCGCTCCCTCCGCGGGGCCCGAGCCGAGGGCAGGCGGGGCCGCACGCACCGGGAGAGGCCTTCTGCAGGTGCTGCTCCAGCAGCGACTCCTCCAGCAGGAACTCGAACCACGAGGTCTGCGGCGGCGTGCATGGCCGGCTGGAGGTCGCGGCCTCACGATCCGCCGCCTCCGCGCTCATCGCTGCCTCCTGCCCCGAGCGCCCTGCAACCGCTAAGAGGATGCGGCAGCGGCGGCGACAAGATGGCTGCCAAGCCCCGCCCCTCGGCGCGAGGGCAGGGCTGGGTGGGGCCCTAGGCCGTCCCGCCCAGGGGGCGGGACTTGACGGCACCGCTGCGGCTCCTGGGGCGGCGGAGCCGCTGTCTGCCGGCAGCTGGCTCGCAAACGGTCGATCGTCTTCCCTCTTTCTCTTTTCCCTCCCTCCCGCCCTCCCTGTAAATATGGTTTCTAATTCGTGGGGGCGAGCCGCTGCCTTACGAAGGGCAGATTCCAACGCAGCGGCAGAAGCAGCGTCAGCGGTAGCTCCGCGGTTCCCGGGATGCCCGTACTGACGGGGGGCCACCCTCGGCTCTAACCAGCTGCTGGAAATGGTGCTGCAGCTGTTCGGATACCCCGGTTCCTCGGATGCAAATATCCAGAGAGAAGCAGGGTGACTAACAGACACTTTTAACTGTATCAGTTATTTGGCTGAATTTCCCAACTATTTCACCGGGAGCGCGCCGTGGCTGCACAGCAAGTTTACTGTGAGGATACACACAGTGCAGATCTCTTTTGCCGCGGTCATTGCTCTAAATGATTAGACTGTTTTTCCTTTCCTGCAGGACTACAACTCACCTACTCACGCTTCATCGAACTATAACTCACTATGACTCTTTCTCAGTCCATCGACCTAGGTTGTGACCTGCCAGCCGTAAGCATTCTACATCTTGCTACCCAAGGAGACAAAAGAACTTTCCTGTTTCTCATCTTCCATGAGAGCAGAAGTCCACCACATCTCCAGACTACAGTGCTATTCGTTATCTTCTGTTGGGTGTGTTACTTTACGTCTCCTGATATTTCTGGGAAAAATTTACTACTGCTTGAGCTTTTCTTAGTTATTGTTTGATGCATCCACATATCAGATGTCCAGTTTCATTATATGAATTACAGAATAATCCCCTGAGAGATCACAGTTAGCTTCTCAGCATTATCTGTAGCACATTGTACAAATGGGTCTCTTTGGGAAGAGACAGTTTGCTAGTACCTGTGCTAAACTTTACTTGATACCAAGTTCAGAAGAGGCAACTTGATATAAGAACAATAAAAATCTACATGCACTTCATGAAAATCTTCTAAGGGTTCAAGAATCCACAGTCACCTCTCTGAAGTTCTGGGGCTCAGCAGTTTTAATTTGCAGTAACCACATACGTAATATTCCCAGATGCAAGAGATTCTTAACACACCATCTTTGGAAAGGAGTATTTTTTTCCTCCAAGCAAGATGTGGCTATATGTGAATAGAGCTACAATATTTATTTTGTGTGACTTTGTAAGAACAACCATCGCTCAGTCGTGTGAGACTTTGGCATAAAGGAGTGGGTTATACCGACCGTTTGCTTCAAATCTCTAATAAATATTGCTATGCTAATCTCATTGATACAAATTATTTTATGGGATGAATGCCATAAAATTGCAGTCCTATTCAGTTCATGTAGTGGTTTTGTTCAGTCAGTTTCCAGTGTAAATCCTACTTGTTCTAATAGCATCAAAATCTTCCTTCTAGGTACAACACTAACACACATTGGTGGTTTTTATGTCAAGTAAAAGGATGAGCAGAAATGAAAGATTTAATTTTAGAACACGATTTAGAAATCAAAGCGTCAAGACTTGAGTGAAAAACAAACATTGAGTGCCATGTTGTACTGGTAATTAAAAGGCACTAAGTAAAAAACAACTTTAAAAACCTTTGCACTTCAGAGCTTTAAAGCAGTCTGTATGGACCTGGTACCACTTGTACCTCACCCCATGCATTGGCAGCTGGCCTTATTTCAGAGAGAGAAGAGAGAAAGGGAAAGAACGAGGTGATTTACTCGTGGTCACAGAGGTGAGTGTTCAAGTCAGTGTCAGGTTTCAGAAGCCCCTGACTCCCTTTCCATGCTCAAACCACCTTCCTTTTTTGAGGAGTGGGAGTAGGAGGAAGCAAAGTGGAACAGGGGAGATTTTCCATGCCTTCTGTTTTGGAGATCCCAATGATTACAGAGGCTGTCCTGATTGAGAGAGTTCTGTTCCAGCTTCTGCCTGGATGCCCATCTAGCTTCTCTTCACACCTGCTATCAGCTTTTCTGTTTTCCAGCTGCAGACTTTGAAAAACAAAGTTGCAAAGAAAAATTTACTGACTTGAAACTGTTCCCAGGTCTCATAACCACTTTTAAGCGGGTCAAACTGTCACACAAGCAAAGTGCTACTCACAATTAAAGTCTTTCCACTCTTCCCCCCCTCTTCACACTGATTAGAAAAAGAGCCAGACGGGAAAAAAGTCTGACATGGTTGGGCAGCCTGTAGTGGTCAGTGAGGAGGTGTGTGCGATGTCAACAGAAGTTACAGTTTAGGAGGATAAGATAAAAGCTGACAGAAACCCAGAAGTTTAAAATGTTTTATATTTAACATTTGTAACAGTTATTTCACAGTCTAAAGTGAATGCAATTAAAAAGAAAAAGAGCCCTACCCACTGTTCCCCACCCCCCTGACAGGATTCATACTAACACTAGGGGAGAAAACAATTCAAGTTCTTGCATCCAGGATAACTCTAGAAAGACACTGTGTTCTATGCAAACACAAGGGGGTATTATAAGCCTACTCTATACACATTCTACATTCCTAAGTTTCAAAGAGAATTCATGCTGTAAAAGCCTTTGCACTTCTACAATTAGAGAACTGTTTGCACAGTGCACATGAGAAGATCATCACTCTGGGAAAAGTGTCCTACTACTGTAACCAGAAGCCTGCATCAAGTAGCTTACTTGATGTACCTTACATATAAAAAAGGGCGTTTTAAAAAGTAGTGTCCATAAGTCATGGCAATGTGTCAAATTCCTTTAACTCCAGTTACAGATCTTCACTTGAGACCTTACAGAGTCCTTTAAGCTTGTCAAATTTTGACCCCCACTCTTGGAGGCAATCGTAATTTACATCTTCATCATCACTAATGGAGTCTAAGGAACTAAGGCTTCCTGCTAGAGAGCACT
Source organism: Phoeniculus purpureus (assembly GCA_028565055.1). Classification (NCBI taxonomy): domain Eukaryota; kingdom Metazoa; phylum Chordata; class Aves; order Bucerotiformes; family Phoeniculidae; genus Phoeniculus; species Phoeniculus purpureus. The sequence continues at coordinate 36,772,914 of JAOXOE010000343.1, read as the reverse complement.
GCCCTTCTAGGCAGTAAAAATGAATAGTGTCAGCTGGAAGACCCTGAAGATCGTTGTCTGCATCCCGGATGATTTGAGAAACATATTCCTTGAAGTCTGGGGTGCTGTTAACAGCTGGTGTGGACTGTTTTTGATGTGCTTGCTTTGGGAATGAGTCTCTTTTTGAGCCAGTGTGTGTCCTGGAGCGTGGAGCAGCTGCCCTTGAGGAGAAGTGGGGACTGGTACGGAGAGGTTTCTTCAGTTCATCTATATCATAAGCATCCTAGAAAAAAAGAATGCAAATATAAGAGAAAGGCAACACAAAAGGCAGCGGGTTTAAAAAAAGTATTAAAACTCAATGTGAATTTTCTGCAAACTGAAGAGAGGCCCTAGTCCAGGGGGCTAAGTTCAGATCACACCAAATCTCTTTGTGCCATGACAATCTTCAGCTAAAGCAAGAATGCTGTGTCCAGAGCTTCTCTCAAACGTGGTCACACGTGACCAGCATTGTGAAAGGTACAAACTGGGTTGAAATAGAAACCTCTCAAGATTTTGGAAATCTTGAGCACTTGAGATTTCCAAATAACCAAAAAGCAAATTGCATAAGGACAATCGATTAAAAAGTCTGGAAAAGGAAACTGAGGAGAGATTGGACTGAATTGAAGCTGCAGCATACCTGGTCACGTTCTCCACCTCCTTCTTCATTATAATTGAAGACATTTTCTCTAACATCCTCCCAGCTTTCACGCTCCTCAGGAATGTGGTAAATTCCCCCTTTCCGAAACCCTGAAGTTCCCCACTGACTCCACACTGTGTAGGAGACCAAGAGTGCTGGAGGACATAAAGACATGTGTTTGTTATGTGACACGTGACAAAATGGGATGTGTGATCAACAAGTCATTATGTGGCTCCTGAGACATTAAATCAACTCTTTGTTTGACAAACAAATTCCCAGGTAAGAAAAGCTTAACTGTTAATATACAAACAACTTATATCAAGAGGAATCATCTATGTATATTACATCATAAACTTCATTAAAAGGGTATTTTACTTACCTAAAGGAATCCATTTAAATAGAAGGCATTTTGGCCAATCTCTGGCCTTTCACCAATCCTGAGTAAATAAGATACCCAAAGTAAGTAAAACACTGTTTTAATGAAGGTTATAACTGTAATATAATCATAGTGTCTTTCCTATTCTGAGATGCTTAGGTAGTTTATCGATATGAAAACAGTCGAGCTTTCGAGGTCCCTTCCAACCCCTGATGTTCTGTGACTCTGTGATTCTGGTGTTATTAACACAGCCAGGGTGTGCCTGAAACTGGGCACACTGTGGACATCGCTTTCTGCCTCACACTCTTGAAGTGGCTTGCCTGTTAAGACTATAAACTTTCTAGAGGAAGATAACTTCCTTCCTAGTATGTGGACAGCAGACATTGGCTGTGGGTCCTATTACAAATAGAAGGACTCAGAGCAGGTGGGGGTTTCAGCTGGATGTGGCTGCACACAGCTTTGCACAAATAGATGGAAAGCTCTCACTTAAAAAATACTGACAATATGTGATTCTGAAAGAGGGAAGTCCTACGTTTGCTTGAACTGTACAAGTAAATCGTAATGATGTGCTGATGCCTCTAAGCATCCTCAAATGAACGCGATGACTTCCAGAACAAGTGTAGGTCACAACACGGATCACAACATCCAAGGGTAAAGCAGATTGGATTCAATGGAGCAAGGTACAAGATTAAAAAGAAAGAGAAAGGTACTTGCTTTCCTACCTAGGAAAACAAGGAGGCACATGCTGATTGCCAGAATAGAGCCAGAGCTGAGTCCAACGGGTCTTGCAGCCTTCACCTGGCTAATTTCACACCATCTTCCCTTGTAACCTTCGGGGCACTGGCAGATTGTCTTGTCTTGGGATTGAGCCACACAGGTGCCCCCGTTCCTACAGGTCCAGTGTCCACAAGGTGACGAGGTACAGTGCCTGAGGCCCGTAAGGTTGTCAGTCACTTCTACTTTCCCAGCTGGACACCTAAACAACAAAAGCAGAAGGTAGGTGTTAGGCAAGGCAATCACCCAGTGCTCTGTGCTGTTTTGTGCTAAGTCTGTTCCTATCTTTTTAAAGCCAGGCATTGAAGTCTTTCAAGCAAACCACAAATCCACACGGACAGTGCGTGTAAAGTCTAACATAGTGAGCTAGCAGTCTCACGAAAGCATGAACATAAGTTCTACCTCCCCTATCCAGAAGATATGCAGAAGAGCATCACTCTTTCCTTAACAAAGGGAATCAGCAGCTTCTGAGCAGATGAACCCTTTCCCCAGATACATTCAAAACCCCTAGAAGGGGTACGTTGCCTATGTAATATATACCTTATATACCCACACATACACTGCCTAGATCTGTACATGCTTCATAAGAACGTACTGGTTTTAACTGGCAGGAGGAGAAAACAAAACTTTTGCAATCCACCTTTTGTCAAAGGGCATTTGACTTCCTTGCTGGCCTGTGATCATCTCACCATGGGAAAAAAAAAGTGGAATAAATAGTTTCTGTATCAGACTTGCAGGAACAGGCAAGTTTGGTCCACGATGATAGCTGAGATGTAAAAAAGGATCTGTCCTTGGGATACCCCTGTGGCCAGCAGAAAGTGTCACTGTTAGAAGCAAGTTGCCTGCGCTAAGATGGAAGGAAAGAGCTTCCCAATCACCCGTGAATGAAAACAAAAAACTTAGTATACCGGCACTCGTATTTTCTCCAAAGGTCTACACAAAGGAAAGGGCTGTAACAGGGCTGGCTGCTGCAGGCACTGGAGTGGCATCCCATCGTGACACCTTGCCGCCTCAGAATTAAGCCAAACTCTGTGCTTTTGCCTTCCACAAGGAGCGGCTGCCCGTTCAGCTGGACATCACGCATACAACCTGCGTCAACGCACGGGAGTATAAGGAGAAATACACCGAGTTAGTAATGTTCCCTCCATGAGTCTTGCCCCAGACACACATGCAGGAGACCCTGGGGCATTGTAGAAAACTTAAAACATTTAACAAAAGTTATTCTTATACATATTATCGGTTTTATTTTAGCATAAGGACCACAGGACATGTACCTAAGTGCTCTGGCCACAGCTGGCTTGCACCACTTCAGTGATGTAGCAGAACTGTGCTATGAACTAGAACAGCTCCACTGAGTTAATCTAGATTGAAAATCTATAAATTAAAAGTGAGACTGAACGAGAAGTAATGGGATGGAAAAGGCTGTATTCTTGTTGAGCCACAAAGTGCCAGCGAGCCTCCTCAGGAAATGGAGAGAGCACCAAGAATTGCCTTGCAAATCCTTCTCATCCTACCAGGAGGTGTTACATTTGCTCCTGAATCCTTAAGAGACAAAAAGAAGTGAATTCTACAGCACGACTTCCCTGCTTGGGGCCTCTTACGTGGGAAATAAAAAGCTGATATTCTGTTTTTTCGTATCTACAGGGTATCTCACATCTCCACTAGGACCAGATAGAATGGCAAATATAGAGTGGAACGTTGGCTCTGAATTCTCTAGCAGAGCAGGTGGGATTTCATGGGTCTAGTAGGCTCCTTGGGAATCCTTACATGGGTTTTACTCTCCAGTAGACTCAAAGATGCCACTTTTAAACTTTAATTCCCTCCTTTCAGGAACTTATCGTACCACTTACCTTGGAAATCACTCTCTGAATGATTGGGGAGGCGGTTTCCTACCACAACACTTGCCCAATCCATTTCAAACCATCTATCTGTACCCAAGACAGAGGTCACTTCTTGATCACCTCCACCGCTGTTGACGCGCAGGGTAAACTCGTTGTTGTAGCGCTCCATGGTCAGAAGGACCCACTGGCCATTGTTTATATGTAATGTCCTCATTCTCAGAGAGTGGATTTTGTCCCCCAAGCTGAAGTTAACACTAAAGAAACCCTCAACTACCTAGAGGAACATGATAAAGACCTTTAATAACAGAAATACACTTCTAAATGTTATTGCACAGCCCTGCCTCATGAAATGGACCTGAGATTTTAAAATTCACTCTTTATTCCCAGAGAAAAAGTACCACAGGAAATCTGAGGGTCCAGAAATCATCTCTTTCCTTTGCAGGCCACTCTTTTAACTCCCCTGAACCTTTTTATCTGGCATCTTCCTCCTGGTAACTACCTCTACATTTTCCCAGCTGATCCTTCTGTTACAACTAGAATCACTAAGCTTCTGTTGAGCTTTTTTCAACAGCAGCAGCAGCAACGTACAGATGTTTTGTAGTTAGAGACAGATAGAAACAGAAAGGGAAAAGGCCAACAGAACAAACCAATCTCAGGTTCCACTCACACGTGGCACTTTCCTGTACGTTTTGCAGGAATTGAGACAACTAGAACCTAAGCCATGAAAGGATAATTAACGCTGAGCAGGACCACGCAAACGAGAGTAGTTTTGTACTCGCGTGTGAGGTTTTTCCTCCTTGTTGCACTGTAGAATAGATTTACTTAATTGGATCTGTCTCTTGTTAGGTTACTCCAGGACAAACGAAGGGGACTGAAACAGGATGGCTTTTGGATTGCTCACCTCCAGCCGGATGTACCCGTTCCCATCCGCAGAGGCCAAGCTGAGAAGGGTGCTGTGGAAGATGCGGGTGCGCACCATCAGCTGGATCTGAGTGCTGTGAGTGCTGACGATGCTTCTCGGCTCAAAATGGATCCAACTGTCCCTTCCAAAAGCCCATTCTGGAAGAACTAAGAGCAACAAGCACAAAACCAAAGCAAAAATCACTGCTCTCTTAAACCGCCACTGCTGGAAAATTAACAAGTTGTGAAGGTTCAGTTCTTGTTCAGAATCCAGTTATGATCTAACTTAGTTCAGGTTCAAGAATCTACTCTTCCTTTGGTTGGACTTGGTGATCTTAAAGGTCTTTTCCAGCCTAGATGATTCTATGATAAACCCTGTGATCAACTTACCTAGAGGGAGAGAGCAGACACAGAGCAGAGGAAGTCCCAGTGAACACCTGTAACTCACTTCTGGTTTCTGCTTTAGAGCAGCAGCTTCTAAAGTTGTTAATATGAGGACAGAGCCAGCTTTCAGGGTACAGGGGACACACGCTTAACATGGCTGTGGGCTACCAGGTCTTATTTTATCTCCTAAACTTTTTGCTTGTGCTGTAAGTTTGTGCTGTCTTACAGCATCTGTGTGGTTTTCATTATCAGCCCTCGCACGCTTCTGTCCTCTGATAAACTCACTCCATGCCAGTTTTGTACAAGACATCACATTTGCTGGAGCCTCACATGCACCCACTGCTGTGGTCCAGGGCCACAGCACAACCTTCAATTCATTCTAGCAACAGATGCAAGTGTAATTATCCCCGTTTTATAGACGATAAAAGCTTGAAGGTTATGCCCACGGCTTCCACAGAGAGAACGTTACCGAGCTGGCAACCTCATAACCACTGCAAGGTGACAAACAGTACCACGTTCATTACACTGTGTTTGGTGGCCAGTACGACCAGAGGACAAAGGCAAAATGCAGAAAAAAGGGTGGGTGTCAGGAGGATGGAGCCAGGCTCTTCTCAAGGTCATCTGGTGATAGGATGAGGGGCAATGGGTGTGA
>JAOXOE010000343.1:36743425-36767232 GCA_028565055.1 Phoeniculus purpureus | reverse complement strand
GGTGATCCTGCTCTGGCAGGGGGATTGGACTAGATGATCTTTCGAGGTCCCTTCCAATCCCTAATGATTCTATGAGTCTATGATTCTATGATATTGAATGTACCTGAACAGACACACTGATGATGTGTGGACATCATAGACACACAAGATGCTGTGGTTTCACATGTGGGGTGGATACTTACCCACGCTCTGGAGGCTGCCACGTTGCCATTGAGTTTTTCTGCTTTATAATAAGGTGGCCCATAAACTGCAAACCAAACGTCAACCCCTTGTGTTTGACTCGGACTATTTAATACGCTGAAAATGTGAACGTTTTCCAGGTGGACTGATAGAATTTCTGAAAGCAGCTTCTTCATCTGGTTGTATTTACTCTGTTTTTCAGGGGACTGGGATATGAACTCCTCAGGAGTGGTATCTGTAACAGGAGTTAAAAATTCAACAAAATACAGACTTTGCAACGGTCGTGGCAATAAAAGACGGGAAGCTACAGAATAAAAAGCCTACAAGAAGATGGACTCAGCTGCAAATCACATCAGGCTCTGAAACTTTCCACGCTGGCTTCTGCATGTCAGGCAGACACTTAGAATCACAGAATCATTCAGGTTGCAAAAGACCCTTCCTCAAATACAGTTTTTTTCTGAAATATAAATTGGCATTTTGTTCAAAAAGTCACCTTTGCCTTCTTCATCACACGAGCATTTCTGCTGGTTTTTGTTCTCCATAGGTGCTCCTTCACAGGCAGCGTCAGAGGACCGTGCAAGCAAAGACACTTCTTCAAAGGCATCACCTAGAAAGCTATTAACTCTCACCCCACACCTGAGAGCAATTGAATTCTAAGTACTATTGAAGAGGTAGATTTTGGTGTTATGACCCTAACATCCTTCAGCACGTTGCTTACCTTTTATTCGTATAGAACCAGCATTATGAAGGGCATCATCTTTGATTTCCTTCACTGTAACCTTTACGGTTGAGACGACATCTGGCCAGACTCCATCAATTACTCTAACTCTTATGTTGTATGTTCCTGGTGGGGTTCCTTCTTTAATAGTCAGTAAACCTGAGTTGTCATTAAGGATAAAGTACCTGTAATAGGAGTCAAGACAAAGAACCTGGTCTGGTTTGGCATGCAGTGTATTTACTGCAGCCTCAACCTGAGGACGAGCTTTTGGAGAACCACACGCAGGCATCTAACCAGCAAAATGCTTTTGCAAACTTGTTTTCAGAACAAAGGTGGATAACATACTACTTCTGGTTTGGGGGGTGGGGGGGCAAGTTTTCCACACATCTAATCTGATGCCCACTTTTTCTCTCCAAATACCTTGATGATTTTCCTTCAAATTGGTAGATTTTGTGATCCCAGTCATCGTCATCAGGGGCAGGGACCTGGCCCAGTACAGTTGCAGGGAGGATGCCTAAAACAAGACAGCAAGTAAGTGGCACAGTCAGACCTCTCACGTGCACATAAACAGGTTGGCCCTTCAAGCTTCACTGGCTTGCCTTAAGTCTAAAAACTCTACAACAATAGCTGTGGCAGTTTCCAAGAGAAGATGTGCACCAGCCTGCACACGGTGTCCTGAGCAAGGGTTTACTGTGTGGCTACAGAGCTTTAATTCAACAGGTAGCTGTAATGAAAATCAACAAGAAGGGGAAAAAGCAAAGCCACCTCTGAAGAAAGATGTAGGAGATGTTCACATTTACCCGTTTGCACTATTTTGGATGCAGTATCCAACCAACTGTACTGGGTGGTTTAGATGGGGATTGGGGAATGGCAGAATAATCGTGAAATGGCTGTTACAAGGGACAAAGCCAGTAGCCATTCGGAGGAAATCACAGCAAGGCAGAGCTGTGTCTGTTCCTCAGCATCACTACTAAGGAACAGGAACAGGACATTCACGGGAACAGGACAGTCCTCCTGTGACTCTCACGGGTGCTCCTTTGAACTTACTGTCACACTTGGAAGCAAGTATCAGGGAGTGATTTACCATCGTAACTGTAAATGAGACATTCCATGTAGCCAGCAGAATGTGGGTGGTCATTTTGGTCCCCAATATTCACAGTTAGGGTGTTGGTAGAGCTCATTGGTGGGATCCCACTGTCTGTGATCAGGATGGGCAGGTAGAACATCTTGTGCACTTCCCTGTCAAAGGTACGCAGGGCGGTGAGCAAGGCGCTTCCATTGTGGAAGTCCTGCAAGTTGAAGTTAGTCAGACTGTCAAAATCACTGAGAAGGTGAAAAGAGAAAGGTGCTCCATTAGCAGCAGTGTCTCGGTCCTTAGCATACAGCAACGTAGAGGTCTCGTTCATTTGGACAGCCTGAGGAGAAGCTGTGTTTTCCCAGACCACTGGGTTATAATTAGCCTCAAATTCTGGCCCATTGTCATTAACATCCTGCAGAGTCACTAAAACAGTGGCACTGCCAGTCAGAGGGGGCTGCCCCATATCAGTGGCAATGACAATGAGTTGGTACTGTGTCACTGTCTCATGATCCAGCGGTCCTGCAACCGTCACCCACCCATCACTAGCCACAGAGAACTGACCACCTGGGTCCGACTTGTTTAGCAGGTGGAAAGAAAATCTTCCATTCAGGCCAGAATCCAAGTCAACAGCAGAAACCTGAACAACTTTGGTGCCGACTGCTGCATCCTCACCCAGAGCAGCGACTTCATAGAATTGAGGGTAGAAGACAGGAGCATGGTCATTGGAGTCCTCCACATAGATCACACAATGAGTGATGCTGAAGAAATCCATGTCCTCTGCTTTCACGGTCAAATTGAACACTCTCTCATGAGGCTTCTCAAAGTCAATCCTCTTTCGTAGCCGGATAAACCCAGAGTTGTTGACTTCATCTGTCTCTATGGAGAACTTGTGGTCGTTGTCCCCATCAATGATGCTGAACATCACCATGGCATTTTCTCCCTCATCTCTGTCCACAGCAGACACCACTGCCACCTCAGTGTTAATACTTGCATTCTCAGAGACAAATGCAGTGTAAATACTTTGTGGGAAGGCTGGAGCATGATCATTTACATCAGTCACAAGAATAGTGGCAGTGCCTGTCCCAGTGAGCCCTCCTCCATCTCTGGCCTCAACCACTACTAGGTACTTGTCTTCCTTCTCCCGATCCAGGGACCCGAGCACAGTGCAGATGGTACCACTAATAGAGTCGATTGAGAACAAGTCCAGATTAATTTCATTTTGGACATTCTGAATGATGCTGTAGGTTAGTACAGCGTTTGTACCAGCCTTTGGGTCATCGAGGTCCACTGCTGTCATGTCCATGACAGGAGTATCTGCTGGGGAATCCTCAGGGATGTGGCCTGTGAAGCAGCCATCCGATACACAGAGGAAAAGGGGTGGGTTGTCATTCACATCCCTCACTTCTATGATCACATCTGCAAAGCCAGTCAGTCCTTCTCCGCTCTCATCTGTTGCAAGAACAAGAAAGCGCCACGTTGATCGCTTCTCACGGTCTAACCTTTTATTCGCACTGATCTCACCTGTGTTCTCATGGATGCTGAATTCACTACCGGCCCCCTGCCCGTGCAGGGAATAGTTAATGGCATTTTGATCAGCTGCTTGGTCAGGATCTGTTGCAGAAACCTGGAACAAGCCACAGCAGGTAAGTGTTTACGTGAAAGAAAAGAGGAAATCACTGTTCTGCTATCGAGGGCAGCTGGCACGGCGCAGGCTACGTAAGCACAATGCATTTTAACAGCAAACACCTGTTGTTTGAGTCTCTCAGGTCAAGGACTCTCAATACACATCATGGCCTAGAGAAACAAAAAGATCACGTTTAGACAGACTAATACATTCTACTTCCCAGTATATTTTGAAAAGAGGAAAGAAGCAACAACTAAATGGAAATAATAACAGATCTGCTGAGCAAATGCTTCTTATTGAACTCTTTGGAGCTGGAACACAAAGGCAGACAGGAGCTGTTTCTCTGTGGGCAGACAGAAGGCTGTCAAAGTAGTGTGGCCATATAGCCAAGCTAATTATCAGCTCAGGCCAGAGAGAACTCTCAGCTCCTGATTTACAACCAGGGATTGTTCTGGAGACTGCTAGCTGGGACAATCAACAGTTGTCATGCCAGGGACCACTCTAACAACAAAGCAATGAAGATGATTGAGTTTCAGACTCAAAGAACAATCCCTGGTTATGTTTGCTGGGCAGTATAAACGTAGCCAAAGAGTCCGTGACCTAAATGCATGAGGTACACGTGCCGAACCATGACATGGCTAACAGTCACTCAAAATACGCTAACTCTGCTCTGTAAAGGAAAGCCATCGCATGGTTTCAACATCTAGAACCATTTAGGTTGGAAAAGACCATTGAGATTGCTGAGTCAAGCCGTTATTTATACTGATCAAGGGAGATGACCAGGACAGTCCACCACACAAATTCAGCCAGGCTTTCGTTATTCTCTTCTTTACAGAAAGCTCCTAGCTAAATCTTAATACCAGGGCTCAACCATCCTAAAGAAACTGTATTTTTGTGAGTGAATGGGACTGAAATGAATTTGTGTGAATTCACACATTTGTGTGAGTGAACGGGAATGAAATGAATAAAAGGCAGGTTTTGCCCTGCTTTGTACAAACTGTTTTACCTTTAGGACAAGTACAGGCAGATCCGTGAGCTCCTCCAAGACACTGCCCTGGTATTCATTCTGAGTGAAGACTGGTGCTTCATCATTCTTATTGACGACATTGATGATGATAACAGTGTGGTTTTCCCATTTCCCGTCAGAAGCTACCAGTCGGAGTTCGTAACGTTGTTCTTGTTCGTAATCCAGAGGCTGAGCAATGAAGATGGTTCCAACCTCAGGTTCCACATCAAACACTCCTTTCGCATTCCCTGACGTGATCTGATACCTTAGTTTGGCATTTGCACCTACAAGAGAAGGCAAACGACCACTGCCCATCCACTCTCCAAACGCTCAGTCCAGCTCTACGCCGTGGACTTGTATCCCAGACAAACCTCATTTGCCCAGACTGCTGCCGTAGCCGCGGGGGATAAAACACAGACGCAGGCACCAATACAATGACCTGTGTGTGTGTCATCTGAAAGTACATCGGGGGTCAGGTCTGTGTCTGTCTTCACAAATATAATTAGCAGCACAGACAAGCACCAGTCTATTGACAATAAGGGAACCGTGTAGCTCTAATTTATTTAGTCTATTATTCCTTTGCCAAAAGGACAGACGTGCTGTTAAAATACGAGAGGCTACTTCTCCTCACTGTTTCTTAAGCCTCCCGTTTTCAAAAGCCATAACTTGAAAATTTCTTAACCTTTCTTTTAGCCACTGGATGGTGCTAAAATATAACAGAAGCCCTCTCTTTTGAGCAGGAATTTATCTCAGAGGAACACTCCGCCCGTACAACAGCAGTTGCTTCATTGCCACGTAACATTTAGGAACAAAAACACAATTGTTTGATGTTTACTTATGTGAAAAGGAAAAATACACTGCGTTCCAGGGTAGAAAAGCACTGCCCAAATTGAATAGGTGAACTGCCAGAAGCAGCAAGGACATTTAGCATTTCGAGTTGTAAGTTACCTCTGGATGAGAAGACTAGAGCAACAGGGATGGCAAGAAAGTGAGAAACCTGTGCTCCACGTTAGTGCTTGGAAGAGCTTGTCTTCCCTTGCAGCATGACTTTGAGCCTCACTTGCTAGTTGTCTTGCTAAAGGATCTCTTTACTGCTCCATCACGGGCACTAAGAGGCACCTCAGCACTACCACCAAAAGGAATGGTCACTCCCATCTGCTCTCAGCAGCACGTTCTGGTGTTCATTTGCATTCTGTCAGCAGCACACCAGCTTGCTTTCAGTGTTTCGTTGCATTTGTTTTTCTCCAACAAGCTGAGCTAGACCAGCTCAGGAGGAGCAAAAAAAAAGGCCCCAGCAGAAGCAAAGACGGGGAATGACTGGTGGTGCAGTCTGTCAGACTGGCTCAGCCCATCTGGTCTTGCCACACTCTACAGGCAGCCTTAGACCATCAGAGCTGATGTAAGTGTGAGCTCCTAAAGAAGGGCTGGTTTTCCCTTTATTCCTGCCTCATTCCTGCTTTCTCTCTGTCTCAATTTCTGGCCATGTCATCCCCCACTTTTTGGTTTTGCCAGGTTCTTCCACAGGCATGCTCAATGCACTAATTCACCTAAGAGCACACAGGCAGGGTTTTCTTGCAGTAGGAATGAGCACAACTGGCTCCCACGGAGACCCAGAAAGCACAGGAGTCAGTACAAAGCAACATGCCCTCAGGAGTGGGCTTTGTGTTACCTCTTGTGAAGCTACAGCGGGACTGTGGCCCCAGCTGACTTCATTGTGCCAGCTACTGCAACTTTTGCACTGCAGACCTGAGCACCTAGTAAAAGAAAATGCTCTCGCGTGCCCAGAACTTCTCTCTGACTTTTACAAATGCTTGAAACGCTTCATTACCTCCTGCACGCAGAGACTTGTTTGCCCATGAAGGAAGTAGCTCTACACACAACACACAGCACACTGAGAGGACCTAGAAAGACACGCAAGGTCTACTCACCCTCATCTTTATCATCTGCTGTTGCTGTCACAACAGGACTTCCAACATCCAAGTCCTCATCTATGCTGACCTCAAACACGGACCGAGGAAAAGCCGGAGCATTGTCATTCACATCGCTGACAAAAACCCTTACGTAGGCTGTGTCTAAGAAGGAGACGCAAGAACAACGTGCACACTAGAAATGGCAGAGGCGGAGTACCCGGTTGTATTCCATGCAGCTCAGATACCCTCCATCCCAAGTTCAGAAAAGCTAAGGAACTCAATCTCTGATATCTTTTACCCAATATGTAATTCCTTACTAGTTTTACCTGTGTTGGGCTGCCCATGAACACCAGGTCTAGCGGATTCTGAAGAGTCCTGAGACTGAACCTCAATCAAGTACGAGGCTCTTTTCTCTCTGTCAAAAGATGCACGGGTAGAAACAATTCCTGTCTCAGGCTCAATGGTGAAGAACTGGTAATCCTCACTAGCATCTTTCAGTATTAGGTAGTGAACCTGAAAAGGAAATAAGGCAAGAGAGGTTGTATTTTCCACTCTTCACTTGTATGTCCAAACGCTGTGACCTCCCCCTTCACTAGGATCCTTCTGGGTCTGTCTGTACGGTAGCAACACTCCAAGGAAAGGCAATCCATCTGGACAAATTCTTCCAAGTCTTTTGCCCATTTTGATGTATAAAACCATAATTTACAAACAGTAGAGCTCTTGTACCAGTGATGTCAAGGTCCATCAAGCCCAGTAGTCTCATCTCCAACAGCAGCCAAATAGCAAAAGGCCAAAGAATCTATGGAATTACATCTTTCCTGGTGTCTCCCCAGCTTCTAGCAACCCACTGTGCTTCTGATCTCGAAAAAAAGTTGAGCTAAGAATTTTGGTCCAACAGGGCTGAACAAATTAAAGCTTCACTGGTTAAAGTTATCCACATTTTTCCCTTTCATGAGGGTTTGGCTTCCTCCTCTGAAATGAACATTTCCACTCCCATCCCCAAGTCATGCCCAGGTCACCAGCGGGCAAGTTCTACCACACAGACTGCCCTTCAGAAGTCGCAAAATTACAGGATCAGGAAAACGCATGGGAAATGAGCACTGTCACTCACGAGACTGCTTCTTCCTAGGCTTGGGTCATAACAGTGAGGATTTGGTCAAACCAAGCTTTGACGAATGATGGTGAAATGAAAATTGACCATAATTTAACTGACCACAGTTAACTGGCTGTGCTTAACAACTCATAATCACTGATGGTCAATTAAACGACGAGCAGGAGAGGCAGGAGTTTGTAAGCCTGTTCTGCAGCCACCCCCACTTGTCATGGTAGAAGGCAGTGGTGCTTGGTCGGGGTTGCAGGATGAGGATGAGTTGCTGTATTTCACAATCCCAAGATCACAAGCAGGATCTCCTCTGCCTGTGTCCTGTATGATGCAACATCAGGCATGTGCTAGACAAATGCTTGACTAGTGCTGTAAGAAGTGCTTGTGACTCATTACCCCATCATCTGCTGTCTGCACATTCTCACTGGTTACAATACTCAGACTTGCCTATTGGGAGGAAAAGAATTGGATGTAAGATCAAACCTCTCCATGCGGGCCAGAATCCAAGTCCGTAGCTAACACCTGAACCACAGATGTGCCAACATCAGCTCCTTCCGGCACAGACACCTCGTAATTAGAAGACACGAAGAATGGAACGTTATCATTGACATCTGCAAAAGGGGGTGATGGGGACCATGGTAAGAAAATGCCTGAAAACTTTGTTTTTCCACAGCTGTCATTTTGCTCGAAGGAAGAACTCACATTGTCCATAGCTACAAGCTATCCTGCTTTGGAGCAACAAGCTATCCTCCTTTGGGTCTTCCCACCCTCATGGCAACTGTGGGGAGACGTTTTACAGGCATCAAGCAGTTTCTGGGACGCTGGCCTCCTCTCTGCTAAGATATTAGCACTGATGTTCTTAGATTAAGTCCAGGACCAGGGTGCCTTTCATCTGCAGTGTGTAAAGAGCTGGTTGTCTACAGCAGTTAATTTCAGCAGTTTATTAAGTGCTGATTAACATACACTGAAAAGTAAAAGTGCAGAGGCTGCAGAGTTGCCAAAGGTGGTGTCTTTCCTCACCTTTGCAGGGCAGTACAGCCAGAGTTATGTTAGGCTGTAGATCTGATGATTATTCAGGATGCAGCTGCACATTGGTCTGCCCTCATCTAACAACTGGCCAATGTCCAAAGGAGCGTGCTCACCTTACCACACTTCTCATTCTGCTCTACGCTATGGGATTTGACTGGTGGATTGCCTGGTGGGTAAGGGATCAACTGGACGGATGGTCACACTCAGAGTGTTGTGATCAATCGCTCGGTGTCCAAGGGGAGGTCAGCTACAAGTGGTGTTCTTACAGCAGCTTTTCAGAGTCTGAAGGGATGCTACAGGAAAGTTGGAGAGTGAGCTTTTATGAAGGTATCTAGTGATAGGAAAAGGGGGAATGGTTTCAGACTAAAAGAGGATTGATTAAGGTTGGACTCGATGACCCTGGAGGTCCTTTCCAGCCATGGTGATTCTGTGATTTTGTGATTTAGATTAGATGTAAGGAAGAAATTCCTCACTCTGAGGGTGCTGAGGCACTGGAACAGGTTGCCTAGGGAGGTTGTGGCTGCTCCATCCCTGGAAGTGTTCAAGGCCAGGTTGGATGGGGCTCTGGGCACCCTGGTCTGGTGAGAGGTGTCCCTGCCCATAGCAGGGTGGTTAGAACTAGATGATCTCTGAGGTCCCTTCTAGCAGTAGAAAGATTCTACTATAAGGAAACGTGGATAATCACACTTATTGTAAGAACCCTTGTGTTTTCATTTCTAGACTTCCAGTGTTCAACAGAAAACTCTGAACACAACAAAAACTCCAAAATAGGTACAAAATGCAAATCCAAACTGTCTGGGCTGTTTCTCTTTCTGTAGCACAGAATATTTCCAGCAATACTTATCTCCTTTCAATAACTTTGGGACATTTACTGGATTTCTCCACCTATCAGAAGACAATATTTCCAAGCACACTTGTAAAAGGAGGCAGCAGTGCTGTGCAAACACTCGTGCAGCCCCTTTTTGCACCATCAGATTTTCTATTTTGATAGCTGTCCTCAGAAACTGTCTCAAATAGACCTTTTTAGTGACTGCATGACTTGCTTTTACAACACAGCAACGGGCTAGGTGCCCTCAGGTGGGCTGGTATTTCAAGGACGGTGCCTTAATGCACAGTGTCACACTGAAGACACCCCAGCGTTGCTCCGAACGAGCTGCTGTAGCAGCAGCAAAGCTTACCTGTCACGTTCACGCACACTGTGGTAAAGGAAGCTAAAGGAGTCATTGCTACGTTTTGTGCCCGGACTGTCAGGGTGAAAAACTTAGTTGTCTCAAAGTCAAGTGGTTCAGCGACTAGAAGAGAAGCAGATCCATCAGCTCTGTTTGGCTTCAGATAGAAACGAACTGGCATGTTAGTCTCTGGAACTTGACCCTCCTCCAGATTATACGTAACCCGGGGATCTCCAAGAGGGGATGTGGCTTTGATGGTCTGAAGAAGAAAAGAGCCACCACACGTGTTCATGAAGCACAGGTTAACACATGTTGAATGCTCAGTTTGATGGCAAGAACATGCACACGTGTACATTCCCCAACAACACTCACACCTTGGATATCACTTGGACAGCAGACAGAAGAGAAACAGTTTAAGAGCAGCTTCATTTTACAATATTTAGGTTTCATGCAGGTCTTTACTCAACAGTACTTCTACCTGCCTGCTAATGTGCAAGCAAGAGCTGCATCCCTGGCTAAAGAAAACCCCTCCTCTCTCCCCCTTCCAAAACGCAGCAGTCCAAGAGGAGACGGTTTCTCCACTGACTTGTACGTTTTACCAGGTGAGACACATAAAACTCCTAAACTGATGCAGGTTTTGGAAATGACATGCAGGGAGCAGAAGGCAGGAATTACCTGGCAGTTTACAGAAGGGCTTGTCCTTAAGACCAATTTTGTACAGGTTTAAAAAGGAATTGGTTTGGGTTAGAAGAGCCCAAAGCACATTACAGATGTTCTGTGCTGTAGCACTAAAATAAGCTGTAGGAAAGATACAGGCAGGCAGCACAGTCCACTGAGGATGGAGGAGTGAGGTGCTGGCCCTCAGTGGGAGCACTGGCATGGGGTTTGCTTGTCATTCAAAGCCCCAGCCTGCAGAAGCCCACCCTGGAGGGCTGCTGGTCTAAGAAGCCACTGAGAAGACTGCTGACAGCTGACATGCCAGCCACTCCTGACAAACACGAACAAGGCACATTGCTGCGAAGGTGTAGAAGGACACGGCACAACCCCAGTAACTTTACAGAGCTGACATCCACGCCGTGGAGACAGAATGCAAGAGAAGTTGTTGGAATGAAGAGGGACAGAAGCAAAGGCACTCTAACATACCACTATCCTGGTGTCCCGAATGGTGTTTTCAGGGATGGTCACCCAGTATCTGCTCTTTTCCCACTGGGGTGGCTGGCTGAGCGCGTTAGTGACCGTGACCGTCAGCTCCACAGTGCTGCTTCTGTTCCCTCCATCTGTGGCTACGATATAGCGGCTAATGTGGGTTGTCTGTGAAACGAGGATTGAGGATGCTCGTGAACACTTTCATATGAGTCGAGATCACAATTAACCCTCTGCCGTGGAGCTGAGGCGTTGAAGGCTGCTCTGTTGCGGAGAGTCACATTACCTTGGGTAGCCGGCGGCTCACAGACACCCAGCCTGTGCTGGGGCTGATCTGGAAGTATTCCAGCTGGTGATCTACCATTGAGTATGTGACAGCAGCATTCACACCCTGGTCACTGTCGTGAGCGGCAACACGGAGGAAACTCATCCCAACTGGCGTGTCTTCACTGAGAAAGTCTTTGAAAAGACAAAGGTTTTGTCAGCAGGTCTGGGTCTGATTTACCAGGCTGTGTGCCATAGAAATACTCTGTGGAAAAAAGAGATCTCTTCATGTGAGATTAGATTTTTCTCCAACAAGGCAGGGTATAGCAGATTGTCACTATCAGAGCACCTACAGTCCTCCTTTACCTTCCCCTTCCCTTTCTCCTGAAGCGCTGGGTGGTTAAGGGAGCTGACAGCTTTTATGCCTCTCCACAGCAGTTCTGGCAAACCCCCCCAGTCTATCAGCCACCCACTGCTTCAGATCATGGCCCAGGCGGCTGGGCTCAGCTGCTGATACAAACAGGTTGGCATCAAAAGTAACTTCATGGGAATGGAATAAACTTTCAGTGTGAGCAGCAGCAGCACCACCAGCAGCAGCAGAAGGCTGTAAGTAAATGCAAAGCATGAAGGCTCAGGCTGTGGTGAAGATCACCAGTGTTTTGGCAAAGCTGCCCAGGGCAAGGGTGCAATAAGTATTTGATACCTGCCCCTTTGCTTAGGTCTCACTCCCTCTTCCCAGGACTGCACCTGAGAGAAAGGTCATGTCTTTGTAGACAGACCAATCTTTCTTTGCCCAGGGTGGTGGTGGAGTCCCCATCCCTGAAGGTGTTTAAAAGCCAAGCACTTGAGGCCATGGTCTAGGCGTTAGGGAGATGTTGGGATGAGGGCTGGACGTGATGATCCTGGAGGTTCTTTTGAGCCACGATGATTCCACGATTCTTTGAACCTGCTTTTGTAATTTTCATTGAATTCTGGCGGCTGTGTCGCCCACTGCACACAAGAGTAATTAGTTTTCTTTCTCGATTCCTGGCAGCGACACTAGAAAGAGGATGGGAAATCATGAGCAGTCATTTCCTCCTCCTCCTCCTCCTCGCTACAAGGCATGATTTTATACAAAGCTATTACATCCCTGCTGGCTGCCTCTCATCTACACCTCAGTCTCCAGATGGCTCTGATCTGACTTGGGTCCTGCTTTTCCCTCCATCCTCAGCCACCCTGCCCCAGTTCCTCCTCTAAGTAGCTGTGGGTGCCTGACTGGGTTTTTGAGCTGATTCCATGCACTGAGGATGCATCAGTGCCGTGACTGGCAGTGGGATGGTTGTCACAGTGAGGTTTAGACAACCCAGTCAGTGTGGTTGATAATTTCTTGTTCAGAGACTGTTCCATAATCTCCTTTGTATGTGTCTCCCTTAGCATTTCTGAGCCAGGCAGTCTGACTTCTGCACTGTTTCTGAAGTGGCGTGATCACGTTTTCTCTTTTGCTTTTTCTTCCTCAATAACCTGCACTCCGGCAGCGAGGCAGTAAGACCTTCATCACCACCACTCCTTGCTCCATGAGCACAAACTGGGGCTTTCATCAGCTTTCTCTGTCCCATGGAGTATTTACTGGCCCCAGGATTCACGTCCCTGGAACGTCAGTAGCAGCCAAAGTTGTCCTCAGATTCACTGCACTAAAATAATTAAGAGCAATGGAATTTGTTGCTAAGAAATGCTTTGGTGTGGCCTTCAGAGGCACACCCTGTGGAATCACATCATAAGGAAAATCACAAAGTCACTTGGAAAGGTCCTACTCTCACTTCACCTGCTTCTGCTGGCTGCTGGTGTAACTCCAGCTCTCACAGAACCATCCCTACTGCACAGGGTTTCTTTAATGTCTGCTTGGCAGGCAGCTGGGAAGATGCTCGGCTTAAATCAGGGCTTTGACTAACACTCTAGTGCAGAGGAATAAAGGACCAGCAGTTTGCAGGAAGAGCAGAAGCCTGTGACTAATGGCATTTGATCTTGCTGGAGAAGCAGCTATTTTTAATCCTGTGACGTACAGACATTGATTACTTCGGTACGGATGCTGCTGCAGAAGTGCTCTGCATAAAGCGACCTCGTTGCCTGCCTTTTCCCCATCTCAGAGGGCTGCCTCTGCTTCAGGACTGCTGCTGGTTCTCTGTGTTGAGGGAAAATGAAGAAATCCTGCCCCCTCCTGGGAAGTGCTGAAGCCACCGTAATTACCCAACGCGACCTCGCAGCTTCAGCACTTTTGAGAAAAATAATCCCAGGCAGCCTCACCCGAAGAACGCATTTGAAGGTCGAAAGGTTCACCTTTGCACCAGCATTACTTTCACCTCAAGGACTGCTCTGCTCTGTTCAAAAAAGCTTCTTTCCAGAGAGATCACTCCCACCTGACTTCTCAGCACCGCTCTGGGCAGGTGTGCAGCCACCCCTGGTAGGAACTGTTCCCGCTCTGCACACACAAGAGACTCTGAGAGGTGCCACACAACGTTCTTTCTGCCCTTGTGCATGACTCTGAAGCGTGGGTGTATATTTAGATGATTTCCTAGCAGGTCAGTCGTCCTCTGGGTTCAAATCCTGCCAGGGAAGCATCCAACCTCTTACCAAATCACCGAATCACAGAACTTTACGGACTGGAAGGGACCTCGAAAGATCAACTGGTCCAATCCCCCTGCCAGAGCAGGATCACCTGGACTCCGTGGCACTAAAGATGAACCACTATCACTGCTTTGTCCTACATGATGTTTCCACAGAACCAGCAAAGTGTCTCCAGAATGGAGTTGCTATCACATATGTCAATCATTTTTTGCCATCTTGAGGCAATTATCATAGAAACACAGGATCAGTAAGGTTGGAAGAGCCCCTCAAGATCACCAAGGCCAAACTTCAACCCAAAGTCACCATGGCCACTAGAACACGTTCCCTAGTACCACTACGTGTTTTTGAACACCTCCAGGGATGGTGACTCCACCACCTTCCTGGACAGCCTGCTCCAATGTTTGACCACTTTGCCAGTGAAGAAATGTTTCCTAATATCCAATCTAAACCCACCCCCCCAGCACAACTTGAGGCCACCATTGCACAAGGAAGGGCCAGTTCCAATTCTGCAGCTAGGGCCATGTAGAGGGCCAAGGCTATCAAAGTGCAGGAGTTTAACAGAGAACCATCAAGTAAAATGAAAAGGAACACGGATGGAAAGGACACCACCCGGGCATGAAAAAGGGAACGGCACTGGGGCGCACACGGAAAACTAACACAGCAGCACAGCGACAAGAGGCTCCATAATGCTTCAGCTAATTTGAGTGTCTTCTGCAGAGAAGTTTGAAATTTGGCTTCAAAGAGTTGAAGAGTAAAGTGTCTGTCTCCCTACTCTTCCTCTGTCTTTCCCCCCAACCCAGGGACTTCTGCCTTCTTCTTCACCAGCCTGCATCCTGGGCTTGCGGAGAGGTGTCAGTCTGCCGCTGAGGTGAAACACTTCTCAAGTGCTCGTCTGGACCACGTCTCAATGTGATGGATATTTCTGGCGAGTGGGAGGACTCGCCTGGGAGAGACTTCTGAACCTGATGGGGCTTCGCTAACTGCCGTTATTAGAGAGAGAAGCTACGATGAAGACGATAATGAATTATGCTTTGGCCGATTACTTAAATGGCAACTGGCTTAGCTGACAGCAAAGGAAAACTGGTCACCGGAAAACTGAGCGCTGCCATAAGGAACTGCTGAGGAGGTTCTTGCTGAGGGACCAGAACGGGTAGCTAAGGAACACTCACACTGGTAGCGACTGTTCTCAAACGTGGGGTCGTTGTCGTTGACATCAGCAATAAGGACGGTGATCTGACACACGCCGATCAGCGGCTCCTGTGCCTGGTCGGTGGCGGTCACAGACAGTGTGTATTCCCTCTGCTTCTCCCGGTCAAAGCTCTGGGTGGTCGTGATAACTCCTGCGAACACAGACATAACCTGTTCTGACCTCTCCCGCACAAGTGGAAGCTCTAAACTCCAACAGCACAAGCACCAATCTTGATCCATACCGACCCCCCAATATGTGTCTTGGGCAAGCTCAGCTTCAGCTGACACCTCTCGTCTCCTCACAGGCCACATCATACTGTCAGGGGTCAGCAGCTGTCTCTCCTGCTGCCCTGATAAGGAGCTTCAGCTTGAGTACCTGCTTGTCTCACACCTCAAAAACCCAGAAGTACTTTCTGTTCCTTACCAAGAAGTGTCTCTTAGGTTTCCCCTAAGTCCAACATTTCAAAGTCTGTCCTTCAAAGTCAGCACAGGATTGCTCTGAGGAACAGTCACACCCCAGAAGGCACAAGTGATGCAGCAAAAGTAACTTCAACTACAGAAGCTGAAAGCTGCTTAGCTGAACAGACTAGAACAGGGTTCAGTTAATACACTGCACACTTTTCTCCCAATGCACAGCTTTTCCTCCGCACTGACCAGGTCTCCCTCTGTCTCAGACATCTCCTTCTGTTTGGGAGACTTCAAAACTTGCCTTCTGGATGCTACTTTGAGACCTGTGTCTCTACCGTGCTAGGAACCAGGATTCTACCGTGCTAGGAACCAGGATTCTGCTGCTCTGTTATTGGTCCTTCCAGTCCCCTGCACAGTCATGAACATGTAAATATCACAGAATCACAGAGCATTGGGGATTGGAAGGGACCTCGAAAGATCATCTGGTCCGATCACAGCGTAGTGTTTTAACTATAGAAGCATCAACAACTTTTATGCCTTCTTCACCTGAAATACACCAAGGCTCTGCCGCTGCCCTGTTGTGGTGTGCGGGATTTGCCTCTATACACACCGCGCTGGACCTCCTGTTTGTGCGTGAGAGCCGCAGCCACACCAAAGGAGAAGAACAAACTCAGGCTGCTCGGGTCACACTTTCTGCTCTGCATTTTTATAGCTACGCTTGATCCAATGGGAAGACAAGTGATAGAGAACAGCTTCTTAGAGCCTTAAGTGACACTTTCTTCCTTATTAATTTGTATTTTAATCAGTGTAATTTTAATTTCATGTATGTGCACGGCTATCCATATGCTCTCAACATATTCCAGTGTTTATTCCACATGCTGTTGTAGATAACCCTGAAGTCACACCATTGAAGCATGAGCCCAGTCAGACACACTCATACAGTAGCATTCTTATTCATCATTTCATTTTATCTCAGTAATCTGAAAGCTACTGACCTGTGTCTGGGTCAATGCTGAAGCCTAGGGAAGATCCATCTCGGTGCATGAGCCCATACTTCACCTCCCCGTTAACGCCGAGGTCTGCATCGTAGGCTTCTACCTGCAGCACATACGTGCCTGGAGGCTGATTCTCCAGAACCCAGGTGCTGTCGCTGTAGTAAGTGCACTAAAAATACACCCAAACATCCAATGCTGTGTTACTCAGCCACCCAAATTCGTTGTAGACTGTCAATACTTTTTCCAGCACAGCTGAGAAGAACTCAGAAGACAATTACTTCTATTACTTATAGTCATAAAGATATCAAGCTCTAAAGGAGAGGAAGGAAAAAAGAAGAATGAAGAATTTTAACTATGAGGAAAGTTGGCTGTGTGCCCACTTACAGATTCATTCTGCTCAGCACACACAGTTCCTTCAGCCCATCAGCAGCACCAGTGGCCAAGAAGAGTCTATAACCCAAACTGCAGATGGGAAATGGATAAGTGCAGGAAGACATCTCACCTCTCTGAAGACAGGCTTGTTGTTGTTAACGTCGTTAACTCCTACAATAACCTCAGCAAAACTGCTGAGAGGGGTGGGTCCCCCCGAGGCGTTGTCATCTATCGCAGTGATGTTCAGGGTATACCGTGGTCCTCTCAGGCTGGGTGGCGGGTTTCTGCGCAGTTTAATTATGCCTGTGTTCGGAAGCATAAAGCATCGTTCTACTTCGTAAGCAAACAAAATCAAGCGAATGTCATGTTTCTCTGCTGCTGCATTTTTGGGTCTTGGCTGCAAAGCATGGGATTCAGTCATCTTAAAATACACAGTCCTTAGAGCAGGACTTCTAGTTTGGGTTAGTATTTGGAGACGGAGCGTCATGTCAAAGAGCTAGTTCCCCCTGGTGTGGAGCATCCCCATTTGCAGGTTATACAAATACGATGCTTTCTTATGATTTTTTAGACACAGGTGAAGTCAGTACAGATTTGAGAGGAAGTATCTGTGTTCTAAAGCTCCTTTCCTTACCTTTTTGGCTATCGATTTCAAAGTTGCCCTCCTCATTGCCTCCAGTAATGAGGTACAGCAGCCCATCTCCATCAGGGTCCTTTGCCTTAACAGTCGCTACTAAGGTGTTGGGACCAGCATCTTCCGAAAGGAAAGTTCTGTAACTGGTGGAGCAAATGAAGCAACAGCAGCACATTCAGTGTCAGAACAACCATCACCAAGTTAACTACGAGTCAGGGATTATAAACTGACTATGAACAGAATATGCTTTTAAGCTTTGGGCATGTAATCTTGCAGCCTTTAATCAGTCTAAGATGAGACTTGAAGCATCTATGTTTGGCATAGGATTGGCATTTCAGGACTGCAATCCTGTGTTTCTGGTGTGTGTAACTGGCAAGAGTCTTTTGGAAGACATCAGTATGCACCAAAACACACTGCACTGCAAATGGGGATCACCTATGTGCTAAAGAGGATAAACAGGATTAATCTCTGTCATGCTGTGTTTCTTATGTCCCTATCTATTAGATATTCTACCCTATCCCTATCTATTATCCATACCTGTTAGCCATCCCTATTTTTATATCCTTATTTATGTAAGATATTTATATCTCTTACCATGAGACACTAGAGATATTATGTAAATCAGTAGATCATTTTGAGAATAATATCTTTTGTACTTAAAGCATATCTGTACTTTAAAGTTACGCAGAACACCAGAAATTGTGCCCATCCAGGGCAGAAAAGAAGGTGTTTTAAACAAACAGGGCCATGCAAAGTGGCTTATAATACAATCTGCTGGTGATAAAATGGTCTGCTAATGTTTGCTAGCTACCATCTCTATGTCTCATGTATTTGTACATGGACAATCACGTTGAGACCTACAAGTCAATACATCATTCCCCATAGAGTTAAGCCTTCCATGAATTCTGTTCTGCCTCTATAGGTATAAAGTAAGCCAGAAGGAGGTAGATTTACATTAGATCTTAGGAAGAAATTCCTTACAGTGAGGGTGCTGTGGCACTGGAACAGGTTGCCCAGGGAAGTTATGGATACCCTGTCCCTGGAGGTGTTCAGGGGCAGGTTGGATGGGGCTCTGGACAACGTAGTCTAGTGAGAGGTGTCCCTGTCCATGGCAGGGGGTTGAAACTAGATGGTCTTTAAGGTCTCTTCCAATTCAAACCATTCTATGGTTTCTGGTATCACAAGAGGTGTTTTTCTTTGACACAATCTAAAAATAAAGGGTCCGCTTTTAAAGCCCTTTTTTGTACCAGCTCCCACTTCATTTCACTGGTACTTAGAGTTGTGCAAGACAACAAGTGACTGTTCAGCCAAGTGTTACTAAAATGACACACAAACAGCTTCTGTAAAAGCCAAAGCAGGGTTGAAGCTGGCTTACACTGACTGGGAGAAGACAGGAGCCTCATCATTCACATTGGCCATTCGAATGCGCACAGACGCTGTCCCTGTCCGAGGGGGATGTCCTCTATCGACAGCTATCACCACAAACTCATACATATGGTTTGCTCGCTCAAAGTTCAGCCTCTGGTTAGAATTGATGACCCCGTGATGCGTGATGGAAAAATCAGTGCTCTGGATGAAGTAGGTGATCTCAGAGTTGGAGCCAGAGTCACAGTCCGTTGCAAGCACTGTTAAAGAACACAGAACAGTCACGCTGCAGAGGTGGTTGAGTCACACTAGTCCCTATCAAGTTAACTTCAGATACTTTCTTTTTTGAGAATAGATATCATCTGTTTTATCTGATAAAGCTTAATTTTTATGGTAAGAGTCTTAGCAGGAGGCTGGGAGAGAAAATATCAAACCCCTTCTCCTCCTCCAACCCAGCCTGAGCAACTGCAGCAAGGAGGGGCTGCAAGAGAACGGATACTCCAGTGCTACACAACAAGCTTTGCACAAAAAGCAGTCAACACTGACAATTACCACACAATCAATATACATGCTGGTAGGACATTATCGCTCATAAACTGTGTCCTCACTCCCTCTGGGGATGCCATTCAGATTTAATTAACTCCCAGCTATGTTATAGCTAAAGTACTTTTTAATTACCTGGCACTTCAAGGTACAAGGAGTGATTAAACACTCCTCCCCAGCAAGTGTTTGTTCAGTAGGCTGGGTGTCCCATCTGCTCAGAAGCAGCAAACAAGCAAAACAAAAAGCTAGAGCTCACGATGTTGCATCAAAACCAGTCGGTCAGTGCCAGAGCTCATCTCTATTAACCTGCCCAACAATGAGGCTTCAACTCCCAGCCATGCTGGTATTAAGCAAACTCCTTGTTCTAGCAGGAGGAAGAGGTCTAGCAGACCTCCAGGAGAGACACTGCCTGCGTCTTAGAAAGGCATTGCCCACTGTGGAAGGACAGCACCTCCTCACCACAAGGACATGAACCTGTAAGACAAATGAGCAGGTCCGTGGCAAGACTGACAGGAAAGGAAGATCCTCACCTTGCAGTAGAGATGTGCCGACAGGAATGGTTTCAGGAATGTTGTCTCTGCTGTAAATGGAGTGCTGGAACTCAGGAGAACAGTCATTTTCATCGGTGATATGAACGATGACCTGAGAATAAAGGACCCATTGAGAGGGAACTTTAGCTTCTACACTTAAGGACGTGGGCATCTCGTTCTGGATGCTGCCTGGGCACTCCCTGCGTTAGCTGCTGCCCCAGCCCTTACATTTCCAATGGTAGCACATTCTCACACTACTCACTCAAGACAGAGAAGCGTGTTCTACTCCACTTCCAAGAAGATGGGAGGCAAAGCCAAAGAGGCAGAGCCTAGATCTGACCCTGGCTCACAACTCACTCCCTTTGTGTGTACCCTAAGGCTTCCTCCAACCCAAGCAGCTTCATGAGGTTTCCAGCCCATTCATGTGCATAGCTAGTCCTGCTAACAGGGTACCAGAACTGCAGGGACAGTGGGTAGGAGGTGAAGTGATCCACCTACCTCAGTCACACTGCTAAGGGTGCTTTCAACTTCCATGGCCTTCAGCAAGAGGTGGTAGAGGTGGTGCTCACTCTCATAGTCCACGGTGTGGGTCAGGCTGAGCTCTCCGCTCTCCTGCCTCACCCTGAAGAGCCCGCTGGGGTTCGTCAGCAGAGTGTACAAGAGAGGCTGGCTCTGGAAAGAAACAGCCTCAACAACTGCTACTCTGTAAGAACGAGAGAATAACCCTTTGCTTCAAAACAACAACATAAGCTGTCTCCTGAGTATCTAGAAGAGGATGAAAGGCAAATTGCTCACTTTCTGTTAGTGCTGGGCTCAGCTTTGTTTTCAGTCTGGAAATCCCCGTGCTACAGGCAGCCCACCTACCTTCTTTCACCAAACCGAATCCCTGGCAGAGTAAAGCTGGGATAATAAATCATTTCAACCCCAATTAACATGAAAGTGTCTTTTGCCTCCCTATTACACCCTTCCAAGCACTTGACAGCAGTAGCTGGTTTAGCACCCACCACGGAGATACTCGAGCTACTACGCTTCTGCCTTGCTTTGGAGCTGCATCTTCAGAAAAGCTTCAGAGATGGATTGGAAACCCACGAAGCACAGGGACCTTTCCAAATCCCGTTGTGCACCTTGGCAGGACATGAAATGGATGTTTACCTCCCTACCATGATTCATATTTTGAAGCTCCCTCTCTCACACCAGTTCCTGGCCAGTGTGACAACCCACTTTAAGCCCGTCTCTGTGAAAGCTCCAGGGAAGGAGAAAAATTTCCCTCCTCCTCATTCAGTTTCTTTCATGGAATAAATGGCACATCTCCAACAATTTTTTCGTGCTACATCAGCTTGTTTTGAGGTTTCCTCCTCCTTAAAGGCCCTATGGCACCGCTCCACCTGCTACTTAGCGTGTGAAAAGCCCATGCGGCTCTCAAGCAGCTGAACAGTGACAATGAAACCGGAGCCAGCTTGGCAGCGTCTGCCCTCTGCAGCTCCGCTGAGCTACTCTTCACGCAACGGCACATCCCTTGGGGGCTTAGCTGTATCTATTTCCACTTCTACACGGGCACTGTTACCTCAAGAGTCTGGCAATAATTTGCCTTCCTAAAAATTTAAGCGCTAGCCAAACGGGATACGAGACTCTCCCAAACGTGGCTAATGAAAAGACAGTGTTTCTCAAACACTCACTGACACCTGCAGTGCTACAGGGTATGTGTAGCCAGGAGGTGGGCTATTGGAGTGCACAATGCGATGCAGTAAGACCCCAAAAGCATCAGGATAGCATTTCAACAGCACTCCAGCACCCCCGCACGCACCCTGTGCGCACTGGAGGCTCCCAAACAGCTGAACAGGCAGAGTTTCATTTAGAGGAACATGCGCAAGGCTCTGAGAGGCAACGACGGCAAAACGTCGTGTTACTGTGCCCAGAGTTCCTCTCAAACTGCGGGGAGCGAGCTCACCTCACCAAGAACAACTTACTTTTCTCCTGCTGGAGTATTTTCAGGCACAAACACACTGTAGGACATGTTCGTGAACTGTGGAGGTCGGGAGCCTGCCAGGATGGAAACGGAGGCATAGGGGCTTTTGTTGCCAAACTCATCGGTGGCTTCCACAGTGACCACGTACTCCTTGTTCCATGTCAAAGGCAGGCCGGTCGTCATGATAACGCCAGTATCCTTATCGACTCGGAACCGGTCCTCACCACCTGCCAACACATGGACAAAGCTAGTCCGAAACGTGCGGCACAGTAAGAAGGTACCTACCATACGTTGATGTGAGCTCTCCCCAAATCATCTGCCTGCATCTTTCACAGAACATTACACAACATCAGGGATTGGAAGGGACCTTGAAACATCATCTAGTCCAACCCCCTGCCAAAGCAGGATCACCTTTGTACGCCCTTTTGCCCCCCTCTCCAGTGTGCTCCCTGTCTCTCACTCACACCATGCTCCATCGCCCAGCGCTGCATAAGACACGGGACAGGCAAAACAGGGAGCCTTAAGGCAGTGGCAATGCTGCAATCGACTTCAAGAGAGAAATACACCACATAAAGTGGCAGCAAGGAAGCCACTTTGCCATCCACATGACCCTCGCTTGGAGCACCTCCCGCTTCTGCTCGCTGTGTCTTTAAAGATCCCTCCAAGGGAAAAAAGGTATCAGCGAAGTGATGGAATGGAAAGAGTTAAGGAAACTCTGCGGTACTTCAGAAGAGACAGACCTGCGACGAGCGTGTAAATTATCCCAGCGCTGGCGTTTTCCTTGTTACTGTAATAAGCAACAAGCTGGTAGGTAAGAGTGCCTTTGCGGGCATCCGGGTCCACGCGTGCCAGGTAGGGGTATGGGTACATGCCCCAGGACAGAGGTTCATCTTCTGGGGCAAGGAGTGTCACGTGGCAGAGGTACCAGTCGTTATCTGCAAAAGATGGACAGCTGTCTGGCCGTGCTCCTCACAAACTTCGCTCAGGCACGTTGAAGATCTCACCCGTGAACACCTGCAGACAGACTGAACCGCCCGGCACGTTCATCGTGTCGTGCGCTCAGCAAGCGCAGGACTCGGGCAGCTTCGTGTGCGCTAAGCGCAGCTGACAGCTGATTAAAAATGCTTCCAGTAAAACCATTTAACTTATCAGATGTGCACACCAACCACCACGCCAGCGACTCCATTGGCCACAATGCTGTTTCAAGCCCACGGTTACCCAGACTTGGGTGAAATCTGGCCTTTGTATTTTAAACAAATCCAGCATCAACGTCACCAGTTTTACCACATCTGGCTCAGGGGTTATGAAAATATTAACCTTAAAAACCAGTGAGAACCATAAGCCACCAAAACCCCCTCAAATTCTTCTCCCTCCAACACTAGCTTTTGTTGTTTAATCAATCCAATGGGTATTCAAGGGAAGGTGGATGTGCCTTTGCCTTCTTCCCCGGCATCCTGTTTGGCTGTACTGGAGTGAAACACCAGCTTCAAAACCAACCCCCCTCAGGGCAAAGCTGGAGTAACAGAGGACAAGAGGAAAGGGCCTCACATTAGCTGTGAGAATCTCAGGGATTTTAAGGGTTTATAGACAAACACCACCAAGCACTATGGAAAATTATCAGGTTGACTTCAAACAAGCCAGTGAAACAAACCCAGTCTTGATAAAGCGGGGCTTTTTCTCAAGCACCCATTGAGGGGGGGGTTTTCTTCAACTGTCATAACCGCAAAGGCATTAAGAGATCAAGCTTGTGAAATCAATAGTGCTTTATTCCGTTCCACTGACACTGCCACAGCACCCTGCTAAATCAAAGTGCAACACCAGCTTCTGATGGTGCAGCTCACCACGTTTGGGCAGTGTGAGCTTTACGCTGAAAGGAAGGAAGTAATCAGGAAAGCGGGACTCCTCCCCCTCTACTCTGCCCTGGTGAGACCTCATCTGGAATGTTGTGTCCAGTTCTGGGCCCCTCAGTTCCAGAAGGACACAGA
>JAOXOE010000343.1:36725636-36743325 GCA_028565055.1 Phoeniculus purpureus | reverse complement strand
GAGAGTCCAGCACAGAGCCACAAAGATGCTGAAGGGAGTGGAGCATCTCCCTGATGAGGAAAGGCTGAGGGAGCTGGAGCTCTTGTGCTTGGAAAAAAAGGAGACAGAGGAGAGATCTATTGATAAATATGGAAAGAGTGTCAGGAGGATGGAACTGGACTTTTCTCAGTGTCATCTAATGATAGGATAAGGGGCAACGGGTGTAAGCTGGAACACAGGAGGTTCCACATCAATATGAGAAGGAACTTCCTCACAGTGAGAGTGACAGAGCACTGGAACAGGCTGCCCAGAGCAGTGCCGGAGTCTCCTTCTCTGGAGACATTGAAAACCCACCTGGATGTGTTCCTGTGCATCTTGGTCTAGGTGGCCCTGCTGTGGCAGGGGGTTTGGACTGGATGATCTTTTGAGGTCACTTCCAATTCCTAATGTTCTCTGATTGTCCACTCTCAGCCTGTGATGATGTACCTGGTGTCCACACTGTGCATTTGAAAAAGTCTTCTGTAGGACAGAATGCGAAGGGGAGCTGATTTTCCCAGACATGTTAGCAGACCCCTAAGCCTTCAGTTTTATCTCTCACTTGCATGTAAGAAAGGTGTATCAGGGGTATCAAATGGATATCAACCCTGTGATAGGATTGAAAGAGAGGCCACCCAAAGACCAGCCAAGGGGAACCTATGTAGAAGAATTAGGATGTAGCAAGGTGCAAGGATGAGGGGACTCACCACATGGCCACCTACACAACAAAGAGCCACTTGATTGGTGTGTTCTGGTGAGTTTCAAGAGGACGAGGCCAGGATCTTTGCAACCGTGCCCAGTGACAGGACACAGGTTAAACAGGTATGAGGTGGAACACAGGAAGTTCTGTCTAAACTTTAAAAGAAACTCTTTTACTTTGAGGGTGATGGGGCTCTGGAGACAGGCTGCCTAGGGGGGTTGTGGAGTTTCCTCTGGAGACATTAAAACCCGCCTGGACATGATCCTGCGCCACCTATTCTAGGTGAACCTGCTCTAGCAGGGGGACTGGACTAGATGATCTCCAGAGGTCGCTTCCAATCCCCAACAGTCTGTGAGTCTGATTTCAGGCAGCAAAGGTTACAGTGTGCAGCTCACGGTTCAGTCTCCTGGAAATATGACACATCTGAGGAAAGTCAGGAAAGATCAAGGGAAGGAAAACAAAGAGGATTTGTGGAGGAAGATGGAAAACACAAGACTAATACTCAGTGTTTGACCGTATCGCACTTCACACCTCTCCCCACCGCAGAGTGACTTCAAGCTGAGCCACTGACAGCGCTGAACATGCCCTCCCCTTGGCCACTGATGAGGCTCCAGTGACTAGGACAGGCAGACAAAGTCCCCTGCTTTTCTGAAGGATCAGAGAAAAAGCCCAAGGCTGTCATCACTGACATCCAGGCAAGTCAACAGGGCTAGAAAGAGGGTGAAATCCCCCAGCACAGTCATTTTCACCACAGTTGTGACAGATGAAAACACTGAGAAGCAGTTTTATGCCCCTTAAATGCTGCAGACAATCACTTCCCCTTACTGTCTTCTAATAATGGCACAATATTAAAGTATCTGCTTGCTTTTGGTTGGGGTTTTTAAGGGTGGTTGGGGTTTTTTGCATTCAAGCACTGCTCACTTCACTGCCAGGAAAGTAAATCATAAGTACCAGTTCACCAGCTTTTCATAACTGGGTGCTCTATGATTGCGAGGCACACAGGCACCCCAGTTTCTGACCATTATCCCCGAATGCAAAAGAAAGATATTTTTTAAATTGAAGTTGCTTTTGAATGTTTCAGTCCTTGTTTTGTAGCTCTGGTCAGTCACCTGCTCCAGTAGTACCTGAGGATCAGGCAAGATTAGGTCACTGTGTTAACATCGCACAAATTAAACCTAAAACATCCCTGCAACGCAGTCCTCATACACGAAGCAAGATCCTACAAACACTGGAGAATGAAAATATATATGGATATGCCTCCTGAAAACTGTTCCACGTGTATATTTTTGCCTTTCAGGAAAATTCCCAAAACTAAAGTATATGCAGGAATCACAGAATCACTCTGGTTGGAAAAGAGCCCTGAGGTCATCGAGTCCAACCATCTCCCCTACCTTACAAGTTCACCCCTAAACCACATCCCTCAACACCTCATCCAAACGATCCTTAAACATATCCAGGGATGGCGACTCAACCACCTCCCTGGCAATAATGTACATAAGAATATTTGAGCTTCAATAGAGTGTCCTACAGCTGTAATTAATCTTTAACCAGAATTCACTCTCGTACTTAGAACTGCCTCTCAGCCTAGAGAGGTGCTTATTTACAGTCACACTGTTGTCCACTCTGCCCCCTCTGTCCTGCCCAAGCAGCTTTGGAATCTGGTGGCCAGTTTGTTCTTACAAGTTTTATGAAAGTCACCAGAAAACAAGGACCATGCAGGTGTGAAAACACATCTACCGATCAGCCACCTCCTGACCGTGATGAACAGGAGACCCTGAAACGCAGCACGGTGCCCTTAGAGTGTGAGACAGCAGAGAGCATGCGAGGATATTCCTGGCATGGTGCAGCTTTGATCTCACTCTAAACAGGGCTTTTTGATGCCTTCCTGCTGTTGTAAGGCAATGAAAAAAGTCAGAAATACTAAATCACAGGCTGCATAAAAAGATGTAAGATGTTAATGTTATGAATAAAGGGTTGAATATTCTATTTTGAAGGTCTCCTGTTGCTTTTCCCTTTCCTTGTTATGATAAAGGTTTTATCATCATTTAAATAGCTTCTTAGGTACCTTACTAAGAGTACTTGTAACGTAAACTTTACATCACCCCTTCGGTTTGTAAGCTTCTTAGGGTTTATCAGATACATACAACAACTAGTTATTGCCTCTGGGCCACTGCTTTTTTATAGCTGTTTATTTTTCCACTAAGAATCTTGCAAGGCTACACAGAGACAGGGTAACACAATAACCTTCATCCTGGAGCTTCCTGTTCCATCTAACGATCTCTGGCCATTAACACGGTTTCACGGTTAAAGTGAGGCAAGATTTGGAGGCACAGCAATGGCATTGCCAGATGGTTTTAATCGGTGTGACACCAGGAAGGGAAAAAGATCCCCTCCAACATACATGATGACCTCCAAACCCAACTGCCAGGTCAGATTTGTGCTTCTGGAGCCAGATTTATTTTGGGGGTACCAGGAAGCAATAGGCTCCATAAAAAAATCCCAAACCAAACCAACCATAAGCTATACCTTGACTTGAAATCACAGCCAAAACTACACACAGAGTACTCGTCCATCTTCACAGAAGCTGTGCTAGGTGGATTGAAAGGTTGTCCCTCCCCAGCAGGCAGCCTGGTGGAAGTTTTTTAAGAAAGCACAAGGCACTCAAACCACAGAACCCCCCGTGTGCAGCCCGGGCCACACTTTCAGCCATTTCAAGGTTTGACAGGTGCCTTTTAAAAATACAGTTTGCTCCCAGTGAGTCATAAGGGTTCAATATCGTTCATGACCATAAGACACTACACCCAGGGAACAGCATTGTGCTACAGCCTCCTCAGTCAGGTTTAAGATCCATCTCCATGGAATTCAGCAGCAAACCGTTGTTAAACACCCGAAAGAGAACAGGGGAGGAGAAATCCATCTCACTTCCCAACCTGAAAATACTGAACAGCCTTGCAACTGTTTTATTCATTTCAGCTGTAGACTAAACCTGCTCGGGTTCGTCTGATTTGGTATCTCGAGACATCTCAGATTTAAAGGGTCACTGGCCTCAAGCTCACTTTTCAAAGCACTGCAGGAAGGGGAAGAGATTTGTCCTGCTTGTTTAAAGCCTCTCCTGTTGTTAAAGAAAAACAACCTTTGCAAAGCATGGAGTGACATCTTACCACGGATGTTTGCAGTTTGATACCCTAAGGACACAAAGTCAGTCTATGCAGAAGCATGGAAATGACCCAGGGGGTCCAGCTATTCCAAGCCCGTGCAGCAACGTGCTCTGTAAGCCTTTCGTGGCAGGCTCTTCAGAATAACAACATAAATAATAAAATCAAGAAAGACTGCTACAGTCAAAGAACACAGATAAGGAACCGTGTTCCTTCAATTTTGGAAATAGGAAAAACAGAGCTCTAACTGTAAATCTTCTACATGAGGCACACCAGTACATGCTCCAGACACAGAAAGGATGGCTGGTGGTGGGTGAAGAGGAAACAGTTGTGTAATCGCACAGGTCCCACACTGCCAGTAAGTCAGTAGTGAGTATGAGATCCTACATGCACGTGTATGGACAGAGGCGGGCTTGGAAGGGAAAGGGAGCTGCAGCCTTTTCAACACTTCCCTACCACCCCTAGCCCTTCCATGCTCAGATGATGCACCATTTGATGGTGCAGCCAGTGCTCCCAGGATGTTCAGTGTCCCTAACGAAAATCTGAATGAGGAAAGAGCAGATTTGCATTTCAAATCTTTGTATAAGAGTCTTGTCTGAAGTCCAGGTCCCAGTGCTACAGCCCATGCAGAGCCCAGAACAACCTCCCAGATTCTTAAACATTCAGACTGTCCTGTGTACTTAAATAAGACACAGAACTTGTACAAAGACCTTTGTGATGCACAGTCCATGTCCATTCTATGGGAGAAGAATCATTTTTACAGTGTCCCAACAGGAGAGGTGGCAGCCCTATAGAGATCACTGCTGTGAGTACTACTGAGTAACAAGTAGGATTCAGAAGATGATGCTCTACCTTCAGTTTATTTCAGTATTTCAACTGCATTCATGAATACCTGATCTTTCCAGGACTTCAGATGCAAGAAACAGTGATCCAAGTTACCTTCCTGACACCCCCACCCCCTTTTTTTGTGCGTGTCAAAAAAGCCTTGGTCTTCTTGAAAAAAAACCCAAGACACACACTTCCTTGGAGAAGCAGCGCCCATGAAACTCCTACCTCTGTTTATGACTTTTACGTAAGAGAAAAGCAATTAATTAAGAAATGGCAATTAATAAGGGTCCAATAATTTTTGGTTTTCAATTACCGAGAGGATTAAAAGTCCCATAATGTTGGTTACTATGTGACCCTCTGTCAATTGTATTTAGTAAGAGGCATGAGGAGAAATGAGGAGCAGAGCAAAGTTAATTCTGCTCAGCTTTGGACAGTTCACTAGGTTTCTTCAGATAAAAAAACAGGTGCTTGAAGCTTCCCACCATTTCATCCTCTTTCTTTATAATAAGCAGACAGAAAGCGATCCCAGGTTCTCTCCTGTACAAAGTTATGAGATAGGGTTGATTTTTCAAAGTAGCTTAAAGAAGCGTCTAAATGACCTTGTCCCACTTGATCATCGAATTCCTTTCTCCCTGAGGCTCATCTCTTGTCAATACATTATCAGTGCACAGACAGTGCTAAAAACATGCTGTGCAGCAACAAACCGGAGAGGACAACATGATTAATCATTTCTACAACACTGCTCACAAGGTTATTTGCTTCCATTACAAATAAGCAAGACAGTCAAGCAACACATCACCTTTCCAGCTCCACCTTTAACTTAAATGACAAGTTCTACTTTCAACATCGGGTGATTTGTTTAAAGATAGCACGTAGAAATATGATGCACTGGTTTTATTATGTTAAATGTTTCTCACTTGCACAACACAGCCCAGTCCTGCAAGAATAGGTTTCTCAGGCAGGCGGCTCTGGGATTCTCACAACGCACGCAGTCTGCCATGGCAAAGATTACAGCCCCAGCAGCTTCACCCCTTCCTGCTTTCCTTCCTGCTGTGTTTCACATCTTCTGAGCATTCGACTGTAAAAACCATTTCCAGAAAACACTAAATATTCCCTCTATAGTGAAGTGTAAAAACCATGAAAAAAACCCCCAAATAACCCCCAAAGTCCAAGTAAGCAATAAGCAGTAACTTTATCAGAGACCTGAAAGTACTGCCTAGAAAAGGGAGCTCTTGTAGCAGTAATGAACTTCAAGCTTAATGTGGCATGAGAAGCATCACAAGCCCAGTTCCAGAAGTGGCACAAGTCTGGTAATTCTTTGCTGTGTTACCAGGAGATCCATTTAGACTGTAGAAGCTGTTGCTGTATAGAGGATTTACACCACGGTGTAACAATTTAGCTCTTCTCACCAACACTTAGGATTCCAGACTCAACACTAGTATTCTTTTTGCTTGTCCCAAACCCATTGATGTCTATTTCGCAACAGCTTCTTGCACACTGAGCTGCCACTGCTGCAGCTACCTTCCAGCATCACTCCACGGCTTCTCAGCAAACAGCGGCAGAAGGACCCCCTCCAGTGCAGGGGTCTGCAGCTGCAAGTTTACAACTGCCCACTCCCAGGGCAACGTCACCACTCCCAGGTCAGGGAGGATCACAGTGAAGAGCTTTTCTAACTCGCCCAGCAAGAAGTCAAGCTCTCAATTGGGATGCGCTCCCCACTTTAACTGCTTGTTAACCCATGAGCAGACTCCTGGGCTTCTATAAAAATGACTCTGCTGTGGCAGGAATTCCTTACAGCACAACCTCAAGCAAAACCCCCACCATTGCCCACACCTGTCACCTGTTCCTTCAAAGCCAGGAGGCAACAGCTCTGCAGACGGTGCCGGGCAAGAGCCGGCATGTCCCCCAGGCCACTAAAGCCACCCTGGGGGGGCTGCTCCCATAGACGCCTGCAGCTCCCCACAGCCCACGGAACGCGGCATCATCGCGGCTGCGATGCCTCCAGCGACAAGTGCCCGGGCCAGCCGTGCCCGCCCGGCGTCCCGCTCCCTTGGGCCCATCCTCCAGCCCCATCACCACCACCCGAGCGACCCCTACCTCGTCCGTCGCCGCGGTGCACCTTGACCAGCACCTCTGCCCGGCCGCCGGCGCGCAGCTCCCGCCGCAGGTAGAGCCTCCCCGAAGCCCTGTCGACCCCGACGGCGGCGGCTCCGGGGGTCGCCAGCTCGAACCAGCCTCCCGCCGCCCGCTCGCGGCTCCGGGGAACGGTGAAGACAGTGTCGCCCACCCGCGCCCCGCGGGGCAGACGGGCCGTGTAGCTCCGGGAGCCGGCACCGGGCGGAGGCTGCGGCAGTGACCGCCGCTGCCTCGCTCCGTCTCGGTCCCGGTCCCGCCGGGCACGCACGGCCAGGCGCAGGCAGCGCGGGGGGCTGCGCAGCGGCCGCGGTCGGCCGTGGTCGTGGGCAGCAACGCAGAGGCGGAGGCGGCGCTGCCCCAGCAGCGAGCCCACGGCCAGCACCTGCCCGCTGCGGGGCACCACGAAGAGCAGGCGGCTGCCGGCGCCCGGCGGCCACGGCTCGTACGTGATTCGCGCGTTGGCTCCTTCATCGCCGTCCGAGGCGCGGAGTCGGGCTACCTCTGTGCCCAGCGGGGCCAGCTCGTCCACCTCCAGAGGCCGTGCTGGCGGCAGCCGCGGCCGGTGGTCGTTGCGGTCGAGGACGCGGACACGCAACAGCCCCTCCCGGGGGCACCGTCCCGCCCGCCGCCGCCGCAGCCGGAGCCCATACTCGGGACGTGCCTCCCGGTCCAGGCGCTCGGCCGTGCGGAGCAGCAGCAGCCCCTTCCCCGCGCCCGGCCACCGCTGCAGGGAAAAGCGGGACGCCCCTTCGCCCTCCAGCGCCCACTCTCCCGCCGGCTCCCCGGGGCCCAGCAGTCTCCGCAGCGGCACCCGCAAGCCCTGCACCTGAGTCCCCGCCGGGCTGTTCTCGGGCACCTGCCCGGAGAAGCGCAGCAGGCGGGCAGAGCCGCAGCGCACCGGCCCCGCCGTCCCGCAGAGCAGCAGCAGCACCAGCACTGGGACCCGACCGCGGCCGTCCCGTCGCGCCCAGCCCATCCCTTCGAGTGAAGCAGCGCGAGCGCTTCACGCAGCAGTCCCGCGCAACGGCACTGTGCACTCCCGCCGCGCTTCCCACGCACATGGGGCCCGGCCCGCCCCCGTGGTCGGTCACAGACTTGGGCGGGAGGACCCCGCCCCGTAAGATGTTGGGGCTGCTACCCCGCTGTAGGTGATGCCCTTCGCACCGTGGCAAAGCCATCCCGGGCGAATGTCGCATCCCCCCGGCTTCCCTGTCACGCGTCCAGGCGCTCCCTCCGCCGCCAGCGGTGCGGGCACAGCAGAAGCTTCCGGGGGTTGGGGGGTCTTCGGGGAAAGCAGAGTAGCCCCTGCTTATCTCAACCAAAAGAAAATCAGTTCAATCCATAAAAGAACCAGAGAAAAGTGCAGTTGCGTGGGTTACTCTAACAGCTGGAAGACAGTTGTGGCCACACAAACGGGTTTCTCTGATGTGGGCTGGGTTGCTGCTCCTTCAAAGATACCATATAGGTGAAAACCTATGTGAATTACTGTCACATTTGAAATGTCAGGCTTTCGAGTGAAAGAAATACTTATGTGGAAAGAAAATTGTCTGACAGCAACACCAGAACGGTCCTTCAAGTCAGGCAAGCCAATGCATCTATCCTGCTAAACACGCCTACACCCATCCGAGCATGGGAGTTGCTGGCTGGTTGTAACACGATCAATGGGAGCCTGATTCCTGACCAAGCCACTCCAGCGCCAGTCAACTGCCACCACTTGTCAAACTAAACATCCCTTGTCTTCTCACTGCTCCCAGCAAAACCCCCAGAAGCATCTTCCACTCCTACTAATAAACAAGAGCAGCATGTCCCTTTGCATATTGACATAACAGCAAAACTCAGCCTTTTGCTGAGCCTCCACACCCAGCTGATCAAACACCATTAGTAGTTCTCAGTTAGAAACACTTCCTCTTGCTGTTTTGAACACAGATTTGCTAGTTTTAGGGTCAGGCTGTGAGGAAGAAGGGCAGGGAAGTGTGTTGCCAGCTGTGTTGGAACTTCACTGATAACACACCTCAGCTGCAAGTGAAGCTTTGCTCAAGAAAGCTGGAAATAATTTCCATCATGTTTAGTCAAATATTACAAGCACCAATCAAAGGTGACAACCAGCTGCTAGATCTGCACCTCAGCCACCCAGGGAATTGCCAGTCCTAAGGAAAGGTGGTAACTGGGAAGTCACACCACATTACTAAGAGCTGTCAGCCTTGAGTTTTCCCCCAGCAAGGTGAAGGGGTGGTCAGTTCTAAAAACCAGCACAGTGCAAGATCTCGGGGCGGGAAGGCAAAAAGTAAGCAAAGCATTTTAAAGGAGAGTGTACCACCAACAACAGGAAAGCAACTGATGGATGCTTACTAGCACAACAGTGTTATTTTCAACACCCAGTTGCAGAAGACCTGTACTGTCACAGAACAAGTACATAGACAGGTGGGCACAAACCCTACCCTGCAATTTAAAGATGGAAAAACAGACCAGAGGTGCATTTGGCTGTGAGTACCAGCTCTAAAATGAGGTGACTGCATCCCAGCCAGGCACAGCTGAAGTACTTCTCTGATGTCAGGCAGTTACAGGAATGTTATGTATGACGATGACCACATGTACTTCTTGAAATGGTATTGCCACGGTATAAGAAGGACATTGAGGTGCTGGAGCAGGTCCAGAGAAGGGCAGCGAGCCTGGTGAGAGCTCTGGAAAACAGGACCTATGAAGAGCAGCTGAGGGAACTGGCGTTATTTAGTCAAGAGAAGAGGCTGAGAGACCTTACTGCTCTCTACAACTACTTGAAAGGAGGTTCTAGCGAGGCTGGTGCTGGTTTTTTCTCCCAAATTACTAATGATAGGATGAGAGGAAATGGCCTCCAGTTGCGTCAGGGGAGGTTTTTTACAGAGAGAATGGCTGGGCACTGGAACAGGCTACCCAGGGAGGTGGTGGAGTCACCACCCCTGGAGGTATTTAAAAAACGAGTACACAGATCACTAGAGGCCATGGTCTAGGGGTTAGGGAGATGATGGGATGAGGGCTGGACTTGATGATCCTGGAGGTGCTTTCCAGCCATGATGACTCCATGACTTCTCAAAAGAAAACCAACCAGTTTGTGTCCCGAACAATCCAAACTTTCTGGACTCGGCTTTTATTAAAATTTTATTTTTTTCACAGAAAAAAAGTTTATCACAAGAGAAAAATATTCACTATGTACACACTATTTTGATAAAAAAAAACTGTCCAAGACAACCAACAGGATAAAAGGAATTGGATTCCTTAGCTTTGTCATTAAATAGCTGCACATAGATATGTCCACACGCCCATATACCCTACTGCTAAAAGTTAACAAGTAAAGCAGCACCAATACTTGTTCTGCGTTACTGACGTAACAAAGTTTGAAACTTTGAAAGGCATTGAACACCCTCCTCATTTCCATCAAATAAATAGGTAACCTTAAACACCACCTGAACGTCAGAATTACATACAGTTAACTATGCTGAAATGGAAAACACTGCCAGTTTAATTACACACTGAAACATCTAGTTGAGGTACTGAACAACTCAGAAGACCTTCAGGCATCGTCAGCTCTGTATTTGGCATAGTAAGAGTGCAGCAACGTAACGATGGTATTTCAACTGTACTAAGGAAGTAGAAATTATGATAAAATAACACATGCTGCACGTTTTAGTTGTCACTCCCCACCTCCGCCAATGTAAGTTTTAAAAAGAGTATGAAAGGCATGATTGTACAGATTCATGTTGAGGTATTATTTCACAAGAAATATTGCTTGTGTTGGAATAAACTCAGCTTCTCTCTCTCATCTAACACCATAGTACTCTAGAGTCTACCTGCTCATTGATATGTAGAAGACTGGTAGATTCAACTCCCACCGGCGATAATAGAAGTTACTCGTTACATCTCCACAACACACCAGTGAACCAGGCTCTGTAAATGCAAAACACAACACACATGCCCACACATTCACATCAAGAGTCTACGCTTTCTCCTGTTAGATTTTTGGTTATACAACGTTAACAGCAGTCAGGAAGAAGTGTTTGAACAACAGCTTACAGCCCCTCACCTCATCTTGTAGCTCCTATCCATGTGAATTGCATGGGAAAGCTGGTGAAGGGGCAACAAGACTTGGACATCTGCAGATGACTTGGTAAAAATAAGGTAAGAATAAGTAAGAAGATACAGTCCCTAACCTTCTGCCTTTCAGTAAATAGTAAGACCACCAGAGCAAAGAATGTAAAGAGTTTTCTTTTGGACCTTTTTCTTCCATGTTTGTGTATCTCCTCCTTACCCTCGCAATGGGAATGATATCTAAGATCGTAATCATTAAATTGTACTTCTGTTTACTTCAGGAGAAATAGACCTAGTATTTGTAAAACAGTATGAATAGAAGATTATGTTTGGAAATGCTTTTACTTCGTCAGTCTCCTGGCAAATCTAGCAGCTGAGCTCAGGTATGTGGTAAATCAGGAAGTCAGGAGGTTTTTTTAAAGATTAAGACAAAACTGTACATGTCAGTTTAGCTGGGCCTTATTCTTACTGTTAGACTTGTGGATTACAGTTTAAGATCAGTACTGGAAAACACTGTACTCAATTCATTCTTTCAAGGTAGTGGCTTTTTTTTGCATTTACTAAGATGAAGCATATCAGAAACTGTAAAATTTGAGGAAATCAGCCAGCAAAATAGCAACACAAATTGCTATGCAAACTGCCCTTCTTGCTAGGGAACAGCTGTTAGACGGCTGGCTTCCATCCTACCTGCACCACTTCCTACACAGCACCCTCAGGGCTGGAGTATTAAAACACAATGGAAGCTCTAGACATCAGTCAGAGGGACAGGAATTTAAAAAAACAACCAACCCAATAAATCTTCACAAAAACCGAGTCTTTTGTTTAATAAAAGTTTGCAAGGCACATGTTCCAACTGAATTGCAACATCTACAGCAAAACAGAGAAAAATTTGCAAAACATTCCCCCAGCCCTTTCAGGGAGTTAAACCTGTGACCTGCCTGAAAACCAGGCTGGGGTCGTGTGTCGTTACTCCCAGTCACGTCCTTCTGAGGGATAGCATGAAACTTTCCGCTTCTTTTTCACATAAGGTGGAGATTAGAATAGACAGTCGTACTTTGGCTAATACATAACTGGATAAGAAGCTCCTAATTTTCTTTGTAAGATACGACTCTTCCAGTCACTCATTTTAAAAAATAAGCCTTTTAAACCGGAACAATAGCAATGTTTCTCCCACAGAATATGCTCCTTCTGTCACTTAAGGCTGTTGTGCCAATGGTGCTGCAATACAATTTTCTCTAATACAAAAAGCAAGATAAAAATCTTAAATGATTCTCCTAAAGCAGAATCAATTGAAGTATCAAGAATACATCTTTATGACAAAATAACAACAACTATGTCACAGTTAAAATAAAGTTCAACATGTTTAATCAAACATGTGCAAAGGCCAAAGTGTTTAGAAGACAGTTTTCTTTAGATGTAAGGATGCCCTCGTTTGTTTTTCCTTTAAAGTGTGCTCTACATGCAAGAATTCAAACTACATCCTACGTGGCAGCACACAGAGCACTGTGGTAAAACGCAACAGGCAGTCAAAGATAGTTAAATATTGCATCTTGGCATGGCAGTCTAAGGCACAAAGCCGTAAGCTATGCGGCTTCACCCACCCAAGTGCAGTTGTAACCCTGAAGTCTGCTACCTAGAATGCCTTATTGCTGTTAGGATATGATACTCATGAATGATTAACCTCAGGCGAGTAAATGACACAGACATGTCATTCTTTGACAATGATTCAAACAAACTCAGACTGTACCAGGAACTCCAAACTTACTTCCAAATATCTACATCTCCATTCCACCCTACATACACACTAGCACATACAGCAAAGGTTCCCACAGGTCTACCATAGCTCAAGTTCCTTCATCGACTTGTGTTGCTATATATATAGTAGTTGGAAAGTCTGAAACAGTCTAGTGCAGTAACATATGCACTGGTGCATGAGCGGACAGCATCTCGCCAGAGACATACATACACACCACCCTCAACACAACAGCTGTATCCTCAGAAAGGATAATTACTTCTAACTTGTGACTCAGTTACACTGATAAATCTTCTCTCAATGACCACATCCTGTATATTCGATGGATTGATCTGAACATGGTTTCAAATAAAATGCATAATTTAGCATCTTGTCAAGACTACAGACCTAAAAATATAACTGGAAGTATGAAAGAGATTAACAGACATCTTGACTTGTACAACAATAAAGCTTTTTTCTTTTAAATCACCCCAATAGTGATAATAGGCTTTAAAAAAACTCAGTACTACCTGTCTACCTGTATGTGTAAAGTAAGCAAATATACCTGCTTAGCGCAGATAAAAGTCACTCATACATACCATCACGCTGCAGTCCCTAGTCTGAATTTGCATTTTATCAACAAGTGCAGTGAGAATCACTTTGCAGCTTTCGACTGCAGAACAGTTTTCAGTTGAAGGTTCATCCTGTTACGCCACATCCTTCATTAAAGGCATCTGGGTCCCAAAGAATTGTTCCCACGTGCCTGACAGACTACTTTCTGGGCCAGGTGTTACACAAATCCTTGACTGTAGACATCTCCTAATAGGTGAATAACCTTTCCTGAGACCTGGCTTTTTGCCCAGCTACATCTACATAAACAAAGTCACTGTTACCTTTTACTGGCTTTCCCATTCACGACTCCAGGACTGGGCCCAGAGTTGGAATTAAAGCATCAGCCGTTCTCTTGGAAGTATATCAGCTGGCAACAAACAGCATGAACAGAGAATTTGTTACGAAGAATAGCTGTAGAGGCAAAGGGGGTCGTGTAAGGAAGACAGATTCTAGAAGGAAGCAGGATTGCAGCGTACTTTCCCCAGTTTTCAATGATCTCTGTGTATTTGCATAATTGATATAAAACCAGCTACGAACAACTGTACCAATACTTCATAACGGTGGTGACTCTAGTGTTTTAAATTACTCTAGTGTTTTAAAACTATCTCAACATGAGTATTCCGTAGTAAGTAGAATGAAATGAGTATCACCCATGTTTCCCCATACACACACACATACGGAGCGAGTGAAACACAAGTGCAGAAGTCTCAGCAGCAAACCTAGTTGTCCTGCTACACTTGTCTAAAACCAAGTGTGGCATAGTGTTGTTGTTGTATACTGGCCCATTCTGACGGCTGCTAAGACACACACAGGCACACACACATACACATTGAAGCATGGAAAAGTCCTGCAGACAAATTATTTCCAAACTGAAGAGCTGACCTTGTCAACTCCTATCGCTAAGTCTATGTCCAAGTACTTCCGCCAACATGTCTCTAACAATGTAGAGATCGGTGCCTTAATCTACGGAAGTGTTGCTTAAATAAAGTCTTCCTTGTTTGATTTACACACACACTATAGCTACACATAAGATGTATGAATGTGTGTTTGATAAACACAGAAATGTTTACAGTGGAAGACAGGAAGAACTAAAACAAAACACCCAAAAAACCCAAACGCTTACTTGAAAAGGCTCATGATACTGATTGCTTTCTTCCTAGAAAATAAAAACTATGTGACTTAAATGAGCTCTTTAAATAATTCTTCTGCATTTACTGAAGTCTATCCACATCAGCTCTCTAACGCTAAAGTTAGAAATCTCATTTACATGAAGATTAAGATGATTTATAATGGCAACAAAACCACAAGAACGTGAAGACTGACACATTTTGTAGAGACTGTCACATTGACAAATTTTCCTGTTTTCTTCTGTGTCTGTTGATCTGTAGTTCAGAGGATTCCAGTTTGGTAAAACCCAGTTGTCAATACACTGCATGTGTGCATTTGTATCTGCAAAAATAACTTCCTTGAGCAAAAGGAACTCTTCCAACCGAATTTCATCCACAACCAAACCTCAGAAAGATGCTTGCACGCTTTTTCATGACTGGAAGGATATCACAGTGTTGATTCTATACACAAAATAAGACCTATTCCAGTATACCCGAGTAAAATAATTCACATACGGGGAATAGTTCATTTTGATTTCATGACAAAATCGTCCGTATTTTGAGTAGGCATAGCTGTCACCTTCCTCACAAACCACCTGTCAGAAAAGAAGAATCTAATTAAAACACCAACAAGAAGTGTTTATAGATTGTAATTCCATACAGGCTGTACCAAAATAAATGGCAGGCTGGTACTCATCCCAGGCAGAGTTTTAGAAGAACAGAGTTTAACCACTTTAAAGCTTCATTTTTGACGCTCTGGCCCTTTGAGGCAGGGCTTTACTGCTTTTGCAATAACCTCTTCAGGTGTTACAGAATCACAGAACATCAGGGATGGGAAGGGACCTTGAAAGATCATCTAGTCCAATCCCCCTGCCACAGCAGGATCACCTAGACCAAGTCACACAGGAACACACCCGGGGGGGTTTTAAACATCTCCAGAGTAAAATTACTTTTGTCTCAGATTGAAACCGGGGATGTGCAGACAGCAATTATATTTGAATTAAGAGGTTTTGTCTGAGTCCAGGAATTGTTTGTACAGTTGTTTGGAGAAGTTATTTTCTCTTGAATATAATCAGAAGTCAGCATGCAGCTGGGGGAGGGGGTGGCCTTATTACAGACTAAACCTTCTTTGTGCACTCTTTGAAGTGCTGTGCTATTTTTGCATGAATAACCAAGGACTGCTGCATTGCTCTGGTGAGTGTGGCCCAAATCCTGGGAGCTGCAGACTGACAT
This sequence comes from Phoeniculus purpureus, assembly GCA_028565055.1. Lineage (NCBI taxonomy): Eukaryota > Metazoa > Chordata > Aves > Bucerotiformes > Phoeniculidae > Phoeniculus > Phoeniculus purpureus. Next base: position 36,727,746 of record JAOXOE010000343.1, on the reverse strand, counting down.
GTGCTGTAAGACAGACACACGCACAAGAAGAGAATACAGCTTGCCCCTTTACACTAAAGATTCCTGTGTCCACTTTTTTGTACAGCAGGACTGATGGTTGGACTCAATGATCCCAAGTGTCTTTTCCAACCTAAATGATTCTGTGATTCTGTAATGCCAGATATTTCATACCAATGTATAGTAGTTGAGAATCTGATATCAGAATCCTTCAGTTCCAGGAAAGATGCTGTTTTTTTCAGATTAACATTTTCATCTGAATCACTTAATATCTCCATTTGTCCCTTGACACACACTTAGCTAAGAATGCATGTAGCAGTCTCCTACAGTGTCTTACTAGTGTAGAATGACCTTGTTTTGCCAGAGTAGTAGAAGCTTCTTTATTAAACTAACTATATGTGTGAAATACTAATGATAAAAACATTTAATGCTAGAGCAACTGTCAAGATTTTGTTGTGCCTCTCAAGAAAAAGCATCATAGTTTAATGGATGCACATTTGGAAGTGTTATGGAAGGAGAAGAGCCATGATTTGCAAGGTGCCAGTATCATTCTTTAAAGTATGTGAATATCTAAATGCTGTAAATACCTTTTTTTCTATAGTGCTGGTAGTAAACTTACAGCTAGGGTTGGTTTTTATTAGCATGCTTAATTCCAATGCTTGTGGTGATAGAAGTTCTTTGATATTCCATGAGTTTAGAGTAAACTTGGAAAAACAGGACTACAGAAATGTCTTGTAGTCTTTTATTATAGTGGAAAATATTCCAACTTGTATGGAAATCTGAATTGCAGTGATGAGGTGACATTTAGGAAAGGGAAAATTAAATAAACAAAATCCTTCAAGGAAAACTGATTGAACCCATCAACCACATTTACCCCCCAGTGTACAAAATGAACTGGGAAAGTCTAATCCCTTTATAGCAACAGTGACTCTGAAATCCGTTGTTACATTGAAATGGTGATTGCAAAGGAATTAAGCCTTGTGGATTAAAATATTCCAAATTATGGTTTTGTTTTGCTTTTTTTCAGTTAACCGAATAGATGCACTCAAGTACATTTATAATAAACCAGCTAGGAAAAAGCTCTGCCATCTGTCTGTAAAAGCAGAATTTAACCAGAGAGTCTTACATGGAATTTAAAATTAAGCTTTTGCAGTTGAACATGAAAGCTTTATGTTTGACTGGCTTTACTATTGCTAAATTTTTGGTTAGGATTTTCACTGTAAGGAACTTGCTCGTTACATTTCTATTGCCTCAAATAATCTGATGGAAAAACCTCATGACCTACTTCTGTCTAATATTGTGTCTGTGTTTGAGGCCACTATCAAATAAACAAAATACACAGTCTTGAATGCAGAAGTTACATATTTTCCTGTGCAGTCACAGCATTTCTTGTTTCTGAACTTGATATTCTCTCCAATAATCACTGGGATAAAATCCCTGCTGGGTTAATTCCAAAGTTGTTTTTTCTTTTCTACTTGTAGCGCTTTTAGACTTGAAGTCATGGGCTTGCTTGTTTGTGGATTTAGTGCTGCACTTGGTTGTGATGCAAATCTTACCTACGATGTAAAACTTACAAAACATGCAGTTAAAAGCAGAAGAAAAGCGTCCAGGGAATAGAAAACAGTTAACATTTAGATTAGAATAAAAGCATATTAGATTAGAGTAACAGCTTTACATGTGGTTTGTTTGGATTTAGACTTAGAGGTGCATTCCATTTGCTAACTTGGGTATGAAAAGCATGCCTTTACTGGGTTGGTATTCAGGGATTTTAGTAAATAGAACATTCTTTGCCATGCAGAGTGTTAGTTGCTAAAAGAGATGTGAATTAAGTGATGGGACACTTCTCAGTGGCAGCCAAGGGCAATGTGTGTAATCATAGAATTGTATAATCATTAGGGATTGGAAGGGACATATCCAGGCAGAGCTGGAACAATATGAGAAGAAACTTCTTCATGGTGAGGGTGACAGAGCACTGGAACGAGCTGCCCAGGGCAGGTTATGGAGTCTCCTTCTCTGGAGACGTTTAAAACCCACCTGGACATGTTCCTGTGCAACTTGGTCTAGGTGGTCCTGCTGTGGCAGGGGGATTGGACTAGATGATCTTTCGAGGTCC
>JAOXOE010000343.1:36698893-36715806 GCA_028565055.1 Phoeniculus purpureus | reverse complement strand
AATTAAAAGGGCGGAACCTCCTATGTTCCAGCTTACACCCACTGACCTATCATTAGATGACATTGAGAAGAACCTGGCTCCATCCTCCTGACACCCGCCCTTCACATATTTATAAACATTAATGAGGTATAAAAGCCATAATCAAAATCTTACAAGCAATGTTTTTCTACAAACAAGATAGCAAGGCACACAGTAGATTTTATTCCACTGTGATGTGATTTCAGGTTACAATTTTATAATAAGCTTCCTCATAGCAACTCTAAAAATATTTGAAATTATTAACTGCTTCAAAATTAAAAAAATAAAGTTGAGAAGGTTTATTTTAAGCTTTTCTTTAAAAGCTGTTGGACATACTGGAGTCACTGCTCATTACAAAGTAGTAAATAGCTGTTTCCACTCCTAGTAAAAAACTACAAGTTTGTTCCATTGTTTTGAAGATGCTATCACACATCCAACCTGACAAACATTTTCATTTATAGCGGTATCATTTTATGCATTAGAAGTCTTTGTCCTTGAAAAAAATCTGCTGATCTTTACTGCAGATGAGTGAGAAATTTTCCCTAATGCCTGAGCAGTTACACCATTCATCTTCTTCAGGGAGGAGACAACTTCCTAGCCAACGAATTTCCAAGACAAATTACACTAGGATCTACAGTATTGCTATTCTTAGTAAACAGACAGCTCCACTATCCCTTCTCTCAAGGGAACTGTGAATCACTGTGAAACTAAGAATAATTGAGTCCGTTTTTACTTCAGCTCTGTTCTGAGCAGCAAAGGCTGATGGACCTTATCACAGTAAACAAGAATTTAAAAAAACCAAACCAAAACAAACAGTGGAGTATTACACATCTGAAATTCTTTCAACACTACTCATCTTACCCTTCACAGTATGTAAACGCGAAAAAACACAAGCCCAAAACAGAAAGACTCAATGAGATAACTTTGCAGCTGAATGGGGAAAACAGAACAAAACCAAAGCACTTTTCTTCCTCCTAGTAAACACATCACAAAATGTCATCCAGAGTTCCACATTAATTGCTCCGGAGAGGAAAAGAATCAATGACAGCTCCTTGTTCTGACTGGAGGGATGCTCAAGAAGCTCTTCACTAAAGGACTTACTTTAGGACCTTCTGGTGGGCCTTTCCATTGGTGCTTACACCCTGGCAAACCAATGGTGCAACAAACTTTGAATCAGCAAACATGAGGACTGTTCATTCAGACATTCACAAACCTACTATTTTAATATACATTTTTTTAGTATAAATAAGTTACTTACCAAATTCTCCTAAAAATGACCTGAGTTACAGAAAAAAGGCAGATAATTAATACTAAAATATAGAAAGGCAACAGTGATGACTGTGTTAGGCGCAAAAAAAAGTCTTGGGAGGGTGCCTGAAGAGATTCTTGACAAAGGAGCCAATTCATTGTAAAATTCCTAGTAAGGCAAAAACATCCCATTAACAACAACAACAATACACCACAGATTAAGAAAAAACTACCCAGCAAAAAAACCGGTTTAACCTATTCATGTCATAGGAAACTATCTGAAATTAATCTCTGAAAAGTTCTTTTTTCTATCATTTGAAACTGGTCTCCAAGTACTCTTTAAAGTAACTGTCAGAAGCTTATCTTCCAAAAAAAGAATCTGTGATCCAAAGACAGCAGACTGCAAGTATTTCATATCACAAAACCCCAACCTCCCATACAACTCCATTATGGGAGCCACAAAGCACTTCATTGTCACAGTGGATTAAGATTTGAGAGATATTGAAGCAATAAGGTATGCTTGTCATTCCAAAAGAGGAGATGAAGAAGGGAAAGTGGTCATCTGAGATCACACACAAGCCTAAGTCACTGCCAAGAATAGAATCCTTAATGCTGAAAATCTAGTTCTGTAGCTGAATGTACTCAATCATTCTTCTTTCTCAATTAATGAGCAGAAAGATTATATACTCTGCCAAGAAGCATTATCAGCATGTATTCTCCACTGGAATTGGTGATGCACGTGATGATGTGAATGTATTCTTGTCTTACTTTGTTTTGCTTTCCTTTCTTTTCCTTTTACCCCAAGGGAAGACCAGAGAACCGAACCACTTTCAATTAGACTGCAGCAGTTTAAAGATTAACAGCTGGGCATGTCCAAACTGGCCTTAAAAAGCAGATATTGAAGCTCTTGTGCTGTAATTCCAACCCACAGTTGCACAATTTTCTAGGTGTAGTTGCACCCAGGTTTTCTCAATCATTGGCTTAATTGCAGATATTGATATCCTGGAAAGTAAGGTAGCAAGTCCCCACGGGAAAAAAACCCCCGTAATATCTGTAGCTGGATAGACAGAAATTCTGAATAGAAACAGTCTTTTCTTGACAGACACTGAAGAATGTGCATGTACACATGTAAAACGATGCATTTTAGGTAATGTCACTCCATCTTGTCTTCAGCAATTCCCCAATAATTTCAGTTATGTATGATGCCATTTTACACTTCTTCCCCTGAAAGGCTGTGAAGTCATTTTGTAAAAAGAGAAGTCCCAAATCCCGCACAGAACTGCAACTGTTGCCTTGGGTCCAGGAGGTCTCAGTCCTTATTAGTACTCCATTTGAAGCTTGCGAGAAAATCTGTAGCCGTGACTTGTAGACCAACATTCAACACTTTTGCAGACGTGGACAGTTTTTCTTAGATTCACAACAGTTTCCTTTGACTTTTCAGTCATCTCTTATCCTAACTTCTTCCAAAATGTTTGGGGGAGTGAGACGTTATTCTTACAAAACTAAAAATAAATCCCCAGCATCCAATTCTGTTTTGAGACAGGATTGATAGTGCATGATTCTTCTCAGAGCCCCTTCCTCTCCAGGCTATACAAAGTGAGTACCACCACCTTGACACTATTATCTTTGCTTTCAAGTCTTATTAGAAACACTAGGTAGGGTACAGAAAGCTTTTGTTCTTTAACATCAAAAGAAAACAAAAATCTGTGAAATGCTTTCACCCCAAGGCATGAAAAACATTGAGGTGCCTCAGAAACCTCAACATTCTGTATGTGCCTCTTTTTCTAATTAAAACTTAAGGCAATAAATAGTAACTTCCCCTATCTCCTCTATAAAATTCTCACAAGCCACTGAAATTTTAGACTTCTCAGAGCGTTTTCAGAAGTTCAGATACCCTAGAAGGTGTAAAGAGTTAAAAAACTTACTTAGTTGTGTTTAAGCCAAGTTTTACTTCAATGAACTTCAGCAAATGCTCGTTTTCTTTATGAGGAACAAACATCTGAAAATTAATTTAGCAGAGAAAAATCTTGTCATGTGCTGGAAGCAGTTTTTACTTCATGCAGATTACAAAATACAGAGAACTCTCTACAACTACTCAAGATTAAGTTAAAACTAACAAATTGGATTGAGTACAAATTACGGTAACAGTATAGTATCGTAAATCTTCACTTAAATCAAACTTGGGGGTTTCCTTGGGAATACCATTGCCTTAATTTCATTCATGAACCCCAACAAAGGAGGAAGTGAAAAGCTGTCATTAAGTGCCAAAAAACTACTAAATGGTGTAAAAAGGACCGTGAAAAGCAGACACAGACTGTGTTTGCCTCCACTAAAGAATAGGACTGCAGCCTAGCCAAAGCTACGAGCACCTGTAAACTTCACTTGAACTGTCTGAGCAACCAAAAATTCTGTGTACTCTCTACATAATTTAACTCGTGTTTCTCAAGGTAGGGTTTTATTTTCCTCAAGCTACAACAAGGCCAGTCAGTCTGAATGGCACAAGAAAACATTCAGATCTGAGCATTCTCTCAAACTTCTTGAACTACTTAATCTCTAAGTTGACGCTCTTAATTAACACAACCAGAGTGAATTTGGAGAGAGAGGAAAAGCACAATAAATTATGTAAAAGACTAGACCCAGCAAGAGGGAGCTGCTAATGAAAATACAAGGCCAGGTGAAAAAACTGATCATGTAACCTCAACTCTTAGCTGACCCCTACACAAGTGAGGGTCCGTACTCCTGTCTTCTACTCGAAATTTGATTGTAAATTAACATATACTCTGACACTTCTCATTCCAGTTCCCGGTAGCTAGTTCTTCTACACGCACAGGAATATTTTAATATTCAGTGTAGTTTGCAAAGCTCGTCTAAGTCACAATAAAAACATTTATGAAACAGTTAGTGTGATAAGAGAGTTTTTCTATACTATGCTTTAACCTCAACTCAAAAGGCCAAAACCTCAAGAAAAACAGAGCTCTTTGAGTTGTTACAGACTTTTTATATAGACACAAAATAACTCAATTTTTAGTATTTCAATTTGCTATTGATTCTCAAATCAATAAGATAAACAAAACTTCAAAAGATTTTTCTAAGATACCTCTGAAAAATTCAATTTAGATTTTGACAATTCAAATACCTTTTTACAGAGGAACCTTACCTTCAGCAAGAAGTTTAGTGTCACTGTTATCGTAAGTACTAAATAAATGTACATTATTTTCAGCAATCTTGATACAAACGTCCCTTTTTTCATATTCATCTGCAAAAATATTTTAAGAATGCCGTATCATTTGGAGTTCAGATTAAATAACAAAAACTACACTCAGAGTTAGAGGAAAGTCTAGTTACCTGAAGGCATTTAGAGAGCATTAAAGCTGCTACAAGACTCAGCAATGGTGACACTAGTAAGGCTGAATTTTCAAACTGCAAAAGGTAACCCAAGAAGAGAGAAGACAAGTAGATTTTGTATACTTCATGCACCTGTTGAAAGAACAAAGTAAAACATAATACAAAATTACAGTGGACGTATGTCCTGCTTTTCAGAGTAGCAGATAGCTCACTTTGCTCCTATCAGAGGATTAAGGGTTCTCTATCCTCTACCTCATGAATGTAGCAGGGTTTCATCTGCCTCTGGAAAGTATTTCACATGAAAATGATCCTGGCCAGCCTCAGTAACTAATGCACAATTACTTCACAAGAATTCTGCAAAAATGCCAAAAGTAGTAGCACTTTACAAGGTTTCTGCACTCTGTAACACCTCCCTGCAGCATGCAGCAGTAACCACAATGCAACAGCATGAATGCAGAATTCCTGTGAAAGGGCTGACAACCATAAACTATATGTTTCCCTTGCTCTTACAGCAACTTGTTCATTTAACCTGTCTCAGGAATATACAGACTGTTGCTGATACTTTCTGTCAGTTACTAATTGATAAGCAAATCCTATAAACCCTGATGCTCGATTCTTTAGACTTTTACCAAAACACTCATCTTCTCCCTTACATTGTAAGGACTCCTTTGGACTAAAATAAATCAAACATTTCCCACTGCTGAGGCACAGCAAAAAAGCCAAACAACTGAAAGAACAGATGATGATTATAGTTGCATGTGGTTTGAAACGCAAGTTAGGTCCAATACAACCAGATGACACGCATGTGCAAAGCAGCATGGATACCATTGCAACAGGCAGTGTAAAAAATGCCTTATTGCTGCGGCATTTCTAAGAACCATTTTGCAGAACTACTTTCTTGTATGTAAAAAATCCAGTTTGCCTTTAGCATCTATTTATTGGCTAAATCAGTACAAGGCAGGCTATTCAGGGTGAAAATGAGCCCCTTAACTGCATGAAGCCAACAGAGCAGGTTTTTGTAAGCACCATCCTGTGGATAGGGAAAAGAGGCAGCTAGGCCAAAAAGGATACATGACTGAGCGGCATTCATCACCCTTTCAGCTCTCCAAAGAGGTTTTGGGTCTCAGAAGCTTTGTTTAGCATCTGTCCCTTTTGTTAGGAAAACTGTCCCAAACACAGTAGTCCAAAACAGAGTGAATTTAAAACCATTTATGTTCTTACAATGGGCATGGCATGCACTTCAGCTGGACTCAGGATGCAAGATGCTCAAGGTATCACACACTCTGTGCCCTTTGGTGCTTCTACGCAGATTTTATGGCAGACATATCTGAGGCTACACTAAAGTCCCCAACTATCAGTAGGCTGAAGAGTTCTAATACCTTCTCTGTCTGTGCCAGGGAAAAACTGTCTAGCAGGAAAAGAGAAACAGCCTGGACAAAGAGGAGATAATGACTGTATTCCCACATCATCATGAAGGTGTATGTTGAAGCACTCACCAAAAGGTAACAAAACTTCTACAGAAAAACAGAAAAACAAAGAAAGGCATTAATTTCACACCTATGCATGAGAGTCACTATGTCACTGAGAAATCACAGTATCACAGAATCACAGAACATTAGGGATTGGAAGGCACCTCGAAAGATCATCTAGTCCAATCTCCCTGCCAGAGCAGGACCACCTAGACCAAGCTGCACAGGAACATATCCAAGTGGATTATTAAAACAGAAAATATGGCACTTCATTATTATTTTAGGAAATAATAAACAACACTGACTTCAGAAATATTTAACATGTTCTCAAATGGAAGAAAGTAATTACTGAAACATTCAAAAACATTTAAAGCCAATCTGAAGAAACAACTTTGACAAAAGGGGAAAGGAAGTTACCACCTTTTCTCTGAGTAACAGGAAGAACAACTAAGTAGTTCACATAGTGAGAAAAATTCTGCACGTTTATTTTAAAAGGCAGCACACAGCTCACTACCACACTGTTCTCACTGAACCCTCACGGGGGCATAACAGAGCAGGGCACAAGTAGCTTAGCAAAAACTGCAGGTGCCTAGGTGAAATCCAAGTGGCTGTTTTGAAAAGAGCAAACAACAAAACATCTACTGTTTTCTGCCTAGTAGGGCAATAGTGAGAAAGGTCACTAACCTAGAGCACAGTTCTCTACCAGCAACTATTCATTAAGAAATTAATTTTGCTTTACCTCAGCAGAACAATTTAGGTTTTTTTTTAAATAGCCCGTGAGAGCTGCTACTTGACATGCAAAATATGGCAAAGCCCAATTTTCCCTTGATGGTATGGAGTAATCAATTCTTGTAGTATCTGTCCTAGAATAAAATACAGACAAATAAAATGATTAGAATATTTACGGAATAAAAAGATCAAGGAAAGCCTAAATATCACTTCTAGTTACCGCTGTGGCCTTGCAAGCAATCTAGTCCTATATCAGGTATAAAGTAACACTGACACAATTTCACCAATGACCCAGGTCACAATTAAGTATCAGCACAGAAGGTACAATCTGCACTCATTTATTCAACTGATCTCCTTACTTGGTGGCTTTTGTAGGACTGAAGGCTAAAGCATCTGCCTCCAGCCTTTCCTGACGCACCAGAACACTATGTGAGCCGGACATATCATGCATTGCTTCTGTCAACCTGCACTCTTGGCCACCAGCAGTGCTAAACAGTCTTACTTTCATCGGCAGGGACTGCTGCTGTAACAGCAGCTTTTCACAATACAAAAAAATCCGATCACGGCTGAGAGAAAAGATTCTTTTTGGTTCTCAGACAATGTGTTTTAAGGAAGTGATTTATGCAGTTGAGCACAACATACTTAGAATCCAAAGTAGTGCTCCCTCATAGCAGCAGCAACAGCGGACACTTTGTCTACAGGGAAAAGTCTGCACAGCAAAACAAGAGATTAAAGACGGATGGGGAACATGCAGGGTCTTATCATGGATTGACTTGACAGGATCTGCACAATTAGAGCTGTAGGAGAAAGTTTTAAATGTGCTAAAAGTGACTTAGAAGCACAAGTTACACTTTCAAATGTGATCAAAGGTTTCAGTTTCAGAAGTATGTAGTCTTCTTTGTATCTGCTACTTTGTGTTTCTGAAAAGAAGCCTCAAGCTCCTTTATCATTTTATATGTGAAAGCACCACCTTTCATTTTTACCTCTAAAGCTTCTTACAGAGGCATGTTTGGAGATTTTTTAACTACTAGACCTTTCAATTTGTTAACACTGTTTAATCTTCTTTGTTGTTGGAAAAAATAGATTTATTCACCTTTCCATTGTTCACACCAGTTTGATGAACAGTATTTTTAGCTATTAATCAGATTCAGTCATGATGACTTCACATGCCCAAAAGATGCTTCCCAACAGTTCAATTTTAAAGGTACATTTCTAACATTTTGCTCCTCCATAGCTCTTTTCTTTCAAGTGCTCTCAGGTTCATAGAAAGTCCCAAAGCTACTTGGTAACAAGCCAGGAGCCCAGATACAAGTTCTTATTGCCGAGATGAGGTTCCCTATTACTGTGATGTTTCATAAAAGGAAGGAAAGAACATTTTCTTGCAAGTTAAATGTTTTAAAACACAAACAATTATGATCAGGATCATCTAAGAAGATTCCACTTTGTACAAAAAGAAAACAAAAAATCAAAGACTCTTTACAAGAAAAATGTACTTGGTCTTTTCCTTCTAAGCAACAGAACAAAAGTCTCGACACTTGGAGCCAGCCACAAAGAACTATTCTGTTTTATAGCAACTTGGGAAATTTGTTTCCCTTCTTCACCATCACAAAACCCAAAACCTTCCAAGGAATGTATCTGCAAAATGGACTGTGTGAGAGTACTGATGTATTCATATACATACAGTTAGTTCAACCGGCTGAGTGGATGGTTTGGACAACAGGAGGCCTTTCCATTAATAAAAGCATCATGTGAATCAGCCTCTCTGGGAAATGTTTTTTATTTGGCATAAAAGCTTGCTCTCACTGTGAGAACACGAAGTTTCATACAAAGCATTTCAGTCCATCTAGTACTTTAAAATGCCTTATTGACAAACTAGATTGTATAAAGATGTTTTTCTTACCTGTTAATAATGAACCATGCTACAGTCAGCATTCCTGCCAGCCAAGTCCCACTCATAACCCAACTGGTTACAAACAATGCAGTCACATAAATTCCCTGCAGTCCAAAAACTATACCAATGTAGAAATACACTGGTTCAATAACTTCCTGAAATCACAAATAAAAACGAAGAGACATAGCAGCAACTGAGCTGAAGCTGGAAATTATTACTATTTACTATTTGCATACTGCTAATGGTGTGCTAGGTGCTTTACAAACAGGTAAGAGATAGCCCCTATTTTAGGAAAGTATTGAGCATGCTTTTATTTTGGGCTCAGGGAGAACAAAGCAGTGTGAACTAAGAGCACACTTCAGGCTTCAGCTGCTAGTGCCATGATTTTTGTGTTTGCTGCAGCATGAATATTGCATGTGTGAGATTTAATAAGCCTACACTGCAGCAAGACATAAAGTTCATAGGACTACCAGAAGAAGTTATAGATGGGAGAAACTTGGAGAATTAGAAGATGTGGCTAAAGTGGTTCATAAATAAATAAGTAAATAATTTTAAAAATAAAGACAAATGAGAGAGCATACAAGCATGCAGCATAAGCACAACAAAGCCTGTACAGAGCAGAAAGAGACAAAAAGCTTACCTACAAGTGTTTTCCCCTTTTATCTACACAGGAATGGGCAGAGACAGGTACCACTATAACAGACCCTGAGGTAACTAACTCTCCTTTTTTCTAACGGATAGCATGGATACTCTTACACAAAATGCTTGGAAATGTGGAGGAGTATCAGACAGAGAAGTTAAGTGCATATGAACCCCCAAAACCCTATGTCAAAGACTGATCACAACTGAGGAGAACTGGGACCTGTGAGAAGCTTAGCTCAATTCATTCAACAAAAAGGCACATGTTTATCATATACAATATAGAAAGTCTCACCCGCACATACAAACACAAAGGAGGCACAGAAAGTAGGAGAAATACACATACTTTGCTACCAGATGCTTGATATAAAACACTGGCAATCAACTCTGGGTACAAAGTCATTTGCTGGACTGCATTTATCGTCTTCAGTGAAATGGTCTTATTGTTGTGTGTCAACTCATAAACACCTATAGACAAAAAAACCCAACATATTCTTAGAATGACTTATAACTGCTGTCTTGAAAGATGTTAAGGTGTACTCAAAGGTAGGGGAAAACAGATTTGATCATTATAGCCACTGATTGAACCACCACTCTAATTTTAAAGGAAGGAGACATTTCTGCATTCCATTCTACCGATTTTGCAACAAAGTTATCACTATTGTTTTGTCCACTCTTTGAATAGAAGGCCCAAAACTAAACAGCTGAAGTATCCTCTTTAGTAACAAACTGATGAAGCCCTGGAACCAGTTACCTACAGATGACCTCCACAGGAGGTTCTTAAGAAGACAAAGATCTCACAGGGTTAAGCAGGATGTATTAAACCTGCCTCCCCAAAGAGGACAGATATGATGGCCTCATTACCCTTTTCAGTCCCGCACTTCTGAGACTTCTAAGAATCACTCACTTAACACACTACGTCCTTGCACAAGATTGAAAGGAAACTGAAGCTGGCAGGCTTTAATTATAATATTACAGAGTGATGTATCCTTCAAGACTTGCCATCACTTGGGACAACAGAGCAAAGAAGCTAAATAATCTGAAACTGAGACAAAAAAGAACAATGCAACCGTTAAACAAGATAACTGCTTCCAGCCCTGAAGGCATCTTGGTGCATTGTCTGCAGCTGGTTCTTTGCAGGCCAAATCAGGTCTCACAAGATTTATAACCGAGTTCAGCACAGCTATTGTGCAGCTTTAAAAACTGGACGCCCCCATAATACCTAGTAGACACATGAGTCTACCTGTTTGCATCAACAGCATCCCTGAATGAAGCAGTTCATCCATTCACAGGTTGGGTAATCTCCCCAGAGATAATAAGGAACTGACTGTACCACAGAACTATTATATACTGCTGACAAGTTACATATCAGCTGGGAAACTATCTAACCAATAAAACTATACCTACAAAGTTTAGCTGGATTTGGATGAGGTTTCACAAGGGGAATGAACTAATTCAATGGCTGACTGCTGCCGGTTAGGGCTGTTTGCTCCCTTTTCTCTCCTGGAATTCTCATCTTTTCCTACTGGACTAGGTGCCCTTCCGAGCTCACTACACTGGCATGAATACATTCCCTCTTTCCACTGCTCTTGTTTCATGATGATTTAGGGACCTTGGATCAGTGAGCTTAGAGTCAGCGCAGGGCAGAGAGTAGAAATGCAAAGGAAGGGGAGACCACTGACACCTGGTTTGTGCCCCGTCTTGTTGGTTTCTGCCCTCACCACTCATGCTCATCAACACCTATTTATCATAGCTGGTAGGAGTAGAAACCTCTGACAGGATGCAGCATATCAATTCTTGACAGAAACTGTTCCATCTTCTGACAGAGGACAGAAAACTGTACTTTCCATCCTTTATTCCAGAATTAAATATAAATTATGCTTGCACAGCAAGCACACAGTCACACAGGAAAAAAAAATCCACAACGTCACACAGGAAAACCCAATTCTATACAGGGCAATATGAGAGTAGTATTAATCCTATTCCAGAGCACTGATCAAAGACAATCCACTGGAATACAGAGTAGTTAACTACTGTTATTTAGAAGGCACTGAAAAGTTAGGATGGCACACAGTTTTTTATTGATCTGACTGATACACCTACATAAGAGCACAAAATCAGTGTCCCCCATCTGTAGGAATAGAACTTTTCAAGGTTAATGAAACAAACAAGTTTTGTACCTCTTTCAAAGGAAGGAGCCTTTAGCAGTTCTTTATAGAATGAGTAATAAATGGCACTGTCACCCTGAAATGTAATTTCTCGTTCAAGTTCCTAGAAAAATAAATAAATATGTATTTTCACCTCTTGCAATCTCTACCCTTAGAAGACCATATATTTCAGATATTTCAGGCTTTGTAACACAGCACATGGTTATGACTCCGCTCTACATCTTCAAAGTACTCCTCAAAACATTAATCTTCACAGCATCACTGTCAGGTATATAATGCTATCTACGACTTAGGAAGCATGTTTGGAATCAGAGCAACTCAAATCCACATTGAAAGTCAGTGCAAAATCCACAAGTTCCTTCCCTATTCTCAAAGTTGAATTTCATTACTTTCCATACTTCCCAAAAGAACACAGTTCTTAACAGAAACAAACCAACCACACATTCATGGTGTTTAGCTTATGTAGCCTCGAGTTTGAAATGTTATTTCAGTGCTAAAGGATGGTATGGAAAAACATTACAAAAGCACAAGACAGGACTTCTTTTAATAGGAAAAACAATAAAACAGAGTAAGACGAGAAAGCAGAAAGAAAAAGAGACAAAGAGTAGAAGGACATGGGATTCTGTAAGCAAGCAGTTCCAATCTAACATGGATCAGCTTTGATTTCAAGGACACAATCTGGCTTTTGTTTTAGCAGTTTAACTTTTTATTTACCTGTCTGCTGGAAAACCAGAACTTCCGTTCATGATATGTTGAGAGGTACACAGCATACATCATTCCACTTGTGACTGCTGCCAGACAGCCAAAGAAAAGTTTTGCAAAACGCTGAATTAACAGATCTGAAAACAGATAGTGAAAAAGCTGAAATAGTCCATAGATTTAGAACCAAACAGTAAGCCTGATGTATGAATCCATTTCTGAACAGAAAGTAAACTTACTGGCATCAGATTTATCACACCATCAGCAGCACAGACACATTGAGAACTGGTTTGTTATTCCTGCCCTACAGAGTTTTCTTTCCCAGTTGTTACCATTGCTTCATAAGACTCTCAGAAAAAAGACTCAGACTACAAAGCAAATTTTCTCTCCATTCTAGTTAGCTTCATTTTCAAATGAATTTTAAGATGGAAAAGTGTTGTCTAAATAGAGTGAACTCTAGGCATTACCCAAAACACCACAAAGTTATTAAAGACATTAACAGTAGGATGTGGCAGTACCACAGTTAACATCAAAACAGAGGTACTTTATTCTTCATTCTGCTTTTAAATATAAGAGGAAGGAACTAATCTCAATTTCACCAAACACTTCAAAGGGTGTCTGCTTCACCTGCAGCTTCCTCAAGTTAACTTTTATGTTGAAAGTTTCTGGTAGCTCGGTGAGCATTTTCCTAAGTGACACCTGGTTTTAGTTGTTTCTTGAAAAGCTGTAAGGACTTTTTCTCCATTCCTGTGTCACTCCCATTATGCTATGCCTTTCAGCTAACCAAGCAAAAGAACATTCCAAGTGCAATTAAAATATTTACTTGTACACAAATAGTAACAACAGCAAGACTTTTAATCCCTCAGCCTCTCTTCGCAACCTGAAACAATCCAGGACTACCAGTTTACTCTGCAAGACATAAAAAGTCATTATTAAAGAATTCTGATGTGCATGTCTGCTTTTTCATGAAGCATTCAAAAACCTAATTCAAAATAAGTCTGCTATGAATTACTGTGCTACAAATATCCTCCCATAAAATGTAAAAGAATAATGAAAAAAAAAACCCCAAACTGTAGCTTACATTTTGGCGATCTTCCCAGCTTTGAGTTTTCTTTGTTTCTTTCCTCTGGAGCCATTTTGTCAGATTCCGCACAGTTTTGCCTCTTCCTCTGTCGCAGGTCTGCTGCCCCTGAAGACATTTTTTAAAGTTATTGCAATACAATACCAAAAACATCACACCATGAAAAGGTCACGCAGCAGCAGGCACCAGCCAGTTATTGCTACTGAATCAATCCCACAGCAGATATATTTGACAAAAAGAATCCATTAAGGTACATTTGCCTAACTAAACTAAAAATATAACAATGCAGAAACCAATTCCTATTAGAAAATCCAATAGTTTTCTCTTTAAGCCATACTCTAGAATAACACAGAACCCACACTGGAAGCTAGCTAGTTTATTCCATAGTGAAATTGCTAAGCAAATACAGACAGCAACAGATACACAGATCATTAGAGATTGGAAGGGACCTCCAGGGATCATCAAGTCCAACCCCTTGCTCAAGCAGGATCATAAAACCTAAGCCAAGTTACACAGAAACGCATCCAGAGGGATCTTAAAAGTCTCCAGAGAAGCAGACTCTACAACCTCCCTGGGCAACCCGTTCCAGTGCTCAGTAACACTTATAGTAATTTTTTCTCATATTGAGATACTGAAATCTCATATTGAGATAAGTTTACAGAGACAATGGGAGAAACTGGTGCCAATTCCATTCTTTTCTTATCCTGGTTTTACAGTGCTATAGGGCAGTAGTGCACCAGGCACATCACTGGAATACAAAAATGGAGCTACTCCATAACTTTGAAATCGAGCTGTTTCTCATATAGTGAACGGTTTTATAAAGTAAGTGTAACATTTTTCTGCTTCCAGATCTATTGGAGCTAAGCAGGTTTATGAACTTTTAGTCTAACATATAGTTTAAAAGCCTGGTGTATTAGGCCTGGTAGATCAAATCCTAAGACTGAGGGCTACTTTGGCTTCTCAGAATATTAGGGATTGGAAAGGACCTCAAAAGATCATCTAGTCCAATCCTCCTGCCACATCAGGACCACCTAGACCAATTCACACAGGAACATGTTCAGGCGGGTTTTAAACATCTCCAGAGAAGGAGACTCCACCACCCCCCTGGGCACCCCCTTCCAGTGCTCTGTCCCCCTCACTGGGAAGAAGTTCCTTCTCATATTTATGTGGAACCTCCTATGTTCCAGCTTACACCCATTGCCCCTTGTTATCTTTAAGTTTTTTTGTAAACAGCAGGAGTTTGAAGACCTGGCCCATTTATTTTACTGTCCCAAAAGTATCAAGGTTAATTGAGTGCATGTCTCCATACAAAAAGGTTCATTGCAAAAAGTCTGTTATAATTACTATATTAAAGATGACACAACTTAATGTCATTTCAGAAGTGTGATGAACTGTAACTCATGCTCCAGAATTTTCAGCTCCCCAGTTTGATCTACTGTCCAACATTGCTTAAAATTTTGTAATCACTCATTTCCTCTAGACTTAAACCACTTCCTTCATAAAGCCACTTGACTTCAAACTTGTGTCAATCTTCACATCTCACAATCAACCTTTGAATTTCTATTGTTGCGTATTACTTTAAGTATAAATCAGTCTACCTTTAATTCCCAGCTCTTGGATTAGATGAACCAGAGATAATAATAAACTGAAGTGGTGTCAGCCTGTATCAAGACATGTGTACTAGTGTGCTAAGAGGGTTTTCAAAGCAATTAAAAAGATATTCTGAGCATCTCAAGATTTCATTGATAACATTTTCCATCGAATGAATAGAAAATGTCTCTACCTTCTTAAACAACACAAGAATTGTTAAGATATTAAACATAACAAGGTTAGGTGTGTTCAGTATTACATTTATCGTTATGTCAATCCAAAACAAAATACACAGCAGCACCTCTTCATGTCATGTGTATGTTAATCAGCAACACAAACACTGACTGCACTGGAGTGCACTGTAACTAAAAATCACTTGTACTATGCAAAATAAAATGGGAGGAAAACCCTGAGATCATCAGAATCGGCAGACATGTGCTTCAAGAAACAACTGTCAGCTCTTTGCTGTTCTAGCCATGACTGAGGCAACAGCAAAGAGGATGCTGGAAAAAAGGAATTTCTTTTGCTTTTCTGGTGAAGGGAGCCATATGAGAAGGGTAACACACTTATAAAGACTAGTTAGCAGAAGTAATAGGAAAGTCCCAGAGAAAAAAAATTTACAATTCTAATTTTGAAACAACTACATCTCAGTCGGCAAATGATGTTCACCTCAGTTTTGAAGACTGCTCAACAGATTCCTTTTGTCAA
Source organism: Phoeniculus purpureus (assembly GCA_028565055.1). Classification (NCBI taxonomy): domain Eukaryota; kingdom Metazoa; phylum Chordata; class Aves; order Bucerotiformes; family Phoeniculidae; genus Phoeniculus; species Phoeniculus purpureus. Next base: position 36,700,221 of record JAOXOE010000343.1, on the reverse strand, counting down.
ACCATTAACAAAGATCCACATATGCTACTTGGCATTTCATTTGCAACTGACCCAAACAAGAAAAATGCTGTTTGCACTTCTAGGAATCCTTTCATAAAGATAAATCAAAGTCAAAATGACAAGTAAAAGTAATCTAGGATTTTGAACTTGATGGCACAGCCTCTAGTACCTATAGTACATAGTACCTATGTAGTACCTCTCTAACCAGCATGCAATATTTTATTCTAGATTGCTTCCTAGTTTCCAGTATGTTTTCACTTCTGGCTCAGACAACATGAATTTTACTGAGTTTTGTGAATCTACTGCAGGAGAGCATAGCACATTGCTCCCATGTGCCACTACAATAATCCAGTTTCAACTGCAAATTGAATGCTGTCTGCAATTATTGTCCTCTCCTTCAAAGAAGGATTGGATAGAGCATTCAGAGAAGGGGCACAAGGATGATCAAAGCTGTGCAACGGCTCCCAACACGGAACAAGGAAGGAAATTGAGGATATCTCAGTCTAGAAAAGAGGGTTACCAAAAGAAACAAGCGACAGGTCTACAAGCTAGTGAAGAACACGAATAGGCTGAATAGAGAGCAGTGATTCACATTTTCTAATACTGGAACAAGAAGCTATCAAACAAATCCAGTGAGTCAGGCTGGAACCAGCTCATGGCACACCACCTTCATACAGCCCACTCCTTCCAAAAAATGTTCTGTATGTGAAATCTTTACAGATTCTGTGATTCTAGAAAAAGGGTCAGATTTGTGGAGCAAGCAGTCCAAGACACTGAAATACGCTGAAGCCACATGCAGCACTGAGCCCTGCTGCAATATGCAGTGGGACAGCATCGCAAGTGCTCGGTTTGCTCTTGCACTTCTGCGGGTGCCGACTTCCCCCAGAAAACGAACTGCCTTCTCCCGGTACCCCCTCAAGAGGGGTGAGGGGTGAGCGCAGCAGAGCCCTGGGCAAAGACGAGTGCGGGAGGGGCTCGAAGTAAAATGAAAGGGGAAACAGACTAAACCAAACAAGGAAACGAAAGTGATGCCCAAGGAAATACACCTTCACAGAGACATTCCCAGAGCCGGTGGCTGCAGCCGCGGGCTGCTCTACACACCGACAGTGCCGAGCCAGGCACAGACCCCAAGTTCTGGGCCCCCTTCAGCTTCTCCCCAGAGCGGGCACGAAGAGGCCTCGGCAGTGGGGCCCACCGCACAGGGGTCGCTCTGGCCTGGATCAGCCCTGCTAACGGTGGGATCGGCGGGGCCTCACACATAACCCTGGCCTCAGCGCGCAGAGAAGCGGCCCCGGCCCCGATCCCGGCCCGGCCCCCCTCACCTTCCT
>JAOXOE010000343.1:36680996-36698363 GCA_028565055.1 Phoeniculus purpureus | reverse complement strand
CTGTCACCCTCACTGGGAAGAAGTTCCTCCTCATATTGATGTGGAACCTCCTATGTTCCAGCTTACACCCACTGCCCCTCATCCTATCATTAGATGACACTGAGAAGAGTCTGGCTCTGCACTTTTCTTGTGCAACTGGAGTTCTGTAGTGCTGCTCCAGCATGGGGAACATCCCACACTTTGAATTTGGTAGAACTATGAATGCACATAAAGTTATTTACGGGCACAACTCTACAGACAGCAGAGAAGTGAAAAATCAGCCGGTTCATTTGACTTCCGTCTTTTTTCCACATCTTCTGTGGAAAAAATGGCACGTTTGAGGGTGGGAGAACCAAAACCTATCTACTTTATACAAGATTTTTTTTTCTCCTGGAATGCATATGCTGAAATAATTTTTAGAGTAATGTTGAAAATGCTGTTACTGCTCTGCTTCAGTCTTCCAGAGTGCTTTCTGTAACTAATATGATATGGAATTTACTTCATTTGACAGCTTATTATGTGCCGTTCACTGTACTGTAACACATTGTAATGAATAAATGTGGAGATGTCGTGTTCTTTTTCCAGGCTTCTCTGTACAAGCACGCATCACATATCTGCACAATGCCGTTCATTCTCTGCTCACCTGTTTCCAAGCCCCACAGACAGAACTTTCCATTTTGCTTACAAGCTGCAATAATGATGATTTGCAGTTTAACAATCTATCTTTCTCTCTTGCAGAGAGAGAATGTTGGGAGTGTTTCAGAGAGTGAGTCTTGGGAGGCAAGCAGACACAGATGTACCTTAGTGTAAAGCTTTAACACTGGCCATATTTGTCATTGCTCAAAAGTAAAGCGTCTGTGTGTTTGATTATTTTACACACAAAGCAAGTTACAGGTTTTTGTACCTTAAGGATCCCGTGCCTTATCAAGTCTGTAAAGTTTGGTTTCAGTGATCACACAATGACTGCAGATATTTCATCCTGTCTTCTGATTTCAGCCTTTTATGGGGTTAATATTTTGGCTTCTAATTTACGGTTCTGCAATATCAGTATCTCAAGGTTTTGCTGAATTCTTTCAGACCCTTCCCTTCCTAAAGCTTTATCTGTTCTACAACGTATGTAGAAACAGATAGAACCTTCTGGATTTCTCCACCTATTTATTTCTCTTCCTAAGTTCTCTCAGTACAACTTCCAGTGCTTTTGACTGCTTTGGCTCCTTGCTTGGGATATAAGTGAGTCAGATTCTGTTGTCACTGTTTCATTGTAAAACTTGGTTAATAGCCATTGAATCAATGGAGCTGATTCAGGTTTGTGCACTGACACTGAGCTGGGGATGCAGGAACATTCTTGAGCTCTGTTCCCTCTTTATGTCAGTCCTGTGGTGGTAAATCTGTGCTTTGATTTCTACTGGGGCCAAAACAGAAGACACTGTTGATGTGATGACCACAACCATCTTCCTTGTCTTCTGCACTGCCTTTTGTATTTACTGTGTCTTCAGTTATGCATTTTGCAATACTGCCCTTGAAGGAGCATGGGGTTTAGCACATTCATTTTCTTTACCTCCTCTCGTCACTCCTGATGCTTCCCTGTAATCCAGAGCTAACACGTAAGTCAGCCTGTCTAGATTTGCATGATGCTGTCCAGCCTCTCGTCCTGTCTGCTTTCTCTTCCATTTCCCTCTAAAAATCCCATCATCTTCTCCATCCCCTTTTTGTACTACCTTAAATAATTCCTCACCCTTTGTGTTTTCACCGTCCAAAAATGCATTGATCCTTATCACCCTTGCCTTTATCTGACCTGTAATTTTCCATATTAGTTTCCTGCTTTTCATCTTTCCTCAGAAGAGGAGCCACGTCAGCTGACTAATTGCTGTATTGCTGTTCCAGCTCAAAGCAACATATCAGTACTAAAGTCAGGGTAAAAAGATTACAGGGGAAAACCTTTGTTTGTTTGTTTGTTTGTCTTTTCAACACACACCTCCTTGTGATGTGACTTGCTTTCTCTACCACTTCCCTCTCTCTGCTCTTGCTCTAGTTCTTGTTTGTGCTGTAAATGAAGCTCCCTAGGGCAGGAGCCTGACCCTTGCGTTTGTAAAGCACGCAGCATATTGTGGGCCTGGCCAGAAATAGCTGTAAGAGAGCGTAACTGGCCAACAGCAGCCTTGCCCTCCACCTGGCCTCTGCTCTTTGAAGGGCCTGGGTGCTCTACCATTGCCTCTGTTCTTTCCTGAGCTCCTTTTCTCTCCTGGAGCTGTCTCTGACTTTTGTCCAAGGATAAAGCCCTCTGAGTTGGATGAGTCACAGCTCAGCACTTCCTTTGACTCACACTTTGCCACCTAGGACATTGGTCAGCTCTTACTAAACTGCAATTTGGGGTTTTTTTTACTGCTTATGACGCCATGGCTTGCAGCTCACATCTCTGATTTCACTGTCACTTGTTTTTCTGTGCTCCGTCAAAACTGTTATATCCCTCTTTCAGGGAGAAAAAGGGTTTGATACCCTTTGGTTTTTTAACAGTCCCCTGCAAGTTTCAGAGCCTGGAGGCTCTCTTGTCTCGGGGCTGGCTGTTGGGGCTGCATTTCTGAGGAAGGTGCTGCCTCACTGCAGCCTGCCCTGCCAACACGGAAAGGCTGCCTGGCCCCTTGCCCACCCTGTGCAGCATCCTCGCTGATCATCAGCTGCTTGGCCATGAGCAGCAGCAGCACAGCCCCCCAGCCCCGGCTCCTGCTGGCATCCGGGCTGTCACTTGTGCGATGACAGCGCAGTTGGTGGCATTGCACAGGTGATGATGATGACGATGAGAGCTTAGCAAACACTTCAGCTGGAGCAAAACAAGCACTAGAATCCAGGTCACTTCCCAGGCAGCGTGTTGTCCCTGCAGGGCAGGGCTGGCATGACTGGAAGTCACTGAAGCCCTGTCCCTGGCACTGACATCAACAGGAATGACTGATCACATCCAGGAAATAGCTCTTGGAGTACCGTGCTGGCCTTTTTTTAGATAAGTATTTTTCAGAGAAGTGGTGCAATGGAATCTTTCATGTATTTGTGCCTTAGTGTCTTGCTAAATACTTGTTGGACACAACTTCCCCTCCCAGCACAGTGACTCCCACCCTTAGCCCCATGTTTTTGTCTGGCCACATTATTGCTGGCAGAAGAAAGGGCGGTTATTGCTTTTGATTGGTTTCCAGCTTTAATCTGGAAACCTTTAATCCAGTAAGGAGTTTGGCCTGATCCTTGAAGATTATAAATCAGGAGTACAATTCATAGCCCTAACACTAAGCAGACACTAGATCCTGTCTCAAGATTTGGAGTTATTAAAACGTCTTGGACCAAAGCAGCCCTCTGCAGCTGATGCTGTTTTTCAGAGGACTGAGTAGATACAGGCTCCACGATGGGTAAAACACCCTCCAGTCAGGCAGACTGGCTATTACCAACCTACCAAACCGAAGTCTACTAGATTTTAGATAGATCATAGAATCGTAGGTTCATTAGGGATTGGAAGGGACCTCGAAAGACCAAGACAGCAGCAAAAAACATGAATGAAACTACATGGCACTCTTAAAGTAGGGTGCTACTTCCGTTTGGGTTGTTGATTCTCATCAGAAAATCCCATCTATAATTTTTGGAGAAGCAAATGTAAGCCAGGCAGTTTGTTATAGAGAGGTGTGATTCCTCTAGGAAGGGGAATTCAGTTCCCCGAGCTTTTCTTGACTCTCAGCTGCCATTGCCAGGCTTTGTCTTAATTCCCAGAATGGATGTTCCCCAAGCCTGGGGTTGTCTGAATGAAACTGCTGCATTTGGAATTACCTCTTTTACTGGCACCAACGCTGGTCCATTGGTATGACGCAAGGGGCATTATGAAAAACCACAGCACAAATAGATCTAACGTGCACCCAGGACACACATCACCATCTAATTCTGTGTAACTATACAGTTACATAAATGCTCCTCGCGGGGAATCACCAGTGACGGCAGCAAGCTTTGCCTATCATGTTTGGGCTGGTTAAAGCACTGATTCATCGTACTTTGAATAGTTTGTTTCCGCCCTGTTGTACGGTAACTGGATTGCAGCCAGCAATTTCAATAGTACTTACAGAAGATGAGAGATTGATCCAGTGATAACACTGAAGAAGAGGACTGATTTACCCCACATGTCAAAGCCCATGACACTATTAGAGTATCACTAACGTGTTTGCAAGACAACTCTTCCCAACATATGCATTTCTATCAGCTGATTTGTTTCTTTTGTTCCTTCTCCATCTGTATTCTCCCCATCCTTTAATTTATATCACTCACCTTCAACAAATTTTGCAGTTGCCTATTTCTTCTTGAGCCATCCCACCCTCCAATACGCATCAGGGTGGTCCATCCCCAGGTACAGAAAGCAGCACAACTGTGTTGCTGCAGCGCTCACCTCTGCTTCCAGCAGAAGTTGGGTAACTTCTGGTATCACTTGGGGTGCTCTTGATTACCTGTTTGGCTCAATATGAATGTGCTTAGATGGAGAGGGGAGCAAAAGGGAGCAGTGCCATGAGACAGAGGAGCTGCCTAGGCAGGGATCTCACCTGATTCATTCAAATGGGAACTCTGGAAGAGATGCCCATAGTGATTTTTTAAAGCACAGTGTGATCCTCAGAGGAAAGGCACTACTTAGTACAAGATCTTTATTACTTGTGGTATTACTGTTAGAGTTGTAGCAGCTGCAACTGTGATATCTTATTGCAATGCTTGCACGAAAAGCAAATATACACTGGCAGGTGGCGGGAAGGAAGAAAAGCTGTGGGTTTACTTCAAGAGAAAAGTGGCTAAACTTGACATTTAATCTGAATACACTCATCTCAAAACCAAAGCAGGTTCTTTGCTTCCTTGTAAATCTTTCTGGTCATTTTTCAGTTGATGACTCAAGCGCTTTCTACGCAGGTTAAACAGACAGCCTGGACGGTAGGTGGATGAGATCCATCATTAATGAGCAGTCTATGAAGAGAAAATTTATGGAGAGTTGAGATGAGCAAACGTTCAACATGATGTTGTTGCATATTGCTAGTGAAAGTTCCAAATGTTTATGTGGTTTCTGTGATGGGAGAATCTGGGGAAACCAGGCTCGGTGGATGAGCTTTGTTGGTCACGCTGCTTCTTCCTGTATACATCATGCTAGAGTCACTGGTTAAATGGCCCTCCCAGCTTTTTATGTAACTCTGACTTTACAGGTGAAGAGTTTGGTCCTGCCCAAGGAATTGCAAAGAGGATGATGTTTGTTGACAGAGGCAGGTAAAACCTTCCTCTTTGGTGAGCCGAGTTGTCAACAACATGACCAAGACAGGAATTGACAGGAAAGTTAGGCTTAGTCCTTGAACTTATCATATTTGGCAGAGATGGGAAGGAATGAAGCTTGAGGAGACAGAGGGACAAAGCTGGATGCCCTCCCGGAGAGAAAGTCTGCTTGAATCACTTGGTCATGGACTAGCTCGTTTCGTTCACAGAAAACATGGTCTCAAGAGAGACTGCAGTGTCCATCTCGCTGACGTCAGGGGCAGCCGCTGAGAAGCAGCAGTCACACAACCACTCCCTGGAATATACTTCAGGAGGGAAAAACGAATTGCTGTGGGGGCCCAGATAGCTCCAATGAATTCAAAGACTGCCGCGAATATCGCTGAAATTTCTCTGGTGGGTTTTGTCCGCTGGATTTGATTCATAAATTAAAGCCAAGGATAGATGGTGACTGTTCGAAATGCCAGTTAGTTTTACCCTGAAACAATTTCTCGTATGCTGAAGTTTAAATTTTCATTAGTTCAAAGAACGGACATTTTCTGTGTGGTTCATGTCTTCCAGATGTGCAGGACTGCAAATCAATAGCCAGTAAATTGCAATAAATTTTCCTTTAGACACTTTATGGCCCGGGCAAAGAGTACCTATATAAATGGGGAGAAAACTGATAGGCTGCTAGAAAATGAGTGTGCCTGCCTTTCCTTGGAAAGGTTAATGGAAGTACCGGCCTGTGGGTATTACATTTGCTTGTGGAGTTTTCTTCCCTCCTCCTCCTCCTCCTCCTCCTCCCCCCAGTTTTTGCAGTCGGCATTTGGAGAACACCAGACTAAACCTCCAGGCTGCTGCGTGTGTCACGTAACTGCTGGACTGGATGGAGGGGTGAGAGGATTATGAGACCAGTCCTGAGAGATTCTGGCTGCTGTTTGTGCCCGCAGTAGGGAGCAGTGGAGGGAATTCGGGGTCTTCTGAGAGCAGAGGCTAAATTAAGGCAGGCTCTGGCATGCGCAGTGGAGGGAAGTGCGATTTGATAGTGATGTTGGGGCTCCAAGGTGAGTGAGTGCCACCTACACCACTCCCAGGAGGTTCCTGTTTCTCGGCAATGTTATGGCAACAGGCTGCAACCTAGATATTAGTTGTACTTTTCCATTTGCTTTGTCATTGTGGTTGGTAGCTTTTACTCTGAAACAAAAACATAATAATATGTGGTAATACAGTCGTATTAACATGAACTTGCATTTTCAGTGTCTCAGAAGAAGTGGGCAGTGTTCTGGCACAAACACACTTGCCATTCTGCCCAGACTTGACTGCAGTGAGCAGTTCCTGCCCTATTTCCATCGTTACAAAGAGAGGACTCTCAGCAGCGATAACAAATAGCATTTTTCTTTCGGATTAAACGTAAAGGACTCATCACTTGCTGGCCAGGTTTGAGGGTAAATAACCCAGGAAAGCAAATTCAGGCATAGAAATGTCTCTGCTTCTGCAGCACTGCCCAATGAACACTTCTTGCCTTGTGAAACATTCAGCGATAGGGGGGATATTTTCCTTCAATGGACCCTGCTGAACAGGCATGTGTCAGAAGGCTTATTTATGGCTCACGTGTGCATAAGATGCTGCTTTCCTGTTAGCCAGCACAGTACTGCACTCATTTGACCTCATCCCTACAAGACTGGGCTCTTTATTACTGTAATGAATCTTTGCTTCTCCTTCCCTGCACCTGGGGGATTTACAGGTGCTCACGCCAAGAAGCTGTCCCCTTGCTGGGCAATATATGCTCTGGGGTATGTGGGCGTCGATTTCACATGGGAACTAGGGAAGATGGAAGAAATTGGTCACCAGGCTTTTCTGACCCTTGTTACGTCAGCCTTTGGGAACACAGTATGTCAACCAAGACAGACTTGCCCTGTGAAATAGGTCGTTAGCACTGATAAAGCTTCCATAGAAGTTCAGAATCAGGCTAGGACCGGCTGAAACACTGAAGTAATCTGGGAGTTTGAAACGACAGTATTTATCCACAGCCAAGGTCAGAGGGGAGAAGGGCAGGGCAGCTTTTCTCACTTAACAAACAATATGGCCCATATGATGCCAACCCTTGTGGCAGAACTTTGACCTTCTCTGAATCCTCATTAGCCCTCAAATTGCCACTTGATTTGTATTAAATTGATCAGTGCATAATGCAGTCGGTCCTGAGGTCTTCTCAAGTTTGTTTCCAAATAGCACCAGCCATTGTCACATCTGATCTGGTGCCACTTGGCAGTGATGGTGGTGAACCCCTTGATCTTTACTGTTGTTTACATATTGGTTACTTAAAATGAGAGACAGAGTAGTATTTCTGTCCCATTCTCCTTCACTGGAGATGTTTAAAACCCCCCTGGATGTGTTCCTGTGCAACTTGTTCTAGGTGATCTTGCTGTGGCAGGGGGGTTGGACTAGATGATCTTTTGAGGTCCCTTCCAGTCCCTAATGTTGTGTGATTCTTTTTTTTTTCTATTTCCAACTTAATATTAGATGAATCACCAGTTTACCAATCTCAAAAGCTTTGATTTTGATCAAGCAGAAGCCAACACTCTCACCTTGACCTGCAGCACCCTTCATGTATTGTTAATGCGCGTCCTTTCCAAGGCACAGCATTTCCCTGTGCACAGGTACTGTGTGTAAATACAGAGTTTGGTTCTGATTTACTCCACACAGCACCACAGAGTTAAAGAGCTTTTACAGTGCATGTATATTAAACATAGTTTCTCTGGAAAGTTAATGTTTAACGATCTAGAGACTACCTAGAATTTTTTACTGTGTAGATTATCAGTCACAATCATTCTTTGCTGTGTGACCTCAGAGTTTATTTGCTTGTGTAACACAATAAAAACCACCCACAAATGAGTCTTTGCAGTGGTTCTGCTTCTCATGACTTCTACGGGTTTATATTTAGGTTTTGCTTTCACCTCATGTTCCAGAAGCCTTAGGAGGAATCTCATTTATCCTTCTGTTTTGCTGTGGTTGGGTTTTTGTTTAAATAAAAAAGCAAATTTCCAACTTGCATGGTTAGATAAAAATTTGGAAAGACTCAAAGCCATGAAGGTGGATGTGACCCATATGTGCTACTCTTGTCACCTCTAAGTTAGTCCAGTCTAAGTTAACCTCTAAGTTAACCTCTAAGTTAGACCTGAGGTTTGTTCATGCATGGGAGCTCCATGCTATGCTGTAATTTATGAAACCTGTGTTGCCGCACGAGTAAGCAAAGGAACAACCATCGCAGTCTGCGTTTGGAGGAGAGGAGGCAGGTTATTTCCATGAAGGCTGTGTGGCTGTTTTAACCGTGGAGAAGTGAAATAAGGATGCAGACATCAAGAAATAGAACAGATGAAGGGAATGTGGGCTGAAACAGGCTTTATTTTCCTTTTGCAGTGTGCTTCAGCAGCTAGTAACTTTAATGCAGAACCCACCTAGGCTTTCTGGATAAGGATGCTCAGGGTTTGTCAGCCAGAGATGTACTGGCCAGTACCAGTGTGGGGTTGTTCTATGTGTGTTCCAGTCTCACTCCAGCGAAGATACTGGTACAGCAGCAAGCATCCCATTGTGCACAGAAGGGACGTTTAAATCCTCTGATCCCATCCAAGGAATCAGTAGCTGCTTTGTTATTGGAAAGAAGAAAATGAAACTATAATATTGAAGCGGTAAATTAAAAGCCCACTGCTGATGCAGGTTTCACGAGCAAGGTTATTAAGAGCATTAGTATGCATATTAGAAGTAATTAAAAACAAGCACACAGGAAGAATGCCAGGTGAGAGCAGGCAGGTTGGAGGAGAATTCTCCATTCAATTACACAAGTGCAGACGAATATCTTGTACATCAATCCACGGTCATTTCCACGGGTGAAGTGACAGTCATGCTGTTCATAAGTAGCTTACCCGTGAGCACTGAAAACCAACACACCGGCATGCCATTTACAGTAACAAGAAGACAAATATGAAATGGAAAACAAAACCAGCTTGCCGGTCTGTCTGTTCTCAGCAGTGCCCTGGCCCTGGCCATGAGTTATTCCTCTCAGACAATGCGGTAATTTGCTGAAGTCTTTGCAGGGCTGGGTCTGGTCTGATTTTTTTCCTGAGTAATGTCTTAATTGGTCAGTTGCTTGAAGATATTTGTCTGAGCAGCCTTCTTTGATGCTGTTGATGTTCTTTCAAATGCTGTTTACAGTTATATTTGCTTCATTAAGTAACTTCTTCCAAGTATGCATAGTGGTTCCTATTTTCTCTACATGAATTTGTGAGTGTTCTGCGAATAATTAGAGAATAACTTCTCATTTCATGTGATGTTTAGAAATTCTCTATTCCTTGTATTTTATTGCTAAGCTCTAAAATGCATCATTGTGCTTGCTCCTGACTGGAAAACAGAGAGTTTTTAAAACCCAGTATGATCAACAATGTTCTTTTGATTAAAATAAGTGAAGGGTTTAGAAGAATTTTCAATAAGTGTTTTCCAGAAGTATTTTAACATCTATAAATTGTCCAACTAGTCAAATAGAAAATGACTCATCGAGCCCACTAGGAAAACAGAAATCCATCTTGTTTGCCCAAATGCCAGCCAATCTTTTAATCCTCTTCAGATTAGTTTCCTGGTGTCAAATTGATATGTCAAGGTGCTGCAGTACCTGCCAGAGCAAATAAGTTACTAACTAAGCCGAGCCCTATAGAGCTTCTGCATTCCGTCAGGTGCCATGAGGAGCCTCAAGTGGTCTGTGCTGATGGGGGGAACTAAGGCCATGTGAAATGCCAAGCTCCTTAGCTCACCTGCTGCAGCGTGAGTCCTGCTACAGGAATCGATTCGACGTGTCTCTCTCACTAGGTCAGAGCGAGTCTGCAGTGTCTTGGCACACGGTGTGCCAGGGTATCGCATGTATCACAGGAGCTGAAGACACGATTGGGTTCAAAGGCAAACCCTGGAAAGTTAAGAAATGCCAGAATTAAGGACGCTTACTCAACTGCTATTTGTGTCCCGGTGGCAAATGATTTATGATACAATCTGTAGCCACATGTTCACCCAGCGCTGTCTCGCCCCCCTCCAGCGCCCAGCAGGAGCAGTTTGTTTTCTCTGCAGTGAGTGTGTTTACTGTACACTCTTCAGGCGCTGCTTTGCAAACACTGCTGTTGTGGGTTTTGCTAAATGGCCATATCACTGGAGTAGCTCAGAAAAACAGAACGTCAGGGAGGCCCTGGCACTTCCCAGCTGCAGTTGCAGTAACACTCCAAAGCAGGAGGAGGGGGAGAATTTCACTCATGCAAGGGAGTGGAGAAAAACCAAGGGCAACACACTCAAGGGCTATCACTGTGAAGCCCACCTGACTCATCAGCGAGATTTAGTGTCCTGTGCAGACATTCCATCTCCATCTGCAGTTCCTTGTCCCTGTGTAAAGCTCCTCTTCCTCCTTCCCACGGTTTATCCTGCAAAAATCCTATACTTTAGCTCCTAAACTTCCCGCAGCTCTGCATTCAAATTGGGTTACTTCTTCTTCATGGCTGGATTGACAGGTTGTGTGAGGGACCTAAAATCTGTTTGCCCTTAGTTCTGGCATCTAGCCCACGCTGCACTTCCCACCTGTAACTGCAGGTACAGCCAGAGCCACCCTGTGCTGCAGCACCGAGGCGTTTGAGTGTGATGTACGGGCATCTCCGCTGGGCACGTGTTGATGCATTTTTCTCCCAGAGAATACAATTTACCCAATTTCTCTAGTTTTCCTATGAAATTGCAAAAAGTAGATCATGCAACAGAAATAAGCAGTCTGTCATGACAGACTGCTTTGTATAGAGACGTAAGGCTTCCTCAAAGAAAAAGTCGCCGGTGTCTTATTTTAGCACAGGCAAAGTGGTGTCTTTTCCTCTGGCCTCACAGCTGGACACAGCTGCACCGATCTGCCTGGAGTTTTCTGCAGTAATTCAGCAGGAAACAGAGATTAGGAATGAAAAATTTCAGTTCAAGTTTGACAAAATCATAAGAAACAGTGAACGAGGCTCCTAATGGGAAATGCTGGAGACCTTAATAACAGCTGCTGTCAGCAGCTCTGCTTATAATAAGCTGTGAAAACTGATGGCGTTCATTTTAAAATCATTTTCACATTTAAATTTTGATGGAACTCATTGGTCAGACACTGTATGCAGGTCAGATAAAGCAAGTAGTGTTGCTAAGTCATCAGCAGTCCTGCAGGAATATTTCAGGCAATTTTGCATTGCCTTGGCATTGAAGAGAAGTTGGGGTTTGTGCCTATCGTAGCTGCAGATTTGGGGTGCCGAGGTCTATTCTGCTGCATGATCATGTAAATGCCTCACTCAGAATGGCCCCTAGTGCTGCCCCATGTGTGACACAAACCCATGATACACACTTGCCCTTTTCAGAGACCGGTCGCCAGATCATGAGGCGGCTTGGGCTTTCTCAGGATGCTGGTCGGTGAGGTGCTGGTTAGGAAGCCCTAAGTACCCCAGCTAGCGTGACTGATGGGTACTTTTGATTGCAGTGTGTGGCAAATCTGACCTTCTCTTCAGTGTTTGGAGGAGGGTTATAAACTATTAGGAAGTGACCTCAACAGTCGAGTATATCATGTTCTTTCATTCAACTCACTTACTGCATTTACAACATCTCCCCATTATCATTTAGACTTTTACAACCTTTAATGACCCTTCTGTCATAGCAGCAATAACCAATAAATCCCCTCTGGCATTTAGTGCCCTGTCTCTGATACATAAAAGCCCCAATTTATAACATCTCGTGAATGCTGAAGATTGTTTTTCAAAGTGTTACAAAAATAAAAGCTCTGGTAAAGGGCTTGTTCTTGTGGCTCACTCAGCATCAGCCCCAAGTGAAACTCACCCACAACTCTGTGGACTGGATGCTGTGTGGCAGAGAGAAGCCAGAAGGCCAAATTGCCTTCCTTGTGGGGAGGTGTCTCATCCCATGCCTATGTCCTGCCAGAACTAGTCGTGTCCTTAGCTGCCAGGAGACGTTTCAGGCACATTCAGCCTGAGGAGAGAGGACACTGCTGTTGGTGCCAGCAGCCATCACAGACACGAGACTTGACATCGTCTACTCAGAAGGCAGGTAATTGAAATCAGCTTGCTGGGCTTTGTCTGAAAATGGCAGAGAGAAGCAGGCACCACGAGGAGAGGCTTTGCAAGAATCACACACACAGAATCACAGAACATTAGGGATTGGAAGAGACCTCGAAAGATCATCTAGTCCAATCCCCCTGCCAGAGCAGGATCCCCTAGACCAAGTTGCACAGGAACTTATCCAGGCAGGTTTTAAACATCTCCAGAGAAGGAGACTCCACAAACCCCTTGGGCAGCCCCTTCCAGTACTCTGTCACCCTCACTGTGAAGAAGTTCCTTCTGATATTTATATGGAACCTCCTCTGTTCCAGCTTACACCCATTGTCCCTTGTCCTATCATTAGACGACCTTCATCCCAGGAAAGGTGATGGAACAATTTATCCTAGACGCTATCTCCAGGCACATCAAGGGCAGGAGGGTCGTTAGGGACAGTCAACATGGCTTCACGAAGGGGAGGTCATGCTTGGCCAACCTGATAGCCTTCATCCCACCCTACCGAGAGAGACATCAACAAGGCACATGTTCTCAGTTGCCCTCCTCCCTTTGGTACAGGTGGAGGTGCACCCCTGGCTGACAACAGCCACACAACTTCAAAACAGCTAAGATTACATGTTGTGAATCTCTAAGTCTTCATTTACAGTGACAACAGCATAACTTTGACGTTCTCTCTCTGTTACCACATGCATGGACCAGACTTCAATGATACCTTGTCTACTCATCCTTGTAATTTTTACCCAACACCCAGCAATGTACTTGTACCATCATTTGTCATTAGCACATTTAAAAGTGTGCCTTGTCTTGATTTACCTGCAGGTACAGCACATGCAGCCATGAGACCCTTCTAGAAAGGAAGAGGATTTCTGCTCCTCACTTGCTGAAACCCTTCCATGCACTTCCAAACTCCTGCATCCAGAACATGGCAAGTTAGTCCTTAGGAATTGTCTCAAACTGAGCTGTTAATGAAGGCAGCCCAGGGATGTCTGTGTGTTCCTGGCAATGGTTTCAGATTTGCTAACCCTATTTCTAGAACCGGACTTGGACTTGGTTCCAAGCCCAGTGCCAGGAAGACCTAACGTCAGCAGATTTTGGACAGCCCTGTAGATATTTCTGTGTGGTGTAAAGATGTCCAGGCTAAGGTCTAAGTGAGCTACTGTCAGAGCTGGAGGTGGTGGTGCGACTCTGCAGCCCAGCTTATTAGCCTTGATGAGAAATGGCCTATTTTGATCTGGTCAGAGATCTTGGTTGGGGCAGTAGCTTTATTCCTGATGTGAGCTAGCTCAAGCGTCTCTGTGCCATGTGAAGACTATTTCAGTGCCAGTGCATCCAGGTCTGTGCTGCAGAGAGCAGGTGTACTCAGTTCATCTTTTTTCTCATCTCCTTGGCTGCCCATTCATTGCTGTACTCAGGTCCTCTCACTAACCAACTCTTTCCTTTTTCTCCTGGTTCCTGCTGACCCTCCTCCTCCTCTGCCAACCTACAGACCAAAAAGGTCCCTAAAGAACGTCTCATTAATATAATTTCTTAGTTAAGTCATTCCTGTGGACTATTTCCAATTAGACTAGCACATCTCCCCATCCACTCAATGCAACTGGTCCGGTACCTGCGCTCCGCCGCCGAGGCTGACGTGGCCTGACACACATCACTGAGTCACAGGATATTAAGAGAGAGGGGACAGGATTATTGGCGTGCTGCCACCGAGATCAGATTGGATTTCTTGTTCAACCGCTGAAACACGCGGCTGCCTAACGAAGGTTCGTGCGGGCTTGATATAGTCCTTACGCAAAGCTGGACCGCCTGAAAACAACCACCGGGGGCTTGGCCATGTAAGGAGACCTTCCCTGGGTACATTGTCCTGGTGGGTTTTGGAAGGAGACACACCGGACAGGGCTGCGCAGGATGGGGCTGGTGACAAGAGCTGTGCTGCCCTGCCCCTCTTTCTGGAGCTGAAGTCACATCAACACCCTCCTACTGCCTGGCGATGCTGGCCCACTGTGAGAGCCGGTACAGGCAGACTGGCTTCGCCTGCCAGCCCACACGTGGCCTCAGGTACTCCGACTGCGGTGATTTCTTGTTTTGATTTGTGGTTCTCTGCCCACTGATCCTCTTGTTTCTAAGTTTGAGGAAATACGAAGGAACACTGGGCTGCAGGTTATCACTGATGACTAATTCTGTTGCATATTCTTCTCCCTCTTTTGAGTACTGAAACATCAAAGGGTGCGAAACACAGCCACCGTCTTTGCCAGGAGACATCAGTTCTGCCTTTTTGTTCTTTTTCCTGGGGAAAAAAGCCTGCTGACATCATCTGCCCTGTTCAGGATCTTTGCAATTGGCTTCCATCCTTTTTGGGCTCCTCCTTCCCTTCCCTCCTCTTCCCTCATCCCACACCCCATACCGAGGGGTAACCAGGGAAACCAGGAACCATGGCAACCCAAAGCAGCGTAATTTGTCTCCAAGGGGAAAAAAAAAAGCATAAAAAATCCCTTTAATGTTCATACCAGGCAACTGGGTCCAAGGAAGCAAAACTCCTCTTCGGAGCAGAGAAGCAACGAGCTTGCTTCCTCTCCACTGTGGCTACTGGTGCTGCAAACCCAGCGGTTCCTCATCTCCTTACTTTGCTCCACCTGGCCAAAGTCCTTGATTCCTTGTGCCCCTGCAAAGCTGATGTGGCAGCAGGGCATCAGTTTCCATCAGCATGGTGATCCTGCCCCACCAAGAGCAATCAGACATGCTAGGACAGCTATTCCTGCAGCACCCTGCTCCCTGTCAGTATCACAGGGACTTGGTTGTCCCTTCACGAGGTACTTTGCCATTCGGAACACATTCCTTAACAGAACATAGGGAAATGATTTCACTGCCAACCTGAGACAGAGCTCGAGCACAGAAAGGCTTAGAGCCCACTTTCCCAGGGAGGAGCAAACTGGTGCTTTCCGCAGCTCTGGACATCTTCTTGTTGCAAAAGGAGTCCTTGGTGGGGGAATGGAAAGAGACTCTTCCCAGTCCCACTGTGTCATTCACCCCCAGGTTCCAAACTCTCCGGATAAGGCACGAGGCTTTGCCCTGCCGGGTAAGCCCGAGGACAGAGAAGCCCAGAACACAGAACTTGTGTTTTTATTACTATTTACTGTAAAGTAATGATGACGTCGGGGTGGTTCTGTCGTCACTGCCTCTCCAAAACCAGGGAAGGGAGGGCAGCTAGGAAGGGACAAACATCACGGCTCCCTTCACTCTCTCCCCACCCCCCCAACTTTCCCTTTTCCCCCCAAATAGTGTGACACTGCCCCACTGCTTCTCAGTGCCCATCAGCAGGGTTGTGCGTGGGGAGAGGAGGCGAGGGCTCTGCTACCCTGCCCAGGAACTCAGCTCTTACTCTACGTTCCCTCAATGCATAGCCAGGCCAGTCTCCTCGGTGGAGAATAAGACAGTGATATCCCAGACATTCGGAAACCCCACAATCACTCCTCCTCCTCCAAAGGGATGCGGCAAGTCCTGTTCTTGCTGGGGAACGGGAGGCTTGGGCTACCAGCTGTGGAAATGCCAGGCAGTGCTGCCTGACGCTGCCCGCAAAGGAGTGACGGTCAGGTTTCGCTGCTGTGAAGCAATGCAAGAAACAAACTGCTCGACTTTCAGCTTATTTCCAAAACAAAACACTGGCTGTGAGTTGCCTCCTTTAGGAGAAGAACAATGGCAGTGGTCATAAATCGTACGCGTTTATTGTTGAGTTTGCAGATGGGTGAGCGCTGAGCGATGCTTGGGAAGAAAACAAACAAACCCTGTCAAGCAGCTATTTTTATAGGATAGTTTTGTGTTGAAATTTCTATAAGCTGGCAACAGAGTCACCACGAGACCTTTCATACAGATAAGAACATGCCAAGATCTTCAGGAAACATCTTGCGTGTTTAATTTTTTACTTACAAAACCAGGAGGAGGGAGGGGAACGGGGGCTCAGGGGAATGTTTGCAGACATACAGCATCTGCTCTGTGAGGCACCGAAGACTTTTTATTCTGTGGATGTAAACGGGACTCCTGTTAAACCTGCCCCTTGCTAAGTTCAAACCTGGAGTAGCTCCACGTCAGACCGTGCACCTGGTTTGCTCGCAGGCTGGGTTGTGACCAGGCAGAGCAAGCAAAGTTCACAGACCTTAAGGACCAGTCTGGGATATCTCACCTCTGAGGTCCTTGAGCCTGTTGAGAGAAGTCCGGCTCGCCAGCCTCTCCAAGCACAGTCATTGTGAAGACAAGTCAAAACTCTGCTGCTCATGTTGTCCGTACCTCCTGCACCCCTGCCAGCACCCAAACAAGTTCTGCTCACGAGAAACACAGAGCCAAGAGGACATCTGCTGCCTCCATGACTGCAGCTCCAGGCCCTGTCCCCCGGGAACTTACTTCTTGATCAGTGTTTGTGGTTTGTGTTTAGTGTCTAGGAAGAGTCTGGACTTCCTTAGACTCCATGCTATGCCATGAAAGTGTGTCTGTGTGTGTGCAGGCACGGCACATCCCTAAAATCTGTGAATAAAACGATGAGGAAAACATCTTAGAATTAAATGTTGTCTCTTAAAGAGGATTTTATGCTATAAAAAAAAACCTTAGATCCCTCAAATCTGTCCCAGACAGTTTCTGGTTACTAACACATGTCCAAATTCCAATTATTAGAGTTGTAATGTTGAAAACTGTCACTTGTTCTGCCTTCAGAGGGGAGGAAAGGGTTACCCACTCCGCAAGCACAGAAATCTAAGACGAGAGCTCTATAACTGGCTCTGTGATGTGAGCATGAAATAGTAATGTCTCAAAACTAAACTATTTAAGCAGCTCCAGTTTCTGTGTTAATTTAACTTCGCCGTGTTTGTAACCAAAGGGACAGCTGCTTCCTGAGGAGCCTTTCTTAAGGCTTATAAGGTTTAACTAGTTTTGTGTTGAGATTGTTGAGGTCGTCTTGATGCATTTATTTCATGTTGATTTCACAGAATCACAGAACATCAGGGATTGGAAGGGACCTCGAAAGATCATCCAGTCCAATCCCCCTGCCACAGCA
>JAOXOE010000343.1:36636567-36680896 GCA_028565055.1 Phoeniculus purpureus | reverse complement strand
TACCTATCCTATCTATCCTATCCATCCTATCTATCCTATCCATCCTATCTATCTATCTATCCATCCTATCTATCTATCCATCCTATCTATCTATCTATCCATCCTATCTATCCAATCTATCTATCTATCTGCTGTACCCCTAGCAGTAAAGAAACCACATGGCACTTCTCTTACCTCAGCCGGGGAGTTTTCACATCTATTGTAAAGAGGTCAGAGAGAATGGTAAAAAGTCAAACGTGCCGGCGATAATAAACCTGGCAGAGGAGTTGGGAAAATTGTAGGTTATTTGCCACTGTTAGTTGTCGGTTTTGTTTCCAGACATCTGTGTAAGGAGAACCATTAATTAACTTCATCCAGCAGCGATCTGTGAACACGCGTATTATGAACTGCTTGTTGGTAATAGGTCACTCTGCCAAGAAAAGAGCACGTTTCAGTAGCATTCACTGACAAGGAAGAAGGAGCGGATGCCTAGAGCAGGTCATTCTCGTAGGGGCTTACCCTTTCCTTCTTGTTCCAAACTGTTGCCTTCCTCTTTGTCACTAAACAAACAAAAGGGCTATCGTCATCGCATCTGGTTCCGCAGGACGCAATTGCCACTGAAATGTATGTTGTCTTTTTCCAGTCCTTTCTTCAATGATTTTAGTTCATAATCTTATTCTAGGGAACAAATCCATCTTAATAGATAGCTCTAGTAGATGACACTCATAGATAGTCAATGAGCATTTCCTTACAGTGCACACGCAGAAAGCTAGACAGCAAATTGATGTGCACAACATCTTTGCAGTGAAAAGTGTCCGCAGCTCTTCTGGCTTGGAGAGTTTTCCATCCTTTCCCTTTCTCTTTCCCTTTGCCTATTCCCTTTCTCTTTCCCTTTCCTTTGGCTTGCTGTTCTACAATGCTTTTTACTAAATGCAGTTACGACTAAGTCTGGGAATAGAACCATAGAATAGTTTCAGCTGGAATAGACCTTCAGGATCATCAAGTCCAACCTTTTTCTAACCCTAGCAGCACCACTAAACCCTGTCTCCCAGTGCAACATCTACCCGTCTCTTAAACACCTCCAGGGATGGGGACTCAAAGCGCTCCCTGGGTGGGTTGTTCCATTGCCCGACAGCCCTTTCAGGAAAGAAATCCCTCCTGACATCCAATGTGAACCTCCCCTGACACAGCTTCTGGCCATTTCCCCTCATCCTATCACTGGCCACTGGGCAGAACAGACCAACCCCTGCCTCTCTACACCCTCCTTTCAAGCAGCTGTAGAGAGCGAGAAGGTCCCCCCTCAATCTCCTCTTCGCCAGGCTAAACAACAACAGTTGGCTGGGGTGGATCAGACAGGATGTTCTGATGCAGCCATTGAGTTCAAACTCCTTGTATGTGTTTCTCAGTGTCTCACTATTGGTATTATCAAAGTTTGCTCTCAAGTTACTACGTCAGGTATCTGACTTTACGGCTTCTTTCCTGTTGCTTTAATTCCTGATTAGGCTTTAGCAAGGAATGGGACGCATCTTGCCAACAGAGTCACTTTATCTTTATTATTGCTATCCACATTGCAAATGATTTCATTAACATTCTCATCACAAAACCCAAGTTAATTATCTGATAAGAGACAAATTTCTTCAGATACATCTTGAGGTATTTGATTTGCCTTATTTATATTCTCAGGAGGCAACTTTATCTCACTTGCTAGCGATGAGCATAAGCAAATCATGATTCTGCTCATTACTTCATCCTGAATGAGATTCTTTTTGGAGTCCTTGTAACATGGGATCCTTGTTTGTTGTCTTTTCCCTTTGTTTCACTGGTTTCCTTGTGACATGGGATCATTAGTTGTGTAACTGGACTGTGGCTTCTGAGAGGCACCATACGTTCTGTTCTTGCCTATGGAAAACAGATTCTAAGTTGTTTAAAATGCAGCTTCTCTTCAGCAATGTATTAAATTGGAAGCCATATCTGGGTAGTAATTTAAAACAGACCCCCAAACTAATTTAAATAGATATTTGCTGTGAATTCTTTTTAAACGACGATCTCCACATCTATCATGGTTAGAGGTTAGGATAAGAAGTGATTGTGTTGATGTCCTCTGCAAGATGGAAATAAATCTTTATAGAATCACAGAACATTAGGGATTGGAAGGGACCTCAGAAGATCATCCAGTCCAATCCCTCTGCCACAGCAGGATCACGTAGACCAAGTTGCACAGGAACATGTCCAGGTGGGTTTTAAACATCTCCAGAGAAGGAGACTCCACAACCCCCCTGGGCAGCCCCTTCCAAGGCTCTGTCACCCTCACCGTGGAATTCCTTCTCATATTGATGCAGAACCTCCTCTGTTCCGGCTCACACCCATTGCCCCTTGTTCTATCATTGGATGCTACTGAGCAGAGCCTGGCTCCATCCTCCTAACACTCAGCCTTCACATATTTATCAACATTAATAGGGACACTCCCTCAGTCTCCTGTTCTCCAAGCTCAAGAGACCCAGCTCCCTCAGCCTTTCCTCATCATGGAGGTGCTCCACTCCTTCATTACCCCTGTGGCTCTGTGCTGGACTCTCTCCAACAGTTCTGTGTCCTTCTGGAACTGAGGGGCCCAAAACTGGAGTTCTCACATGGCCTCAGCATTCAAGAGTTGTCCTCATTACCTGCTAATGGCTTCATTTTTTTCCAGGAAGCATTTGATATTTTACTGATGGAGCCAGAAGAACCATCACGAGGATGGGTAAGGGCACACACGCAGTGTTTGTCATTTTAATATCGTCTCGGAATACTCCATGATTCTGTAATGTCTGTCACGCTCGGCTCGAGTCCTGTTGCTAATGAACTGCCTGGGGCTCTGCGTAGCAAATACATTCTTTCACAGGCTAAACCAAAGCAGAGGAACCATATGGCACAGTTTAGACATTTTAGATGTCTTGCCTGAGGCGCTGGGAGGTTGCTGTGGCAAAATGTGATGTTTGACTCGCACTTGCAAGCCAGAAAGGGTTTGGAATTTCTGGTTTGTGGCTCCTCCTTCTTGACTTTGCTTTTGTCTGTGGTTCAGAGATGGTGGCCATGGTGCTAAGTGAGGCACGGTGGCCATCTTGCCCTGGGAATGTGGTGAAGAGAGAGAGAGAGATGGGGGTACCACAAGCAACAGCAGAAGGAAGGTCTGAGTTCCATTATTTGATGAAATTGAGAGTTCTCCCCTTGTTTGTGGCCATAGGACTCATTGTGCTGGACCAATGTAAGACTGATGTGGAAGCACATGGAAGAGGGAACTGAACCTTAAATGCCTGCTGATGCTGTGGGATGTGTGCGTGGACTGAATGGACTCCATGTTTCCTCAAGGAGCAGGAACTGCTCTAAGTCTCTTCTCTTTGAGGGGCTGGAGACTGTCCCAGTTCTGTAAGAGCGTGTGATTAATCTCTGTATGTCTTTGCGTGGGGTTTTTACGTGGGATCAAATCTTTGAGAGGGTTTTTCTGTGGGGTGAATTAAATGCATCTGGTTGGTTTTTTTCCCCCTAATTGAGTTAGTTTTTTTGTTTTTGCCTGCAATTTATAAGTGGTTTCCAGACCCTCCTTGTTTTGTTTTTGTTTCAGCCCATTAGTTCATTCACTGAATTAATTGGTTAATTTTATCTCTGGTTAAACCCTTGACACCATACAATGAATTCCACTCTTGTTATGTTCTAAAAAGAAGTGCCACTGCTTTTCTATGATAGTTGTAAGATGTTTTTGAAACCACACAGCTTAAGTGATAGCAGCCATCAGCCACAACCCAAGCATGAGGCTGCATGGGAACCAGGCACATGTGGAATAGATGTGCTGGAGCTTTGGACTGTTTTGTAAAAACACATTTATACAAAGACCATGAAACCTGAGAGACAGCAGAGCAAAGTACACTGTGAAAGTAAGTTCAGGAAAACCTGGAGAGAGGTTTCTGGGCTGAGTGCTGACCAGAAAGGTGTAAGAGTGAGTTGTCCTGCAGAACAACCCTTTCCATGGAAGGAAGAATGAGACTTTTAATGTCCTTTGTAATAACCAGATAGGATCTTCTCACTGAGTCTCCATCTCTGGAGACATTTAAAACCCACCTGGGTATGTTCCTGTGCAACTTGGTCTAGGTGATCCTGCTCTGGCAGGGAGATTGGACTAGATGAGGTCCAATTCAAGGTCCCTAATGTTATGTGATTCTGTGACTGACTCCTTCAGTTATTTTCCCTTTACACTAGAAAAGCCATGCAAGTAGCAAAATGTTTTGGCTAACTGGTGAAATCAAAAAGGCAGAAAATAATAATAATAATACCCCCCCAAATAATCTAGAATCTCTTCAAGCCTATGCAAACTGCATAGGATTAAATAATAATAATAGTAATCATAATAATACCCCCCCAACAATCTAGAATCTCTTCAAGCCTATGCAAACTGCATAGGATTAATTACACTTTTATAGGGAATAATTAATCTCTGAGGACTCCTATCAAAGTCTGACTTGCATCCCACAAGTATGATTGAGGGACAGGGAAGTGGAAGTCCCCAAAACCAAGATTACAGTTTTCGTTCCTCGGGAGACCTGGAAATAAACCCAAAATGTGGCAGTGGCACCTAGACTTGGCAATTAGATTCAGTTATCTAAAGGGATGTCGATTTATTTTAACTTTCTATTTTGAAAAGATGGGTTTTCAGCAGGAGTAGGTGTTATAGCAGTGCTGTGAATCCAGAGAAAAGGTACCTGATGTTCTTGTCAAAATCAATGTGGGAAGGAAAGGGGCAGCCAGCAGTAGGGGAACAACTTTTAATGGACTTCTCGGAGAAGCTGGATGTATTTGCATTTATGGGGTCAGATCAAACTCACCTAAAGATGATGAAAAAATCATCTAATATGACCGCAAAGCTGCTGTCTGTGAAACATTGCGGTGCTCTGGGCGACATCCCTGATGACCGTAAGAAGGCTGATGTTGCTCCAATCTGTTAGAAAGACAATGAGCAGGACGTAGGCAACAGTTAGCACGGTCAGTCTTCAGGTCAGGCAACGTATCTGCTTGCCACTCATTTTCAAACAAGGATTTTAAAAGTCAGGATGACAAGTGGAAAAATCAGTGTGAGTTCATGGAGGGCAAATCATACTTGAGCAACAAGACTGCCTTTGATTAAGGTCTAGCTGCTTGTATGGAGGTAGAACCAGGCAAACAGTGTCTGTGGAACCACAGCTGTGGCGGACCTGGCCCTGTGCTGGCAATATTCCCTCTCAGAATCACAGAATTACTGAGGCTGGAAAAGACCTCCAAGATCACCGAGCCCATGACCTAACATCACCACAGTCAGCTAGACAGGGCACTAAGTGCCACAGCCAGTCTGTCCTTAAACACCTCCAGGGGTGGGGACTCCACCACCTCCCTGGGCAGTCCATTCCAGTGTCTGATCACACTTTCCATGAGGAAGTCGTTCCTAACCTCCAACCTAAGCTTCCCCTGGTGCAGCTTCAGGCTTCTCTGAGCAGGAGGTATGGTCTGAGCGCTCCGGAGGGCTCTTCCACCCATTGTTTCTATGTTTCTATGTTCCACCATTGTTTCTATGGTTTTGTGGACTGCAGTAAATCAGACCCTGGACTGCAAATGAGGAGCTGTCAGAATGTGCCTACATGTACTTCTGTATGAAGAGAGGCTGTCCCCTAACGTTCAGAGCATAAACCAACCTTCTCTAATTGACCTGAGAGAGAGAGAGAGGGTTTATAATCAGGAAAGACACTGTAACTGGTCAGCAATATCCAAATCCATGGAGACCTGAGCAAATATTTGTATTTCCAATGTCTGAAAAAAAATTGCAGCTTCAAACAGCATCCAGCTGTGGTAGTGAGGGTCTCAGAACATCTCCCTAACTTGTGTTTTATAGCAGCTTGTGTTGCTCAGGCAGGTGCAGTTTGGAACCGGGTGGCTGGGCAGGGTCTGATGGGGGCCGTGTGCTGCTCTGACAGGTCTCACTCGGAGTGGATGGCGGATGCCATACGTTACTCTTCTGGTACTGTGTGATGTGAGAGTTTGAAGCTGGGAGGTCCAGATTCCATACTGAAGCTTTCAGTCCACAACTCAGGAAGGACTGGTGCATCCAGCTGGCTGCAGAGCTGACAGTTCCGCAGTATGCTTGGACAGCCCTCACTTTGGCTTAAGCTGTTTCAGGCGATCTAAGAAACTTGTGGAGCACCAAGAATTTTACAGCATTGAGGAAAGCCAAGCATGTTGCACCAGCCTCACAGCGTCACAGAATAACCCTGGTTGGAAAGGACCTCCTGGATCACCAAGTCCAATCATACCCACAACAAAAAACCCTAAATAGCTGAATACCTAATCACCTGATTGATGGACAAACACAAACTAAGCCCCTCCATGCCTGCCTCTATAGCAGGTCTATGCGTCTCTTAAACACCTCCAGGGATGGTGACTCAACCCTAACCCTGGGAAGGCCATTCCAGTGCCCAACCGCTCCTTCTGTAAAGAATTTCTTCCTAATATCCAACACAAACCTCCCCTGCCTCAACTTCTGACCATTTCCCCTGGTTCTGTCATTAGTTACTGAGGAGAAGAGGCCAACATCCGCCTCTCTACAACCTCATTTCAGGTCGTTGTAGAGGGCAATGAGGTCCCTCCTCAGACTCCTCCAAATTAAACCCGCCCAGCTCCTTCAGCCTCTCCTCATACAACTTGTCCTCTAAATGCCTCACGAGCTGGGTAACTCTGCTCTGGACACTCTAAAGATCATCTAGTCCAATCCCCCTGCCAGAGCAGGACCACCTAGACCAAGTTGCACAGGAACACGGCCAGGCGGGTTATGTCCCTAGCACTGAGGAAACACTGATCCAGCACATGGAAGCCCTTGTGCTCTCTGCTGGTGAGTGCAGCATAGCGTGAGGATCCGCGAGCTTCGTGGACAACGAGTGCTGAGTTCCTTTGGGTGAATATTTGCTACAGAAACCTGAATCCAAGAGCTGAAGGCGCCCAGTTGGGAAAAGTACAGGCAGAAATAGTCTCCTATTTCTGGCTGCCGCTTAAACAGGCAAAAAGCTTGTTTACCTAATCTGAATATTTGACCTTTCTGCTTTTTGGAAATGGTATTTTCTTCCTCTTAATTATGTGGAAGGAGCACTTCCCTTCAGAGCTCTGATGGCCTTCTCTATAAATAGCTGCTCACATCACAGAACCTCACACTGAAACCTTCAGCAAAGTCAGCATCCCTAGGACATTTTGAGCCCGAGATAGGAACCGCGCGGAGTTTAATCATTAATCACCAGCCTTTAATTAATAGCTCTGGGCTTTGAACAAAAGGCGCTCACTGCAAGGCTGTTGAGGGGCCCTGAACTCTTCAGTGTGCTTTCATTCAGGGGACCTGGTGGCCTTCCAAAGGGGGCTGCTGGAGCAGCCTTTTCCTTGTGGGAAGGATCCTGCTTTGCAGGAAGAGCAGATGTTCATGGCCTGATCTCCATTTTCACAACTGTCCCATTGGCTGGCTTCAGGCTTGGGCTGTCTCGACACGGGGATGCTGCCAGCTCCCCAGGTTGGGCAGGGACGTAGAGCATCTCCAGAGCCCTGTTGCCTTCATCAGGTGAAGCGGGTTTAGACCAGAAGGAGGAGGAAAGTTGCTCCAGACTTGGAAAATTTTATAGGGGAGCTTTCAAAACGGAGCACTGGGGAGAGAAAGAAAACTTTGCTATAAAAGTGGACTCAGCCAGCGTTGTTCTGAATCCCTGCTGCTGTGATTGAAGAGATGTGTTTTCAATAGAGGCTTCTCCTATTTGTAGTCTGGCTTTGCCGCAGTAAAAACTAAAGGGCAGATTCTCAGCTGATATAAAGTGGCTCCACTGGAGTTAATGGAGCCATGCTGGTTTGTACCAGCTGAGGGATCTGGCTCACGCCGCCGCATTCGATACCCCCATTATATGGCCGTGATTACGATACTAATTTAGTGAAATGGCTTCGTGGTGCAATAAAACCAACCCAGAGGATGGAAGATGAAAGGGCTGCCTCTCCAACCGACCTGGTGTTGCTCAACAAAATGGTTTCATTTATTTTCTTTTTTGTCAGAGAACACTCTCGGACAAAACTTCTTACAGCAAATGTATCTGCTCTGACCCAACTTACCCTGGTGAAGGCTTCTTGGCTTCAGCAGCCTGCCTGCCTGTACGCAGCCAACACCTACTCCGTGTGTGTGTACTCATAGCTTGCTCAGTGGCCGTGGGTCAGGGCGTGCTGAGACTTCTGCGAGCAAATTAATTGGATCTCATCGCTCTCTACAGCTATCTGAAAGGACACTGTAGAGATGTTGGTGCCGGGCTCTTCTCACAGGTCATTAGGGATAGAAGCAGAAGGAAGGGCTTCAGGCTTCAACAGGGGAGGGTTAGACTGGACAGCAAGAAATTCTTCCCGGAGAGAGTGGTCAGGCACTGGAATGGGCTGCCCAGGGTGATGGTTGGGCCCCCATCCCTGGATGAGTTTAAAAGTTGCTTAGATGTGGTGTTGGGGGATGTGGTTTAGGGGTGACCTTGTAGAGTAGGGTTGATGGTTGGACTCGGTGATCCCAAGGGTCTTTTCCAACCTGAATGATTCTGTGATCTTTAAAGGACAGGGGTGAAACTGTGGAGTGTTTGAAGTCCAGAGGTAACTTTGACTTCTGAAAAATAGGAGTTACTGTAATAGCAGGTAGAACATTGATCCTTTTATTCATGTCTAGTTCTACCCAATGTGTCTGCATCGGACGAAAGAGCCAGTGAAGTTGCACAAAGCTGTCTCCTTCCCTGTCACAAGGGTGAATGCCGTGCTGGTGGTTTTCCTCGTGGTCAGCTCTTCTTGTGGTCGGTAAGTAGCACAAGATGCTGGGCTTGAGGGGTGGGGAGTGTGATAACCTGTGCTGTCTTATTCCTTGGAGCTGTTCAGCACCAGAGGGAATAAAAAGACACAAAGGAAGGACTAAATAAAGGCAGATGGATGCATAGCTTGATGCCTAGGATGAAACGTTTTGATCGCTATAGCACTGCTGAACGGTACACAGGGGTTTTTCTGTGCCAGGACAGATTTTTACAGGGACGTTGCTAAATGGAGGCAGTAAATTCAAGGGACCATGAATAGAAGCTTTTGGCTAAAAGCTGAAATGCTGTTACTCTTTATTGGGCCCTTTAACTTCACTTGGAACAGGATAGTATATTTTACTTCTAAGGTCCTTAGAAGTTGAAGGCTCTGTATGTAGCAGGTCTCATTCGGCTCCCTGGGAGCTGAGACCCTGTGGAGCAGAAGGCTAAAGCTGCGGTTGACCTGTCAAGGTGGACAGGAACCAGCCCAGCTTTCCTGGGTGAAGGTGGAACACAACAAGGTCCCACCCATGGGTTAAGGAGAGCTGTGAGAAGCGCTGAGCCATTGCAAAATTATCAGTTCACTTTCAAGAGCGAGAAAAGCCGAAGGAACCCACATGTGTGTTTCAAAGGAAGAGAAAAACCCAATGTCCAGTGTCCTGAATTAGCCCGTTGAGCTGAATGTCTCTTCCAGACCTGAGCTGGTGCCCTAGCAGCACTCATAGGGATGCTGATAGAAAGCAGTGGTTTTCCTGTCTCAACACTTTGAAACGATCTAAACCATTCCCAGTTTTGACCCTTCTAGGGACATGACCAAGTCTTAATCTATTTATCACTTGCACTTCTTGTGAGGAAAAACATTGGACTGCTCAGAAGAAGCAAAATTTTCTTGCTACTATCTAGTTGCAACCCCAGGGAGGTTTGTGGAGTCTCCTTCTTTGGAGATGTTTAAAACCCACCTGGACATGTTCCTGTATGACTGGATCTAGGGGATCCTGCTGTGGCAGGGGTGATCTTTCGAGGTCCCTTCCAATCCCTAATGTTTTGTGACTCTCTGTCCCCAGTGTAGGAGTCATTCTCGATACTGGGATGTTCAGTGTGTGGCTGACAGACAGCAAGCCCCTAGTAACAGCAGGATTTGGCCGCCTTTAGCATCCACACTCTTCTCTTTCAGGTCTCGATGAAAAATCAGAGATTCTTGTAGCTGGCACAGGCTGCCCTCGATGGCTGCTCAAAGGTTGTGGGACTGAGAGAGAACCCTCTCCTCGTGAGCCCTGTGCCACTGGGCTCTGACTGCCTCAGTGATGGGAGGCTCTGCTTACCTGAAGGGACCAGGAACCCGGCACTAGCAGCTGCTGTTTAAAAGAAGGCTTTGGCAGAAAGACTCGAGGTGTCCGAGGAGACAGGAGAACAAGCATGGGTCTTACTTTAGGGGTAGATGTGACTGTTTCTTGCATTAATTAGAGAAAAGGCTAATTGAGCTGGAAGCCTTTGCAGAACCCAGGTGTCTCTGCTTGGTTAGCCAGGTATTTGCAGTCAAGCATCTACCTGGATCCCAAACTGCTCCTGGGCGTTAGTGCCCCACTCCTGAGAAGAGGGGGCAGACCCCACCACCACAAATGGAGCACTGGGTGAAGAAAGTCATTGCTAGATCTAATCAGGCAAAGAAAAGCTTTGGAGCATATGGACCCCAGTGTGTGGTCCAAGCACAACAGCTTGGTGAGAGTCCTGCAGGGAGACTTTTACTAGCGCTGCAACAACAATTCATCATTGCCTAAAGGTTTGATGGGTCTGCTACTCCTGGTCTTAATTGACCTCGACTGGAGACCTGTGTTTCGGGCCAGCTTAGTCACAAAGGACTGGGCTTACGCTTGGGTCTTGAGGAGAATATTTATCAGACAATCACATGATTAATTGAACTGAGTGGTCTCTGTTTAGGAGTGGCCAGGAATTGAATTAACAGAGCAGGGTTTTCGGCCGGTGTGAAGCACTGGCAAAGCTGAGACCTGAGTGGGGTGCAGCTGCTGGCTGGGTTCAGAATGGTCTGGGCATTGGGGAGGAGGCAGTTGGCTGGCAGAACTGGGGGCATGGAAGTCTGGGCTCATGTTTGGCTTAAAACCATCGTGTGTGGATTATTAACCCTTTGCACACAGTGCTGAGTTAGGAGAGCTCACAGTCCTCTGGCAGAGAGGGCAGAAGTAAATCTGACGCTAATACAGAATCACAGAACATCAGGGATTGGAAGGGACCTCGAAAGATCATCCAGTCCAATCCCCCTGCCACAGCAGGACCACCTAGACCAGGTCACACAGGAACATATGCAGGTGGATTTTAAATGTCTCCAGAGAAGGAGACTCTGCAACCCCCCTGGGCAGCCCCTTCCATTTGTTGTCTCATTCTCTTTGTGATGTTAATAACTTAGCGTTAGGATCCTCTTTTCCTTGATTTTAAAACTCAGTTTCTTTTAGTAAATAATGGCCAGAGGAAGGGTCAGAAGTGGCCAGCTGGCCTTCTGAAATCTTGACCAAGTCTTCCAAGTTTTCCCCCAGTTGCCTCTCTGAAGATTCACAACAAATTCCACAATGTTCATGCAGCTGCAAGTAGCTCAGTGATGTCCCCAGTGGAATGTACTGCAAGTTTCAGCACTTAGGGAAACTTTTGAAACAGTTTATGAGTAGCATTCAGTAGGTCTTCTGACTGTTTCAGAGGTTGTTCACAGAGGTCTCACCTGGGATGGAGCCAACAGGCTCTGATGAAGAGCTCTGAAGGGCCTCCACATGCTCACCCCAAAGCATGTGCCTTATTTACATTCTGGGCATGGCTGCATCATGAGGTTCAAATTAACCCCTTGAGGCATCAGTCGCTAATTAGCTTCTGTGATCACTGCGTGCCCGTGGAGCCCACCCCAGGCAGATGACAGACATATGCTGAGCACTACAGCACGAGAGAGAGAGTGAGAGAACAAACATTGGAGTAAGACAGGAAGCAGGAACATATTTCATAGACAGGTCCAGGATGGGGAGGGATCAGTAGCCCTGAGGGAGAGAAAAAGGCTGTTTGAAGTGATGAGCAACCACTAACAACCACCATAATCCTGTCCAGAGTGAAGGGCCATAAAGACTATGCGAAGAAAATGAGTAGGACAATAAAAGAGCCCTAGAAATGCCCATGTGCTCCATGAAGAAGCTAGTGAGGCTCTCATCTGAGCATGGTTTAGGGATCCTTGCAGTATGGCTTCTTTCTAGACAAGAAGGTTCATGAACAAGGAACCAGAGTAGCCCTCATCCTGTCTCCTCAGAACAAGAGGATTCCTTTGACAATCTGACTACCAGCCTTCTCTAGCAGAATGACACCAAGACATCAGCTGCCTCTGGTGGATTCATGTCTTAGCACAATATGCATCCTTCTAAGCACCTCAGCTTGTTTTCTTCAGGATGTCTGAACTTCTTCCTTGGAGACTCTATATCCCTTCCTATCTCCTAATTACATTATAAAATACATCAAATAATTCCTCAGGCTGCTGGCACTGCTTGCAGCCAGGGATGATGTACCCACGTTATGTACCTAGTCACAAGCAGCTGGGAGACACGTGCCCATCCCTTAGCTGGGGTGTGGAATCACTGGCTGGCTGGCTCTTTCTGCCACATGGAGAAGACACGGGCATTCCCCATGCAGAGTGCTTGAGAGTGTGATCCCCATGAGAAGGACTTTATCCCCTGATGAGGACTCCTGGATGTTTGATGCTGGAGCTGGAAGGTGTGAGAAACGTAAGACATTGATTAGCTGTCTGAGTCAGTGGCAGATGCACCCTCGACATGCTGCCAACCGGCTTATTTGGTCTCCTGCTTGTTCCCTAACTTAGCTCCTTGACTCATCCATCTCAAGCCCAGTGGATAACAGAGATAAGCAGACTACACACCACAGCCCCTTCTGCTCCTTAACCCTTAGGTCAGGAATAACAACAAAGAATCATAGACTCACAGGGTTGGAAGAGACCACCAAAGTCCATCTAGTCCAACTCCCCTGCAACAAGTAGGGACATCACTTACTAGACCAGATTGCCCAGAGCCCCATCAAGCCTGACCCTGAATGTCTTCAGGGATGGGGCCTCAATCACCTCTCTAGGCAACCTGTTCCAGTGATCCACCACCACTTACTTTTTCCTGATGTCTAACCTCAATCTACACTTTTCCAGCTTAAAGCCATTCCTCCTCATCCTGTCATTCCTCAGCCTTCTTAAAAGCCCCTTTCAGGTACAGGAAGGTTGCTATTAAGGTCCCCCTGGAGCTTTCTCCTCTTCAGGATGAACAACCCCAACATGTCAGTGAACTTTTCCTTGACAAATTGGAAGGAAAAAAACCTGACGACTTTGGGAGGCAATGAGGAGAGGGGGTCCTGGGGAGAAAAAGTGAGTTATAAGAGCTCCTGGAAGAGGAAGAGGGATTTTTAAAAGAGCTGTTTCCCTTTTATGCATTTCTGCTGAGGATGTGTCTTGTTGGCACCTGTCCCGTGTTTCAGCTGTGGTGATGAGCTCACCGTGAGGGAAGCAGCAACCTCCACAGCAGCAAAGGGCATAATACAAGGTAGTCTTTTATCTCTCTCTGCATATGACAGGGTTCCCTCAATGCTTTTTCGTTTTGTGAAATGCCACACTGACGTTTCACAGCGGCTGGATAGAGCAAAAGGACCACGAAGGTGCCTGGAGGGCTGTGGGCATCACCGCTGCAGCCAGTTCCTGCTCCTCACTGGTCCTTAGCTCCAAAAGTAGTGTCCTAAGCTCCTCTGCAGCAACTGCTGTTTAACTAATATGCTGTGAGATGGATGCAGCTGTCATGTGCAACTGCCAAGACTTCTCTCCGATGGTCACTTCTGCCTTCAGACAGGTGAAAGGAGTGATTCTGTTCTCCAGAAGGGTGACAGGTTCTGCTGCAGCGGGCTGCAAAAAGGTATCATTCCATAAATAAAGGTGGACTACAGCTCTGCCGGGAGATGTGGATTGTAACTGCTCTGTCTGTTCAGCATCCAGGTTAGACTTGCTCGTGGAAGTAAATTCAGCAGCTCCAGAGAAGGAGACTCAACAACCCCCCTGGGTGCTCTGTCACCCTCACTGGGAAGACGTTCCTTCTCATAGTTATGTACAGCCTCCGAAACTCCAGCTTACACCCATTGCCTCTTGGATAGAATATGTCCTACAGCAAAACTCCAAATCGAGACACCAGTCTGTTTTTAAATAGCCATTTCTGGGTGAAATATCATACTAAACCCTTACATTCAAATAATCCTTCCACTCAGATGTTCAGACTCTTGGTCCAAACCAAATCCAAGTACTGGGGCACTGAGTAGCCCTGTTTCTCAAGGGATCTTCCTCCAGCACCTGAACCCACCAAGTGCTAGAAGACACCGAGATCCACATCTGCTTGACCAACTCTTGGTGTGAACCCCTTCTTGGTGGGATGAATTTAATGGATAAAGAAAGGCTTAGAAAATAAAAGTGCATTTCATCCCAGAGGACCCTAAATCGCACTGCACAAACTTCACATGAACAGCAGAGCTGAAACACAACCATGTCAGGAATGGAGAGTGGCAGCCAGCTGGCACATCAGCAGGACAGAAATAAGAGAAGTGACTATTTTTGGCCAAGGACACTCTATTGCGAAAGTGCCTTCAAAGTGCAGATTTACTCTAAATAGTGATTGTGGATAACTAGATGTTTTGCAGTCAACTGATTTGTTCCCAGGCACGTGTGGGGAATTCACTCACTAAAGTAAGGTTTCACCATCCTTTGTGCTGCTAAGGCTGCAGAACTTCCTCACCCACGACAGCACATCTCTACTCCATCTCCAGCCCCATTTGCACACTTGTGAGCCTTTCTTACACAGCTCCCACTGGTGAGGGTGGGAGACCCAGAAAATGTTTCTCTGGTTATTGAGGCTGGTCTCACCCAGAACTGGTGAGCCTGGGGATGCGCATTTTCAGCTGGGCGACTCTGTGAGTTGTTGAGAAGGACAGATTTCCACCATGGCCATGGAACTAACTTTTCAGAACACAACTGGCCTTTAAATATCAGCGTGGGGTAGTGAGGACGTTGAAAGTTTTGCCCCAAAGCCCCTCACAGAACAGGCTTTGAAGCATCTCCTGGGTCTGTTTGGGTTACACGAACACTTCAGAGCATTGAATGGTCTCTAGAGCAATGTCACTCATGAATTCCTACAGACACATTGTCACTTTGGGGCCAGGAAGGTGTCTGTAGCTGCAGAGTGCACTGTGTGATCTTCTTGAACTGAGGGGCCCAGAAGTGGGCACAATACTCCAGATGTGTTCTCACCAGTGCAGAGTAGTGGGGGAGAAGAACTTCTCTCAATCTGCTAACCACCCCCATTCAAATGTCTTTCAAGACACAGCCATGCCTTCCAAGATGGGACACAACCCTGCTTGACCTCAGCTTAGTGATGGACCTCCAAATTTGAGGCTGCAGCCATCCTCATACTCTTCTCCTCTGGCACCAGCACTGGCACCAGTGCAACAATGCAGTGAAGTTGGTTTGTCAGAAGAGTCATGATTTTTACCTTATGAGCTTCCAGCTAGCTCAGCTCTCTGCCAGCCCACAGTGTGCAAGGCCAGTACAGCTATGGCTGGTGAGGATCATGAATCCTGGACCAGCGTCATTTTAGATTGGATTATCTCTACAAAAACAGGATGCAAGAAGGAGCCAGCCTGCCTCAAAGCCAGCTCCTCATCCTCTTACTTTCCCTCTTCCACCAGCCCATCACTGTGCTCAGACCTCATACAGCCCACCTGCCTGTCAGCCAGCCAACCTCTGCCAAAACCAGCACACACTTCAGCACAAACCATGTAAAACTCAGGCAGGCATTTCCTATTCCCAACAATCTTGAAGTGGCATTTCTCTATGAGAAGAACTGTGAGAAGGACTGCACGGGACCTCCACTGCTGGGTGCCATCAGTCATGTTATGACCATTGACGTGGTCAGTTGTACTAGTCTTCAAACTCATTGCAAAGCAGTGTTAAAGGTGCAGCCAGATGTCCCCTACAGCAGAGGCAGCTACCCCTTCTCCAAGGGGATTGGACTAGATGATCTTTCAAGATCCCTTGCAATCCCTAATGATTCTGTAATGGCTGTTGATCCTCCCTTGGGGTCCAAATTGATGTGGAGGGAGAGGTGAAAAGGGTTTGCCATTTCATGAGTCTTCCAACAGCGAGTCAAAGCTCCAAGGGTGGCACCTGAGAGTGGGGCAGTGGGTCTTTTCCCTTAATTTGGCTCTGGCTGCTCTGGGCAAGGAACAATGTCTGCCTGTGACTTCCCTGACTCTGCAAGATCTGTGCCAGAAGCATCCTGAGAGGACCAGAGAGTGAAGAAAGGGAAAAACAAAGAAGGAACTGTTTGATGACCTCATTTGAACTATGAGAAGTGTGCAGGACAAGGAGTGTGATGCTCTGGGATGAGCAAAGGCTGGGGAATGCAAGAGAACTCTCTTCCTGATCAAAGAACCTGTGCAAAAACGCTCATGGAGATGGAGTCTCCTTTGATGTTGGGAGCAGATTACACAGCCACGCCACACCAGTTCCCAGGATTCCTAGACAGGGCAAGCTGGTCACACGCAGTGGAAGACACTCCACAACGAGCTGAGCGCTCCAAGCTCCATATACCAGAATCTCCCTTGTCCTTCCATTTTGCTCTGTCTGCACAGTGCTGGGGCATCCTACTTTCCAGAGGATTAAAGCAAAGTCTTGCCTGATACTTGCCTTCGTTTGAAGCTGGTTTTTTTTTTCCAGTGTGCCAGCATTATCCAACATGAGTCCAATACACAAAATCTATCATGATCTAGAAAAGCCCTACAAAGCTTGTGAAACGATGCTGGAGGCGGGAAGGGAAGCCCCACAGGCCAGCTCATAGGCACTCCAGCTGGTTATGCACAAGTCCCACAGATTTATACATTCATGAGCACACTCAGGCTCTCAGGATAAAGAAAAATCTCTTTGAGCAATGATACAGATCCTCCCCCTCTTCTCCACCCGCTGCCTCCCAACACAGGGCCCTGCAGGGAAATGCTCTGTGCTACTGCTGATGCTTCCCCTGAGCAGAGACACATCCATAGCGGTATGAAAAATTCATAAAGGAGCACAGAGTGCATTAACAAACATTGACATGTCTCCCACAGCTCATTGACGTCCACCGTTCCATTTAAAATTAATAAAGGCTTACCAGGCACGCAGAACTCACACCTCATAGCAAAGGAGATGTCCCACACAGCTCAGCAGGTCATGTCACCGTAGCAGTGATGCTCCTTACTGCAAAGTGTGACAAATATTCCTAGTATTATGTCAAGCCTGTATCCAAGATGTTGTCTCCACATCAGTGTAGGAGGGTTGTCTGACACATGCTCTGGAAAGTGCCCAGCATGGGCTGCTAAGACAGCCCAGAATCTGTTCTGGTTCCTCTTTCTTGCTAGTGCAGTGAGAGCATCTGTATTTGAAGACCAGCTGTGCTTTTCTGGTGTCTCCATACCGCTTGTGGCGATGGGGAGCTGCTCTGCACCGCTGTCCTCTTGCTGCCTCTGCAGCTGTTAAATGGACTTCCCTATGATCCAGAAGTCACAACAACATCTTACTCAGCCATGCAGATAGGGTGCAGACAAGACCTTCTAGAAACTAAAAGAGAAATGCTGTCACTGCTAAGGACAGTGAGACATCTCCTAAGTGAGATGGCCGTCCTTTTCAGACAGTGAAATTAGAGTCACAGAACCACAGAACATTAGGAACTGGAAGGGACCTCAAAAGATCATCTAGTCCAATCCCCCTGCCAGAGCAGGATCCTTCATAAGTGACACTGTCAAAACCCTGGGACCTGTGGACTTTCACATGCTCCCCTGGTGACACCTTTCTTGTTGGTGAAGGCTGGCTGGTTTTGGGTTGGCAGTCAGATGCGATGGCTCTCAGGTGAATGGAAAAGTGCCCCTTCCTACCTTGAAGCAGATCCTGTGGCCATCAGTGTCCTTCAACACTGCCCATCTCCCACGGTGGACAGAAAGCATGTGGTGAGGAGGGAAGATATTTAAAATGTAGTTCTTCTGGGAGAACACCTTGCTTAGCTTTGCTTCTGCCTCTGCATCCTTGTTCTTCTGGCACTGCTGCCAGTGAGGAAGAGGAAGCCAGAAAAACAGCAGCTTTTCATAAAGCATAAAAAATTACGTGGGAGTAGTAGTGCCTGCTTGGAAAACTTGGAGTAGTCTGGTACTGACATGCCAAATACCCCCGTGCTGATTGCCAGCTACACCCAGTCATCAGCCCAGTTACCTCGGGGAGAGCTGGTAGCAATGTGCTGGGAACTTGGACAATGACACCACCCAAAAGGTGAATCACAAGGGTTTGATAGTGTGAACATCTGGATGGAAATCAACCCCTATCACCTGCTCCTCCAGGTATCCACAGGGGCCATCCCGCAGTCCAGCAGCTCCACCCAGTATCATGGGGTCCCAGCGTCCCATAAAGCCTGAAGCATCCTCCCTGCTCTTCTCCAGGTGGAAGCAGTGACTCGGGCAGTAAAGCTGTGTGTTTATTTGAGGCTGCTCCTGCATGCCAGTCTGTTTGAAGCAATTACATTGCAACACCACACTTCAAAGTCAACTCCTTTGTGCAGCCGGCTCTGAAAACAGAAAAGGCTTCTCCCACATCTCGGCTGAGATTTGGACCAACACTTCTGAGGGAGCTGCCAACTCTTTTCATTTAAGCTGTGGAGCTACATTCTTGAAAAAGGTAGCAAGCCTTACTTTGATTTTCAGTTTCTAGTCTCTACACAGGGGCTGAATCAAAGTAACTGAAATCATGGCTTTGATTCTGTGATTCTGTGATTCATGCTCCCAGAGTTGGCTTAAGATGTCGTCTCACAGCTCTCCTGCTATTTGTTATCATCTGCTTGCTGAAGGTTCATAACTCCCTGGCAGAGCTGGTGGACCTGGATGTGCCCGTGTGCAGCTCTGGCCTTTGATGTTCACAGCTTCCCAAGACAGTAGTGAGACTCAAGCACTCGTGATCAGGAGCAATGGAGAGAGCTGATGAATGAATGTGTGCCTTGAAACGCTCTCATTCTGCTCCTCATGATCAGTATTCTGGTGTAGCAGTGTTTGAACACATCCCTCTCGAGCTGTTTACATCACACTCGCTAATTACCTCCGTAGAGCTGTGTGGCTGTTTCTGGGGGTGATGTAATCGTC
Source organism: Phoeniculus purpureus (assembly GCA_028565055.1). NCBI lineage: Eukaryota > Metazoa > Chordata > Aves > Bucerotiformes > Phoeniculidae > Phoeniculus > Phoeniculus purpureus. The sequence goes on along the minus strand of JAOXOE010000343.1, from coordinate 36,661,853 downwards.
ACTTGTGCTGCTTTGCCCACGCACTTTGCTGTATTGAAGGACTCTGGAACACTTCCTCCGGTGATTTTACTTCACTAAGTCTTTAGCAAAAGCCATCGATATTTTCTCATGTAGCAGTGCCCAGAACTTTTGTCTCAGGGAAGGATATGGGGACAGCCAGCTTCCTGCCGTTAGAGATGACGCTCATTGTGCCGCTGGAGTTGAGACGGGTTGATTCAGTCTACGCGTGCTACAGAACAGATTCGATCTTCAGGTGTGCTAATGCACTTTGTGGTCTGAAAAAACGAGGGGACAAAGGTTTAAACACACCTTCAGCTATCTTATTTCTCAGAGGTCATGAGGGCTCCTGGTGCAGACCATGCGTCACGTTGCATTAGTTTAAGCAAAGATGCCATGTGAGCTGGGGATGTGTCCACTCACGCTCCTCTGGAGTGGTTATATGGGTGTGAGCAGGGTCATACAAAGCCTCTTGTGCATGATCTGGGTGGTGGAAGAGGGTCTCGGCAGAGATAGGACAGGTTAAGTTCAAACCTGATGTCTGGCCAGAGGATAGGTGAAAGATGCAAGCATTTAACGATGGCCCATCTCTGCCAGAGAGGTGTTTAGCTGGGGGCACTGTCGTGAAGTGAGTGGGTCACTGGCAACGGTCTAAGGTGACATTTTTCCCCAGCTCTGTTATTTTCTTGCTAGGTGACCTTCCACAAATCAACCACCTACTCAATGTCATTGGTGCAGTGGCTAGGCAATGGGTATAAAACTATCTGCCTGCAAAAGCACTTTGAGATTCATGAGTAGGACTTGATATTTGTTTTGCTCCTTCTGTCTGAATCTTCTCCAGGGATGGGGCCTCAACCACCTCCCTGTGCAAACCATTCCAGTGTTCACCCGATCTTGTTTTCTTTCTTATCAGCAGATACGATAAGGGATGAGAGAGACAATGTCCCTTTCTCCTCTCTCCTCTAGCTATCCCACAGCCATAAGGCTTGAGCTTGCTGATGGGATGTGGGAGAGGAGGATTTGAACCCCCTGGAGCTGTGGAAAGGAGCTGTGTGAAAAAGGTGGAGAATTCTAGGTTTGTGTTCCGTCCTTCTCATCATCACCCCACAGTGAGCTGGCAGAACTGGACATCCCTGTGTCCCCTGCCGTGAGTGTTTAACACATTGCCACAAGTGGTTGGTGGAGGCAGGTACATAGGAAACTGCCCATTTTTTGCATAAAAGCAGCTGAAATGAGTACTCACGGTGAGAGCCACCAGCCCTGCTGGGCAGGACAGACCTTTGGCAAAGGGATGGGAATAGAGTGTGAGAAACCTGCGAAACCACACGTTGAACTAGCTTTGAGAGCGCAGTCAACAGCTATGATAGAAGTCAAACTGGTGCAGCTTATGTGCCCTCTAATCTCGGAGTTGCCAAAGGCCTCAAGAGACCATTGTGTTAGGTAAAGGCTACCAAAAGGCAGGTTCTTCCAGCCTCTGCTTGTCCTTGACAGTCAGAGAGAGACTGTGTGGGGATATCAGTGATGTCTCTGGCTCCCATGTATGAGAGGCACTCTCAGACACACTGCAGAGGCATCTTTCTGGTCCTTCCATCGAAGTGGCGCAGAGATGCTCCAGGAGGAACAAAAGCTCGCCTGGGTTCTTTTTAAATTTTAGAAGAATTAACACAAATTTGTGGTTGAGAAATCAGGCTAATTCCAGTCTAAAGAGCAGGACAATCCCCCCCTGCTCCCAAGAGGGCACCATCATAACCCATTATTAGCTGTGCCAGTTACAGTTGTTTCCTTCCCACATTTCCTTTCAGGTGTCAGACCAGAATGCCATTGCTTTTCTTCCTGAGAGCACTATTTTTAAAACTGGAGAATCGAACAGTATTAATATAGTAGGTGTTGTGCTGTGCAGCCCGTTCTGTAATGGGGTGTTTATAGCACCGATGCTCTCACCCAGCCCATTTGCAATCAGAAGTAATAGTACCACTTCAGCGCTCGCTCTGCTCGAGGATGCTGCAATAAATCCCGATGAGGCATCGCTTGGCTGCAGCTGGCAGGTGATGGAGAAGCTTTGTGCATTTCTACTTCTTTAATGTTTATAGCTCTTTTACGTTATATGAATGCTGCCAGTCCCAAGGATTTAACTGTCATGAATCAAGACTCGAAAAATAATGAGGTTTTGCCAAATGTGTGCATTTGAAGTGTGTTTTATGAGCCTTCAAATGCTTCAGCCTTTGTGTCGTGCTGTCAGGCTTCCCTCATGTTCCTGCCATGAGCTTTCTTTAAGGAAAAAGAAAGCTGAGATTCAGATGTGATAATCTGACTCCAGCAGCTGGCCCCTGCCTGTATCACCCGATATCACAAAACTCGAGATAATGTTGTAAGAGCAGTCAGCAGAGTCAAGAAGATCCTCATCTGCATGATGGGCCGATGTTGCTCGGTTCAAACAGTGTCATGTAGAGCTGGTACCCTCCTGTTTTCCTGTGGGAACACAAGCTTTCGCCATCAGCTGCTTGCTGCCCTGAACTCGCCACGCGGAAGGAGGAGCAAAGGGTATTTCTGTGCTATTAGCAACAGAAGGCAGTGGCCAGCACCTCATGGGCCGAGCAGAACAGAGCACAAATGCATGCCACCCTCGCCTTCTGGGCGAGCGAGGTTCAGCAGTGCACCCTGCCCAGCTGTCAGCTCACTGCTGCTGCCAGCTCCACCAGTGAAGTGTCTGCAAGGTAAGGGAATAGTTCCAAGTTAAAAATGACCGTGCCTCTGCGTCCTTCTCTCCCCTTCTCCTCCCAGCTTTGAAGAACTATTTAAAATCTAGATGGCTACCTGCTCCGGCTTGGCAGTTGCCATTGCAGCAGTAGTGGCGACACGGCTGCAGGGGCAGTGTGGCTGCAGAACATTTCAAGTGGGAGGCATCACCCTGAGTGTCGAAGAGCTTTCCCAGGACTGATCACAGACCGAAAGGTGCATGTGCGTGGGGAACGGAGAAAAGGTAGCAAAGAAGAAGAGAAGGGGTGATGTGCCACCCCTAGTGGAAGTCAGGAAGAAGCTAGGGGTTGGAAGTGGCGTTTCCCAAACCTAAGGAATACCTGACCCTGTCATCAGTTTTTCTTAAAAGCCAGTAATAGCCCCAGATTTAGCTTGAGACTTCACCGAAATGAAGGACAGGGGCAAATGGATTTGACTCTGTGTTTTGCACATCTATGAGCACTGGATGCAGAACTGCTTAGAATGAGACTGGTGGCCCTAGGAGCAACTACTCTAGAGCTCCTGAGCCCAACATGTACACATTGAAGACACTGATTATTTTTAAGTCTTTTCCTAAAATACCACTGGCGTTTGTCCCTGCATCACGTGGCTCTTCACCTAACTCCATACCCTGTCACCTGCCCACCCTAGTGTTCTCCGTTGATACGTTTTTCTATTCCTATTGTACTCATTCTCTTTCTTCATAATCCTTCTTTATCTCCATCCCCTTTAGTTTTCTTACTGATTAGCCCTTGCCCTGCTCTATCATTTCTGCTTAGAGCCTCCACGGGACAAACAATTTTATGAGCCTTCTGAGTGCAGCCACAGCACTCCGTAGATTGGAAAGGGGAAAGTGAGAAGTGAATAACATGAAGTCCACTACTGTTTGCTGACATCTGGTATCTCTTTGTAAATAATGCTCTCAGACAGTGTTTCCCAGGGTGGAGGGGAATCTGGAGGGGATAACCATGTCCACATGGACTCCTGTAAGAAAAGAAGCATCTGGTCCTTGACATTTATTGCTGTCCTTCAGCTTGGAAACTTTGCTTTAAACACTGCACATTTCTCTGTGTTATGTTCTTCCTTCCTCATTTTGTCCAATAGAATAACCAATACACAAAGGAAAAAACTCCTTCCACCCAGGATGGGGAATGCTGGAGCACAAGCAGAGGTACAGGTAAGGTGCTGTTAGATGTGGGTTTATTCCTGTTCTTATTTTAGCTGAACCAGTTCACCCTCCCCAGTAAATAGGTGATAAGGCAGCGGTTTGTAGTGAGCATCCCATGTGGCACAGCTGTACCGTGGATTAGGTAATGTCCCTGACTCACTGCAGAAATATTGGGCCACCTCATCACTTCCCTTGCCAGAGCAACAGGCTTCACCAAGTACACACCGATGGGCTTCGTACGCACTAATTAGGCTTCACCACTTTTCTGTGAGGTTAGATGTCATTACAAGCATTTTTCAGAATCAGGGACTGAAAAACAAATCTTCCTTCCAGAGACATTAGGTTGCTTTCTCTGGTTTTTTTCTACAGATGCTGAAAGATCCCTTCAAAGAGCCGAACCCTTGTAGGTTCAAGCAGGAATTACCATTCAGGATCGCCATGGCTAGGGGGCTCCTGGCCAAAACTTTGCTACTCACAGCAGGTATTGGACACCTATATCCAAACCAAGGCACAAATAATTGAGGTTTTAGTAACCCTACTGTAAGCATGAGCTGCATGCCTAAAGCGCTGGTTGTGTTAATCCTCAGGTGTTAGACTTCCTCTGATGGTTTTGGAAGGTTGTTCTCCATTCTGGTTAATGCAAGCAACTGACCCAGATGGGCAACTCCGTGGTGGCTTTTAGTGGGTCTTGCAGGCTGAAGCTACACCAGCACAGAGCGCCTGGTAAAGTGCAGGAAAGAGGAGTGCTGGATGCTCACTTTCAGTAGACTCGTTGCAGGCATCCAGTGCTTTTTATACCAGCCTGTGTTTTCAGCTGGGCCAGATGCACAGGAGCCTTCATCAGCCACAGATTTTTTCCTTTGGTTCGGGTTGAAGAAACCTACTTTCATATTTTTTTACATCTTCCCTAGTCACAGCAGAGATCAACAGCTGCTCTCGTGGAACATCAATAATCACAAAAATCTGGTGAATAAGCCAGGAAATTGGAAAAGCCGTTTGCAAATAGCTTTTTAATACCCATTGCAAATGCCTTCTGATGAGAACTTCATGAGCAACATCAAAACTCAGGTGAGTTTTTCTACTCTGAGCACAATTCCATCAAAATAATAGGGGGGAAAAATGCTCACTGATCTTCCTCTCACTGAGATTTGGGGTTGCCATAGGGGGACTAATAATCATTATTAGCTGAAGCCAATGGAAAGGATGTAAAAACTTGGACCCCCAGTCTGGCTCCTGGTGTCAGTATTGCTTTGGGCTGCCTATAACAGTTGCAGTTCTTACTCTTTCCCTCCACCAGCTGACCCTTCATGCCTCTCTACGACCTCCTGAGTTGCCCCAGCCTAACCATCTGTGTAACCACACAGTAACCCACCTAAGGATATAATCCAGTGAAGCAACACATGTTCTGTGGTGCAGTTCACCACCTGGCTGCACAAACTGCTGTGCCAGCCAACACAGAGGAGGGAGAACGGGAGAAGCAGCTGCTCAAAACTGCTACCAAGAAGATGTTCCACATGGAAGATGTTTCCAGATCAGTTACCCGAAGGGGCTGTGCCAACCAGCACAGTGAAGAGGGTCTTTGCTCCAGCCTTTTTGTTTGCACTGTCTCTAGCATTTGGAGGCTTCACTGGACTGACCAAACTCTAACCTGGCAGAAGATGAGGCTGGCCAGAAAAAAAAGAGGCTAGTTTTCTGCCAGGCTTGGCTGTCTTGTGTGATCTCAGCCTTAGTGATCAGACTCTTGATCGATGTTACTTACACAAGGACACCCGGCTCTCCGCTGGCTTGATGAAGATGATTCATGTTTACAATTGAAATACCAGAAAGCAGAAGTCAAGAGTGTGGTGACTAACCGTATTCCTTCAGTGCTGCTGTACTGGCATTTTGTTTACTGATTTCCTGCATTCCAGTTCAGGATCCAACACACACAGGCCCCCTTCTCTGACCTTTTCCAGGACTGCTGCCTTGTGGAGGACGTCTGCTGAGATGGCTTTGTGCATCCTCCATGGCTTTGTGCATCCTCCACTTGTTAATCCAAAGCTTTTATTGAGTCGAACATGCCTGTTCCGTGCAACACTGCCAGCAGTTTCACTTTTATAACCCTCAAAGGCAGCATAGGCAAGGGTGAGGTTTATTCCTAGTTTCTCCCTTGTGACTCTGAATGCCAAGTTTCAGCCTGAGAAGATATTTACAGCTGCGTTACACCAACTAATGAAAAACAGTGTTTAAAATGAAAGTGCTGGCACGACTTTATGGAGAACAGCAGTGGAAATGGCCATATGGTCATAAACAGGCTACCTGATATGGTTTATTGTTTCACTCCTTGCTTACCTTTAGCAACTTAAGCTCATGTTTTCAAATGCCTGAGTCCTCTGGGACACGTGTGTGTTGGGCTAGTCACCAAAACCGGAATCAGGATACCCCTGTGAATAACACCACAGCCTGGGGGCAGGTCAGCAAGAAAGGAGCCTTCTCCAGCAGGGACTGGGTGATTCCACACGTTACACTGCACAGAGCACACCATAAACAAAAACTCCATTTCTAAGGTAAACAACAAGCAGTTTTGGTTTTTGAAAAAGGGCAAGAAAGGGTCTGGGCATTAGCAGGTTTGCAGCTCTCCGTGAGGAGAACAAAAGAGAGCGAGAGGTTTTATGTTACTGCAGCGCTGCCTTTCTCCATGTAGCTGTGGTCGTTTCCTCGCCTGGGATTGTAATGGCAGGGTGAGGTATTTATAACACGCTAGGAAAATGTTTCCTTTTAAAGCCCATCACAGTAGCTTAATAACAAGCCTCGAAATCTGTCTTTCCTATATCCTGAAATCACTCGATGGAAATGATTTTTATGGGCTGGCTGTTAGTGTGCGCATTAAAGCCATTGCTAAGGAAAAGCTGTAAAACACAGCATCCGTGAGCCGTGCTGCCCTGGGCACACATGACTGCACAGCCAGATCAGGCCACATGGCAGTAAAAATGCCCCTGCCTGGCCCAACGTGAGCTCCTGCAGTTGCTACCCTAACCGAAGCTGCTCTGCAGAGGTGCCCAAGCAAAGGTGGGACCAGTGTGAGTGCACACAAGCCCTTCTAGGAAATCAGCTATTACATGGTTTGGCTTCAGGCCCGACTAATAACTAACCCATTTCATGTTAATTATTTGCTATCCTTTTACACACAGCAGTAGTTACAAGCCAGCGCTGAGCGTAGAAGGCTGCAGTGTGTAGTCGGCTTTCATAGTGCCCAATTTCTTTGTCATAGTACATCACTTTCTAGTCGACAGTTCTGAACGGTCGTTATTTTCCCTCGTGCTCTGACTTCTCTCTTGCAGCTTCTCACGAGGCAATATTTTAGACTGTGCTTGTAAGGATAAACAGACACGCTCATGTGTTTGGATATTTCATTCCATAGCTCGCGCGCATTTTATATGGTAATTCACCATTACACACCAACAGCAAAACAGTCGTTCTCTCCTGAGTGCCCCAGTAAATCTGCTCCAGTTAAAATGTATTTCTATCTCTAGAGTACAAGCACCAAGAATATGGGCAGCAAAGCCACAGAGCCTCCCGCCATCCTCCCTGGCCAGAAGACGCCTGTCCCCAGATCACAATGCACCACTAGGGAAGCCAACCCAGCTCTTTGTGGGGGTGATTGAGAACTGGTCCAGCTTTGAAAAGCCATCACAATGTTTCCCTCAGGGATGCATTTTTAAGCTAACAAACCAAAGGGGCATCCTGCAGCAGGGCTGGCAGAGGCAGAGCAATGTCAAAGAAAGGAATACTTGTAATTCATAGACTCATAGAATCATTAGGGATTGGAAGAGACCTTGAGAGACCATCTAGTCCAATCCCCCTGCCACAGCAGGAGCACCCAGACCGAGTCACACAGGAACACGTCCATACTGTTTTCTAGAAGTTCTAAGCACCAGCAACACAGGCTGTAAGATGAAAGTACCTTCTCCACCATAAGCCACTATAGGATCATAGAATCAGTCAGGGCTGGAAGGGACCACAGGATCATCCAGTTCCAACCCCCCTGCCATGTAGTGCTTTGACGCTTCTCTTCGCATAATCATGGTCTCAGACTTGTCTCCATCACAGAAAGATCACAGTAGAAACCCACTGTCTATGAGGTGCACTCACTCGTGAGACAATTCCACCAAAGAACTCTCTGTCCCCTTAAAAACCTCAGTTTAAGTACTTTATTGAAACCTAGATATGTAAACTTCTCTGAAGCGCTTGTGGAAGTGATGCACTAGATCTTGCCAGCTTAGTCTACGCCATTGAGGACTTTGTATTCTCTGTCATGATTTGTCTAGTCCTTCAGGGCTGGTGCACAGCTGGAAGGGTTGGCAACATAGTTCTACACTGCAGGCATGCCACTAACTCCTGCCAGAGGGAACACACCAGAAGACATCTTTAGTCAGAAGTACTGTATCTCCAGCACGACCTTTTGGTCACTGTAGGCTTTTGCAGATGAAGGTAAAGCGGTACCAGATCCCAAAATACACTCCTCCTAATACGTGATGTACACCTTGCGGAGGTATAAACAGCTGACAAGACACCAAGGCAGAAGAGAACTAGACCCAAGAAGGCTTCAGTAAGTGTCCCCTGGGAGGTAACTTGCACAGCCATTAAATAAAGCAAAAGCTATTGGAATAATAACAGGAGGAACGATTCCCCACTGTCTGGGTGGGACATGCACTGCTTCACTGATACTGCTACAGTGCAGGGGCACTGAAAAAGGGTCATGTTTTAACTAAAATACAACGTGAATAGTGGTGGAAAAGGAGTCACTAAGATTCTGGCAGGCTCCCCCACAAAGGGCAGATAGGCAGAGCTTATTGGGGAAAAAAGGGAAGGTGGACAAGTCGAAGGACATGGCTTCATGGTAAATGATTTGAGTCGTGCTGGCAGCCTGGTCAGTAAAGCTCTGTGCTAACAAATACTATTACGTGTGTGGGCCTGTTCAAGTGTTGAAGTCTTTGGGGTGTGGAGGGCTGATTGACAACGTTGCTGCCTTTAGAGTGTACGCAGCTCCCTGTGAGCCTGGGCTCCTCAGCATCAGCAGGCACTGCAGTACCAAACCACCTACAAAGCACGAACACAATAGGACTTCAGAAGAAAGTGTACTACGAATCAAACACCGGGGCAGTGCTGAATTCAGCTCTGAGCTCTCACAGGTCTCAGTGACAGAGCAGTTCTCACACTGAAAATCCGTCTGTGCCCTGCAAAAGACAGCAGCTGGCCACTGAGGCACCCCAAACCCACTGAGAGAAGTGCTGTGTCCTGACCTCACCACTCACACTCCTTGACTCCTAGCGGCAACTGAACCGGAGCCTTTCAGCAAACTCCATCACAGGAAGGATTAGGACAGAAAATCGAGCACGTGTCAGCGTTTTGGAAAGGGCAGTGCCGAAAGCTCGAACTCGCATTACCATACAAATGAAATAATGACTTTGTGAAAAAAAATAGGAAGAGTGTTTGGAAGGAACCCAGCTCTTGCAGTACTAATTCTTCTGAATGTGTTTATTTGTTTTAGTCTATTTATGGCCTCTAGTTTTTGAGCGTGTCCGATTATGTTTCACCTTGGAGCTTTCCAGCCTACAAATGCCGGAGTCAGGCTCTGGCTGCTGCCCAGCTGGCCTCTGCCCTAGTTACTCTCTGTAACGCAGCGAGGGCTGTAGTATCTCTCCTTTTCAGGGCTAAGCCACGCCACCGACTTTTGATCATTAAAGGAAATGGACTTGAAACGACATTAAAAAAATAAGTAAGGCTTGTGGACAAGGGCATTGAGATTACAAAGCAGGTTGTCTCAAAGGTTGAAAGACGCAGTGTGCCGTGCCGCCGGGGCAGTTGTGTGCTTTGGCAGGAGTGCAAATGACGGCGAGAGGTGTGAGGCAGTGAGGATTAAAGTCCCGAGCGTTCAGCCTTCAAGAAAATTTGCAAAAGCCGCCGTCCCAACAGCAAAGATTTACACGTGTCTGCTGAGAAAGAATTACTTTTCTATGGGAAAGTAATGGTCCCCTGCACTGCTGAGCTAATGGTCTATAAAGTAACGCTGACAAAGCCAAATCCCATGGTGGCACTAGCCAACAGCAAAGGGAATCCAAACAAACCACTGGTGACCAGAAAACAACTCAAAGCAGATCACTTGCAATAAATCTTCACGTGACATTGAAACTGGGTTCATCTTACAAAGAGCAAGGAGTAGAGAGAGAATTGCTAAGGGCAGATGGTGGTGCCTTTGCTGGTGGTGTAAACACAGATGAGCACCGGCTCTCTCTGAGTACTGCGACTGGCCCTGCCTATCTCAGCTGCGTAAACAACTGTAAGGAGCGTTAACACGTTTCTAGGGATAGAGTTTTAATTGTTCTGTGGTTTACAACCATTGGTTGCATCTAATTCTATTTAACATGGCAATAGCTTCAAATATTCCACGTTATAGAAATGATGAACTTCATCTGGAAGCATTTCACCTGCCAAGATCTGAATTTCATGTTAGTGGTTTTCCTGCAGTAGCTGGTGGCAAAACAAACCTACTGCAGCGTAACAGGAGGTTACATCCTTTACACGGTTATATTTAATCTCTTCTGATGCTTATCTGAGTGGTAGCTGAGCACAAGGAAATACAGATTCCACATCCAAATCGTCGTGAGTATGAATGCGAATGGCAGCAGCCATAAAAGTAATAAAGAATTCTCATATCTGCCCATTCAAGGAACCCGGGAGCTTTTTGTATCTCACATGTAGATCAACCTTTGTTCAAATAGCTCCTGCAAACGTTATTGGGTGGGATATCCATTAAAACCAGGAAATGTGCCTCATTATGAGGAGTACTGGAAGAACTGTGAGCCTGGGCATACGAACACGAGCGTAAAATCAACAGAAGGACTACGGTTCATTCTCTTTCTCTTAGAGAATGTCCTTACGATTATGTGCCCAGTTATCCGTACCAACAGCTTTGAAAGAAACTTCAGAGAGTAGACTGGCTTGCTAAACAAGTAAGTCCTTACCGCTATGCGTGAATAAAACTTGCATTGTTCCAGACTGCTTACGGGTACATTGGTCGGCAAACCTTTAGCAAACGTTCTCTTGCGCTTCTTGAGGTTTACTTACACCGCTCCATAGTTCTCATGTGGAACAAAGCTGACATCTCCAGATGGCAAATATAAACATCAAAAGATGGACTGCCACTCCAAGGCATGTGGGAAACATTTGCCAAAGCCAAATACAGTCTTAAAAGCATTTCAGTAGTGGGGTAAGTGTTCCTCCGAATATGCCGTTAATAGTGGTGTGATGTAGATCTAGCTGGCGTGGTGGAGGTGCCGAGCTGCGCTCAGATGCTTTGCTACCCACAAAATGGCACTGAGCTGGGGGCTGTTACACACTCAGGGAAGCACGCCGGAAATCCAAGTCACAATTTACACAAGCTGTGCTGTAAAATGCAGCACGCATGAAGTGGCACACAGGAAACACGCACATGTGCGTGGCTGGGAGGCAGGACCCAGCCTCTTGGCTGAATGAATGTTGGAAGGTCCTACAGTTCTTCAGCATCTCCTTTTATATAACCAGATAGCTGCAACTGCAGCTTGAGGACTGACATTTTTACACTACAGCGGCTTGTTTGTTGCTCTGAAAAGCCAGACACATAAAACACATTGGGTCAGAAAGAAAATGCTTTCCATCACACTCCTGTTTGCCTTATTATCAGAATGAGGAACAACTGTGTGCTGGAAGTTCTTGGTAATTGTTTTATTAGCAGTATTAGTCTCTGGATGTTGGCAGGGGTGAGAAGGGAGCTTCAAAGCTCCATTGCACATCTTGCTGTAGTAAGAGAAGGCATCCACTGTGAGCTGGGCACTTAACAAATCTGAGGATGGGAGAAAGAGTTCGCTCGCTAGCGAGTAAAGAGTTTGAAATCGCCACACTCTCCAAGCACACGTTGTTTCGTAAGTAAGTATTTTAGGAAGTTTTCTCAGCAGGAGAGGTCCAAAAATCTCACTAATCCCTCATGCCAGACTCAGTGGATATAGTTATTTATGGTGACTGGTCCATTCCTCAGACCCCAGCTCCATAAGCCACTTGATTGCATCCGAATCACACCACTTTGGGGGGCTGGTCTGCACCCAAACTCCCAGTGAGAGACTGACACTGCCTGTGAAGTCCACACCTTCAGGCACTAGAAGGCTAAGTCTATACACTGGCACTCTTAAGGGTTGAGGTTTTTTTCCCCCCAACATAAACTATGGTTTATTGTTGGCATGGAAGAAATTTGATTTCTGCTTGTTTCTAAATCGTTATTAAAGTAATGGGTTCTGAAGGGCTGTAACATGAGCTAGGAAGTCTATACTGAGCAGATCTGCACAGCTCCACCCTGCCAAGGAGATTGTTGGCAGTAGTAAGCCCTAGTAATTGTACTGCGATTGTACTAGGGTCCTGCATGTAACGCCTGTTCATGCGGCAGGACTGAATGATGCACAACCACAGCGTCACATACAAGACCACAGCGCTATGCCATAGCAGCTCTGTGTTACTGCATTCACACAGAATCACAGAGCATTGGGGATTGGAAGGGACCTTGGAAGATCATCTAGACCAATCCCCCTGCCAGAGCAGGATCACCTAGACCAAGTCACACAGGAACACATCCAGGCAGGTTTTAAAGGTCTCCAGAGAAGGAGACTCCACAACCCCCCTGGGCAGCCCCTTCCAGGGCTCTGTCACCCTCACTGGGAAGAAGGTCATTCTGCTATTGATGTGGAACGCCCTGTGTTCCAGCTCACACCCACTGTCCCTTGTCCTATCACTAGATTACACTGAGCAGAGCCTGGAGCCATCCTCCTGACACCCACCCCTCACATATTCACAGACATTAATGTGGTCACACCTCAGTCTCCCTTTCTCCAAGCTAATGAGACCCAGCTCCTTTAGCCAGCTTCTTGTACAGTCCACTTAAAATACAAAGCAGTGATACCTTGTTAGATACAGTTAGAGCTCACAATAAACTTAAACAAAAAATTAAAAATTAAAGAAAATACATTTATATTCTCTGGATTGCGTTTTATGTATTCAACATTTGATATTAATAATTTGTCAAAAATAATTGACAATAATATTTTGACATTATGCTTAAAAAAGTTGATATAGCCAAGGTAATGGCTGTGTCATGTCTATTAATATATATATGTATAGTTGATACAGCCAAGTTAAATAGCAGTGACTGCAGCAAGAGCACGTTACTTGTAAGAAAAAAGGAAACTCATAAGAAAATTCCTAAAAATATTGAAGTTGTCCATTAAATAGCGTTTAGTGGTTTAGCTGTGCCAGCTTATAGTCCAAGTATGTGCATTTCTTAACTTCTGTTGCCTGCAGAGTGAATGTTCTGTGATTCAGAATCAATCTAAGATTCTTGGATTTTAGATTAATACAGGTGAATCTCATTAGGGAAGAACTCCTGGTAACTGAGCAGAATTTAGCCTTGAATAAAAAAGGTCACACTATTTTCTTAATTAGCCATTTCTTGAGAGCAGTAAGCATAGATAACATTCAATAAGCCTGATACCACAAAAAATTATTGAAATTGCAATTATACTACCGAACAAAAGCATTTTATTAAATACAAATCTGCTGAATTTTATCAATAATGAGGCTTCTACCTTCATTAAGGTCTTAATGCTATCACAAACACAGGTGTAAGTACTGTCTCATTCATTTTGCCTTTCATTAACAATATCACATTTTTCATTGCACAAAACAGCAAAGAAAAGGGAGTGGGGGCAGTGGAAATCAATCTCCATATTTCCATTCAATTCAAGTGATGAGGAAGGACAGACTATTTATCCTAATTAATGCTTGTCTGAAACAAATTCCTGGCTCCTGAACCTAGTACCAAGGATCTACCAAGGTTCTTCAGCTTGAAGAAAAAAGTAAATCATTGTTTTATTAAATGATACAGACAAGTGATCAGAGACAATTTATAGTGGATTAGCCCTGTGATCCTTGGCATACAGTCTTAGACTCAGCTAAGACTAAAAGGAAACAGAAATTACCAAAGAAATTCCAAACAAGCAAGGAGCAAGAAAGATAGTTTGTTCATATCACAATGCTTTTGGAGCTAATACCAAAGCAACAGATTATATGTGATGGATAGAGGCAAGCAGAAGCAGATACATTGCTGTTTGGAAAGCAAGTGAAGCACAAACATTGCATTTGGCAATGAGCACAAAGAGTCTTGAAACTTTGGAAGGTATCCAGCCCAAAGCAATCCTTATTCTGCAGTGTAGAGGCTCTTACAGAAAGAGGGGCAGGTGTATATGGCATTGGGGGAGAAGGGAAAGTCTACGGCCTCAGACTGGAGCAGTCACACAACCGTCTGCTGGCTGATGACCAAGCTGAAGCACAACTACCTCTGTGAGAACTCAGGGAAAGGGTTCTCTTTCATCACAATGTCCAGCCTTTGGAAAATGAAATACTGCAGCAATTGTGATTTCTCTGCTACCTTATGATCAAGTCATTTGCAGTGAAGTTGATAATTAAGAAGTCAGGTTTTCTCCAAGTTGCTGGATTCTTCTGAATCTTTCTTACAGAGGGTTGTGGGAAGATAACCTCAACTTGCCTTATTGGAGTTCGATAATTTTAGCACTGGCCTAGAACACAAGAGAAGTAATTTCTCTTCATTCTGATGGTAGCTGAAGCAGTGAGTTCCTTGCTTTCCCATATTTTGTATCTTGTTTTTATTAATAAAAATCATCTCTTTCAGAAAAATTGTTTTTAAGTCCTCTGCTCTACAATACTCTGTAAAAAGTAAAGTAATTGGTTAAATCAATCCCTGCATCTTGGTATCTTCATAGACCTTAATAGACACTTTTTGGGACCAGTCGCAGCCTGGTCTTCATATTTTACCACATTAACAGTGACTGACTGATCTTCAGTCCAGCTACAGAGGATTAAACTTGTGAATTCACCCTCAACTGCCCCTTGCTCACAGTAGGCTTAGCAAACTCTGTATTAAAATGCATTGTTAATCCAGTATCATTAGTCCTTACTGAAAAAGAACAAGGAAGCAAGTGCTTTAGCACGGTGTTCTTCTCTATAAAGTAGTAAAAAGTGAGTAGAAACAGGCTCAGGATATTACACACCACCTACAGACCTTGTTAATGCTCACATTGGCTTAAGCTGAAATTGCTATCCTTACTGATTTCTCAGTTGCACGTCTTCAACACAAATATTCAAGCTGGTCTGCTACTAATACCTCTGTAGCCTTTTTTTAGTGCCTATAAGAATTCATAGTGTCACAGGACCACCCAGACCAAGTCACACAGGAACACATCCACATTGTTTTCTAGAAGTTCTAAGCACCTTGTCACCTTTATGCTTTGGAAATTGACTATTGAAGTCTGACCCATGGGTTTCGCATAGTAGTTCAGAGTCAGATTTTGAAATGCCATTATACCTTCAGTATCAAGATTCTTGACCTTCTGTTACAATGGTAGCCACACAGAGATCAAAATTAAGTTGGGTATTCAAACCAGCACGTAAAGCATTGTCCAGAGATCCCAGGTATGGCCAAAAAGCCCCTTTTGCCATTTGTTGCCTTCTTGCTCCTCTACCACCACTTGAAAAACCTCTTCGTGCCATTGTGCTTGCCACTCTCCCACATCATAGCAAGACTAACATTAACATTAATATTGTACATTAAATATTTTCAAAATTTCCATAATTTTAAGAAATCTCCTGCTCTGGTAGGGGGATTCGACTAGATGATCTTTCAAGGACCCTTCCAATCCCTAATGTTCTGTGATCCTGTGTGAAATCCTGCAGCCATTTGATAACTACTGTGGAACAGCTGCTGAGCCTGTTGCCAACACCTGCAAAGGCAGAGTACTGTGTGTTATGAATCACACTGGTTACCACACTAAAGCACAATGCTTTAAGCACAGCTGAAAAACAAGGAACAAGAAGTTCAAATCCACTCTACTGTTAGGCTACCTAAATAGCCTCTAGATACCATCTCCTAAAGTAATGACTTTTTTCTGCTGCTTTGCCTGTGAGATTTCACTCCCCTCTCCAGATTACATGAAAAGAAGGAAGAAATATGAAGACTAAAAAGCCAAGAACAAATGCAAAGAAACACAAACAAGTCAGTCTCTCCTTTCAAATGATTTCAGGGAGGACACACCAGGACCACAGTTCCAAAGAATTCAACCACTTCACAGAAGGGAAATGGCTGTTTTTCATTAAAACAAAAAAATCTCAGATGCACTGCATATCACAGTGGTTAAAATTCTAAGCAGCTCAGACCTTCCATCCAATGTACTTGTCAGTTGTATTTCCTGAATATGTAATTTACTTGACAGGCGCAGTTTAAATGCTTTAAAATAAACCATTGTACCGAGAGCAGATGCAGTCTAGTAACACAGCTATAAGTTTTATTAGGTTTTTAAATGCAACCAATTTGTTAGGGTGAAATCTCTAGAAATGACCCCTAATCCTGTCAGTGAAAAAATCCATTTAGATGGCCTTTTTTCCCTTCATTGAACCACTCAGACCTTTTGCATTATTCATATGCCGAGCCTCCCCTAATATATTTCCTGTATTGTAGGAGATTTTCCCCATAGCTGTGACTGTGCACCTACAGCTAATATAACTCACGGATGAGCACTGATGAAAACCAGTCCATGAAAGATTCTGCTAAATGCTTCAAAAGTGAAAAGGGAATGAACACTATATTGTCTTCCCCTTCCTGCCTATTCCATCCTCCATTTCTTCTTGTGCATTAGGTAATCTTAATGTTTTGGAGTTTAGTTCTCTTCTGGGTTTTTTTTTTTTAAGAAGTTACTTCTGAAGTTTTTCCAAACACTGTGATCCATGCTGGCTCAGATGCAAGTTGTGCGAATACACTCTTAAAACTTGTCAGGTTGGCACCACTCAAACAAGAGCTTGATTTCTCCAGGCAAAATTCATTCTACTATTAAAACACTCAAACAGAATGAGTTATGTGAAACTGTTGCTGATTGAAATAAAGACATTACAGCGCATTCACTATGAAACTGCAAATGCTAAGTAGGGAAAATTCAGTCAATGCATTGAAATGAAATCTTTCCATAATGATTTGTCATCTCACAATGAAGATATACAAGCAATTGAGATTAAACTTCATCCTATTTAAACTCCATAAATTTGGATACCAACTGGACAAAAAGATTGCAGTATTGATTAAATCTTGGATTTCTGTAATGTATACCACTTGCCCTAAGACATAATCCTGTTTCCTTCTCTTTCCTCACCTGCTGTGAAACATTTCTTAATTCCGTTCTGTTTGTGTCTCACTCAAGTTCACTTAGTGAACCATCAAGGATACCTATTCCTTTTTCATTGATTATGAGCTTCTATTGAATAATCAATTTTCTCCCTAGATGAGGTGGCTGCATCTTTGAGTATTGGTTTTTTTAACATTAGAACCTCAATACATACAGACAGCCTTTTTTGAAAGCTTATCCAAGGCTAAAATTACCTAAAAGCCTAGAATAAATAGGAATAACACAAAACAAATCAACATTGTAAAGTTCCAAAGAATAAATTATGAGGCGAAAGCTATTGATTTGTAACACAAAAACTTGTAAGCAATGCAGACAGAGCAATAAGGATAATGAACGAAGTGGAGCACCACCCTTATGAGGAGAGGCTGAGGGAGCTGGGTCTCATTAGCTTGGAGGAGACTGAGGGGTGACCTCAATGTCTATAAATATGTGAAGGGTGGGTGTCAGGAGGATGGCTCCAGGCTCTGCTCAGTGTCATCTAGTGATAGGATGAGGGGCAATGGGTGTGAGTTGGAACATGGGACATTCCACATAAATATGAGAAGGAACTTCTTCCCAGTGAGGGTGACAACACTGGAACAGGCTGCCCACGGGAGTTGTGGAGTCTCCTTCTCTAGAGACATTTAAAACCCACCTGGATGTGTTCCTGTGTGACTTGGTCTAGGCGATCCTGCTGTGGCAGGGGGATTGGACTAGATTATCTGTCGAGGTCCCTTCCAATCCCTAATGACTGTAGGATTCTATAAACAAGACTGTTCATATGCAAAGGTTTCTTGTGGGCCAGACTCTGAACTAAATCAGGAGAGTTCACAGATAGGACTTAGGTGGAGAAAGTGCAAGTAAAATACACATTTCTAGTTGTATGCATTGATTACTTCTATGTACCTGTTAGATACCTATGTGTGGTCTATACATGCATACAGATATCTATTGTCTTCTGGCTGCTTTCAAGTCCTCAAACTGTAAGTGATTATCCACACCAGCAAAGGTTAATGAAAAAAATGCTGATGGATTCTGAGTTCAGTGCAGTGCATTTAGTTAGCTTTGCCAACTACAGAATTTTCTGTGTTCAGAGAGCAAATGTTTCAGCCAACATCTTCAGTGCTGTAAGTTTCAAAAACAGTAACCTTGAAGGAAAGAGATGTTTAGGATACCAAGACAAATTCCAGGTCAAATGAAGTCTAAACTGCATCCTAAACAATCTTGTACAACCAAACACAATCTGGAGAGGCACCAGTTAGTGTGGTTAATGTGTTTCCTCCATCCCTCAACATCCTCCCTATTGCCTACTTTAACAGAGAAAGGCAGTGGTTAGTGCCACATCAGCTGAAGATGAACACAGTATTACAGAGTGTTCTACCCATCTTCAAGTACTTTTAGAAATCCCATAATGTTTTCATTTCCATTTTACCTCTTCAGCTCAAGGATTCAAATTCAGCCTAAAACCCAAAGCGTTTCAACATATGAATCAAAGCAACTGATGTCTTACATTTCATTAACCAATTACAGACTGAAGATCGTGTACACATGATTGATAAGAATTCTTTTAACAAGCAGTGAAATGAATAATTAATTTTCAATGTGATCTCTGGATTGGTGTCCCCTGGTTCTTCTCAAATTCACTATTTCAGAAGAACTACTCTGAAGAGATTTCATATGACACAAAGATTTCTCTGTACTTGTCAGAGAGTCAAGGTGGCCTCTCATCAACAATATGGCTTCAGGTTGATTTTCTTTCTCCTTTTCATAGTCCATTTGTCTCCTCTGAATACTGATTAGTACCGATATCTGCTATGCTACTGTCTATGACTTTGAGGCTTTCTGTTGTAACAGAGTTGAATTCTGAAGAGAGTGCCTGTAAACAGTTTGAGGCAGGAGTATGTGAGATCTCTAAAGGGACTGCATTTTTACTGCACCACCCCTCAAAACGGTGTAAATTAAACATGTCTTCATTCTTCTCCAAATCAAGTTCATTTTGCCTGCAAGCTGTGAGTGGCTTTTGAACCTTCCTTATTCTGTTTTCATTTTGGCCCATTAGCATGTTAGTTAATTGGTTTATTTCTTGTCGGACCTGATCAACATTAGTGGCAAGCCAGGCAGAGGCTGAAATAAACCCAAGACAGGAATGAGCTTAAACTTTGAAACAAGTGGACTCAGAATTTGATAGCTTTATAATTAAGACATTAGTGTGTCTGACTGGGGCAAAGCATCAGAAATCTGTACAGGAGGCATCTTCCTGCATTATTAAGCTCTGGTTAGCGACAGAGAGAACCTACCCTGAAAACCTAACTATTGAAGAGGAACCAAAGCCACGAAGACTTTACTGACCAAGTTCCCTGGGTATTGTATCTCAGGAAGTGTTTCAAGACTGATTGTTATTATTAGACTAATACAAAGCCTAATAAAAGCAAGACAGAACCCATGTTAGTCAAACCTTTTAAGAAGAGCTCAGTGCAGATAAAAATAATTTTATTCCCGCACACACTTTATAAAAACAACCTTGGAATTAAAAATAGTTAAGAAATCCCCTGCTGTTACGCTCTTACGTAAATCACTCTATATGAATAACACAGAAGCATTCAGCTTTGCATTTGGACAAGTCAAGCAAGATGAGTTTCACCCTGCAAGGACAAAAGTAAGCATAAACTATGGCCAGATTATCTTTAGTTCCATCAATAGACAAGAAGCTTCAGCTTGAATGCAGTGAAATTGTTGCAAGCGATCCAACTATAGAGCAAGTCACACAGTCAATCGCATCTATCTCAAGCTGTAAAGATGTTTAGAATCAGCAACATGATACCAAATTCAAAATATCCTTCTTCCTGATAACTCTCATCTATTTCTAAATTTATATAGAGGATAGGAGAGAGAGGGTAAAATAGAGAGGGCACAGAAGATTCTTTCAAACACAAAGAAACGACACAAGGAAATGATTTGACTGGATGTGTGGAGCTAAATAAATATCAGGTACTCAGAACTCATCTGTGAAGAGCTACACATGGCCACAGAACAGCATGACTGCTCCAGGAATGTAGTTCTCCCAAGGGCTAACAAAAAGTAGCCTTCTGCTATCGCATGTTCTTTTCTGCACAAAATGAACACTCCCCTCTACCCCACAGGAGACAACTCTGGTAGCGGCAGCAGTGAAGTGAGAAGACAGATCTGCAAGTTCTCCTTCAGTCAGTCTGTGTGTTTGTTCTTTAGCACATACTGGATTAAAAAAGTAAATAAGAAAACTGAGTAAAGAGCTTACCAAGTGGCACAAGAACTTACACACAAGTCCCCATCAAGATATTTTTCAAAGTGTCTTAGATAAAATATATAGAGAAACAACTTAAACTCGTGGACGTTAAAATTCATCCATCCCACACAACTTTTTGGAACGCTAATCAAAAGGAATTGATTCAGACTTATAATTTCCACAGAAGCCTTCCATGCTGTCCAGCATACTCTTCCCGTCGTCCAACAGCACATCTGTTATGTGAGTGGGAACAGGTATCAACCACCAAAGTGGAATTGGTTAGACAGTACATGTTCCTCTAGTCCCTGAAGGGCTACAGACCTGTTTCCACATCAGTAACTTCAGTGGGAGCTTTCTTGCTGACACAGAAACCTCAAATTAGGACACTAGCAGGCAAACCCTAGGCTGTGGTGTTACTCTAGTCAAGAGACACAGGTACTTTGCTAGCTACTTCTATTACAATCCAAGAAATACTAGGAGGCACTATAGTCCAGAAAGACACATCAGTCATCATTTGTTCACCCATGTTTTCTTCTCCTGAGGTTATACTTGTTTTAGAAAGGAGCACAGATAACCTACCACTCAGTCCATCTAATCTCAAGTCAGTCTGGCTGAGAAACACTACTGCATGCAGAGTTACGATTTCATTCGTTCTTCACTAGTTCACGTATGTGAGAAAATAGTATTTTGAAATGCTTAGACAGAAGAACTAGGTGGTTTATCTAGGAGAACAAGATAGAGAAGCAGTGTGCATTGTCTTCTCCTCCTTTCACAGAACTACTCATTGGAGTAAATCACCTCCAGAGGTCTCTTGCAACACCAGCCATTCTGGGAGCACTGTGAAAGCCCACATTAAAAAACATTATACTGTAGGATTATCTACATTACAAGAACCACATTTATGGACTAGAAGGTTTATTATCTATGAAGTTAATTTATTCCCTTAGCAGGGAAAAATATCCTAAAGTATTATGTATGGAGAAGTCATTGTTCAGTACTGATTTGTTTGCATTCTAGACAGTCTGAGAAAGTGACATTTAAGGCTTTTCTTGTAACTCTTAGATATTTATCACTTAAGTGCTACCTTACAAGTTGTGTATTTGCCATGTTAATATTTACCAGTCACTAATATAATACTTTTTGTCAGTAAAAAAACCCCACTATCTGAAGGCCCTTAACAGGACATTCAAAAACATGAAGGATTCTAATGAAAAGCATCACAATCTTAAATAAATCGCAATAACATAAACATGAACAATTCTGAGGTAACTACTGGAGGTAGTACCCATTCAATGCCACTGAAAAGTGGATACAAATTACTCTAAAGTAGTTCTCTGCAGACCTCAATTAACCTATAAGACATTACTACAGGATTCATATTGAGATAAGTTTCCTGAAAGTAGTAATACTAGAAAAAAGTTTGGTATTTTCATGTATAGTAAAAACCTCTATCGTTATATATATATATAACACTAATCATAATAGAAACCTTCTTGAAAGGGAACATTACCTATTGGGGACAAAGAGCAAGTACATCCTTGAGCAGGTAGTTACAGCATCTCCAGTATCAAATGGATTAATTTTCTCTGAAACACCACCACCAGTTACTAGATCCATTCTAAGCAGAGATGAATAGCCCTACATTCATGGCATTTTATTCTCCTCCCTGATAGGATTCATCTGAAGTTAGAGTTGCAAGGGAAACAGTCTGTCTAGTGCAGTGAAAGGACTTGTTCCTATGGTGTTGCTGATTTAAGTAGTTGAAAAGTCCTAAAATTATAGCCACAACAGTTTTAACAGCAGCAGCTTCTCTCCAGTATCAATCCTCTAAATTATCAAGCAAACATATCACACAGTGCAAAACAGTACTTGTGAGATCTTTGTTAACCTTCACTATTAACAACAGTGTGCTGCTCTTAGAATGACTCTGGTTGGAAAAGACCCCTGGGATCATTGAGTCCAACCTCACATGTTCACCCCTAAACCACATCCCACAACACCTCATCCAAGCCATCTTTAAACACATCCAGGGATGACGACTCAACCACCTCCCTGGGAAGCCCATTCCAGTGCCTGACCACCCTGGCTGTGAAAAATTTCTTCCTAATATCAAGTCTAAACTTACGCGGTTGTAACTGGAACCCACTCCCTCTTGTTCTATCACAAATTGCACCAACCTCTCCACAAGGTCCTTTCAGGTAGTTGTAGAGAGTGACGAGATCTCCTCTCAGCCACTTCAAACCAGACAGCCCCAGCTCACTCAGTCTTTCCTCACTAGATTGATTTTCCAGGCCCTTCCCCAGCTTAGTTGCCCTCCTCTGCAGCTAAAATGTCTCATCTGAAACCCAAAACAAAGATACCAACAGTTAGAAGCCTACATAGAGGTTTCTCTAAAGTCTTCCAAAGACAATAATGTAGAAAATAAAGAGTAAGAATTTAACTTTCACTTACCCATGATTTATGTCCCCATGCAGCACCACAGACTGGAGGAAGAGTGTCTGGAGAGCACCACCAAAGAGATGCTGGATATTCAGCAGTACTGGTTGACAACCAGCAGAATATGAGCCAGCAGTGTGATCAGATGGCCCAGAAGACCGATGGCATCCTGACTTGCATCAGAAATAGTGTGGCCAGCAGGACTAGGCCTCTCCCCAGCACTGCGGGCAGCCCTAGGCCTCTCCCCGGCACTGCGGGCAGCCCTAGGCCTCTCCCCGGCACTGCGGGCAGCCCTAGGCCCCTCACTTCAAGGAAGATTTTGAGGCCCTGGAGCAGGTCCAGCAGAGCAACAAGGCTGTGGAAGAGATTGGAGGGAAAGTCTAATGAGGAGAGGCTGAAGGAGCTGAGATTTTTACCCTAAAGAAAAAGAAACTCAGAGGGAATCTTACCCCTGTCTACAACTACCTGAAGGGAGGTGGTAGACAGGTGGGGGTTGGGCTCTTCTCTCAGGCAACGAGCAAGAGGACAAGAGGGCAGGGCCTGAAGCTCTCAGGGGAGGATTAGGAAGCCCTTCCTCACAGAAGATGTGGTCAGACACTAGAATGGACTGGCCAGTGAAACAGAGGAGTCACCATCCCCAGAAGTGTTTAAGGACAGACTTGATGTGGGACTCAGTGCCATGGTCTATGTGATCGTGGTGATGTTCAGTCATAGGCTGGACTTTATGATCTCAGCTGTTTTACAGCCTCAGTAATTCTGTGATTCTCTAGATGGAATCAAATCAGTAGTCAGCCTGTCTGAAAGCATTTTATTACAGCAAACCGAGCAAGCTACACTTACTATGAGCAGTATCAAAGGACAAAAGATCAGCGTGAAGCTATTGCAAGGTACTGGCTAAGACATGCTGGACTCGCTGGGTTTTCATAGAAAAACCCTGAAACTTCCAGCTAGAAAGCAATTGAGCAATTTTGAATCGCTGAAACATTTAAAGCTTTTATTGTCATTCTACTGAGTAATGAAAACAAATGACGACACTTCAAATGCTGACATGGAGACATTTATTGTCCTCAACCAGGCACAGAGGAAAAAAGCCTGGATGAGCTTGAACTCCTGCCTCCCCCATCTTCTCCATCTGTGGTTATTCAAGTGCAATGGAGGGATCCCTTGGAGGAAAACACTGATAACACCCATTTGAAACACACTGAATAAAGGAAAAGCACCCAGCAAATTTGTTAAGCTCATGAACAGTGAGGAACAAGTTACAAGCATAGAAAAGAGAAGATTATTACATCACAGTAAATGGATTTGAGACAAAGTGTAGAAATGTATGACCAGCTTTATTTAATAAAAACAAAAATGTTAATAAAGTGAGATTTAAAAAACCTTTACTTTCTTCAAGTGTGCTGTAAATAAAGAGCAGCATTCCCACTGTCGAGAGAGAAGAATTGAGCATGAATTATTCATATTGCCTGGAATAGATTTAGATTCTTCCAGACATTCTGTGAGTTTTGCAGTCAAGATGCAGTCTTTCAATATTTCAGATGTCATCAGAAAAGAATAAGAAGTCTTGTTTGGCAACATCATAGTAAACAAGTTTAAAGTGTTGAAAATACAGAATGCAAGGACAAAACAAAGTTATTGTGTTGCTGGCATTTGAAGGAAATTTTCTATTATTAGGCTGACTCTGAGCTGTAAAATAAAGGGGATTAAAATTAATTTATACTGTGGAAAAGAGTAATTAGAATTAATTATATTTTAAGTGGTTGATGTCATAGATACTGAAAGTTAGTGTAATGCTAGAAGAAAGAGCATAAAAACAGCAAACTAAACTTTTGAGGATCAAAACTTTGATTTTAATTCTGATCAGTTCAAAAGACTTTTAAATTTGATGCTATTTTTTAAAGCCAATGAGGGTTAGGTATTAAATAGTAATTGTACAGCCTCAAATTGCTGTTTAAGTCCAGCACACAATAAGCACTACGTGGCTGCCGACCATTAGATGAGAAGGAGAGTGAGGAAAAATATCAACACCACAAAAAGAACAAAAACAGTAATAGCCAGAGTTCATCATCTAGAACCTGTCACTCTGTCCTGCCAGCTCCCTGCTTTCTCTGGACATACCAGTGTAGTATCAGATATTCCATTCACTGGTTTGATTCAGCTACCCTGGATGTGGCCCCACAGCTTCTGGTGAAAACTAACCCTACCCTAGTTAAACCCAGGAGACCTAAGCACATAAATATCTTTGCAGATGTTGTGTAATAAAGACCAATAGCTTTTCCCAACCTGGTAATTCCTGATCATACTCCATTTCATGGAATCATTAGGGATCAGAAGGGACCTTGAAAGATCATCTAGTCCAATCCCCCTGCCACAGCAGGATCACCTAGACCAAGTC
>JAOXOE010000343.1:36625605-36636467 GCA_028565055.1 Phoeniculus purpureus | reverse complement strand
CCTGTTCCAGTGCTCTGTCACCCTCACTGGGAAGAAGTTCCTTCTCATATTGATGTGGAACCTCCTGTGTTCCAGCTTGCACCCATTGTCCCTTGTCCTATCACTAGATGACATTGAGAATAGCCTGGCTGCATCCTCCTGACACCCACCCTTCACATATTTATAAACATTATTGAGGTCACCCCTCAGTCTCCTGTTCCCCAAGCTAAAGAGACTCAGTTCCTCCAGAAGAATATTTTCTGTGGAGAAGCTAAATCCACTACTATAACTGGCATTAAATACACTCAGAGTATTTAATTAGTAAGCACAGAGGAACTGCAGGTGCTAATGAATTCGAGGAGCGTGATCCACTGAGATGCCTCCAACTGTAGTTCCATGAGAGACTGGCTTCAGCAATTACACTGGTTAAAGAAGTTCCTGCCCTATGACATTCAGCTACTGACTCCTGGTCTTATACACACAGCTCAGCTGCTCGCCCCTGCTCTTGTGTAAGGATTTATATATCTTAAGCCACTGCCCAATGTACCATTTAGCCCTATAGAGGGTGATTGCAGCAGCCCACCTGAGCAGGCTGTGAATTTTAGCACAAGGGCAGCAACCATCAGCTGGGCATGGAGCAGGACAGGCACTTTTTGAAAGACCTTGCCTTCCAGAGTCAGTGTCTTACTACACCCACAGGTTTACAATCTAGTTAAGCCAAACATACAGCTGAAAGGAGAAGTCCCACTCCCTCTCCTGCCTGCCAGCAATGCTTTCTGCAAGCTCTTTCCCAGAGAGTAAATAATCCAGTGCAGTAGAACAGTAAATAATCTAGTGCAGAAAGCCAAACTGGTATAAAATTTGTAGCTTTCGTGCAAGCTTAGTTTTCTGCTGGCTGAGCCCTCTGGTCTGAACGGATCCAAAGAGCTCCAGGGCCAGCACAGGGAATGTGTGAGAAACACACAGGGGGGGTGCAGGTGGGGAAGAGCTTTCAAGGGCAGTTTGCCTTTAGATTGGCTTCACAGGACATTAGGGATTGGAAGGGACCTTGAAAGATCATCTGGCCCAAGAGGTACTAGCCAGAGTACCCACAAGTTACACAAGTCACCTTACAACACCCCCACGAAAGCTGGGATGCCTTCGCACTGGAAACACTCATGTGGTCAGCTCGCTGCTGGTTGTCATCATCAAAGTGTTTCTTACTGAGCAATCCAAACATCTTCCTCTTTTGGCACCTTAGAAGAGCTTTTTGGCGAGGGGTCATTTGGAGAATTCTTTTCAGTCCCCAAATGATTTTCAAAATAATTTCAGAATTATTTTATGAAGGAAGAACAATTTAGATTCTTTTCAAGAAATTTCTTCAGTTTCATATCCCACCAAATCAGTTGCAGAGGCATCAGTGGACACAGTATGGAGGGTTTGGTAGCTGAACAACTTCAGCATTGACAATAAGACAGCATATGGGAATCCCAGGAAAACCTTCATCATTAACACCTTCCCTCCTGCAGTGCAACCCCTCCTGCAGTGTGACACAGTTTGCTGTAGCAGACTGTACGATGCCCCGTGCTGATAAGCATCTCCATAAATATCAAGAGTAGGAAAACCAAGAGGAAGGAAGTGGTCACAAAGTGGGAACTGCAATGGGAGTTTTTTCTTTTGCTATTTTAAAATCCTTTTTGTTCTACTGTGTAGGTATGCTTTGGGTCAGGTGTGATTTTGAGGTAGAAGACAGGTAGTCTCAAGCACACGGCCAGATCATGTCCAACTTTCCTTGTTCCTGGCTCTGATGCTCGCTTAAAAGTTTGCATCTTCACAAACAGTGAGGCAGCTTCTGTTCTTCACCCAATCCACTGTCTTATTCAATTGCAAGTGAAGTGAAAGCAGTCAAGTCTGACAGGCTGCAGTAACAATGAGCTTTGGCAAACACAGTGGAGAGTTTTCCTGATGCAGCTTGACATTCTGTAGGAAAGACGAACTTAAAGCTGGGACCACTTGAGAATGGATCATGTAGATGAATTTGTGAGAAGAGCAAAGAAGAGAATTTCTAAGGTCTGTGACCCCCTGATGCTGGTGGAACACAACTTGAGTGATCACTTCCTAGCTAAGATGATTAGCCTACGTGTATTTTACTGAAAACTTACAGTGAAAGTTAGTATTACTACGTGATTGATGTACATGAACTGAAAAGGGGTGCTTCTTCCCCGGACAAGTTGTCTTAGCAACCCTGGCCATTGGGGTCCCACCTTCATTGCTGAAATAGAATTGCACCAAGGGATCTACAGTTTTTTGCAATTAATTAATTGATTAATTAATTAATTGATTTTGCAATCAAAGTTTCCATTTCTAAGCGTTTTGTGATAAATTTCACAGAAAAACTAACCTGAGCTCTAACTTGTTTCATCTACAACTTGAATCCTTTCTACATAGAAAAAGTCTGGGCCCACGACTGCTTTTTATTTGAGACAGTGAATTCAACAGGGACACACAGGCTGATGTTGAAATGTTTTTCCTGTCATCACACTTTTCACTCTTTGACTATTACTGGTCTTCGACTGATTTCTCGTTCCTACTTCCTTGTTGCCAGAGGGCTTCTGCTGATGGCTGGGACAGAATTAAAAGCACAGCCAGCTTGTGGTACTGCTGAGAACCATGAAGGTTGGCAGAAATCTCAGTCCGTGGCTTCATGGTGTGGTTTTTATGGGTAAAACCCACTTTTGGGTTTTTTTCCATCCCATCATCCTTCCTTGGTTCCCCTTCAGCTCATTTCTGCTGATCCAGCATTTTTAGAGTCCTGACAAAGATAGATTTTTCAAAGACCAGACCACTGGCTCCCACAGTGGCTGGATACACAGCTCTGCCAGTGCACTGGTGAGGGCTGTGTCACAGGCACAGTGGTGGGCATGCAGGGTCAGAAAACCTATAGCCATGCTGCTACCAAACATTTTACATTGTGAAGCTGTGGCTACTGCAGCAGGCATGAATGAAGGAATAGAGACATGCTGCTGGGGACACAGCTGCAAGTGGCCCTTTACATACTAGCAAGGAGCCTGGAGTACAATGCAGCTGGTACTCAGGAAGTGCTGGGGAGGGCCAGTTGTAGTTTTCCTCACTAAAAAAGCACTTGCCCCTCTGAAACAGCTGTGTCTTTGCAGCAAAAAGCAAGTGGGAATCAAAACGTAGCAATGATCTTTGTGTTGTAGCAGCCACCGGTGGGAAGAGGAGACTCAGAGTGAGCTAAGAAAGTTAGCACTACTTGGCTTTAAAGCATTGGAAAAGTTTCTTCCTAATCAGCAGGGATTGTGTTTTGCTGCTCTCATTTAAACTCTGCTATTGTGAGGGAAGAGAGAAGAGCACTTCTAAAACGCTGTGGATGTTTTCAAAGAGAGGACAGCATATTGGTCTGTGGTGGCAGTGAGAGCCCAGTAAGAACAACTCAGATCATGTAAAAAGCAGTGGCTCCTGTAGGACTTCACTTGAAGAACTTCATTCCCCAGGTCTCCATTCAATCTAAGGGTAGTGCCCTGATGCAGTGGGAAGGTGCACTGGGACAGCCGTGACAGCTTCTCTCACCCGATTCCCCACTGCCTGCTCTTCTCACTTTAGGGGCAACCCAGGCTGCTCATCTGCAGCTACACAACTGCCACAAATCCCAGCCTTGCTATAAAGAGGTATAAAATTCACAGCTGTTTTATGTGGCTATGGACCAGGGCAGTCCAGCAGGACCCTGCAGACAGGAAAAGTGAATGAGGCAGGAACCTCTCCATGTCTTCTTTTCTGCTCCAGAAGTCTTGAGAGCCCTGCGACTGGAGGAGGTAAGTGACGTGACCTACCATACTTAATCTACATCACACATCCGTAATAGTAACCAGGGATCTTATTAAATCTATCGAATTGGTCATTGTAGGCTGAAAGCTTTGCAGTCTAAAGGGCTATTTTTCATTTCCACTGAGGGTAAATTTAGCTCCAAACAAAACAGACAGGAAAACACGGTTGCTAATGTGATGGAAATTAATACCGTGTAATAATTTGTGAATCTTGTTTGTTGACTTTGCTATTGGGAAATTAGCTGTCAAAATATATTGGTTTGATTTAATAAGGAAAAATCAGACTGACCTCATAGAAAAAACAAGCAAACACAGTCAAAATTAAAAAAAAACCCTTAGAATAATCCACTTTTTCACAAGTGTGTGTGAATTTTTAGAAGTTAATGGGGGAAAAAAAAGACCAAACATGTTAAAAAAGGATTGCAGGCAGATCTAAAGTACTGTATGAGGCAAAAAGGTGGTGGTGGGGGGAGCAGTAGAATCAGGCTGTCATGCACATAATTTTTTTAGAGACAAGAAGGAAAGGTGTTTCAAACTCCTAGACCTACCAGACTGGTTCTGAGGGGCTACTAAATAAAACTGATATGAAGTTTACAGAATCACAGAACATTAGGGATTGGAAGGGACCACAAAAGATCATCCAGTCCAATCCCCCTGCAGGGTCACCTAGACTAAGTTGCACAGGAACATATCCAGGTGGGTTTTAAACTTCTCCAGAGTAGGAGATCCCACCCCCAACCCAGGCAACCACTTCCAGTGCTCTGTCACCCTCACTGGGAAGAAGTTCCTTCTCATATTGTTATGGAACCTCCTATGTTCCAGCTGACATCCATTGCCCCTTGTCCTATCACTGGATGACACTTAGAAGAGCCTCGCTCCATCTGGGTGGTTTTAAAATATTTAGCTCATCACAGACTCTCGCAGAGAAAAATGCTGGAGACCAAACTGCATACTGAGCAGCACAAATGGACATCATAGTGCTGTGCAGGGACTGGAATAAGCAGGAAGTCTGAGGAATTAGTGATTACATGCATACTGTCACAAAAATTATTACAAAAGGAAAAAACAGATAAGGGAGAGGCAAGAAGGAAACGTAACCATATCTGTAACCAGCACAGCTGCTCACAGATGTTTCTCACACAACGGTTGATCGTGCTCCTGTGAGAAGCGAGTTTGAACCCTAAACTTCACAAACACCATAGTCCAGATTCGAAACAAGAAGAGGTTATTAGATTGCAGATAGTGCCTTGTTCTCTTTTTTCCTTTTCAAGTAAGTCATCTTTTTCTAATGGCTTCCTGTCAAAAGGATACTTGAGGGAGGGATTTCAAAGAAGCAAGCTGGCAGTCATACCCAGGTTCCATTGATTCAGTGGAATTGGCTCTGGTCCTTGTGGGACAACTGCTCCCTTAATTTCAGACAAATCTACTTCAAATACAATGAGACAGGAGACTCTTTTTCCCCCCCTTTTTTTTAGCCTATTTGCTGAGTGAGACATCCTGCTTGTAATCATTATATACTAGTTTATTGATTGTGGCTTTTCAGTATGCACCATAGGTAAGCTTGTTTTAACAGCACTGTCAAGAGATGTGTCTGGTTAACCATTACCAGTTGAAGGTGTAACAGCAGTCATGGGGATACTGTGTTCACAACTACTGGGTTCAGCTCTGGTGCCCTCAGTGTGAGAAAAACATAGACCTCATGGAGTGGGTCCAGAGAAGAACCACAAAGATGATTGGGGGCTGGAACACCTTCCCTATGAGGACAGGCTCAGATAGTTGGGGTTGTTCAGTCTGCAGCAGAGAAGGCTCCAAGGAGCAGCCTTCCAGTGCTTAAAGGGGGCTTACAGTAAACATGGGGAGGAACTCTTTAATGGAGAGTGTTGTGATTTAGACTAGCTATTAGGAAGAAATTCTGTGAGGGTCCTGAGGCACGGAAACAGGTTGGCCAGGGAAGATATCAATCCCCCTTCCAGGAAGTGTTCAGCCAGCCTAGGTGGGGCTTTGTGCAAGCTGGTCTGGTAGGAGGTGTCCCTGCCTGTGCCAGGGGGTTGGAACTGGATGATCATTAAGATCCCTTCCAACCCATTCTATGCTTCTATGATTTTGTCAGGGTATGCAGAACCGTTCAGGGAACTTTGACAAAAGGTGAAAATCTTTCAAATCTCTGATATTTTCCAAGAGATGTCGCAGAGGTCTGTTTCATGGGATTTTTGGGGGTGGTTCAATGATGTGCTTCCATCTCTGCTTCCTATATTTTTGTATTTGAAAAGATCAGACAAATGGAAATCATTAACAGGAACTGCATATATGGAAAATCCGTAAGAGCCACACGATGGATTACACTGGCCCATTGCTTATAATACGTTACCATTAAAATGTATGCTGATTATTAGGAATGCTGAGAGTGAGTCAATTATTTGAATAAACAAACAAAGATCTGGTTGCCCTGTAGTGCAGTGCATCCCTCAGATGTCTGCAAGCTCCTTTCCCACGCCCGCTGTCTCATTCCTAAACTAGCTGAGGCTGTTATGCAAGGCAACCTGACAGCTGCTAATAAACAGGTAGCTTGATGCACTCCTCTGAAGCAATCTCTGCACATCGGGCACCTCTGCGGATTTGGGGAAGGCACATGGTGCCTTGTGTGTGCCAGAGAGGCAAGAAGAGGTGTTGCAGCTTAGGAAAAGGGAAGGATCGTGATATCAGGCCAAAGGAGTCTTCCTGTGGTCCCTCCAAAGGGAACACGTGCCCTGATCACACAAAGAGCTGGCATTACAGCAGTTTGGTGTGTCAGACGCTAGAAGTTGAGAAGCAAGGAGGTGCCAGCTTTAGCTTTTTCCTTAGAGAACTTTTTTTTATGCCTAAGTGATGTAAGAAGCAGTGACAACTTCAGCAAAAAGAAGTAGCTCAGTCTCACAGCTAGCAATGTAGTTCTGCATCTTGCTAGGAAGCAGTGTCTCTATATGTAAATTCTTAGGTAATTTACTGGGGATGAAAGTAAACTATACATGGGCAAAACCAATCATAGAATGTGTTGGGTTGGAAGAGACCTTTAAAAAGTCATCTAGTCCAACACCACCACACACACCCCCCCCCCCCCGCTGTGAATAGGGACATCTGCAACTAGAACAAGTTGCTTAGAGCCTTGTCCAGCCTTACCTTGAATGTCTCCAGGGATGGAGCCTCCACCACCTCCCTAGGCAAAACCCGTTGCAAAACTCCATACATGCAAATTCAGGTTCTTCTGTTGGGGCAAACTGTGCACACTCCCATTTCTTAAAAATGACAGTCAGAATCTTCAAAAGCAAATGTTTCCCATTGCCATTAAGAGTCTCAGGCTAGGCATCCATAACCAGTAGCCAACAGGTTTTTATTTGCTCTAGAAGTCAAGGTAAGACTTGTGACATTTCCGTTTATTAATTCCCCTGTATGTTTGGCTTTTGTAAGTTATCACACAGTAAATACATGTGTGTCACTTAGCAACCTCAGCTGTTTCTAAAGGAATGTCTTTTGTTCTTGGAAATCTCTTGTAAATGCAGGTTACAAAATGATTATTGCAGAATCTTAACTCATCCTGTTTGGATGGTGTTCTGGCTTCTCCCTATTCTGCATTTAAAATGTGCACAGGAAGTTAATTCACTTAGCACGAGCATCCTTCATTGGCATCATTGTTACGAGGGGAAGCTCCGCATATTTAACAGAGGTGACAGAAGTTTCTGCTTAAAATCAAAGATGTGAAAAATGTCTGGAGAAAGAAAGGACTAGAAAGGACCTCCTCCTCACTGGGTTCACCCGGTTCAAAGCCCTGTTGCTGCTGTGTAAACAAGGCTATAAATACTTTACCATTCTGATGCAATACTACATAGCCTCTGTCACAAATTTACCAGCCTTGTTTATTTCTAAACATAACACTGAGGTCTGAGATCACAGATCACACAGCTCTAACACAAGGGCTTAAAATGTAAGCCCCTGCACAAATGAAGTATCGTTTCTCATTGATCGGGTCACTGGGTGTCTGTAACAGGTTGGTACCTGTGCATCGTCCTGAACACGTACATGCAGTGGAAGGACAGAGATGACACTGGATTGTGGATTTCAGAGGATTTAAGAGTTTTCTTTTTTCATCCCTCATGTGTTTAAAGATCAGAGCTCACGTCTGGTTGTCCACCTTGTCAGGATCAGTATCAAAAGTGAGATATAATAACCTGACCTGTATATTCTGAAAATAAAGTCTATCTTCATGAAACACTACAAAAATTATTGGTGGCCACATAATTAATACAATTAGTACTTGTTTATGAAACTCGGACTTTGTCCTTGGCTAGGCATATTTCTAAACATATCTCAGAGACTGTTTTCCAAGATGTGAACAGATAGTGCAGATGAACAATAGCCATATGAAAGAGCCTCTTATTGTTTGCAACTGCAACATCTTGCTAATGGAGTGACTTAGACAACAATTTGCAGTGGGGATTTTGGCACTTTCAGAGCAGAGAGAGACAATGCAGAAAAGAAGAACTGCAACAGTGTTCACTTAGTCTGAAGAAAAGGAGGCTGAGGGGAGACTTTACCATTCTCTACAGCTCCCTGAAATGAGGCTGTAGAGAGGTGGGGCTTGGTCTCTTCTCACAAGTAAGGAGTGATAGGAAATGGCCTCAAGATGCAGCAGGGGAAGTTTAGGTTGGACATTAGGATAATCTTCTTCAGTGAAAGGATCATCGGACCTTGGAACAGGCTGCCCAAGGAGGGGGTTGAATCACCATCCCTAGACAAAGCTCAGGCTTTAGTGGTGGGCTGGGTAGTTAGGTTAATGGTTAGACTTGGTGACCTTAAAGGTCTCTTCTCATCTAAATGATTCTATGATTGTCAAACATGGAAAAATGTTGCTGGTGGTCAGAAAAATCTTGTGAACAGTTTTGCAACTCTATTCATCCTTTTATATTTTTTTTTAAAAAACCTCACTCCTATCCTGAATGTTTGGGGTTTGGGTTTGTTTTTCTAATTTAAATTATTGTGGTAAACAGCTAAAGTAGAAGCAGAACTCATCACCAAGAGAAGACAACGTATGATAACCAGACTGTGATTCTCTCAATCTAAATGAGAATACCTTGCTGTAACTGACTCAGGCTCAACAAATGACCTGATAGCTACAAGTGAAGAAGCTCCAGCTGCTTCAGGGCTGATCTGGCAGCTCACAAGCTCTACATTAGGACACCCATATGTATGACAGCCACTTTACTCCAAGCTTTTCTTGTTTCTATGGAGAGGCACTGGGTAACCTGTTCATAAACTGCTGTAGTGATTTCTGCCAGGAACATGGGTGCAGCTTAGATATGCTCCTGGCATGGACTGGGATTTAATGACAAAAAGGTCTCCGGGTACTGACATGCTGAGATGTGCTCCATAGATATATGGTGTAAATTCATACTGAGCCCTCTTTGACATAGCTTACCCACATAAAGAAATCTTTAAGTGGGAACTTCAGATCTGACACAGGATACAGTGTCCTTTCTAGCATTCCAGCTTTTCACTCATCTTTCGCTCTTGCTATGAAGAGAGCAGTTAGAAGAGGAAAGTAATGGCTGAGGTTCCTGATTCATTCCTCTAGACAAACATAAACTGAAATGCTCTTCTGATAATTCCTTAAGATACAAGGATCGACTACAAAACTCACTTTGTTGAGGCAGTAAAACTACTAACCCTGATTACTAGTGTTGAACGTAAATACTTTCAGTGGGGTTAGCCCTAAAATCCTCAGTCGATTGGTTTGGGGACATCAGGATTCTGCTAATGACAGCACTCCAAGCTCCCTATCTGTGGCACTGATCTGCTCTATCCTGCAAACTTTTCCCAGCACTGCTGTTGGTTAGGGATGCAATGAAGCGTGATTTGCGATTATCATTGCTGGGCTCGTGAAAGCCCCAGGTGTAGATGTAATCACAGGCAGCAGTGAGCTTCTGCTGGTAGAGCTTATTTTGCTTTTGTGGGAGGAGTAGAAAAGGCTGAAATAAGCTGTACTGGTTTATTGCAGCTTTGCTTGTACAGAACGCCAGATTACCTGTCAGAAGTGCTCTGAATATGCATCTCCCTTGGAGGTAAAGTTAAGCCAATCCATTGCATCCATGTAACCCTGGCTTTATTTCACTTGAGAAGACACTATGTAATTAGGGAACAAGGGTAGAAGTGTTTTCTTACATGTAGTTTGGTGTGGGGCAACAAGATCTCACTTTTCCATGTGAGAAATTTCCCTTTTACCGAGAAGGTGCTGTAACCAAGGGAGAATCAGTACCTTACTTATATAGATGAAGAAATAATATCCAGTTAGGTAGCACACGTGATGCCCAGCTCGAATAAGTCCAGCCTTGCGATGTAGCAATGGACGTGGGCATCGGGGCTGGAGTGATCTGTCCGACGTTCAGGTGCCAGGCACGTCAACAGCCGTGTGCGCACAGGCACGGAGTCGCTTTTGTATCGCACAGCAAGGAAAAGTCGCTCACGACAACACGGACTGTCAGAGCAAAGGACACGGTCTGTCCTTTGCCGGCCGCTTACTGACTAACCGAGCGCGGGGTGCTGATGGCTCTGAGCAGCTCCCCGCTCCCAGTTCACCAGCGGATGCCCTGCAGTGGTGACCGTGTGCCTGGCTCCGTGAACGGCCGTGTCTGGGACACGTCCCCTGGCTTCTGCCATCCGGAAAATGTCATGTACGGATCATCGTAGAGAGTTCAGCGCTCGCTCAAAGGCGGTGGCGATGGATCCGAGGCGAGGAACGGGAAGGACAAAACTTTGCTCCAGGTGATGACACAAACGGCCGGCTGGCAGCAGACCCCAGAGCGCGTCCGCACAGCCCTGCTTCCCTAACCCTTAAAGAGAGTTCAGAGCTGTACACGGCGCCCTCCAGCTCCTTAACGGTTTTGCGGGTCACCATCTGACGGGCCCGCGGGGCTGGGGCGCACTCGGTACCAGCAGACGGACACCGTCCCACTCTGCGCCGGGAGCTTGTCCCGCGGCGACGGGGGGGGTGGGCCCCTGCACCGCGTTACCGCCCCGCCCCCTCACACC
>JAOXOE010000343.1:36610699-36625505 GCA_028565055.1 Phoeniculus purpureus | reverse complement strand
CGTGGGCTCCCCCCTCCCAGCCCGGCGCAGTGGGAGGCACCCGGGATCCCGCGTCACCCATTGTTTACAAACCAACCCCAGCGGGCCGGGCTCCAGCTTCAACCGCAGCCGCCGGAGCCGCGTGTGCTCGCGGGGCGGCGGGCGGCGGCCCCGGTGCCGCTGCCGGCCGAGATGCCGTGCGGCCCAGGCGAGCGCTTCCTGCTGCTGGAGCGCTCGGTAGCCGTGGGGCAGGCGGGCCCTAGGGAGGTGGACGCGCTGGTGGCCAAGCTGGGCGAGGTGCTGCAGTTGAGCGCCCAGCGGGCGCCGCCGCCGCCCCGCGCCCCCAAGCACCTGGGCCCGGGCAGCGCACGCGATCGTGCCGCCCCCTACTCGCCGCGCTGCAGTGGCGGAGCCCTGCTGGGACCACTACGGGGACCGGCCCCGCCGGTGGTCCCGCAGCCGCACGCCGAGCCTCCGCGGCCGGAGCGGAGCGGCCACCAGCGGGTGACCAAGCAGCTGTGCGGGCGCGGCTGGCTGCGAAGCGCCGCCCGACGGAGGAAGCGACCGCCAGCGGGACCGGGCGACGCAGCGGCCGACGAGGATGACCCGCACCGGCTCCTGCAGCAGCTCATCCTCTCTGGCAACCTCATCAAAGAAGCCGTGCGGCGGCTGCAGTTGGCGGCGGTGGCGGCAGCGGCGGCGGCCTCTACAGCCTCCAGCGGCAGCGCCTCGACGGGGAGTAGCGGCGCAGACGGTGAAGCGGCAGCGGTGGCGGCGATGCAGCCCCTGCAGTAGCCGTCAGGGACGAGCGGCAGCGGCCGGGACGGAGGAACGTGGCCGGGGTCGGGCCCCCCCCACCCACCGCGGACTGGAGTGCGGGAGCGCGGTGCGGGCTCCGCCGCGGTGTAAGTGACCCCCCGGCTGGCGGACGGGAGCGGGACGAGTGCGGCGGGGTCGGAGTGGGGCGGATGTGCCCCCCCCCACACTTTGCTCCTCTGCCCCAAGGTCACCCCCTCGCAATCGGTCTGCAACCGACGGAGGCCCCGAACGCCCTGAGCTGTCGGTGCGCTCCCCCCGCCCTTCTCCGCCGCCTTCCCGGGAGCTCCTCCTCTTCTTTCCCCCGCGGCGGCTGCGGACCCCCCCGCCAGCGCCGGTGCCCTGGCCGCCGCGGGGCTGCTCCGTCTCCCAGGAGCCATTTGCAATAATTCTCGGTGACCCCGCGGGAGGTGTTTCCTTGGCCCTCCCGGGCTGGTCGGGATTGTTGTTGTTTGTTTTTTTTGGTTTGGGTTTTTTTCCCGTCGTGACTGTATGAAGCAGTTTTTAAAAAAATGTGAATATCAGAGCTGGAAGGCAGCTGGACTTAACATTTGTAAAAGCCTGGTGAGTGTGAATGGAGTCTGAGCCGCATTGTTCACATAAGGTAGCCGAAACAAGTTTTTTCTACCAAAAAGGAAAACCATGCAAACAGTCCTGAATCCACCCTTCCCCGACAAACTCAATGGCTTGAAAACGAGATGCAGCTGTTGATTTTTAAATATATGCACTTCGTACCGGAGTGTTTGAAATGTGTTCCTGATTTACAGGACTTACTGTCTTAATTAACCTGTCTGTACTGAATAAACGTGGTCTTGTTTTTATTTTGGGGTCTGTGTCTCATTGTGAAGGGGAAGTGAAATTTTGCTTCATGAGAACAAAACTACGTGGATTACGCTCGCAGAAGGCACATTCCCCTTGATCTTCTTTCGGTTGCGAGATCTCCATTTTGCAGACAGGAAAAAAAAAAACCCCACAACAATCCGCAGAGGCTGATGCAGTGGGACACCGGTTATTAACGCACGGGGATGCAACTGAGCCCCTTTGTTTGCCAGTAGCGTTCGTTCGTGAGCTCTGAGACGCCCCTTCGAGCAGCAGAGAATGTGGCTGTTGGAACTTACGAGTCAATTCATACCGAAACCAAAAAGAGGTGTCTCGGGCTGGGGAAGGAACGGAGCTCGTGTTGGTTACTTGTTTGTTTTCTTTCTCCAGGGAGAGAGAGGAAAATGAATGACTCAGAAGGGTAGAGAGGTCTAGGCAGCAGTTTTGGGTGGTTTTTTTTTCCAATCTGTTAAGCATAGAATTCGATGCTGGTGCTGATTAAGTTCCAATGCCTCTTCTGAACAGCTTCCTCGGTAAAATCTCGTGTTAGATGTTTTAGGAGTCAAAGAATGAGCTTAAGGATCAGAACTGTGCACATCAAGCATAACAATCTCCCAGCCCCCACTCAGTTTGAGGTAAAAGCTTCTCCTTTGAAGAAGGTAGCGATCCCACATGAAAGAAAATGGAAGATGTTTGCCTTTGTCCAAGAGAGCAATCTGAGCAACTACATTTACGTGTGCGATTAGCTCTTTCAAGAGCACATTAAATCCACTAAATATTTCAGGTTTCTTTCTCTGCTACCAGCTCCTGATAGAAACTGCTGCTGAAGGTTTTTATAAGGTCTCGCTGGATTCCTTGTGCACTGGGAGCAGTATGTGATGTTATTATTAGTTTTATCTAGCTTAATTTACAAGTAGAAGGTGGGGTTTTCCATATCAAAGCTTGTCAAATGCAAAGGAACAAGTTTCTGGGCGATTTAGAAGTTCTGTGCTGGTTAACATCTGAAATCCTTTTTCTCACAACTTGTGCTGCTGTTGAGGAATTTTGCACTACTTGGAAAGGATTTTGATCTGTTAGTTCTTGCCCTCTAATCCAATAACATAACGTGTAAGTCATTCTTACTTCAAAGGAGGTTTTAGTGGAAATTTTGTCATTTTGCTCTTAATCGAGGTGGTGGTGGGGGGTAGAGAATAAAAGTTCCATTGCAAAAGAACTATTAGCTTCAACTATAACCACCGGTGAACAGCTGAAAATGTGAGTTGTTCTGTTAGTCCTTCAGATGCTGGGGCAGTTAAGTGTTTGCTGTCTCAACACTGAATTCAACCCTTCGGATGAGTGGTTTCATTGCTAAAACGAGCTGGAGGAAACAGGCTAAAATCCGAGTGTGGCTGATGGAGCCTGAGTTACACAGCTACAGTTAATA
Source organism: Phoeniculus purpureus (assembly GCA_028565055.1). Taxonomy (NCBI): domain Eukaryota; kingdom Metazoa; phylum Chordata; class Aves; order Bucerotiformes; family Phoeniculidae; genus Phoeniculus; species Phoeniculus purpureus. Next base: position 36,622,468 of record JAOXOE010000343.1, on the reverse strand, counting down.
GTGTCTGTGGCTGTCAGCTGAAAATCAAAAAGCTGGTGTGCTTGACTTGAATTTTTTTGCCACCAATAATTGCGCATCGATTCTGCTATGCCCCTTCCCCCTTCCTTCCCCCCTCCCCACATCCCAGCCTCTGTATACTAATGAGAACAGTGAGCTTTACAAGTGTCCTTTGTAGTCATTGAAAGCCTCGAGCCATTCCTTTTAAGGATTTTACTAGAATAACACTTTTCAATATACTGGCAGTTGAAGTGAGGCTTAGAAAAGATGCTAATAAATTTCACAGTGGCTGGCTGGTTTTTAAGCTTCCTAAATTACTTTTAAAATAGCTTTTACTTTCTCCTTTGTGCAGAGCGGGGAGATGCGTATATGAAAAGGGTTATGGTGAGCTAAGTGTAGAGTGTGTGATGATTTGGTAAATGGACTTTTGGTGCTTGTTTCAGATAACTTGTAAAACTCGCCAGTGAGTCTTTGTGGCTTGGAATGTGAACATCCTATGGTCATTGCCAGTGACATTTATTGCAATATTTTCCTTGTGAGTCTTCAAAATTATCTTCGAAGTAGAGCGTGTGTCACGTTTGCATAAAAAAAAGTATCGAGTGTGGCTTATTTTGGGTTCGGAAGTCAAGTTTTACAACATGTTGGACCAACTGAAATACTTGGTTGCCAATTCTGTTTCAAATATTGCCTTGTGCGGGTGAGCAAACAGAAAAGACACTGTCACTGTCCACTTCATTTTCCACATGGCATGAAAAAAATGAAGTAAACATTTTTGTAAGCTTTAAATATCTGTGGTTTAGAGGTGAGGTTTCTCAAATACATTTCGGCTTCCACTGGTCCTCAGGTGTCAGTTGGTGGCTTCTGGAGAAGCAAAAAGCAGATGCAGGAACATACCCCATTTGGCCCTCGTGGTTGTCTTCATTCGTAAATACAACTATAATTTGCTCCACCTTTAAATTTGGAATCAAATTATATTTTCAGAATAGGTGTTTAGGGAGGGGTTTATCTCTTACTTTCTGTTTTGTAAGGAGAAACCTCTTCAAAGCTCAAGATTTTGCAGGGAGTCGCATGTAGGATCAGAAAGAAGGCATTTGGGTACAAAGTGATACTGCAGTGCATCGGGGAAGGTGTTTTTCTTTTTTATAGGGGGCTATTCTTTGGGAGTAAACCTGATTTTAATTAATTTTCTAAACAAATGCACAAAAGGCTCCAAATCTCTTTGCAATGTGACTCTCTGGTGTTGCATGAGTGTGGCACAAAGCTGCCACAGCTTTTTCATGTGTAGTCTGTGCTGCAGCTAAACTTCTCTGGAGTCTTCTCCAAATGACTGAAAAATTGTTTTCTGGACAGCTTGCCCAAAACTCAGCTTTGCACCCTTGCTGGATCTTGCTCTTTCTACTCCCACATTCCCTGAGCTCTTGAAGGTAACTCAGCTCAGCCAGAAGTCTGTCTGATAAAATGATTTTTGCTTGCTATTCCCTTTGTGTCTCCTGTCTCCCTCTTAGCTTGCTCTTGTGTATTGCACCAGCAATAATCATGCTGGTATAGCACTCAGCATAATAAACATGGTAAAGTACATTCCCTAAGTCCTTCAAATCTGGTTTTAAAGGAGGTTTTAAAAACAATAGCCAGTGCGCCTCATGGAAGGCATAAGGGAGGAGAAGGAGGTAGGCTGGTTAAAGTGCGACTTAAATTTTGGTCAGACAGCTGTCTGTTATAATGTCAGTGGCTTCTCCATCATCTCAAGAGAATGAGGAAAGGCTGAGGGAGCTGGGTCTCTTTAGCTTGGCAAAAAGGAGACTGAGGGGTGACCTCATTAATATTAATATGTGAAGTGTGGGTGTCAGGAGGATGGAGCCAGGCTCTGCTCAGTGTCATCTACTGATAGAATATGGGGCAATGGGTGTAAGCTGGAACATAGGAGGTTCCGCATCAATATGAGAAGGAACTTCTTCCCAGTGAGGTGACAGAGCACTGGAAGGGGCTGCCCGGTGGGGGTTATGGAGTCTCCTTCTCTGGAGAGGTTTAAAACCTGCCTGGACATGTTCCAGTGCAGCTAGGTCTAGGTTGTCCTGCTGTGGCAGGGGGATTGGACTAGATGATCTTTCGAGGTCCCTTGCAATCCCTAATGTTCTGTGACTCCTTCCTAGTCCCTGGCCCCACGATTTTCCTCTCCTCACACTGCATTATCCACTATTCCAGCCCATTGTTTTCAGCTTGCTGTTACAGTCTTTCACGGATCTTTTTGTCCACATTGTATCACTCTTTCCCAAACACCAAACAGTTTTGTTCTCCTCAGTTGCTTTTTGGTAAGTACCTCTGTCTTGTTTGTTGATTTGCTTTCAAATATTGTATCTTAGGCTCTTCTTAGTAGCCAAGTTCGTTTGTTTCTTATAAATATTGCCATTCGCGAGCTGGAGGGCAAGTTACACTGTTTCATCCTCGCTTTGCACAGCGTAGGGCAGAAATCCGAGGTAAAATTGTAGCTGCAATAGAATGAACAGAAAAACTCCTCTCAACTTCTATGGACATTTCCTCCTGTGTTTGTTTTAGAATTAGCAGGAAAACACCACTTGAAGTTCTCCACTAACAATACAAATGCCTTTGCAGCCACATAAAAATGACATCAGCAAACACCTTTCTGAGTCAGTTGAGGTTGGTTTGCTTTTTCTCCCCCCAGAAGGATGCTTTAGCCATGTGACTAACCTCAGCCACCTTTGTCAAAGCTGCAGAACTGCCAGTCTGCAATTTCCATGGCAAAAGGCAGCTGCTAAGGAAGAAGGAATTGGTGCCCTTAGAGAGAGGAAGGCTGCAGCGTGCCTACGCTGCACTGGTAGACACTGTAGATTCCACAACAGAGGAAGCAACAGGAAAACAGGCACCATAAATTCAGAGGCGTGCGGCATTAGCTGTTCCTTATGCAACATCCTGTATCTAAATTGCATTATTTTTGCTTCCTGTGATCTAATCTGGTCGTGTCTGGTAGAGTAATAGAGGCAGCTAAGGGTGCTCTTCATTGCTGTAGGCACAAGAACATCAGTCAGAAGAAACAGCAAGAACACCTTGTCTCTGTGTCCCCCTGGTAATCACTGACTTGGTGGGACTTTGGTGAAGAGGTACTAAAGCAAGGCTGTAAACTCCTGAGCTGTAGGAAGAAGTATAATATGTTCAATTCCAACTCCAAGTACAGGTTTTATAGCAGCAACCATTGTAAACCTAAGGGAAAAAAATCCTGCTGGAGTTTTTACAGTTGGAAGCCAAGTGATAAATCAGAGCATAAATAGAGTTCCTTTCATTTTCCTCCCATGCAGGTACCATCTGAGGAACCTTGCTGCTCCCTGGCATGCTATGGGGCTTGTGCCATCAGCTGCCCCTCTGAAGGTGGTCTCCAGTTGCTTTTGCAGCTCAGGGAGGTTGTAGCCTTCCAGCTCAATGGGATCACTTTTAGGAGCAGCACTGAATTGAAGAAACACATTTTTCACTTGGCGGCATGTGATGAAACAGCACCAGGCTGAAAACATTTTAATTAGATGAAAAGGATCCTGGCTAAGCTTGATATTGAATATTTGCTGTCCTAGCACTTTACCACAGGAGGCTGAGGATTATTCTACCTGTATCACAATTGGCCTAGTTTAAAGACTTAAATCTACAGAAACACGGGGTCTAAATGTTAAGGTGCAAATTTGGGTGATTGTTGTCCTTAAATCCACACACTGCGGTGCCTTTTTATTTTTACAAAACTAGTGTCTTTCCACAGGAAACCGACAGTGCTGAAGCAGGTGACCAAATATGTGTACAACTATTCCTAGCTTCTCCGGAATGATGGAAAATGAGGTGGATATCTAATCCTTCCCCTGTTGCTAGCAGGCAGCTATTTGGGGACTACTTATCTCTCAGTGCACAGGTATGCCCTGCTGATGGGGGATCTCATCTGCACATCGCTTTGGAAGGTAAACTCCCAGCTATCTGTATGTTTCATCTTGCTGCTGTTCTCTTCTGCTAAGCTCCCACCACGCTGCTTTGACAGCTGCTTTCCTCCAAGGCCTCCCATACAAACTTCCAACTCTGTCCTAACAGTGACATGGGACACAGAAATCTTATTCCCACAAAAAAGGCGTATAGTCAGGCTGCTGAGCACCACACTGGCAGCAGACTGGAAATAAGAGACAGAAATTCACACCTCTGCATCTGTACACATCTATTCTCCTATCCTGTCTTTTTAAGAGGCTACAGATGTCAAGCACCTTGGAAAACCAAACTGCCACTTCAGTAGTGATTTGGAAGAGATCCACAGCCTGTTTTTCACTTTCCCCATGATTTTGCTGGAGACCCTTTCACAGCACACGTGTTTTTTGTTGATCCTGTTCTCCAGCCTGTTGTGAGACAGAGATGCATCGGGGCAGAAGAGCGTGGTGCACAGAGCCACAGGTGAGTCACTGAAACGAGCGTGCAGATGTTTAACGGGCACTAAGAACAAAAGATAGTCCTAACAGGTGCATGTGCTATTAGTAGTTAGATGTGAAATTCTAGTACACAGTAAGAAGTATGGAAGAAAAACACTGTGCTTTTTGTCTCATTGTCAAAGGTAAGGCAAATATATTTCTAGTGCAATGCTGTGGATGTCCAGTGCCTGCATCACCTCAACCGCTGCTTCTGAACTGGTCTTACTGTGGTAAAAGCAGATCAGACCCTGTCAGAACCACCAAAGTATTGTATGAAAGCAAATTTGAAATGGGTTTTGGTTCAGCTGCTTCCTAAACAAAGCGCAAACCTTTGTTCTTAGTTATCTGTCAGTGCTGAAGAACTCTTTGCAGGATGTCTTCATGCATGAAGTTTGCAGGCAGCATCACAATAACTTATCTGTTAGTGGAAGTCTCCATTCTTGTGGCTGCAGTATTTGTAAATGTGGTTGCAATGATTTTCTCATTCACAAGAGTGGAGGTTTTTCTTATATTTGATAGAGTCAGAAAAGTTTTCCTTCAGGGTGAGCAGGGAAAGAAAAGAAGATAAAAATTCAGCTCAAAATCTAATAGTGAAAAACGTTCAACTCTTTCAGATTGTATGTGCTTGGGGAAATTATATTACAAGCCTTTCTTCACCTTTAAGCACAACAAGCACAGACAGCTAGAAGTTGAAATTGTGTTATCCAGGAGGACTACATTTAAGTCCATAAACTCTAGAAAGTTTTAAATTGGAGGGAAGAGCTTAATGTGAATGTTAAAACTGAATAGAGCAAAGGTTTTCAGTGGGCGATTTCAGCTTCACAAGTAGTCTAGTCCAATTTATTTGAACTCCCGTGACTCAGCAGAGGAGATTAATGGATTGACACCAAAGGTGATCTTTCATAAGTGAGTCCCACATAATTAAATCTTTAAAACTCTATGGACTGGGTAAGGACTGAGCTCTAGATAGCTCAGCATCTTGAATTCTGGTCAGCTGCTGCATGGTAGACGAGCCCCAGCAGTTCTCATCCTGGTGTCTGGCAGTTTGACTCCATCTTGTTAAGTAGCTTGCTGTTGGGTTTTGGAGCTTTAGTCTTGTTCAGAGTGGATTTTCTTGATAGCTGTGCATGTTGGTCTGGGTGGTCAGTGCTTTGAGAGCCAGGAGACCTGACCTTCTGTGGTCATTTGGGTGCAAAGCTGGTGTCTGTGGAGAGCGGTGAGAGTGCGGTCGTTGGGGTGGTCAGAGGAGCAAGGTTCCGTCTTGCTTTTGTGAGAAGTAGAGAACCCAGCCAGAAAATCAGACGTTCTTGGTAGCTGCCTTGGCTTCTGACCATAATGCTGAGAACTGGCACTGAAACAGCAGGAATGGATGTTGCCCAGGGAGAGGAGTATGGGACTGGAACTTGGGGGTCCAGAAGAGACTCCTCAGGAACTGTTGTAGCTGACCAGAAAGAGAAACAAAGATGAGCAAGAGAAAGGACTCCCCAAAGATACGTGATCTGAACTGCCTCAGGGATGTGAAGAACTGTGGGTAAAAGGTGTTTTCACACCCCCTAGGCCTGAGGACCTGCACTGAAACCCGGAATTGCATGTTACCCTCAGCTTCCTCACCTGCAGAGGGTGACTGCTAAAGTTTTGAGAGCAGATTATGGAGCTCTATCATGAGAGGGAAGACTTTTAAGAGACTCATCTAGAGAACTGTAGGTAGAAACAAGATTCTTGAAGAGGAAACACATGGCAGAGAAGACTAAGGCAGCCCCAAATTATACAAGAAAGATAGTTAAAAGAAAAAGGAGGGAGAGATTTCTATGCTGTGGTGTTTCTTAGCAGAGTCAACTATCCATAACAGTCATATGTGGCCAGCACATCTCCAAGAACCAATTCTGAGAAACTAACTGCTCTTCTCTAATTAAACATCAAAAATAGTAAATGATGGATGGTTTAATCAGCCCCCTTTACATAACTTACTCTGGGACAGGAGATCATTCACAGCTGGTTTATTTCAGATGTGTCTCGGCACAGGGGCTTTTCTTGATCCTTAATCCTTATTCTCTCTCTCTGATCTGAAATGCCATTATTTCCCCTGCTCTCCGTGGGAGGTGCCCAGCGCCTCCTGCAGCTGTGCGGGCGGGGAGCTCTGCTGCCTGCAATGGAACACTGCTCGCCTCCCTGCTGTCCCCATCCCTGCCTTTCAGAAACTGGACGGGCTTGTTTGGTTTTTGAACCAGACTGCTGAACTGCCTCTGCAATGCCCTGTTATGCTACCCAGCGGTGATGTACCTCGTTTGGGTTTTGCTGGGCTGGTTTGCTAGAAGTCTCCCTTTGCACGTACGTCTCCTGCGCCATGGTGCGTGCCATGAGGTGAGCAGAGGTACATCCATCCAGCTACGCGGCTGGCAAAGACAAACCCATCCTTTTATCATCAGATGAGGTGTCATTAGAGCTACCCTCTGGCCTCCCCATCAGCAAAATTCAGCTATAAAAAAAGGCAGGTCTCCAGCCTGTCTTGTCAGACTTAGTGAGAAAACACCCAGTTGAAGTCAGCAGTGCTGGGACCTTAATGTTTCCTAAACTGGCAGCAGGATCTGCGCTGGTGATGGTGTGGTGAGTCAGCAGGGTGGGATGAGGTGGTCAGTGGTTAGCAGCTTGGCACCAATACCGGCTGCCGTTATGTCATTGCGGGGGACGTCTTAACACCTTGCCTGACCCATGTGCTTTCTGGGGGGGGGTTATCCTTGTACCTCCCTCGAGTGTGGAACAGGGGTAGAGTGCTGGCAAACGCAGGTTTTGAGCGCAGAGATTGCTGATCCGTGCCAGCAGCTCCGTTTTGCCGTGCCATGGGGCTGTGACAGTCACTCCATTAGATACCCGCAGACACCGAAAATAGACCACTACTGTCGCACAGTAGCTGACAGCGATGGCAGGGCTTTGCTTACTAGTTCAGTTACACCCTGGCAATCTGGCCACTTTGCATGCTTTATTTATCAGGTATTAATTGCAACTTCCACGTATCGTCCCCAGCCTACATGGCTGCATTGGCCGTTGCAGCAGGCAGCATCGACTTATTTTTGCTTTTGTTATTAGCATCAGAAAACTCAATTACAGGCGAGCAGGCATGCATACACAAACACACAGTAGTAGGTTTGTGCTGATGTTTTTAAAGATACACATCTGCTGATACTAAAAATAGGTCCTTGTCAGCAGCTTGGTAATTTTAGGCTCAATGAGACTTCATCCCCATGGTAACTGTACAGTTGTTGAATCATTTATTATTTGCGCTTCAAAATCACAACAGAGCCGGCAATTTTCATCCTCTGAACATTTTTAAGGACCTTTCGCAGTGTTGCAGTACTGCTTGCTCCACACCATCAATATTTATCAAGCAGACAGCGGAACTGACTACCTGCTTCTCCTCGGGACTGGGTTACTGGATAGCAGGCTGGCAGTTGGACCAGGTGTCACTGCTGTGGTATCAGCAGTCCCGCTGACAGGGCTGTTTGCCTGGGGATGGTCACACAAAGCCCTGCAAACTCCCGATTGGCTGCATGAAACTTTAAAGTGCAGACCTAAGCCTCAGTCTTTGTCTTTAGAGCCAGAAAACAAGATCTCAGGCCTCTCTGTTGCAAGAGGGTTTGCAGATAAGGGGCTGGTAGTTTTCAACTGTGGTGATAGACGGGGTTGACTCCAAGCTGGTGGGGAACATGCTGCCTGGCTGCATGAAGATAAAAGCTGTTTGTACTTTCCCTTGCTTACAGATAACACTCATTAGCGAGCTCGTGTTAAAACCAAGAGAAGTCAGACAACCTGGCTAGCAGAGCATAAAGTGAAACTCAGGTCCCCTGAGCCCAGAAGTTGCTCAGACTCTGCTCTCATGGATCTGAGAGTGGGACTGGGAGAAGCTATGCAGGACGGGGTAGGGGGACTGTGTCTGTGGTCAGGCTTGAAATAACTCAGCAGCAGTAACACTTCCATAGTACACAAAGTACATTGAAACGGGGTGTCTGAGACCGATTTTGAGATGGATTAAATCATAGGCACTGACTCCATCACCAGCTGCCCACATGACTGTTTGTTGCACCATCAGATTTACCTGAGTGCACAATCTGGAGGGCCGTCACGTTTTAGGTGGAAGAGGTTCAGCCCTTTCTAGTGTGACAAGCTGGGATTGGAAAGATTGACCCAGAAACGCAGACGCTATTCCCAGGTGCCAGCAGAGGCAAGTGACACATTTAACAGAGCTGATTCCTCCTGGGTTAAACATTACAGCTGTCACATATTCTGTCATAGCTGGTGCTGTATTTTTAGCTCAAATGCACTTCCATTGTGTGAGCTTTTAGGAAGGTCTTGAACAAGGTAGTCTGCAAGGAGCTTTTAAATTGCCTCGTGTCACATCAGTTCAGTTGAGTTGATTGCAGCAAAATAAGGATGCAGAAGCACCTCACACAGCCGCCGTGCGGCTGCCTTCCACCTTAAGCAGCTCTCTGTAAATCTGTCAGTACCCAAGGCATGTTGTGCGTCGCCCGTGCTGGGTCTGGCAGGTGATCCTGGTGTGCACTGCGGGGAGAGACAGCGGCTGCTGTCAAGGGGAGCTCAGTTTCCCTCCCGTGCAAGTGTGTGATCACTGCTGATGTCGGTCCCAGTCACCAACCTGCCGAGGGACAGTGGATTGTTTTCTCCACCCGCGTAAGCAGGAGAAAGTGGCCCATCTGCGAACCAGCCCCCAGCACCAAAGTTCTCTTCTGGACAAATGGCAGCACTTCTTTATTCAAGCATCTGGTTGCTCAGTCTGTTCATTTAATTAAACCAGAAATTTCCTTCCCTCCAGTTGGTTCAGCCACTAGACTTTTATCCCAGAGTGCACACAGAGACACATTTGGAAGATGCTGCCTTTTTTTTTTTATTTCCCCCCTACCAGCCTCCATCTTCCCAGGCTGGCAAATACACGCCGGAGCAGCGGCTGCAGCTGGCGGAGGTACTGCCAGGCATCACCATGCCACAGCCAGAACATATCAATAGCAGAATTACTGGCCTGTAGCATCTAGAAAGCTGGTCACAGCTCGCAGGTTTTGTAACGAGTTGGGAGGAGGAGAAAATCACCTGCACAATAGACCAGAAGCAGAGTTTATTTCCAAACCCTTTGGGGCTAAGAGCTTCGTTTCCAAGTAGTTTTTTCCACTTGCTGCGTAGCACTGGGTGGGTGGCTGGGCTCTGCCCCACGGGCTGCTGCCTGTGGGGATGGGTTGACTGTGCCACTGCCCCCCATCTTTTCCTGAACAGTGTTTTCCCTTTGCCACAAGGAGTGGAGATCAGAGTAACGACCTCAGATATGCTGATATTGCCCTGTCATTCTCCTTGGTTATTCCTTTTTACTTTGTTAAACTCTCTTGCTCCTGCTTGTGGGTGGGTGGGGGATATTGTGTGATGCTCCAGCAGCATTGTGGACCATGGGCCCTGGCAGTCTGCAAGCTCCCAGAGTTTGACAGCCCTACACTAGAGTACCTGCAAAGTTGTAGTGCAGAGTACCCACACAGTCCGAAGTCTTCACCAGATACCAGTGAGACTGTTATTGAACCTGCAGAGCTGCAGCAATTGGAGACCAGCAGTTGGAGACCCAGCCTCCTTGAGACTTGGGAGACCAGGCTGGAACTGAAACTTCTGCAGTCTCCTCCAATACAGGATGTCTTTTTTATCTGAGGTCAGAGATAAATAATGAAGATGTGATTCCATCACACTATTTTTGCAGTTGCTGTCTAAAAGAGAAACAGCTGTGAAAGGCCATTAGGTTCCTCTCTGCCCAACTCTCCAGCCTGTCCAGGTCATGCTGGATGGCAGCACAACACTCTGGTTTGTCAGGCACTGCTCCCAGCTTTGTATCAGCACCAAACTTGCCAAGGGCACACTCTGTTCCTTTGTCCAGGTTGTTGATGAGTGTGTTGAAGATGACCCAACCAAGTACTGACCATTGGGGGACTCCACTGGTCTCCAGCTTGACCCTGCACCACTGGCAACAACTCTCTGAGCTCTATCACAAGTCCCCTGGAGAGATCCAGGTACTAAGCCAAGTAACTGCTGTAGGACATGCAAGAGTCATAGGAGATCCTTTTTTTTATCAGCAGGCTCTGTTTACACCATGGAAACAAACTTTGTTTAGCACAGCATGACCTTCTCTCAGCTTCTCAAACCAAGCAGGGCAGAGGCAGCAGGGGCAAACAGAAACAAGCTCATGTCACTTCTGCCAGCTCTGGGTGCCCAGGCGCATTGGCTGCACAGCCCGGCTTGAGCCTGCAGCACCTCAGAGGATTGCTGGACTCCCTTTGCTGGTGAGGGTGCAGGCAGGAGAAGCTGTTTACATCCCCATTCAAGGGATTAATGATTAAACAAGAAAACAGGCGTCCACGTGGATCCACAAGCTGGATGTGCTGTGTGAGTGAGCACACCCTGCAACGTGGAGCAGCCACAGGCTGGGAGGTGCAGTCAGCCCTGCAGACGCACACACACGCCTTCCCTGAGCGAGGGGCAGTGACTGGATGGGGGACCTTGAGAGCCAATCATGCCCACCCCTTCCTTCTCTTGTGGGGCAGCTATGCACCCAGCACTTCAGGTCTGTGCACCGCTCTGCCCCTTCCCCTCCCATCCAGCACTGCACCCCCCAAGCCCTATTCCCCCCACCATGAGGGGTTCAGCTCCAGAGGGGCAGAGGAGGTGAAGTGGAAAAAGAACAGGGCAGGAAGTGCTGGGAGCATCAAAAGAGGCAGAACTCCATACTCAGGAAAGCAAGTTGCAGAGGGGGAAAGAGCATGCTCACGCTCACTTTGCCATGGGGCGGGTTCTCATTACTTTGGCCAGTTTCTAGCAGCTCATCATTTTAACAAGGTCATATTTTTCTCATGGAGTAAACTGGATTGTCTTTGCTTAGGTTGTCCAGGCCATGTTTACTGCAGTGGAGATTTTGTTTTCTAAATGTAAACCCATTAGATTTAACCCAGGTTTTTGCGAAGACCAGGGGACTGACTGTTGGAGAGCAGCATAGGAGAAAGGGACCTGGTGGGCAGCAGGATGACCACGAGCCAGCAATGTGCCCTTGTGGCCAAGAAGGCCAACAGCATCCTGGGGTAGATTAGAAGGGGGGTGGTTAGCAGATCCAGAGAGGTTCTTTTCCTGCTCTGCTCTAGTGAGACTGCATGTGGAATATCCCATCCACTTCAGGGCCCCTCAGTTCCAGAAGGACACAGAACTGCCAGAGAGAGTCCAGCGCAGAGCCACGAAGATGATGGAGTAGAACACCTCCTGTATGAGGAAAGGCTGAGGGAGCTGGGTCTCTTGAGCTTGG
>JAOXOE010000343.1:36570427-36600732 GCA_028565055.1 Phoeniculus purpureus | reverse complement strand
GGTGTGTGTCAATGATGGTTTGTCAGCACCCACACCTTCCCCCACCTTCACCATTCTTCTCCATTTCTTTCCTTCTCTCTCCTTTCTGCAGTGCCATAGAAACAAGCATACATAGAACTTCAGGTAACTCTGAATAGCAAAAATAGAGGCTTATTTTAAACTGACAGCACCTCAACACACTGTGGAATGGGACAGTGAGGTGAGAGGGTTTATCTGAGGAACATATCACTGGCCTTTGTGGTTGAAAGTGGGAACTGTGACACCTACCAGTTCCTAAATCCACAAAAATGCTAGTCACCTGGAAAACTCCTAAGGATTAGCTGAAGGTCCACTCACACTCAAAAGGAACCACACCCAAGAAGTTTGCTACCACATAAGCAGCTCTGATGGGGATGTAGAGGACATTCCTTAATATATTTGCATAGAGAGATAGAGACAAAGCAGCTACTGACTACCTGCCATTTATGACCTTGGAAGCAAGGTATTATTTTTCCCCATAGGCTCAGGTTTATATGGTACATATGCTTAGCTAATTAGCCCTTAAGCAATTCAAGCTTGCCTCCAAGCATTTGGCTAGAAGTCCATGTTTATTCTAGTAGCTCTGAGGAACAGTTCTACATGAAATTCAGTTTCTGTGGTTCTCAGAGGCCAGAGCTAGGTGTAGTTTACTACCACAGACAACCTCCATTCTGTACAAACAGAACACAACAGAAGAGTTCAGTCAGTAATGGTTCAATAGGTGGTTCAGTCCCAAAGGGGAGAATTACCAGTGCTTTTAATAAACTACGTTCTGGAGGTGAAAGGGGAAAAGCTTTTACTTGAGATGCTTGCCATGATGAAAAATGTAAAAAACAAATCAGCTTAAGTAAGAAACAGTCCCTTAAGGTCTAAGCAGAGCTTACAAATTGCTTTCCAGAGTCATAGCTCACACTGGCAAAGTTAAGTTTCAGGGAGGGGAGGGCAAGTTTGCTACTGGAAAAGCAAGAGTAGTTTTAAATTGCTCTTTGGTCATAGTAATTCAGAGCCAAGGGGAAAAATAATGATTGCAAGCTGCTGATGATTTGAGATGAAAAGGTGTTATTTTAATGCTCCCATTTGACATTCCTTTCCAAGAATCAGACTTCAAGCAGCTCCAACACCTACCCGCACACAGCGTAGAGTAGTGGCAAGACGCATGCAAAACTTACATGGTAACTTACATGGTGGCGGGGACATGCCATTTCGATTTAAAGTGCCCCCCATTAACACAAAGTTCATCTCCTCAGCAGAACACTGAAAGACTTCAACATATCTGTCCTTCATAGTCTTCTTATGACACTTCTGAGCAGCCAGGAAAGCTCGGTCTGCTGATTTCATCTGAATAAAAGCATCTCCTGAGGGACGCCCCTATGAACAAAGCAGACAAAAAAGTTTTCTGGAGTTCCCACGAAGTAGAAGCACAGCAATAATTTGTGCTATTGAGAGTCTCTTCAGCCATAAAATATATTCATCTCCAAAGTCAAGTACAGTCAGTCGACTCAAGCACCCATCAGCATGTTTGAGATCCTCTCCCAAAAACTCTTCTCCCTCAAGTTCTTCCCACTTGTGTTTATCTGTTCCAATTAAGCTACAGTGCAGCCTGAGCCCTGTGACTTCTATGTTTAAGAAAACATGGACATCAATGAGAGGGACTGTAATTCAGGACTAATTAAGTGCTTTGAGACCCACTCTTACCAATTTAGTAAGCTTGCAGAACAGGAGGATTAGTTGTAATTTTTAAATTCAGGAATGCACACAGTCAAGCAACACACACTCAATTGTTTTTTTAAGTTAATTTTAAGGCTGGTACAGGTTGGGAAGTTTTAGAAAGCTGCTAGCCTAAGCCCTGGCACGAGCTTGTGAGAAAAGACTACATCCTCATCCACAGCTATACACTGAGTGGAATAATGGGAGGCATCATTTTAAGTCAGCAGCTGTTTGTGGATAAGAAGCCAAAACTCAAGACAGCTCTAACTTAAGTTCTGGGCCAGTTCTTCTAGTTTTGGAGGGAAGAGCAGCTTTATCACCATTCTTTAGACAGTTGTTTGTGATTAGAAGCCTGAAACCGGAAATGGTGGAAGCTTGCAGAAAGATAAAAATCTAGTAGTCAGGGAAAGACAGTATGTGGGGAAGAAGAGGGGCAGCTTTGGGCAGGGGTTGCAGACAGCCCTCAGGATTATATACACACCTGCTTTTTCTTCCAGGTTCTTTCATTACTGCTGGCAAGGCCTGACACTACTGTAAACCATTACTTGTGCTTTAATAGCTGCATCTTGAATGTTTTCATCCTTGCCTAGGTCCCATTCTCTCAGACACACCACTCTTCAGAGAGGTTCTGAAATAACCGCAGTCCCTTCTCCCTCCCTATACACCCCACCCTAAAACACAGAAGCCCAAACGACAGGACAGTGAAGCAGTTTTGCAGTTTGGGGTTAGGTTTTGTGTCAAGACGATTTTAGAAGAACTGTTCATGCCACAATAATCAGCCCAGGCACTGGGTGCATGTCCCTAGAGATGGAAAAGCACCATCTCTTTGCCCTGAAGCCTCAGGTTCCCCAGATAAAGGAGGTAACACACAATCCTTGAACTAGAAAGGTTCGGTGGAAACTGTTTCCAGAAGACAGTGGCAAAGAGGTGGCTGTTTATACACGTTGACGAGCTGTTAATCTCGGTGCCTAGCTGCGACTCTCTAAAGAAAACTGCACAGTTCAGGAAACCCAAAGCTTCATTCAGCTGCTGGCTGAAGGAAATCCTGCCTCTCGAAGCCCTTAGTCGTGTTTGTCCTCAAATACACCAGAGGCACATAGCTCAGCAAGGGAGATGCTAACTACTACTCTGAGAGCTAGCACTGCCCACACTTTTGTTTTGAAGATACCTCTCTTGATACAAAAGGACCTGCACATGCTGTTCAGCAGGTGTTCTGCAGCACAGAATCACAGATACTGCTCTGGGAGCACCAACTCCTAGAAGGCTACAGCTCAGATAGCAAACACAGCAGCTGGCATAGCAAAGCTCAAAGTAAGGCAACACGCCTATTGCCAGTAAGCTTTCACAGAAGAGCTGGAGGCCCATTAATGCCATTAGCATCAATCCTAAAGGTGCAGCCCTGTGGATAATATCTGGACCGTGTTTGCATATATTTAGGCTGCTGGCACAGTGACTAGGAGCTTGGCGCCTACCAACCTGGTGATTTAGTACCATATGAACTCCGTGGGTCCGAATGTCTGTAGAAAACTCTCCCAAGAACTCCAGGATGTCCTCTATAGTAGCAGCATAGGGAAGACCACGCAAACGTATGCAGTCTCTGACGTTAGTGGGGGGCACAAATTGCTGAGGTAATACTGGAAGAATAGGTGGTGTTGGGAGAGGAATGAGAGGTGTGGAAGAGTATCTGTTCAGCACCTGTGCAAAGCAGAAAAGCAGAGGTTACAGAAAGCCACTGTATTCATTCTTGAGCTCCAAGGAACCTACTGGAACACCAATGTAATCTGTTTTCACTGTGGACAGTGTTTTAAGAAGTAAGTGAGCTAGATTCCAAGTTTAAACCACAATAGTGCTTAGAATTCAGTTATTTTAAAGGTAAATCTTTGAATTGTTTTTTTGCCTTTAGAAGCAACTTTATTTGGGAAGATGGACTTGAACTGTTAGGTAACTCTCAGAAAAGACACCTTGGAATGTGAAAGCTGTATTTCTACAGTATTTTTATTAGGAAAATATCCCAAATCGTGATACCATCTACAGAGCCAGGGACACTTACACATACAGTCTATGGAGCCAGGTTCTTCAATGTCATCTAGTGATAGGACAAGGAGCAATGGCTGTAAGCTGGAACATAGGAGGTTCCACATCAATATGAGAAGGCACTTCTTCCCAGTGAGGGTGACAGAGCACTGGAACAGGCTGCCCAGGGAGGTTGCGGAGTCTGACTCTCTGGAGACATTTAAAACCCACCTGGATATGTTCCTGCGTGACTTGGTCTAGGTGGTCCTGCTGTGGCAGGGGAATTTGACTAGATGATCTTTTGAGTTCCCTTCCAATCCCTAATGATTCTATGATTCTCTGCGAAGCTTCAGAAAAGCCCGGGAGCTAGCAGCTTTATTTCACTACCAGCCTGACTTGAGATGCAGTAACCCACTAAGTAGCGTAGATGGTGCTACCGAGTCACAGTATCCACCAGAGTAGCGCTTCGAGATTTCTCATTAGTGATTTTAACAGGAGGAAACCTGCCTGCCCAAGATTTCACTGAATATTCAGTCACAGTATACCCTTTAATGTTCTCTGCGGAAGATTAAGATCCATTTACATTTGTACAGCCATCAGAAGGTGTCCTGGTTTTGCTAAACAAAGGAGCACCTAAGAAAAACACAGTAACAGGGAGGGTAGCAGGGAGCTTCTCATTGTTAGTGCCACCCTTCAAACAAGGGACAGAAACGTCTGCACGTTTGGAGGAACAGTGCTGTGCCATTGCTCAATTACCATGACATGGGTACTAGTCAATAATTTGCATCACAGATTATACTTTTAGAGACAGGTTTTGAAGTTTGTGACCTCAACTGAAGCCCTGCAAACCTTTGGAGAAGACATACATAAACAACACTTGAAGCTCTGCTTCCTCCCTCTGACTGCAGAGCTGCAATTAAAGGTCCATCAAGCCACGTTAATACATCAGAGAGCACTCTTCAGGCCCAGTGTCTAAGCCCTGCCACACTCTAAGCAGCCAGTGTTGTCAGAAGATGGCCAAGACCTGCCCTCAGAGTGAATTTGCAAGGCTCTTCAGGTACATTGCTTTGAAAGCTAGCTACACCAAAAGGTCCTGTTTTTCCATGACAGTGACCAAAGATAAGTCTTTTGGATGGAAGTTTGCTGCCAAGGCTCCTCCTAAAGATGCCACCATTTGACTTAGACAAATTCAGCATCTGTAGAGTGAAGCACTAGACAGAAACTCTTACAACAGCTGTTTGCAAGGCAATTAGAAGCCAAACCCCCAAGGTTTGTACATGTATGATGGGAGAGCGCCCACGTACAAGATCTTACATTTAGAAGGAACAAAGGTGCACAGAAGTTCAGATCTCCCACAAGACTCAAGTGAGAGACGAGAGACTCTCAGGTCATGGCCGTGCAGTATCTGCTTCCACAGCTGTACACCAGTGTGAAATCTGGCTTACAAGAAGCCAGAGCTTGTACACTTCATACCTACCCACCTGCTGAACTTCTGCTGCAGTGCTCCTGAAGAGTTCAATGTACCTTTTTCCCAGCAATTCCTTGTGCTTTTTCAGTGCGTTTTGTGCATATTCCTCACAAGCAAACAACACAAAGGCATCCCCCGTTGGCCTGCTGTCGGGGTACGTGACAAACAGGACTCCCTCCTTTCCTCCTGTCACCGGGCAGTGCTGGCCAAAGAACGTCAGCACTTCTTCTGTTGTCACGTTGAAGGGAAGCCCTCGCATCCGGATAATCACTTGGTTCTCTTTTGACAGGAACTGGGCAACCTCGTTGGAAGTACCTTTAACAAACAGGAGCACAGCAGTTAGCTGTAGGCAGCCACACGAGAGCACAAACAAGTCCGGCTTAGCTACCTTCTCCCACAGACAGGTTTTGAGCAGGCATAGCAGTACCTGCTCCCAAAACTCAGGCATGACGTTCCTCTGATAAACTAGATATTGTACAGGACACACCCTGCTAAAGTCTAGCAAAACGTTAGTCCATCACTTGAAAGATATTCATCCCCATTCTGAGGGAAAACAGAAAATACTTACGATGTTCAGAACACAAAGCAAGCAGTGAGTCTCTTGCACGAGCAGAGCCTGTGCTACTTACACATCACCTGCTGTGGCAGGGGGATTGGACTAGATGATCTTTCCAGGTCCCTTCCAATCCCTAATGATTCTATGATCACACCTTTCTAAATGCCTCCAGCATGCTCTGAAGCCACAATATATCAGTAACCAAGCACACAGACCATTGCACTGGGAAAGTTGAAGACAGTTTGAATTTCATCCTAGCCTGCTAAAACTGTGCTGGTCTGCCCATTCTACTTCCTGTATGTGTGGAAGGCCACTGATGCTCATATGAGTAACACTACCCTAAGAAAATCTAATCAAGTTCCCACCCTCTCACTTACAGGTGGCTTACTCTGCAGAGGGAAGTTTGGTTGTGCCAGACACACTGTCCTCCCTCAGTGTGGTGTGAAATGTCTCTACTATGAATGGTATAACTATTACCAAGCCCATAAATCATTTAATTGGTGTCTTAATAGCCTCTTCTACTCTAGAACTTCATCCTCAGGTATCCAGTTAGTTATTTACAATCCTCAAAACAAATCCCCATCAGGAACCAACAGTCACTTTAAGGCAGTATTGCAGACACACAGCAGCTTACAGGATCTTAACTGAGATCCTGTACGTGCAGTCATAAAGGGGAAGAAAGGAGACCACAAGAGAATTGGTTGAGCCTTTCAAGACAAGACTGCAAATATTTCAGTATTACCTTTAAATAGTTGTTCTCCTTCATTTTCCATTTAGTTTGAGGCAAAGAATTGAAAAAGGCAAACCAGTCTCATAAATCCCTTGTTATCTACACCACGGCACCCATTTGCTTTTAGGTACAAGTCTCCACAGCAAAGCAGTTGCTGTTTTTTCAAGAACTACTCTGGTTTTGTTTTTCAACAGTCAATAACACTGAAGCCCCTTCAGTTAAGAAGGTGGCCTAACAAATTAAGTTCATATGCAAGACCACCTTGCCTGATTAAGTTTGTATTCAAGGCTGTTAGGAAATGGCAAGCATGTAGAGAAGAAACATTGACAGATAAATCATGGAATGTCATTGACTGTTTGCTGGCAGAGTCCATAGTCAAAGCACCAAACCATCACTTGTGCACAGAAAGAACACGAGTGGTCTCATACAACAGGAGCGGTTTACAGCCAAAAGTTACAGATGATGATAGGACAAACCCTCCTTCCTCATGCCTTAAAGATTACCTCCTGCAATTTTAAGGAAGTCTTCACCTGTTGCTTTGTATACCTGAGGAAAGAAAAGAGAACATGTGATTGGCATGTAATTAGCACTCCTTTGAGAAGGCAATTTCAAAAGCAGTGTCACACACACCTCGATGTATCGATTGCCCATGTGATGCTTGTGTCTTTGTAGTGCTAGGTCTCTGTGCTCTTCACTCACAAACCTCACTAGAGCCTCTCCGTTCCTTCTACCTTGGGCATTGAGACAGAGCGCAGCACCTCCCCTGCAAGATTCAAGAAGTGAGATCAAACATCATGACCAATACAGCTGAAGCACCATGAATGTAGAGATAAATACTTGGCTACTAACTTGGCAATATTTAGGCCTTTGAAGAATCTTGCTATGTCCTGGTCAGATGACTGCCATGGCAGCCCTCTTGCTCGGATAACAGCATTGTCATCCACGAGTTCCATCTTGCTGCTGCAGGAACAGAAAGATGGATGAATGCAGAGACATCTGCCTTCAGTATCTGCCACACATGCCCCCTTCTGTTTGGCACCTGTGCTCCATGGACAGGTTTCTGTATCTGCTCTGTGACAGCCTTCACTGCCCTGGCAGTGCTACCCAGTGAAGTGCCACCGCCCCCCAAAGCTGCTGCACACCTCTCAGGGTAAGTCTGCTCTGTCAAGCTGCCCCCATCCCAACTCCCCTTTCCCACTTCACCACATAGAATTACAGAATCATTAAGGTTGTAAAGATAATCAACTCCCACTACCAGTCCAGCACCACCATGCCTGCTAGACTGTGTTTTCAGGAGCCAGGTCTACACATTTCAAGAATACCTCAAGCAACAGCAACTCCACCACTTCCCTGCACAGCCTGTTCCCATACCCAACCACTCTTTCAGAGGAGAAATTTTATGCTTGCTCCCGAAGCTCTTGTCTCTTGGATCATATTCCAAATTTGCTCCGTACTCCTGACATACCAATGGTTTGTGTTCCTCCATTGTCTGAACAAGGTTGCTGGTATAAAATTAAGCACTTGCTGTTCAGATTTTATCCAGGTGAGAATCTGAGCAGTTAGATGTGACTGACTGTAGTCACAAGAACCAGTCATGAGCCAAGACCAAATCTATTCATGCTCATACTCCCACCCAGAGGGTTTATCCTTAATATGGCCAGTTCAGACCATCACTGTGCAGCTAGACACTGAAGTAGTTACAGGCTATGTTGGCTGCTTGGCATGGCAATAGCTCAGCCACGGAAGGTCAGGTTTAATTGGTCATTACCACAGTCTCTTTTGTTCTCATGTTTTTCAGATGTCCAACAAAACGCTCACAGCTGACTAAGGCTGCCTTCCTGGCTACTGCAAGGACAGGTTTTTGCACAAAAGAGTCACTGTGATTGAGCAGATAACGTGGTTCAGCAGCAGAGGACTCCCTGGTACAAAGGGGCTGTGGTTTGCCTTGTTTTGTTTTAGGAGGGTCTTGTTTGCCCACTCCTATTTTAATTTCTCACGAGACCTTCCTGTCTGTCTCAGACAGCTCTCCTTCCCCTCCTAATTCTGTACTTCTACCACAAATAAAGATGGGAGTCTTCCACCTCATTCCTGGATTTTGTTAGTGAGAGAGGAAAGCTGAGAACAAGGTTAAAACAGAGCCCTAGCTAATCTCACTGGACACTCTGTCAATATCACTGCATTCCTTTCTTACTTCTTTTGGCTCAGAAGTGCCAGTACCATCTACTATTACAACAGTACCTTAACCTGGAAGTATATGTTCAAGCAAGATAGGAACATAAAGACAGTCAGTATAACAGCAGTCACTAGTGATACTGCAGAGGGACTATCCAGCAAACCACTGAGAGCAAGCTGTACATGGAAAAGCGTGGTTGCTTTAGAAAATGCCTACAACAAACCAGTCACCAAGTGTGGACCAAACTTTATGTTTAGAACATATTTGAGAAAAAGGCATTTACTGGTAGCATAGTATCTTTTGCTTGTTCTATTATAGAAAAATTTCTTATCAGTACAAAAAAAAATGTTCACAGAACCACAGAACATCAGGGATTGGAAGGGACCTTGAAAGGTCATCTAGTCCAATCCCCCTGCCACAGCAGGATCTCCTAGACCAAGTTACACAGGAACATATCCAGGTGGGTCTTAAGTGTCTCCAGAGAAGGAGACGATGTTTGCAGTATTCGCGAAGCAAGTTGCAGGAGGAGAATAAGAGTTATTACCAACAGGGCTAAAAGAATTTAATTTGCTCCCACAGCAGTGGGAATAAAAGTGGTGGTACAAGTTAACTGTAAAACAGAAATACTATTAGATAGGTAGGAGAAGGTACTTACCAAGGTCCACTTTCAAATTTGTAGTTCACTCTTTCAGGATCTGAAAATCTGTGATCTATGAAGCACAGCACAAGTTATTGTCTTCTCCCCTCAGCCAACAGACAGGCAGAAGAAACAAACAGGCAACAGAAAACTTGTTCATCGCAATCACTTACTGTATGGTTCAGATATTAGGGTTAAAACAATATTCGCCATATCTTCAACTTGAGAGGCTCCGTAGGGAAGTGGAAGTTCTGGATTTTTCTTGTCAATATTTAAATCTTTGTGCTGCAGTTAAGTCAATCAACAAACAGATTTCTAGTTGGCTTTCTGCTAGAGCAGCAAGCCTTCACGTTATCCCTAGTTGGCTTTCTGCTAGAGCAGCGAGCCTTCACGTTATCCTTGGTGGCAAATCACTTCTCAGTGGAAGACTTAATCCCTTTTCCTGGTGGGATACATTAGCTCTTCTGTCCTGGCCTCTAACTCCTGCCACCTGCATGAGTGAGAGATCACTCCAGAAAGTGTCTGGGGACATGAGGCCCCATCATAAGGGCATGTATATTTAATAGACTCATGAATTTTGTATGTCTGACAGACAAATACACTTCCATATGTGAAAAAGACTAGAGTCCTGTCGTCTGTAATTAACATCTTCTGTAATCTCTAAGGGAAGATCTAGGGAAGGAGAAGAAAACCATCGACTAGAAGCTCCAGAAATAGAAAGACATCACAGGCATCACAGGCTTCCTGAAGTAAATCCCAAAGCAGAATAAATATCTTACTTCATTGCCAAAATTCGTAAGTGGCACCTTGCCTGCAAGTTGCAACCTGAATCTCGGCCGTTATGCAGAAGCATTTTGAAAAATCTGTAGGGGTGCACCACAGTTGATAACCAAGAGATGAGAGAATCCCACCACCCATTGCTCTCTCAGTCCGAAGGATTTTGCAAGACGATAACAAGCATAAGCTCATCAGCCAAAAGAGAGCAGAAGCCTTCTGTCCTGGACTGTTAGGCTGGTGGAAGGTCAGGTAGAACACCCCACGTTCATAAGGGGAGTCTGATTTAAGTCACACACACCATTTTCTTTTCACACATCTTTAAACAGAGGTTACCGTGGTCTCTCCCATTTCCTGTCATATTTGCCCCTCTCTAACACCAGGCTACATGACTGTGCCAGGACTCAACTCTACTCCACGGATAACACATTTTTAAAGAGGTCTTTTCTACTCACATCTTCTTGGAAATGTGGAAGATAAACCAAACAAAACCCACTCAGAACAGAACATGAAGCACTATATAGACCAGTCTGGGAACAGAACTTGCTTTTTTGACTTCTCTTATCGCTTTGCATCAAGGACTTTTACTCTAAAGTGAGTTTCTTAAACAAGACCTGCTCCTGCTCCTGGCATGGCAGTACGGTAACACAGGACATGCAAAACTGTCAAAGGCATCAGTTTTTTCCCCCCACATTGCCAAAACACTGTAGTAGATATTTCAAATGCTCAAAGTAATCTGCATTTTGATGCTCAAAAACTGCTTCCCACCCAAGATAGCAAGGTTCCTCTTAAAATAAGAGGTTTCTTCAGCTACATTTGAAGATGTTTTGAGTTGGCAGGTGGAGGGCAGGGAAGAGAAGAACAGCTTCTGTTAAGAACACCAGCTTTGTTGTATGGTCTTATCAAGAGGGAAGGCATCACAAATTCCATTGTGAAGGCCTTCCCTGTTACTTGTGGGATGACTGCAAGTCACTCCTACAAAACATCTGTGTTGTTTTTCAAGTTTAACTGTTACCTTATGAGATGAAAAATAGTTTCAACTGAATTAACAAACTCCTCTTCCACAGCAAGGAAAGGAAAGTTCTGTGCAAACACAACACACCGAGACTCATTTGATTTAGAGACTCAGTTGGTTTTCAGTGTACATTGGAGTATGGGAGGTGAGAGGATGGTGCTTACTCTTACAAGAACATTTGAAGCTCAGACAAATGACTGTTAACTCAAAAACCAGCAGACTTGAACCACTGATCCTTCCCCTACAGCTGCACTTTGACTGGGGGTCATGGCAATGGTTAGCAGAGTCCTGGGAGGGAAGGTAAGGCAGTGAAAACATTAAATGCTTTTCTTTGAAACAAAAATAAAAACCCTGAACAAACCACGTGCAACAACTCCAAAGCAAAGTTTAAGAGACTACTGGTGTTTATGGCAACTGCCTCACAGCAGCATCTTGTCCCAAAATGTACACTCAAGCTCACCTCCTCCCCTTTCCCCTGGGAGAGGGAGGGGCTGAAAAGAAAATCCCAACTTCCCTGGCGAGGAGGTGCCTAATCAGCACCTAATCACAGATGTTTCTGAACACCTGAGTGTATTAGAGCAGGAGTGCTTCTCCTCCTCTCCTCCTTCGCCTGGACACTCCAGAATCTACGTGCTCTGCACTGCACTTGCGCAGTCCCTGTTGCCCACTGGAGATGCAGGTAGTGGAACCCCGCTTTTGCCTGACATTTGTCTGAAGATTTTTGAAATGTTGTCTTTTGTCAAAGTCACAAGTATTGGGCGGGAGCTTCAATAGCTGTTGCAGCAGGGGACATGCCTACACACGTGCCCACACATGCACTTGGCTTTTGGTCTGTGCTGTCAAAACTGACGAGACAGTTCAATATTTCCTTTTTGCAGAGCCAGAGATCCCCACAGGTGATCGGCCACTGGAGAGAGGAACGCAGGAGCATGCAGGGGCTGGGAACTTCAAGCCAGACTAGTATGCAAGGAAGGAAAAACAACAAGCGCCCCCACATTAACATTTTTCAGAAAGTATTCATTGAATATTGACCAAAGGGAGCTATAGTTCCCAAAGATGCCCTTGTACCAACAGAAGTTGGTGCCAGGTGTTCAGACAAGGAGTCAGTTGTGCCAAGTTGCTCCAGGTGAACATGAACACTGTGTGTGTGGCGAAGAACATTGTCAACATTAGCAGGAGAGAGAAATTGGTCGCAACTTCACCTCCAATGAGCTAGAAGCAAGAGGCTTAGCCAAGACTGGTGAAGAAAACCATTTTCTGCACATGACAAGAGCACGTTAATTAACTAAGTGAAAATGTTAACTCTAATGAGCAGAACTGACTACATACAGACATATTCCTATGAACAGAGGCACTAGAAATTATGGACAGTTGGGACAAACCTATAATCGAATAGCAATTGCAAAATCTGCCCCTTGTTCTGTTGAAGGATACGAGACCATGAGTGTGCTTGCATATACAGCAATACTTAAAGGTTGCCTCTCCTGGACAACTGAAAAGAGTTGGTTGCAGTGGATAAATCCTAGCTCATATTTAAATAAGTGTTAGAAATCAGACCTGGCTGTCCAAAGCTGCTCTGCACACATTGACTAAATGGAGCAACAGGCAAGAACTACTCCCAAATAAGGCATGACAGGATGACATGAGGTAGTACTGCAGTTGTGCTCTGCACCGATCCTCTTCCCCCTTTGTTCTGCTTTTAGATCTCTTCAAGCAGATGATTACACCTTTTGAAATACTACTTTGCATAAAGGTAATCTGATATCACTCAGTTCCTAGGTACTACCACAGGAAATACAAACAGCAATACACAAGGTTAGCAGGTAATACCCAATAACAGCCTTCCCACTGCCAGAATACAGTACTCTGTTGAAGACACAGCTATGCTCCACATCTTTGTTTAAGATATCCAAATCAAAAAACCCCCTCAGCAAACAAGTTTCAGTTTGACTACTGCAGTATCTAGTACCCAGCACACTGAGCAGGCTGTTCTGAGCTGGTGTTTCTACTGACAACATGCAGCAGATACTGCTAGTAAGGAGTTATCCACAAACCCAGCTCAGAAGTGAAGCAAACCATGCACTGGAGGAAATGAGAGTTATTTGCCATTTAATGGCTTCTGCACACCCAATCTTGAGGCAAAGGATGAGTCTTCTACAGACTGAATATGAATAGTCATGCAAGCTTTGTTCACTCCACCCTGAAGGCACTCACAGCAGTGAAAACTGGCTCAGCAAGCTTTGCAAATCAAGAAGTGCAGCAAGTATGGGAGGTACAGAGGGAGCAAGAACAACCCTGTTCCTTTCGTATACCTGCACATGTGAAAAACTATTTTGACAGACCCAAATTCTCTGCCAGAACACGATCACTTCTCTTACGTTTCATTACTCAGAGTTTCCCATCATCGACCTGCTGTCACTACACTTACATAAGTATTGTAAGACTAAAAGAAAGTTTGCCAGGAATCTGTCTCCTACACCAAAAAGTCTTTTGAGACTGTAAGTTAGGTAGCAGCAGCGCTTTGAAATAGCAGTTACAAGTCATATCAGTTCTTCCTCAATTGTCCAAGCTTCCTGGCATTTCAAACATCATCTTGCTTTGAAAAGTAAAGTATCAGTGGCTGTTTGTATATGAAGGTTATAGTTTCTGCAAGGTTGGTAGGATGCAAAGCTTTCACCTGAGCTCTTGGGTTTGGCATGGTTTAATTGACATCTCTGCACTCTTATTCAAGATTGTGCTTGCCTCATCTACAAGAAATATGTAGCCAAGCATCAGTTAACAGGCATCTTATATACTGGAATATATGTCTTGAATGACTGCAGTAGGAAGTTCTCTCCCCTGAAGTACATTCTCCATTTGCCTAGAATAATTTTTATATGTATTTATTATAGATAGTATACAGTTAATAAAAAGTTACTATCAAATTAAGAGTCTTTGGAAGACTAATATTCTACAGTGATCGTGAATTAATCACAGAATCACTCTGGTTGGAAAAGAACCCGGGATCACCAAGTCAACCATCTACCCTACCTTACAAGTTCATCCCTAAACCACATCCCTCAGCATCTCGTCCAGATGATCTTTAAACACATCCAGGCATGGTGACTCAACCACCTCCCCAGGAAGCCAATTCCAGTGCCTGACCACCCTTTCTGGGAGAACACTCTTCATAATATCAAGTCTAAACCTCCCCTGTTGTAACTTGTTCCCTCTTGTTCCATCACTAATTGCTTGTGAGAAGAGACCAGCACCAACCTCTCCACAACATCATTTCAGGTAGTTGTAGAGAGTCATGAGGTCTCCTCTCAGCCTCCTCTTCTTCAAACTAGAGAGCCCCAGCTCTTTCAGTCTCTCCTCACAAGGTTTATTCTCCAGGCCCTAAATATTCAGCTTTCCCCCCAAACAAAACTCTATCCCCACCAAATGCAGTACAGTTTGTGTGACAAAGAATGGAAGATTTCCCATCACGCAGCCCCTTGAGCTACAGGGTAGCAAGTCTGCACTTTCTACAAGAGAAAGTGTGGTCAGGTTCTGTGCACTAACTTGCAACTTCATTTCAACGTACTCCGTGTTTCATTTCGTGTGTCCCCTACCCCAGCATGGTAGGGGGGGACTAACAACTTCAAGTTTTTTCATTTGGACATCTTTTCTTTACTACATAACTGTCTCAGGAGGAAAGTAGCTGTCCCGCTCACATGAGGGGAGAACCAATGTTTGTCCAAAGCTTTTGGAACTAATCTTTCGACTTAGCACCTACTTCAATTTGTTTTGTTCTATCCCAAGCAGATGTCATGCATGTCCAGACTCTCCCAATGCAATTAACTTATCCAGTTTCTGACACAGACAAGATTAAGTTGGTACATTTTAGCAAGGCAAGGAGGAAAAAAATCATATTTGTCAATAAAAGGAAAACAAATTATTTTACCTTTTTGATCTCTGTATCCTCTGCCCCCACAACTCTCAAGCAATACAGGGCAGAGGACATTAATTTCAGTCACACTGCATAAACACTGCAAACTTACAAATAAGAGCATCAGGAGCTACAAAATACAAAGGTTAATATAAAAACCAGGATAGAGTTCTTTAGGTTTTTATACCTTAATCAGCACATCAGATCCAGAATTCAGACTCTGGCTGAAGGCATTTGAATTGTCTGACCAAACCTCTGAGTACTTAGAGGAAATCCACAATCCCTGGAGGTACTTAAAAAGACACAGATGTAGTGCTGAAACACATGATCTACTGGTGACCAGGCAGTGGTGGCCAGTGGTTGCATTAATGACCTTAAAGGTCTCATCTGACAAAAATGATTCAGTGATTCTGAAATACTGTCAGTAACAGCCCAAACCATACTCAGATGATACTTGCTCTTCAGGGGCTACCTAATAGTTATGTAGTGCAGAGGGTCTCTGCTCCCCTTTCCCAGCAAGCAGGGAATACAGCCTGTCACCCTGCCTTAGCTGACCAGCAACACTCCAGTGCCTACAGCTCTGACTGTTTCCACAGTGGCAGGATGTACACACCAGATATTAAAGTGATGAGAAAGCAAATGCATCTCTCTAAAACAGCCACAGTACCTCACTGAATTCAACTGCTCCAGCTCACATGAAAACATTGCTAAGTGACATTATCAAGTTTTTACCACAACTTTAGGAAGCCTCCATCATGCAGCTTCTAGACTATGCTACACAAGCATTTATTTAGCTTTTCCATGTGAAAATTCACAGTCCTACATCAAGTGTGCTGCTTGGCCTCAGAGTAGGGGGAGAAGCAATTTCTGCCCCTTCACTAGGGGAGATTAATTTGCAGATGGTAAAGCGGAGCAGACAGCCTTTAGGATTCAAACTTACAGTTAAACATAAAAATAAATCTAGAGATACCTTGATAACTTATGTACCCCACAGGTACAAAGCCCAAGCAATACCAGCCCTGCAGTCAAAGCCCAAAATAATTGAGAAGCTACAGACTTGTAAGTGTGAAGAATACCAGCGCTAATGACAACTGTATGGACACAACAAGCTAGTCTGAGGAAAAGTTATGAAAGCAAACAAAAGCCTATACAAGAAAAAAGTCTCAAAGTCCTTTATGCCTCCCTTGCCACCTAGCTCTGGTGGTCACTGCTTCAGTAGGTCAGTACCAAATTGTTTCCCATGCCTGTGAGCATGGGGCAAGAGGGGACATCACCAGGGAATCAAGGAGGAAGGCACAGCCAAATCACCAGAGCCAAAGTAAGCCATGAATAACTGGACGTGGCATAAAAAAGCCAAGACTAGTAAAGAGCCAGACAGGACTAGGGTATAGACCACCACAGACTACTCAGAAATTAAACATTCCTATCAGTGGAAATTGGAACAGGCTGCATTCTACTGCTACCTCAGCCTCACCTTGTGACATGCAACGGGTACAGCTTCCACTGGACTGTGCACCCCAGGTGTCAAAGGTACCCCTGCCTTAGGGTTGCTCCTAATCAATGAATCACTACAAGTTCACATAAAATAACTGTTCCCCCTCCTAAAAACTAAAGTGGTCTCACAGCATTCACTCATCCCTCATAATAAAATAAGAAATCTAACTGATGTTAACAAGCAACCTCACAAGACCAGTGTTAGGATGCACATCAGTAATTTGAACAGATTACATTAAACTGAAGTTTAAAGAGACAACACTATAAGAAGTAGTTGAGAAAACATACAGAAATAGAGAATTAACACAGGATTTACTCATGGGAACGTGCACCCTCGTATGTTTTTATCTTTGTGAGAAAGCTCAGTACATCTCCAAGTCACTCATTAAAATTATACCACCCCTAAGTATGTGTTGCAAGCATTACTCACACATGTCTGTCCTAAGATTCAGCCAAAGCTGCAGCAGCAGCAGATACCATCACTGCTCAAAGGATACACTCTGTCATGGCCGCAATATCCAGTTTGCTAACGTCAGGAGAGCCAGGACAACACTTCTTGAACTCTTTCCGCAAGTCAAAAAAGGAGTAGAAACATTCAGGCAGCAAAATATTCTGCAAAAGGAGAAAGCAACCACAGTCAGCTAGGGTGAGCTTAACCTGCTTTGTCTGCAGACACTCAACTTCCGAGGAACTTCCTTATAGCTGGTCAGAAACAGACGATGCTACAGAGAAACTCCTATACTACCTAGCTACATGTTTATAAACTATTTTGCTCAAGTAGCCTCCTCTCCATGGAATCAAAGATAAACATGCCTCTCCACTGCTAGAGAACTATTTGCCATTACTAGTGCCTCAAATCTAATACCTAGGTAGGACAGCTAACGCCTGCTATTGCAACACTTATCAATTCTTGACTCCAATTTTAACTATAAAAAGCCAGCAGGCACTCAGTCCAGGTTACAGAGCCAAGCAAACATTGCAAGACTAGCAGAAGACACTTTGGTTTATAGACAAGATTGAGTTTTCAGAGAATAGACACTCCAAAGACTTACTGCCTTTAAAAAGCCAAGCCCAACTATGTGCAGATGAGGGTTTGATATTGTGTGAAGATTGTCAGTCCACATGTGGTAACTGCTTTAATTGCAACACATGGAGCCAGGAGAAAGTTAGGTAGCCAGTAAGATGTTTTGTACCCCACCAATACAACAATCACATACTTCTAATTTTGAGGTGCATGGGAACAAGTATTGGGGAAGTCTATTTAAGCTAACACAAACCCCTAATCCTTCAGTTAGCTTTCACCCCAGAGCTTCCCCACAGACAACACTTCATATTCCACTTGGCTGTTTGCTGCCTGCAGTGACTTTCTACACCAAAAGAGCTTTTTGCTATTTAAGACTAGGCAGCATCTTGGCATTGTAACAGAGTGACAGGATACATGAAAGCACATTTAGGGAGTCCAAAGAAGAACGTTTAGGCTCTAAAACAAGTTCCGCTTTGAGAACCTTAGTGCTTATCTTAGCATATGGACAGGTGCATTAGGCAAACTATAGTCTTCAAAGACAGACTTATGAAAACGCAGGTGTGAGCTTGCCAAGATTTCCTGCTCTAGTTTAGTGTAGCTATTTTTCTTCCTCAGCAAGAGATCATGTTCCATCCTTCACCGAAATCCAGTTGTAATAGTTGGTGCCAATTCTTTCTCTGAATAGTTTGAGCTGCCAGATTGGTTCAGACTGGGCACCTTAAAAGCAAATGTGTTCAGGAGTTTCAGAGATTTCTGCCTCTCTGGATTTTAGTGATTCCCAACTTCAGGACTAGGGTATTCACTCAAGAACTATTACGAGTCTCATAAGCACCTGATTTATTTCATCTAAAGGCAACATATTTCAAATTAATAATTTCAAATTAATAATAATTCTTAGCAAAACAGCAACAGAAGATTTTGCTAAATATTTGATTAATATCAGTGACCCTGTGATTACATCGAGAAAAAGCCTATCCCAAATACCAAACAAATACACATTATTATAGAAGTTGCCTCTTTGCTCTATTGAGCTCATTTTTGCTGTTTCTCATGTTATACCCTAAGGCAAGTTACATATACAAGGACAGTCCTTCTCCACTTAGTATCATACTCACTGCTTCTCTTCTAACCTTCAAAGGTAAGAATACTTAGAGCACTAACAAGTATTCAACCAAAACTCATCTAATATCAGTTTTGTTACAGTGAAGACTTCCAGCAGCGTGCTGTCAAAGATGATTTAGGCTGGATGTGAGGAGGAAGTTCTTCACCCTGAGAGTGGTTAGAGCCTGGAATGGGTTGCCCAGGGAGGTGGTTGAGGCCCCGTCCAGCCTTATCTAGGGTGGGATGTCCCTGCCCATGGCAAGGGATTGGACTAGATGATCTTTCGAAGTCCCTTCCAAACCCTAATGATTTTATGAAGCAGCAAACTGATAGGCAAAGATCAGTTGCAAGGAGAGTAGAACAGCTTCCTTAAAGCAATTCATGTTCACGTCAAACCACAGAATGAGATCTTAAGACTGAATGAGTTATTTCAGGACTTGAGACTCAATATATTGCTGCAACTCTATCACTAGCAAAAAGTAGGCAGGACTTCATAGCATTGTTAGTGATTTGGTAGCTCTGAAGTCATAGAAATCTCTAGACTGTGGGACTAGCCACCACTCATAGCCCGCCTCAAACTACTGCTCAGCTCCTTACAGATACAAGCACCACCCTGTGAGTGCAAACTGAATGCACAACAATTGAAAGCTGCTGAGGCTAAAGCTAAAACTGCCTTTTGAAATTTTGCATTATGATTAAGGTGGTTAACTGTTTGGCAACACTTCCAAATTCCCACTTGTTAACCCATTGTAGTGCCTACAGCTTGAAAGATCTACAAGTACTTTGTCAATGCATGGCTCCTTTCTCACTTAAGGAAAGCTTTTTTCTGATTTGCCTTTAAAACACATCTCAGGGCTAGTGGAACACCTGTGCCTTCCATCTGGCCAGGCTCTTCACTCTGGAGAGTGTATTACCATAAGAGTGATGGCTATCTACTGTGGTTGCATGGAGGCACCCTCATAATAAAAGACAAGTTGATCAGTTTTGCAAGAAGGTACGCAAAGCAAAGTGAAAGTCAAACTCATGCTACAGCTACATACCTTTTTGGAAGCTTCAGGGTGCAGAACTTGCCTAATGTGCAACTGTCCATCAGTACAGAAGCAGAAGGAAGTACCCACACCAATGTTCAGCTCATTGCTCACAGACTGATTAAACTGAAAGCAGGAATAACAAGAGACACACAGGTGAAACAGATGAGACAAGGTCATCAGATGGTAACACGTTATTCCTGGGCAGCAGAAATATGGAGCTGGTTTCTCACTAGCCAAGCACATTACAACTTCAACGATAACTATCTTGACAAGGATATTGCCCCTTACCCCCCACTTCTAAAGGTATATGGTCACACAAGACAGTCCACATCACAAAACCCACTCATTTGCAAGAACACTGTGAGGCGACACAGAGCTGGTTGCAAAGAGCTGAGGGCATACTGGGGCAGAAGAGCCTTTGAGACAGAGCACTCAAGCATGTTGGAAAGGAATCAGGCTTTCTGCCCCGCCCTCGGTGAGGATCACACACCTCCATGTTAATCTAGGGGCTTCAGTACTGTCTCTTTCCCAAGGCTAATGAGTCACCAGAAGCCTTAACAGGGCCTACCACCCCCTAGTCTTTTCAGGGGGCACCTAAACCTGGCCTCCTTTAACACTGATTGAAGCTCACCCTCAGCAGAGGCTCAGGGTCCAGCATGGTAGGAAACCTGGGTAAGGAGAACACCTGAGCCTAACATTCCTCTTTGGGTTCAATCCCTCCCTAGATGAATGAGTAAAAGACAAGGTAAGAAACCATCATAAACTCCACTACAGACCAGGCTACTGGCCCACACACATCTGTGGTGCTGCTGTGCCAGCCCCACTGCCCAAATTGCAACAGTGTGGAGAATAAGTGACTGAGAACACCTCTTCTACACTATCAGATCTCCCACCTCGGGAGCCACCAAGGGACCCTAGTATCCAGGAGCAGGTTATGGGGTATCACCTGTCTCAATGCCTGCTCCAGCGGTGGAGCCAGTGCCAGGCTCTCCATATCCACCTGGGTGATCTCCCGGCATTCAGCTGTCAGCTCCGGGTGGTCAGGCTGGACCAGCACGTCATGCAGGTGTCCCGACTCCAGAGAAAGCACAGGAGAGGCGAGTCAGCTCCCGGGGCTGCAGATCACCACCTGTGGCACCAGCCCCTGCCCTCTACCAGAGCCTGTTCCAGCCTGGGACACCCACCGCCAGCCGAGCGCTGGGGCCACCACACCTAGACCGGCATGGCAGGGGTCAAGGGGAAGAGCAGATCGAGGGATGCCCCCTCCTTGTTGAAAAATACCTCCATACTCCTCAGGTCCACCACTTTCCACAAGAGCTGGAGCAACTCTCGCTCATCCGAGCCCAGCCTTGCCCCGTTGGTGCCCGCCGTGGTCACGAAGAGGATCACCAGGTAGTCGGGAGACGCCGTCATGGTGCTAGCGGGACAGTAAAAAGGACGAAAATGGAAGAAAAAGGAAAGAAAACACGACGGGGGGACGGAGGAGAAAGACAACGGAAAGAGAAGAGACCAGAAACTTTCCCTGCCCGAGGCGTTCCCGAGCGGGACCCCGTCGGCAGAGCCCCTACCCGCAGCTTCACCCCCAGACTTGGTTCGAGGGGGCGCCCGCTGCCCCCTCCCAACACCGCTCCCACGCTGGGCACTTCGATGGCCGCGGCTTTTCAGGGCGGGGGGGGTGCGGGCTGGCCCCGCCCGCCCCCGCCCCACGTGGTGCAGGTAGCGCTCACCTGGCGCCGCCCGCCCATTGGCCCTGCCGGGCGGGGACGTGGCAGCGCGGGGGCGGCAGCGGCTGGCGGGCTGTGGGGCAGGGGCTGCGGTGGTGAAGCCGACTACGGAGCCTCGACATGCACCGACGGCAGCCTGGACCTGCCGGGTTCCGCCTGCTGCCGTCGAGGCGCGTGGCCCGGGATGGTGCGATTCCACCGACGGGGCATCTGGGTGGGTTGCGGGCCAGGGCGGAGCCACCCGCTCCTGCCGGCACTTGTCCCGGGTGGGGAAGACAGGTTAACTCCCTCGTCGGCCCGGACGGAAGAGGAGGGTAGACGGCCATTCCGACCTCAGTCGCTCCAGCGGATCTCCGCCCTCGGCGCGGGCTGAGCGCGGCCGTCGGAAGCCGTAGAGACCGAGCTGTGCGGGTTGGATGCCGCTGCGGGAACCGGGTGGGTTCGGCACAGCGCAGCCTTTTCCTCTGTCGTTCCCAAGGCAGCTCCTGTAGAGCCCTTGGCGCGGCGTGTCCCCACTCTTAACACGTGTGTCCGTGCAGCCAAGAGTTGGCTGGTGGGGCTGCTGCAGCCTTCCCCAGTGACCTGTAGTGATTTTGGTCCTTGCGACAACAACCTTTCTCCCGGTGATCATTGTTTGGCCGTGAAATTAGTGTTTTAAATACGTATTGCTCAAACCCAGGGTTGTGGGGCTTTTTCAGGACAAATAGCTGAAAAAGTCACAGAATCTAGGATTAAAAAAAAAAAATAACGCTAACTTTTCCCAGGGAAATCCTATAGTACAGCTAGCCCTTTAAGCCCCACCCAAATCTGGTGTATTTCCAAATTCACTGTGATGCTGCTTCCCTACATTTTTACTGAGATGCTTTACTGAGGTGCACTTGATGCTTTTCCCCACAGTTCCCTGTGCTGGTGCAGGTTCACAGCTTATACCGTCATTAATTAACTTGTACAGACCTCCATCATTTGTAGGTTTGGCAGGAAGGGAGAGGATAGTTTCACAAGCATTTGGCATCCTGTCAGCCCCTAACTAGTCCACACAAACACCTGGCATTCCTATCCTCTCCTGCCACATCATGGGTCTCCTTGCAGGGACTGCCACCGGATTCCTGGTGGATAGTTTATGTGCTTCAATTTTGCATAATGGAA
The DNA here is from genome assembly GCA_028565055.1 of Phoeniculus purpureus. Taxonomy (NCBI): domain Eukaryota; kingdom Metazoa; phylum Chordata; class Aves; order Bucerotiformes; family Phoeniculidae; genus Phoeniculus; species Phoeniculus purpureus. The sequence continues at coordinate 36,578,211 of JAOXOE010000343.1, read as the reverse complement.
GTCAACTGGAACAATATGCACTGATTTTGGCATAAGATTTTGAAAATGATAGTCACTGATAGCAGATACTGCAATGTGAAGGGTAAAGATGATTTTTTCAGAGGGGCAGCTGGAATTGGCTATGTGAGTCTGGCATGGGGAAACACATGAGCTAATTGCACCCCTTTGGTCAGACAGTGAGAGTGTCTGGTTTTCTTTAGGCATTTGTCTTCCAGCTTTCTGATATGTTGAGTAAAACACACATGAAGCAGAGAATGGGGGTGTGTGTCCCTGGAAGTGGTTGCAACTGCTCTGTACTTGGCATTTGTCCTCACAATGGAGTTTGCTTTGTGACTTTTGCCCTTACCTGAAGTAAAAGGATTTGACGGTAACAGTGAATTTCTTTGCGCAGTTTCCTTTTCATGTCCTTGTATAGAGCATCTTTAAAAAAAATCAACAACTTTATACTTTGGTAGAAAAGTCCCTGAGTACATTTCTGGAATTACTACATTGGAGTGTGCCAGTTAAATGGAGCCTGCTTGGTTGGCTTGTCCATCCTTCAGTGGAACTTAGTCACCCATTCTAGAGAGTTTCCTTCCCTATGCCTGCTTGGCTTTTGAGATGCAGTCTTTGTCTTTCTGAGAACCATTTGTGGATGGGTATCTGTTCCTTTACTTGTATTTTGTTGTGTTCCAGCTTATGCATTTCTTTTTTTTTTTCCCTCATGCCTTAGTCACATTTTATCTCTTTTCATCAAAGTCCCCAGCTTATTGCTACCTTTAATTGTCATTAGATACTGTAGCCCCTAGGTTAAGCTGTACCCTAAATCTATTTGTAATTCCCATTATGTCCTTTGGGTTCATGATTAATCTGCGTTTTGCTGGTTATTTTATTTCGGAAGCTGCTTGCGACTAATTGCTACTGTAATGTACCTTTATTTTTCTCCTTGTTGGGTGTTTAATCCCAACATATAACATTCCCTAAAATGCTTGTTTTCCAACCACAGTTCCCATTCCACCCTCTTCCTTTCATGCAGGCAGTATCTGGTCTGACAGCATGCACCAGTTGTTCAGGTTCCTCTGTTGTGTTGCCCAGGCTCCTGGCATTTGTGCAGTCCCACCCCCAGGCCTGGTTAAGCATACTCTTTGAATGAAGTGTCACCTTCCCCATGACATCATTGTTGTTACCTACAGGAATGTACCAGAGCACTTTGGGGTATGATGACCTCTCAAGGCTCCTCCCAGCATCTCGTTGCTTTATATTCCTCTGATACTCCTTCTGATTCCCGCCTGCTGGCTGTCTGTCTGGTTTCCAGCTCCTTTGCTAATCTCAGTGTAACCGTTTCTCTGACGGTTTTTTTGTGTGTTCTTGTTTCCCACCACTGTCCCCTTTTGTGCCATTTTCTGTTTCAGGGGGACATTCCTAAAACTGCTCACACCTTACTTCGTGCCAAGGAGCTGGTCTTAACATCATCCTCTGATCACGGCAAGAGATCTACGGACCCTCTTCTCTATTTCCTCATCTTCCTGAAGCTTCCTCTTGTCACCCATCACCACACTTTCTCTCAATTTATTTTGAACAAACCTGTGACCGCACATCTCACAGTTACTAGGTTTTTCCTGCATCTCTGTCCCATTGGGGTCTTCACCCCCAATACCACCCCAATAACTCTGTTATCCTTTCCTTGCCAGAGCTTTGGTCCACGCTGGGTCTCCCACTTGTATACTCTTCCCCAATAATGTTCACTGTTTCTTTCAGAATAGCAACTTTTCACAATGAGAATGGGAGAATTAGCAGAGTTGTATGGTTTGGTTGGAGTGTACTAATGGCTATCACCAACTGTTTTTACTGATCTCTCTAAGACAGCTGTTGCTGTTAACCAAACTCTAGTTTCTTCACTTCCCTCAGTCAATAAATAACTCACTACCAATATCCAAAGCATTCTCTGAAATCATGCAGCCACGTGTGACATTAAAACCTTGCTGCTTTACCCAGCAGCAAAGAAATGTTGTTGACTTGTAAGCCCAGCCATGTGCTGAAATCAATGACACTGCATCCAGAGCCAGCTGAACTGAATCCTGCAAAGCTGATTCTTCTTACATTCAGAGCAGAAGCAGTTAGAGGCAGCAAGAGAGTCACTGCAGACAAAATCACAGGGCTGGAATTCCCCTGTCAATTACTGGAACTATGTGTGCTCACTGAGCTGGTTGCAGTGCTGTCCCAGGCAAGCAGCCATCTGACTGGGACTATGCTTCTCTGGCACAATGATACACACAATGGTGCCCATGTTTGGAGTAGATCTGTGAAGCTTCTCTCACACAGAAGTCTCCAAAGATCCCATAAATACAACCAAAATAACCCATGGCATGTGTCACTAGCAGCTGTAAGGCATTGTGCTACTTCAGCAAAATACAGATAAATCACAGGTTTTTAGTTTTATGTATTGATACATACATATAAATATTTCCCTCCAGGAATTTAGATCTGTTTATCCATCAGGATGACAGAGGGTTCCGGCTTGGGGCAAAAAGGAGAGCAGACAAGTCTCCCTTGAATAGTCAAAAAAGCCCCTTGATTCTCAGATTCTGAAATGTTTCTGTGAAGGAATTTTCAGTATTTTAACTGCTTCTGTTCAAAGAGTCTGAGGAGGCAGTGTTGTGCTGTCAGTGCATTCACAAGCAGTTCCAGCACTGAGCCTCCCGGCGCTGTCACCAAACACCTCCTCAGGCACGGCAATCAAATAGGTTGTGGAAGTGTGTGTTGTGGGGACTGGAACGTCCCGAGCTAGTTTCAGCACTGAAAACGGAACTACAGCCCTGTTCATACTGGTGAAGCGTTTTCATGTAAAGTCTAGTCCAGGTGACTGTGTTTACAAGTTGTGCAGACATGCAGCTTAGGGACCTGGTTTAGCAGTGGGCTTGGGAGAGCTACGTTAAAGGTTGGACTCGATGATCTTGAAGGACTTTTCCAATCTAAACGACTCTGAAGCTGAACCCCTGGAGAGAGCAGCGAGCTTCACTATCGAACCAGAAACCGGACTCGCTGACTCCCGCTGTACAGCCCGCCCCTGGCAGTGACCCCGCCTCCTTCACCGCAGCCCCAGGCCCGGCGTGACCCGGAAGCGCTGGTGCGGCGCCGGAAGCGCTTCCCGCGCGGCCGAGCCAAGATGGCGGTGGATACCGCCACCGAGCTGCTGTTTCTGGACACGTTCAAGCACCAGAGCGCGGAGGTAACGCGACGGAGCCGCCGCTCCCCTTCTTTTCCCTCCCTTTTCTTCTGCTCAGCCGCGGGCGGCGCCTTCTGCCTGTGTCGGGACTTCCGCTGGGGTGAGCGGGCCTGGGTAGGCCCCGGCGGCGGCCGGGCCTCAGGGTGGCCGGACTGGAGAGGCAGGTGTCCCCGGAGGTGGATCTTCACTTTCTCCCTTCTCAGTACTCGAGGCCTCACTCGGTCTGCGGCGCCGGACCCTGCGGAGCGCCCAGCCCAGTGCAGACCTGAGGCGCCGCTGGCGGGTACTGTAGGAGGTGGCGGGAAGGGAGCGGAGGTTTAAACGGTAACGGAAGAGAGGCTGCTGAGAACAAAGAACAGCAGTGGCTGCCTCCGCCCTGGATGGAAGTATGCGAGGTCAACCGGGTTCGAGCAACCTGGTTTAGTGAGAAGTGGCCTTGCCTATCGCAGAGGGTTGGAACTAGTTGATTTTTAAGATCAATTCCTACCTGAACTATTCTGTGATTCTGTGAAAGAGGATGAAACTCAGAAGTCCACAGGAGAGGAAGTCAAGGAGGAGGGCTGTGCCCAGCCGCAGGTGATAAACCTAATGCTTACCACAGTTAGTGAAGAGTGTTTGTGTGTGCGGGAGCTATTTCCTTAGATTTGTGCAGCCTGCATGGGTCATGAACAAAATGGATTTGCCCAGATCTTAGCCCCTAATGCTGTTCAGGAAGGAAGAAGGGAACCATGAGCGGGGAGAAAAGGGGTAGTGTACATGAAAAAGATGTTCTAGACTCTTATTTATATAGATAGGCATTAAGGAGTGAAAATTAAGTATTTTGGGCTGATGGTACAATTAAAAACAAACAGGAAATAGTGTGAAGTTCTTCGTAGCTGCTAGGATCAGAAATGCCCATGTGTGTTTTTAATTCTGCTTTTTAAGATGGTGTGGAGCAGTAAATATGAGCCACTGCTCTTCCCCAGGCTGGGAGACACTGTCCACTCTTGTTCCCCTCCAGGACAGGATGTTCTCTTATTGAACATTTTTAATTTTGGTTTTTCTGGCACTTCCATTTTTGCCAGAAACTTTTTTTAATCCTGCGCAATATTTAGTTTTTATTAAACAAAAAAGATGAAATGTAATTTACATGCTACAGAAAAGCCGTCTTTACGCTGTGCTAATTCTTCAGGCTAAAGAATCACAAGTCTTATGTGGGAACTTGCAGTTCTTGAAAAGTGTTGCTGATGTTTTTAATTGGCTTATTTGGCTTAGCTGTGCAGCTTAGCATGTGATGAGCAGCTCTGATGTAGTTAGTTACTTTTATGTTTTGGAGGGAAAGTGGATTGGGTTCACATCCGGATGATGTTGATGTGTGGCTGTCAGGGCGTAATCTCATGTCATTAAAGTGGGAATTTGTCTTTCATTGGTCTGTGCTGCTGGGGATGCAGCCTCCTCCAGAAATCTCAGTCTCCCATGTGACAGATACACCTTTGTTTAGTGGCAAGGCAAGGAGTTCCCACAGCCTTCACTCCCCACAGGCTACACTCCCTGTCATAGCAAGGTTCCTTCTGTTCTGCCATTCCACTTGTAGTACGTTGGCCCTTGGGGCTAGATGTTATACTTAAGAGCTAAAGAATATGGATGTTCATTTTTATCCAAAGGCAGTAACGTGTACATGCTTAAATATTCTTTTTAAAACTTTACTTGTGACTTACTTTCTAGGTTTTCTAAGAGTCTTAGTACTTTCTACCTTTGTGCTGCTAATTTTGGGGTTCCTTTTGCTTTCTCATTGTGGTGGAAGCTGTATGACTTCTGACAGTAGAACAGTTTGGTTTAAAATTATTGTTTAGCTATGTTGATAGACACTTAGACCAGTTGTTTTATTTGAGGCTTTTTGGGTTAGTTCTGTTTGGTTTACTGGAGTTTTCTTTTCCTAGTCCAGTCTTTGCTAATCCAGCTTGCTGAGTGCAAACATTGAGTGAGAAACCTTGTTCTCTGTTTTTAAGGTTGGGCATATAGATGATCTGTGATTACTATATTGTGAGAGTATATGTGCTAGAGATGCTGCATAAATATAAGAAGACCTAGTATAGTGAATCTAGTGACAGGAGACTTTCACCATTAATTTAGTGGCTGCTAAATAGCTTGCTTTACTCTGTAGTTTGCTCAAGCATCTTTTAGAGCGCTGAAGCATAACATTTCTTTATACCTGCTATTTCTCTGTTGTATACAGAAATGTTATTTGCCAAAGATTTTCAGAATCTATTGCAAAACTAGAGAAATAAGCATCATAGAGAATTTTTATATAGGTCTGGCAAAACATAATATCATCATTTCTAATATGACATTTGAAATATGACATTTCACAGAATCACAGAACATTAGGGATTTTAAGGGGACTTGAAAGATTATCTAGTCCAATCTCCCTGCCAGAGCAGGATCACCTAGACCAAGTCACACGGGAACATATTCAGGCGAGTTTTAAACATCTCCAGAGAAAAAGACTCCACAACACCTCTGGGCAGCCTGTTCCAATTTGCTAGTGTTTAACATTAAAGCACACTTTTTTATTTAGCTGTAAACTTGATATGTTTTGTTAAAAGGAAAGCACATACTTATTTTTGACAATTTAAGTTCCAGTTTTTTTAGCATTACCAACCTACCTTCTATTAGTGAAAACTTGTTGCTGTTTAAAAGAATCTTGCAAATAAAGGAAACTAATGACGTAAATGAACCACTTACACTTTCTATGAAAAAGTATTAAATACGTGAAACATACTAGAAGAAAAAAAAAATCTTTCAGTTTGAGTACTGAACATTCTGCATTAATTGAATTTGCAACTTTAATTTGGTTAATAAAGAATATGAATACAATTATGTTGTTACAGTTTTTTAGACATTCTTTATTCTTTGTTTTGCAGCAAAGTACCAATATAGATGTAGTTCGCTTTCCATGTGTGGTTTACATAAATGAAGTACGTGTCATTCCTCCAGGAGTGAGAGCTCATACGAGTTTGCCTGACAATAGGGCTTATGGGTAAGTAGAATAGCCTAAGCATCTGATTCAGGAATGTCTTCCTGTTATTTTGTTGTGAACATACATTTGTGCATCTGTTGAACTTGAAATTATTTTTGACAATTATTTAAATGGCGTAATTGAATGTGATTTTTTTTTCTGGTTTAGTCCTACTTACTTTGATAAGGAGCTTGGAGGGCCTAATTTTTACTTTTGCTCTGATTTCAGAGAGACATCCCCACATACATTTCAGCTGGATTTGTTTTTCAACAATGTCAGCAAGCCAAGTGCTCCTGTTTTTGATAGGTTGGGCAGGTAAGTGCTTCCAAGATCCACGTGTGACTCCGTTACCTACCTTTTCTTCCTGATAATTTTTTAGTTCAGAAAATACACGATAGCAAATCCATATCCTCCATGATTTTCATGTTCGATCTGGGTTTTGGCGGTTTGTATTTTCACCCCTACCCTGGAACTTTTCAAGGCCTGGACAAGCTGATCTATTGAGAGATCTCCTTATCCATGGCAGGGGAGTTGGAGATATATAATTTCTAAGGTTCCTTCCAACCCAAACCATTCTATGATTCTCACCTTTTTCCATCAATCTCTGGAAGGACAGAGGTTCATTCATGCTTAAGAGAAGAGGATTGTTACTCTTATACTTAAAGAGCCCATACGTATTAATGGAAAGTATTTTGTAGAAATAAGAAATTTTGCACTCTTGCTTTCAAGAGCGTTTATTTGTTCAGCATTTTTTTATTGTTTGACTTGTTTAGTACAGCCGTGTTTCACTCCTGTGAGCATGCTTTATGTTAATTGAAAAACGTGTATTTTATTTAACAGCCTTGAATATGATGAAAATACGTCTATTATTTTCAGACCCAATGCAAAGGTAAAGCAGCATGATTTAAATCTCCTCTTCATGTCTGAATGCATGTGGTACGTTAGTGCTGGGTAAAGCATTTCTTGTATAGAATCTCCTCCTAAAACCTGCCTGTAGTTCAGGTTCTCATTAGTTTAGAATCTGCATGAATAATGCCATGAACTGTAGAAGATGTAACCCACTACTTAAAGATGCATCAGTGTTTTGTGGCAGCAGGACACAACATAATTTTAGTTTCTGTTTGGGTTCATTTCATTCAAATTAGTGCTTGTGTGACCCACAGTAATTAATTTTTTTATTCATTAGTATTCTGTAGATTATTAGGCATTGTATTGCAAGGAATTGAATGTTGTTGAAGATCATTTGTCATAACGGCAGGTATTTTTCAAGCTTTCTCAGTTTTCAAAATGTGAGGTATAGAAAAACTTTGTTTGTTTCTCATTTCTTGCTTTTATGCAGATACTGATTAGGCAGTATGAAAATTACTTCTATGAAATTGTATTATGTTGATTTCAAGTGCTTTTTCTTCTTAAAAATTCAGGTCAACACAGATGGATTGGTTCTAAGAGGGTGGTACAACTGTCTGACTTTAGCAATATATGGCTCAGTAGACAGGGTAATAAGTCACGAGAGAGAATCACCGCCACCCCCCCCACCACCCCCCCCACCAACCCCCCAACCGCCCGGGTTGTAAAGGAACC
>JAOXOE010000343.1:36556663-36570327 GCA_028565055.1 Phoeniculus purpureus | reverse complement strand
CCTCCACCACCACCTCCCCAGCAACAGCCTGGTTTGAAAAGAAACACAAAGCATGGTAAGCATTGTGAGAAGAAAAAAACCCTCAATTCTTTAAGATTTTATATGCAGTTAAATCTTTATTTCTTTGTCCTCTAGTTTTGTACTTTCATTTAGATTTCTATTGAATGGTTTTAAGTAGAGTCATGACTAGTGCTTTCTTGATCTGCTGCTAATTACCTAGGATGGTCAGAACACAGTTTAATTGATGTGAACTCATTAAAATTTAGATGATGAAAGTTTTAAAAAAGTTACAATAGTATTAAAATAATCATTGTGAGTTTTTTTTTTGTTATGGTCTTTCCTATTATCACTTCTATGTGAAGTACATTAAGGAAGAGTGTTTGCTTTGCACTGGTGCTAAAATGACTGTGAAGAGAATCCACGATTGCTTCAGTTTTGGTTTTATGTTAACTTTAGAACTGTCTTGTTTGTGGAACAGGTATTTGGCTGCAAAATTTGAATACTCTGTGGTAAAAAAGTTACAAACTGCTTAAAACCACTTGATTGAAAGTAACCCAGATATCATTGTTAGAGTTACACTGTTGCTAGTGTGAAAGCTAAAATCAGCAATCACCTGTGTTAATTGTAACCCAGTATTACATTGAAAAAAGTCCAATAGCATTAATAAGCTTGTTTATTGATGTAGTTCTTGTTTCCATCAAAAGTGACTTCAGAAAATCACTTCACATACTGCAGATGCAGAGTACAGACTAAATAACAGCTGGGAAATGAAGGTGTTTCCTACTCAAAAGTTGTACTGAAAAACTAGAATCTCCTACATGTGTTCCTGTCATTCCATTAAATGTGCGGTTTGATTTTTCACAATAAATATAGTTGATGGAGACAAAGAAGACCAGTTCAATGGCAGCCCTCCAAGACCGCAGCCTAGGGGACCGAGGACACCTCCAGGCCCTCCTCCTCCTGATGATGATGAGGATGAACCCATCCCAGTGTCAGGTAAAGTAAGAACAGACTCTGTTTTATCTGCTGCTTAGCGGAGACAGAATTCTGTGTTCTTGTTCTGTGTGAGGTTACTTATCTGCCATTATCCCTGCTGGACAGGTGTAGTTTTCAGTAAGGGGTTTGAAAGAAAATCTTTTGGCTGAGTTAAATTCTGACAATTTAAGAGTATCAGCTGCTGAGCAATACATGTTTGAACATGCTGCTTGTATTTTATGTAAATGTTCTGTTCACTCTGGTTTTCATTGCTTCCCTTCTCGAGCCCTCTGTGGCATCGGTGGAGTTCGTTCATTTCTTTATGGGTAAAAGTGCCAGGAACTCTTTATAGTCTCATTGAACTAAATGATTGTTTCAGTGCTTTTGTTCAGTCAAATCACCCAGAGACTTTTGTCAAGGTCATTTTTGTATCTCCACTCTGCGTAATGCAAAAACTTAAAACCTTTTTTTGAGCACTGGATATCAGAGGAGTACCCTTTTTCTTTTTTCTTAAACTTTGCATCTGTTTTTAGTGGTTGGGGAAAAGGAAGATGATGTGGACCACAGAGAGGATTACTTTGAGCCCATTTCTCCCGATCGTACATCAATTCATCAAGAAAGCCAGTATTCTGATGATGGAGAAGTGGAGGAAGACCAACCGGAAGAAGGGGATGATGAAGATGATGTGGACATTGAGGAGGAGGACGATGATGATGATGAGGAGGAGGAGGAGGAAGAGGAGGATGATGATGATGATGATGAGCATACAGTAGAGAGTATTGCTGATGAGGATGAGGAAGACGAGGAGGAAGATGAAGATGAAGAAGAGGGTGAAGAGGAGGAAGAAGGTGAAGGTAAAGAAAGCTGTAAAAAGTTAAGGTTTTGGTAGAATGCTGTTATGATGACCATGTGTGTAGAGAATTGGCTGTGTTTGCCTTGGTTACTGCAACATTGCCTGCCTTACCTGTGATTCTGACATCTCTCAAAACAGTGTTTTGCTTTGGAACACATATTCCTTTACAGTAACTGTAACTGTTACAACTATTACTGGTTATGGAAAGTATAAAACAAGTTACTACTTTTTATTTTGAGCAGATTCTCATCACTTATGAACTGATTTATTCATAACTGATTTATTTCTTAATGGGATCTTTTTAGGAGATGATGGATATGAACAGATTTCAAGTGATGAAGATGGAATTGCTGATCTGGAACGTGAAACGTTTAAGTATCCCAGCTTTGACATTGAATACACGCCAGAGGATCTGGCATCTGTGCCTCCTGTGACATATGAACCTTTTGAAAGGGAGCTTGGACCTCTTTTATACTTCAGCTGCCCTTACAAGACTGTATTTGAGAATGAAGTTGGTAAAATAAAGGACCAAGACCCAGAAAAAGAAAACTCAGGGGCAGTAGAAGCCTCAGTTAAATTAACTGAACTATTGGAATTATATCAAGAGGAAAGGGGTGCAAAGTGGGTCACTGCATTAGAAGAAGTTCCCAGCTTAATAGTGAAAGGATTGAGCTACCTCCTGGTGAAAGACACAAAGCAAGACTACATTACCCAGCTAGTAGACTGGACGCTGCAAGCTTTAAACCTTCAGATTGCTCTCAAACAGCCTATTGCTTTGAATGTCCGACAACTTAAAGCTGGGACAAAATTGGTGTCGTCATTAGGAGAATGTGGATCTCAAGGAATAACAGCGCTCTTGCAGGCAGGAGTTATTAATGTGTTGTTTGACCTGTTGTTTGCAGACCATGTATCATCCTCCCTTAAACTTAATGCTTTTAAAGCTTTGGACAGTGTTATTAGTATGACCGAGGGAATGGAAGTGTTTCTAAGGGGTGGTGTAGATGTACATGAAAAAAGCGGTTATCAGAAACTCCTGGAACTCATACTATTGGATCAGACTGTGAGAGTAGTTACTGCTGGTTCAGCAATTCTTCAGAAGTGTCATTTCTATGAGATTCTGTCAGATATAAAAAAGGTGGTTGATCAGTTAGCAGAGAACACTCCTTCTCTTCCTAATCACACGGAGCCAGAACAGGACCAGGACTTGTCAGGACTTGAAAGAACAAACCAAGAGTATGAGAATGATGTGGAGGCTCCTATGGACATGGATCATCTTTTGGAATCTTCTAATATAAGTGAAGGAGAGATGGAAAAGCTCGTTAGTCTACTTGAAGAAATCTTCCATTTGATGGAAACTGCTCCTCATACAATGATTCAGCCACCTGTGAAATCTTTCCCAACCATGGCACGTATTACAGGCCCTCCAGAAAGGGATGATCCTTACCCTGTCCTATTCAGGTACGGCAACTGCAAGTTCACTTTCTAGAGTTACTTCCTCCAGCTTGATAGATAATTTTTAAGGAGGATTTTGCTGACTAACACTTTTCTAGATGTTTTACTTTGTGAAACCCTTTGTCAGAGGATTCTGGATTGTACTTTTGAAGTCTTAAAGAGTTTGGTGGTTAAAGTAACTGTTATTTATTTGCTTTCAACCAGCTCAGCATGCACATGATAAGAGGTTAAACCCGTTACTGGTGCTGTACTAGAATTTTGGTTGCCTGTATAGCTGCTGGCCAGCTGTGCTAGATGCTGAACAAGCGCATATTTGAAAATTGTTGTAGATCTAGAGTGTTTTCCCTTTGTCTTGGAACATGTCTAACCATATGGATAAAACAAACTTGGAATATTTCTGCCTTGATGCTGAGCTGGCAGTGTGTGAGCCAAGCCCTGGTGAGAAGCCAGGCAGTTGTTTCAGTGTAGCTCAGTGTTCCCCAGCATGGGCAGAGAAACTTAGGCCTGCAGATGTTTAGCCATTTAAAGAATCCTGGGGGTTATTTTATTTCTGTCAGCAAATTTGTATCAAGGAATTTCTATTTGGACATCTGTCCAAATGCTAACAGGTTTCTTTCAGAGTAGCAGCATAAGTTATGTCTGAATGTTAGAGTTTTCAAATCATCTTTTAGGTGTGCTGTGATGATTGATTTCTGAGCACATTTAAAACATTTAACATGCACTGATTCACGTACAGCAAATACAATAAAATGTGAAGTGTTACTTTGTAGATGAGAAAGGGTTTTGGTTTTGTTTTGGAGGTCAGAACTTTATATTCAGGAATTTGTTTCCTGTAAATATTACAGCAATTATGTTTTGTAAGATTACAGTTTTGTACTGCTTCATAACTAATGATTATTTCTCGTAGTCCCCAGAACAGTAAGTACAAAAACTAGGAGACATGTGATGTCATTAATGTTATTATGCAGCGTTGATAGATGATTGTGACGCCGCTGATCTTTTTTTTCCCCTGTTCATTTTTTTCAGATATCTTCATAGTCACCATTTCTTGGAATGCATCACTTTGTTGCTGTCTATTCCGGTGACAGGTGCACACCCAGGTGTGCTCCAGGCTGTTCGAGATATATTGCGTTTCCTGGCACAGTCACAGAAGGGCCTTCTTTTCTTTATTTCTGAGTACGAAGCAACAAACTTACTGGTTCGAGCACTTTGTCAGTTTTCTGATCCGGATCAAGAGGAAGGTCTGCAATCGGATGGTGCCAATGAGGATACTTTTGCCCTGTGGCTCCTGCATTCCACACAGACATTGCAGTGCATATCAGAACTGTTCTGCCACTTCCAGCGGTGCACAGCCAGCGAGGAGACTGACCACTCAGATCTGCTGGGAACACTTCACAACCTTTACTTGATTACCTTTAACCCTGTGGGAAGATCTGCTGTGGCTCATGTATTCAGTCTGGAGAAGAATCTCCAAAGTCTTATTACTTTAATGGAGTACTATTCCAAAGAAGCTTTAGGGTAATTTATGCATTTCTTTCTGTCCTTTTGGCTTTTACAATTTTAAAGTATCTTTAGCAAATAATTCTGTAAATGTAAAATATTTATTTCCTTTTTGATCACAATGTTTTTATTTCAAAAGAAAACAACCTTTAAGTAGAATAATGTAATAGAAAATCAGGTCTGTTATCTGTAATCAACTACTTAATGTCCATAAGGCTGTGGTAATATAGATCAGACTTTTGACTCTTCAGAAAAGTGGACACTGCACACTTCTCTGGGGTGGGAAACTTTCAGGTCTTTAAATTCTTGTAAGTATTAGAAAACACTCATTATTTTCTCTGGACAGGCAGTTTTACTACTTTAGATCGATCTGTAGAATGAACAAAGTTATGTAAAAAGATTTGTTTGCTGCTTGACTTGCTCTCATTTTTTTTATAGATGCCAAAATAAATATAAAGTCAATGTAAAAGGAAGTTTTCACCTTTCAAAGAAAAAAAACAGTTGTTCAGGCTTTTTTCGTTGATAGTTCTGTTGGGCAATCCTTGGTAAAAATTATATAGAGGTCAAAGAATAAAAATCTATTAGGTTCAGCTGTGTTAGGTCATCTAGTGATAGGATAAGGGGAAATGGGTGTCAGCTGGAACATAGGAGGTTCCATATAAGTATCAGAAGGAACTTCTTCACAGTGAGAGTGACAGAGCACTGGAACAGGCTGCCCAGGGGTCTTGTGGAGGCTCTTTATCTGGAGATGTTTAAAATCCATCTGGATATGTTCCTGTGTGACTTGGTCTAAGGGATCCTGCTGTGGCAAGGGGATTGAACTAGATGATCTTTCGAGGTCCCTTCCAATCCCTAATGTTCGGTGATTTAGTGATTCTGTGAGATCTAAAGAAAATCCTTATTGTTGTTTCAGTGACTCCAAGTCTAAGAAGTCAGTTGCTTATAATTACGCCTGCATCCTCGTTTTGCTGGTGGTTCAGTCTTCCAGTGATGTCCAAATGCTGGAACAGCACTCGGCGCCTTTGCTGAAGCTTTGTAAAGCAGATGAAAATAACACCAAATTGCAAGGTACAGTGTGTGTCATTATCAACTGAATTGTTCCAATGTATGGAAGAAACCCTTTGTATGTGGATAATTGGTGCTTCATGATCATCTGGTTTGGATGATGTGTATAATGCAATTCTTTTTCCAGCTGCATCTGATTAATTGACTCACTGAGATAATGTGTAATGTTTTTTCTGTTAATGAGAGTTAAATAGGAAATTCAAGTAATTTTCAAGTAATATTCGCTGCCATGGATTTTGGATAATTACAGGAAGTTTGACATTATTTCTGTGTTGAAAATAGGAGCCTGTTTTAATAAAAATAGTCAGTGAGCTGACGGTTCTTTTTGCTGTTCCCTGTACTGATGTAGCCTTACAGGTCTTTATATGCTAAATAATTCTGGGACTGTTCTGTGGCGCCTGTGCCAACTGGCATGGAATACTCTTACCCTGTAACTAAATCTTTTGACCTTTGTGTCTTGGTATATTTCCTCGCTTGTTTTGACTCACACATCAAGCCCAGGTCACTTGGGAGATACCTGCCGGGGACTGTTGTGACACCTGAACATTGAAATGCTCAATATCCAGCTCTGCACTGGTAGCTCTGTGGCTACCAGTCCCATTCTGTACTGACTTGTGTAGACATATCAGTAATTTCTTGCAAAACTGAAATGTACTGACAGAAATCAGAGTTCCTCAAAGTTTTAGTTTAATTCTCACCTTAAATATCCACTCAACCTTTGAACCTTCATGTTGTTTAAATATTTTCAGGGACAATGAGTATAGAATTCTAAATCTCTTGTCCCCAAAGATTGTGTCTTTTCAGTTATTCTGGACTAAGTGAGAGCTGTTGACTTACAAGGACTTTCAGAGTGCAAATGTGTTACTGGTGCAGATGTTGGCTCTGTTCTGGGCATTTAACAGGAGTTTTGTATTCGGTTTGTATGAATATGAACCCACAAGGTACATCAAGGGGAAGGTGCTTTGGCCGTTGCTCTTGGTGCCTTTAGCTGACAATGAGACTCTTGGAGTCTTTTATTTGCAGTTAAACACATATTGATAATGCAGATAATAAGAAATCTTTTGAGTGTTTGCATTAACGAGACAAATTTTGTCCAAGTACATAAGGTGTTTTGCATGTTCTGGTCTTAATCTTGTTGATGCTTTGCAGCTGACTTCAGCTGTGTTAGCCCTGGGGGCCTTTGAAGTCTCCTTCTCTAGAGACATTTAAAACCAGTCTGGATATGTTCCTGTGTGACTTGGTCTAGGTTGTCCTGCTCTGGCAGGGAGATTGGACTGGATGAGCTTTTGAGGTCCCTTCCAGTCCCTAATTTTTTGTGATTCTATGTTACGGGCCTCAGAAATTACATGCATCACCTTCATTCCTGTTGTGTAAATTAAGCATCTTTTTACTGAAAAAAGTTTTATGTTCATAAATACACTGACAAGTTACTTGATTAAGTCTTTCTTTTCCTCTCCAGAGCTCAGCAAGTGGCTTGAACCGTTGAAAAATCTTAGATTTGAAATAAACTGTATTCCAAATCTCATTGACTATATCAAACAGGTTAGTAAAATGTAGACAGATGCTATGGTTTCATTATGATCTACAAGCTTAAACCTTTTGTATTTTGATATTTTATCTTAGGTATGTACCAACATTTGATATTTAGAAACAGACTGTTACCGAAAAGAGATGTTTTTATTAAATCTTAGATCTGGGCTAGTCTCTGCATGCAGCTATGTTTATGCAAAGAGTCAACTATTTTAAATCTTTTAGTTTCCCATAAAATCACAATGCAAATGTTGACCCTCCTTTATTTGCTTCTGCCATATTTGTGACTGCGTGCCTTCCAAAAGGTGGAATAATTGAACTTAAGTTGTGTAGAATACTTATGGTAACTAAATACAGAATTTGATTGCTAAGTGACTGCTATACTTGTTGCAAAATCCTGACTTATAATACAGGGTTTTCTGGTGTTTTTTTTCCTTAAAGAATATTGACAGTTTGATGACCCCAGATGGAGTAGGTCTTCCTACAGCACTTCGCGTTCTTTGTCATGTTGCATGTCCACCACCTTTGGTAGAAGGTATGGTTGATATATTTGTACTGCTTAACACAGAAGACTTGGTTAGATTCTGAGTCTTCTGCTTTAATATGTCTGAAGTGTAACTGTGATCGCTCAGGAGAAATTAGACACACAGGAAATGTTATTTCTTTTCCATACAGGTCAACAGAAAGACCTTAAATGGAATCTTGCAGTTATTCAGCTCTTTTCTTCTGAGGGAATGGACACCTTCATCCGGGTGTTACAGAAGCTAAACAGCATTCTTATTCAGCCGTGGCGACTCCACGTCAACATGGGCACCACGCTCCACAGAGTTACCACTATTTCTATGGCCCGATGTACACTTACTCTCCTTAAAACAATGCTCACAGAACTCTTGAGGGGTGGATCCTTTGAATTCAAAGACATGCGTGTTCCATCAGCACTTGTTTCTTTACACATGCTCCTGTGCTCTATTCCTCTCTCAGGCCGCTTAGATAGCGATGAACAGAAAATTCAGAATGACATTGTTGATATTTTACTAACTTTCACACAAGGAGTTAATGAAAAACTCACCATTTCTGAAGAAACTTTGGCAAACAATACTTGGTCTTTAATGCTGAAGGAAGTTCTCACTTCAATTTTGAGAATTCCTGAAGGCTTTTTCTCTGGACTTATACTACTTTCGGAATTGCTGCCTCTTCCACTGCCCATGCAGACGACTCAGGTACAGTTTAGATTTAGTTTATGAAGAATAATTGCATTTAACCCTTAGACCATTAATAGTTGTGGAAAAAATGGATATGTGATAGTGTTTACATACTTATGGATTCTTTGAAGGTACATCTTCCTCATCAGAAGCAAAACATATGGAGCATTTAAAGTTTCAAAACAAATTACTAGGACCATCTTTTCAAATTACCAGTCATGTATTTTTCTTTAAAAAGAAAGACATTTGTGGAATGGCTAAACTAGTCTAATTGTCCAGACTAGCATTCCATTACTTAAATGATTGGCTATGAAGCCTTTGAATTTAACCCTGAATGCTGAACTTGTGGTATATTAAGGCGCTCCTTTCTTTTTGTATGGGACATGAATTTGTGACCTTTAACAAGTAAGCATAAAAGGCATGTGACAATTCCATTCTCCTGAACGAATACCTAATCTGCTAGAATTGCACCTGTCCGTCAGTGACAGTAGTGCCAGTGGCATTCCAAAGCTTTGGAGAGCACAGTATTACTACTTTGTTTATACCTTGTGACAGAATCCAGGTTTTATGATAAAAGTTGAAAAGAGAAACCTCCTGTCCTTCTGTTCCTTCAGGTAATTGAACCGCATGATATTTCAGTGGCACTCAACACCAGGAAGCTGTGGAGTATGCATCTGCATGTGCAGGCCAAACTGATACAAGAGATTGTCCGATCTTTCTCCGGTTCATCTTGCCAGCCTATTCAACATATGTTGAGACGTATTTGTGTTCAGTTGTGTGACTTGGCTTCGCCTACTGCTCTTCTTATCATGAGGACTGTACTGGATCTCATCGTAGAAGACCTACAAAGGTAGCTTTGTTCTGTGTTGCAAAGATTTCTTTAATGAACTGTTCAGTTCACTGTGGTTCTGGGCAGTAGATTTAGCAGGAAGAAAATACTTTCAGAAATATTATCCATTGTGAACTGAATGAGTACTCTGTCCAGCGCTATATACTGTGCCCTGGTAGCACTTGAATCGGCCAAGAAACATTTTGTGCTTTAAAGTTGTGGTGTAGACTCTTTCACATTGAATGTTTTCATTGATTCACATTGAAGGTATTTTAGGATGATTTTCTTCAGGCCGTTTTTACAAAACTTTATGTCCTCTGTGAAGTGCTGCTGTAGGATCTATGAGATAAATAAGAAGGCCAGTAAAGTGTGCTGCACTGGGATTTGCATGCTAACAGGAAAGTCTGTTGATGTTTGTAAGCTGAAGGAAGCTGAACATTGCAAATTCGGAGGGGTTTGAAACAATGCTTATTGTTTAAAGGCATAATTATCAGTGTAGAACTAGATCCTGTGTTTGTATAAAAACATGTTTATCCGTATACAAATAGACGCCCTGTGGTATGTTCAGTACATTAGTTAATTTATGTTGCAACCAAAAGTCATTTACTGTAAGTTGAACAGTTTTCAGAGAGGTAAATGAAACGGGAAGTTTAAGTATGCAGAATAGCTGTGGTTTGTTCTTATTTGAACTGCAAAATTATATGACTTCTGTAGTGATTTGTTTTAGAGTCTTTAGATCTCTTTAGAACAGATTTTTCAAAGTGCATTGATATCCTTTCAGCAGCACAGAAGATAAAGAGAAGCAGTACACTGGACAGACCACTCGACTACTTGCTTTGCTGGATGCCCTGGCTTCACATAAAGCTTGTAAATTGGCTATTTTGCATCTTATCAGTGGAACTACTAAAGGTGATGAGAAGTATGCAGAGATTTTCCAGGAGCTTTTGGCTTTGATGCGATCGGCTGGGGACAATGTCACTCACCAGCAGTGCGCTGAATACGTGACATCCCTTCTGCAGTCCCTCTGTGATCAGGTATTTTCTACATTTAACATGTAATGTGTGTTGATAATTGTGGGAGACAAATTGAATGAAATGGTCTTGTTGCTCTTGGGTGTAAACTCTTTCATGCTATGTCTCTTGCGGTGTTCTGGTAGCTCATTAGAGATGAAAAACTGAATGGCACAAAGATTTGTCCCTCAGCTGAGAGAGCAATGTCATTGCAGAGCCACGAAGGTGATGAAACAAGTAGAACACCTCCCTTATGAGGAAAGGCTGAGGGAGCTGGGTCTCTTTAGCTTGGAGAAAAGGAGACTGAGGGGGTGACCTCATTAATATTGATAAATATGTGAAGGGTGGGTGACAGCAGGATGGAGCCAGGCTCTTTTCAAAGTCATCTAGTGATAGGACAAGGGGCGATGGGTGTAAGCTGGAACAGAGGAGGTTCCACATCAATATGAGAAGGAACTTTTTCCTAGTGAGGGTGACAGAGCACTGGAACGGGCTGCGCAGGGGGGTTGTGGAGTCTCCTTCTCTGGAGACCTTTAAAACCTGCTGGATATGTTCCTGTGCAACTTGTTCCTGCTGTGGCAGGGAGATTGGATGATCTTTCAAGGTCTCCCTTCCAATCCCTAATGTTCTGTGATACTGTGATTTCTCCCTGTGGGTCATTGGCAGAACATGAGTTGTCGCTCTTCCCCTGTTACCTGGTTGATGAAATACTTATCTCGTAGTTGTCTAATTGACCAAATACAAAAATTTTTATGTCACACTGATACCATGAGACTCCACTATTAATAACAAAAAAAAGCATGTACTAGAGTAAAGTAAGAAATGGTGCCTGAAAACTGATTCCTAGTCTAACCTGAGTGGTTTCTCATTAGCTGTGTGCATTGGTGAACAGCAACATGCAAGTCTTCCTGCTTGCATGTATTTATTTGGTTTACTGCTCACCCTTTTGTGCAAAAGGTACTCAGGCATAGTTGGTCAGTAGACATTAGTCAGACATTTGCATATTAAGAAGCTCTTTGCCCATGTAAATTAATTGTGAAAGTCAATCTTACTTGATGTAAAATGTGGAGGCAACAGTAGATCTTAAACTTTCTAGGTGATACCTGCAGCCTCTTAATTTTTATGGAACTACAGAATCGCAGGATATCTCAAGTTGGAAGGGAGCCATAAAGATCATGGAATCCTAATCCTCGCTCTTTGCAGGACTACATAAAACAACCGTATCTATTAAGAGCATCATCCAGATGTTCTTTGAACTCTGACATGGTTGATGCTGTGACCACTTCTCTGTGGAGCCTCATCCAGTGATCCTCTCAGCAAAGAAGCTTTTCCTAATATACAGCCTGGACTTTTTTCCTGACACAGCTTCATTCCATTTCCTCATGTCCTGTCATTACTCACTAGAGAGGAGATGAGCACCTCCTCCTTTGCTGCTCAGTTAGAGGAAGTTGTAGACAGTAAGGAGTTCACCCCCCCAGCCCTCTC
Organism: Phoeniculus purpureus; assembly: GCA_028565055.1. Taxonomy (NCBI): domain Eukaryota; kingdom Metazoa; phylum Chordata; class Aves; order Bucerotiformes; family Phoeniculidae; genus Phoeniculus; species Phoeniculus purpureus. The sequence goes on along the minus strand of JAOXOE010000343.1, from coordinate 36,558,426 downwards.
CAGGATGAAAAACCAAGTGACCTCACATGCTCCTCGTATTTGCATGACAATTTTGAGATTAAGGTGCAGTTTGACTACCGAGGCAAGAAACTTTGTATGCATTGTCCAGTGATATTTGGCTTTCAGTTGCAGCTCTGCAGTTGCATTTTACCCTTTTTGAGGATTTTATATTTGTAAAAATCTGTAATGGTTTGTAAACCTTAACAGAACCAAATTAAGACACTATTACTGGATTACTATTACTGATCAGTAATAACAGAAGTACTAAAATAAGAAGATAAAGGGATGGTGAAAGAACCTTGTGATTTAATGTACAGTCTCTGCTTATTGCTGTTATACAGAATGTGCTTTTTACTGTGTGTAATAATCTTTTTTATAGGATATTGCACTCATTTTGCCGAGTTCGTCAGAAGGCTCTGTGTCTGAATCAGAACAACTTTCCAACTCCTTACCAAGCAAAGAGCTGATGCCCTTAATTTGTGACAGTCTGATGGAAACATTAACGAATTCTGAGAGCAGTTACAATTGCCTGCTGACATGTATCCGAACAATGATGTTCCTCACAGAGCATGACTATGGTTTCTATCACTTAAAGAGGTACAGTAATTTAAAATACTGCTGACAACATTATTAAAAATACTTCTGCAGTGTGGAATCATTTCTTGCTCATCTAGTAGGAAATATTGAGGATAAGGCACCTGAACTTTAGCTTCTCATTGGGATGTCAGGGTTTTATTGAGTATTTTTGGCATTCTTGACTTGAGGGTTTACCTCTGAATCATTTTTACGGTACCCACACAAGAGCACTTGCTTTCAAGAACAAAGCGAGCATTGAAAAAAGGTTTATGCACTCAGTTTCCCCACTCCAAGGCTGGAGAACTAGAATGAGCTATAGTGTTCATGTTGTTCCTTTTTGAGTCACTCAGTAATAAGAGCTCTCGTTTGGGATGTTGAAAAGTTGTCTCTCATTCTCTCTATTTTGAGAGGATTTTTTTTTTTGCACTTGCCCAGAGTGTTTTGCCCTCTTGGCAATTAGGACTTTTGAAATTAAGATTTATTGTTTTAAAATTTGGGTTTTTTAAACAACTGTTGTTGACTCCACTCCCCTTTGACTGTAACAGGTACATGCATTGGTCAGAAGTGTGTTGTTTTGACACTTAATTTTTTGTCCTGTATTTGGACCTGTTTCTGTCCACTAAAGGTGAAGTGCAGAGAGGCAAGAAAGTTGTGAGATTCCCAAAGAGAACAAGGTAGGACTTGGAGCTTTGTCAGTGAAAGGTTGTTTAAAAGATTAGTCTTCTGTGCTGCCCAGACTGCAAGAAACCTTAGGAAAATAGGCAGGTTGAAGATACTGTAGTTCCTATGATCTCTTATGTCTGGCTGTCAGCTTCAGGGCATATACTCTGCAGAGGATGAGCTTGCCTTTTGTTTCTGCAGTTGGGTGTCATGGGATGTGGTGAACAGCAGACATTATCCTGCTTTGTACGTAAGGCCCTTGTGCAAGCCAGTATTTCTTTACTCATGTCCCTTCTCTGCCAAAGATGAAAATTTCAGGATTGGAACAGGTTGCCCGTGGAGGTGTTGGAGTCATCCCTGGAGATGTTCAAACAAATGTGGAGATGAAACACTAGAAAACATGGTTTAGTGGGTGTGATGGTGTTGGGTTGATGATTGGACTTGATGATCACTTGGTGATCCTGCTGTGGCAGGGGGATTGGACTAGATGATCTTTCGAGGTCCCTTCCAATCCCTAATGATTCTAT
>JAOXOE010000343.1:36539096-36556563 GCA_028565055.1 Phoeniculus purpureus | reverse complement strand
GATCCTGCTGTGGCAGGGGGATTGGACTAGATGATCTTTCGAGGTCCCTTCCAATCCCTAATGATTCTATGATCCTGGAGGTATCTCCCAACCTTAATGATTCTGTGTAATTCTTTTTAGACTTTAGAGCTGTTGCTTTAGTGCACGTAGCTGTATGTGTGTGATCTGAAGTATCTGCGGATGAAACTGGTGAGAGCAACGGTCCAGTACAGAGAAAACAATGAAGCTCCAGCTTTGTAATCAAAACTCAGCTTCATAATTGTTACATTTACCAAATGTATTTTGCACATATGGGTTTTTTCATATAACAAGTTGCAGTGGGATGGTCGCAACGTATGAGCTAATAAAGTATATCTTCTCTTTTCATTCTGCAAACAGTGCTCTGAGAAAACACAGCAGTGCTCTGTACACTGTATTAAAGCGAGTTATAACTAGCTTTAGCAAAGACACAGGTGAACTGGCCTCCTCTTTTTTGGATTTTATGCGACAGATTCTAAACTCTGATACACTGGTAAGTGAGTCTGTGTTGAATACCTAAACCCATCTGCATTTCTCTGAAGTCTGCACTGTGAGATACGTTCTGGAGCAATTATTTTGGAAAGCAGCAGATGCCTATGCAGATAGCTGTGTGAGGCCTTTCCATCAGTTGCGATGTTGCCATTCGTAGTTTTTAATGAAGTCTGTAGAAGCTGGGCAGAATGTGTGTTTAGTAAGTGAGAGGGGGTTTCAGTAGGAAGAACAACATCTTGACTCATATTGAGTCAATGAATAGTGTGCTGTTCTGTCTGGGGGACTGCATCTGGAATATTGTGTCCAGTTCTGGGCCCCTCAGTTCAAGAAGGACAAAGAACTGTACAGAGAGTTCAGCAAAGAGCCACAAAGATGATGGAGTGGAACACCTCCCTTATGAGGAAAGGCTGAGGAAGCTGGGTCTCTTTAGAGACTGAGAGGTGACCTTATTAATGTTTATATGTGAAGAGTGGAAGTCAGAAGGGTGGAGCCAGGCTCTTAGTGTCATCTAATGGTAGGACAAGGGAACAACGGGTGTGAGCTGGAACAGAGGAGGTTCCACATCAATATGAGAGGGAACTTTTTCCTAGTGAGGGTGACAGAGCACTGGAATGGGCTGCCCAGGGGAGTTGTGGAGTCTACTCTGGAGTCGTTTAAAACCCACCTGGATATGTTCCTGTACGACTTGGTGTAGGTGGTCCTGCTGTGGCAGGGGGATTGGACTTAGATGATCTTTCAAGGTCTCTGCCAATCCCTATGTTCTGTAACTCTGATACATTCATTACATCCTGTTAGAGAGTTTTGCTGAGGATACCTACTATAGGACGGAATCTAAATGGTTTGTTAATCTTGTGATTAGAAACCTCAGCTTACATAGGAAAGGGCAGCATTCGTCTCAAAGCAGCCTTTAAACTTGCTTATTGAAGTGTAGTTTATGGAAATGTTTTCCACAATACATTTTGAAATCAAGATATTACTGTTGTTTTTCCGCAATTCACTCTAATGCATGTTTGAATTCTTAGGGGTTTGTAGTCCAGGAGTGTAATGAATATTTATGTCTACTTATTTCCCACTTGTCAGGGATGTTGTGGAGATGATGGAAGCCTTATGGAAGCAGATGGATCTCACTCAGGCAGAACACTGGGTCTGACTACTGCAGAGTTAAAACATCTACTGCAGAACAAAGAAGAAACCCCAGAAAACTTGTTGCTTGATCTGGAGAAACATGTTATGGTAAACAAACAATCAAGTTGATGTTGTGGCCTTGTATCTGAATGTGTTCTTGAAACAACATAGACTGTTTCCCCTTGATGAGAAGGGTGTGCGCTTCTGTGGGATGTCTTGTGGGACCGCTAATAGCCATCGCTGTTCTTTGAATACTGTGCCCAATTAACCTATTCCATTCTCATGTGGAGCACTGTGTTTGCCTTTGGCCAGTATTGCCAGTCTCAGAGCCACCTACAGCTCCTTGTGGGATAATAACAAAAGTGGTGGAATCAAACTCCTTTTGGTAATTCCAGGAGATGAAGCAAGGGGCATTGGCACAAATTCGTGGCTTCAGATGTTCAGGTTGATGTTAGGGAGGAAAAAAAATCTTCACAGAGAGAAGTGCAGCATTCTAAGAGGTTGCTCAGAGTGGTTATGGGCTTTTTTGAGATGCAAGTAGATAGTGCTAATCTGATCTGCCTCTGGATATAGTCCTGCCTTAAGTGGAGGGGATTGGACCAGAAGACTCATAGAATTGAGTATACTAATGTTTCTGTGATTCTAATTGCTAACTTAACTCTACTATTCACATCTAACCCTACACAACTGATGGCAGCTCTGCAGTAGATGACTGATCTAGAAAAGTCCATAAAACAGCTGCTTTACAGCCAGCTTGGTCCCAAGTGCTTTTCTGGTGTGATACTTCGTCCTGTCCCTTCCCTGGCTGCCTCTATCTGTGGTAAAAAAATCAAAAGCCACAACTGTGCTGCAAGAGAAATATCAGACACAGGACATTGGAGTGCTCTCACAGGGAGCAGGAACTAAAACCTGAGGCGATGCCTTTCTTGGGACTGTGTTATGGAGGTTATTTCACCAAGAAAAGAAGGCTAGAAGGTATAGGTGGTGACATGGGCTGTGTTACACTCTGCTATTCTTTGGGTACTTGGGTGTCTTAGTCTATCCACAAGTGGATAGACAAGTGGAACTTGTTTTGTGTAGTAGCCCTCTCCTCCTCTTCTTGGTTTTATTTGACAAAAGGATATTTCTCTGAGGAGGGAAAGAAGTTCTGACTCATGCTGTGTTCACTTAGGATCGTTCTAAGGAGGATGATGGTCTTGAATCCTTACTGGACAACATTGTTGGAGTGAGGCAAATGCTGGAGTCGGCAGGTGATTCCTGTCCACTGAGTGACCAAGATGTAGAGCCTGTTCTGTCTGCACCAGACTCTCTTCAGAATTTGTTTAACAACAGGTAAAAATTACAGTGTGGGAGCGTACTACCTGTGATTTACTTAAGACAATGCAATTACGTCTGCATGAATATATTGTCAAGAATATCTAAATAGCACTGCTGTCACTGCTGCCTACTGGTCACCAGTGTATTTATTGTCATGCAGTATCAAGGCTAAGACACGACCACCCACCACAGGGTCTGTGATGCTGCCTACGTTTGCAGTGGGTTGTAGTTCATAACCAAGTAGGCATCTGGCATTGTTTTGTTGCAGGACTACATATGTGTTGGCAGATGTGATGGATGACCAGCTGAAGTCCATGTGGTTCTCACCCTTTCAGGCTGAAGAAATAGACACTGATCTGGATATGGTAAAAGCCTTCATTAACATAACTCAAGTGGGTTTTAAAATGAGAGTTAACCTGAGCCTAGAGCCTCAGGAGTTCATGTGGCCAAATGGTTTGCTTTTCTGAGCTCACCCATGTAAACTGACCAGGTAAAGAGGTTGGCATTTGTTAGAGGTTATCAGATGCCTTTGGGTTCACTTGAAAGCAGCCACAGGGGAAAAAAGGTACCTTGTGCACTGCAGTAATGGAAGGAAAAGCTTGGAGGAACTGTTCCTTTAGAGGTAAAAAATTCCTGTTCTTCTCGAGGAACAGTTGTGTCAGTCCTACCCTGCTCTTTAACTGCTGCCAGGCCTGCTCAGCAGTTCATGTTAAACGTAGAAAAAGAATGTGATTTGTTTTCCTTGCTTGTCTTCTGTTACTGCCAAAGAGCCTGATAGCTGCTCTTTAAAAAATCAATAAAACCCTGGGTCTGACAGAAGTGGGAAAATGGCAGAAGGGCAGCAGTAAATGAAACTGAACTGCACAGAACTGTCTCACAACGTTTGACACACATTTATAGTCTAAACATCATTTTGAGATAGACACAATAACATTCTTTTTTTAACCTAAGCAATTGGCAGTCTCTTCTTATGTGAAAAATCATCAGTTTCAGTTGATTTTGCTGTCTTCACTCTTTTTTTAGTTTTATTCTTTTTTTTAACTTGCATGAAAAAATTGTGTTTTGATTTCTTGAGGAAAAACTAGAACCAATGATTCTGGGAATAAATGTATAGGGATGCAGCTTCAGCAAAGAATAAGCAAAGCCTCACTGTAGGTCATCTAGTAGTGTGAAGGGTGTTTGTGTTTGAAAGCTGTGCCCTTGGCTTTGAGGTTTAGAACCATCAAGACAGTTTTGCTTTCAACTGTGCTGCTGTTCTGTTTTGAGCCACACTACTGCTTTAAAAGGTAGAGAACGGAGCATTTTGCTGTAGCAAAATAACACTTGCTCTGCATGTTGTCCATCCTGGTGCAGCTTGTTTTCTTCTTCACAGTTGCTAGTAATTGTTGTGCTAACTGAACTCTCTCACTGCAGGTAAAAGTTGACTTAATTGAACTGTCAGAGAAGGGCTGTAGTGACTTTGACTTGCAAGCTGAATTGGAGAGGTCATTTTTGTCAGAACCATCATCTCCTGGCCGCACAAAAACCACAAAAGGCTTCAAACTCGGCAAGCACAAGCATGAGACCTTCATAACTTCAAGGTAAGATTAATTTAAGAAGTAAACAATCAGGTGTGCAGAGCACTGACTTGTGTGTTGTCATATTGTCAGCTTGTCAGCTGCCACCTTTCAGATTGCATCTCTGATACAGAGAACTCGTGGTCTTTGGTACAAATACATCCTCATTAACTAAGTAAATCATGGTTTGTCCTGACAGTGGGAAGTCAGAGTACATAGAGCCTGCAAAGAGAGCTCACGTTGTGCCACCACCGAGAGGAAGAGGCCGGGGAGGATTTGGACAAGGAATCCGACCACATGATATCTTCCGTCAGAGGAAGCAGAATACGAGCAGGCCACCCTCCATGCATGTGGATGATTTTGTTGCTGCAGAGAGCAAAGAAGTGGTTGCTCCAGATGGGATACCACCAGCCAAAAGACCACCAAAAGTGTCACAGAAGATTTCTTCACGTGGTGGGTTCTCAGGGAATCGTGGAGGACGAGGAGCTTTCCATAGCCAGAACAGGTTCTTTACACCACCTGCATCAAAAGGTAAGTTGTTTTCTGTTTTAGAATTGGAGTAAAGTAGTTCTAAAAATGCTCCAGTAGTATTGACCCAGTTTGCTAGCAGCTCATCATCGCTGAGGTGTGATGTTCCTGAAGCAGTGTGGTTGAACTAAGTTGTTCTGCACTGCAAGAGATTCTCTCCAGTGCTCTGGAACTGAAGCAAGGCTGCAAGTTCCTGTGTTGTTCCTGTCTCCTCTTTTACGAAAGGAGTTAGCTGTTTGCTTTTAGCAACTGCCAGAGTGCTTCAGAGACGATTCTCTCTCTACAGTTTGTGACACTCCATTCCTGAAATCAAGCATCATTCTGCATCTCTGGGTTGAAATGAGGCTCTTAAATAGAAGGTTGGACAAGAATAGGATGTGATTTTCTGTGGATCTGGAGAGTCTATCTACAGAGTGTTTCTTACATATATAGACAAGTCTGAATTCCTTTCCCTTCTATTCCATAATTACTAGCTAGAAGTATTTTCTCTTTCTACTGTGCAGGCACTTGCCCTAAAGTTATAAATCTGCTTTACCACAAAACCTTAAACTCTAGGAGCCTATCGTAATGCACTAGATAATATGAGTTCTTTTAAACTTGAGTTCATGTCTGAAAAGCAGGTATTTTCCCTGATTCTGTGTATAGCGTGGTAATATGTAGACGTTGACTTAGAATACTGAGCAGTTCAGAGTCCCAGATCTATTGAGTAGTGTAATATGACGTTTGCCACCCTGAGTGTTGTGAAGATGGAAAGGAAGAGTGCTGTGTCCTCACCTGTCTGCGGGTTTTTCTCTCCCGATCTAGGAAATTACAGTCGTCGTGAAGGCACTCGAGGCTCAAGTTGGAGCGCACAGAGTACACCCAGGGGAACCTACAATGACAGTAGAGGTGGTCAAAGCAATTTTAACAGGGGGCCACTGCCACCACTGAGACCATTAAGTTCAGCAGGTACATGGTATTCATATGGGCATCGAACTATAGAAAATTCCTTGAATTTCATTTTTGCTTTACAAATGAAACCGTGCAAGGATGCTGCAGACACCTTGAAATTCAGCAAATGTTTTAAGCATATATGAACAGTTGTCACTGAGACCGTGTCAAACGTGTGCTTTCGTACGACCTGCTCTGTAACCCATAGAACTTGCTGAATTGAACGCTTGATGGCACAATCTTAATGTTGCATTCAGACTTTGGCAATTCGGTTGACTTCGTACCTACATGGTAACTGTAGAGCCAATGAAAGCGCAAACGCTTGCCTAAGAGAAAAGTGAGAACTAAAAGGAGCAAACAGACCCCGTTTGTGTCTCATCTTGTTTTTGTTTCTTATGCTTTCACAGCAGCTGCTGCGCCTAGGGCTTTTTTTTTTTCCAACTGAGTATACTTTTCTTTGCTTTAAGGCTACCGACCGAGTCCTCGCGATCGTGCTTCCAGAGGCCGGGGAGGAATTGGACCATCTTGGACAAGTGCTAATAGTAGTAGCAGTGGTGGCTCAAGAGGAAAGTTTGTTAGTGGAGGCAGTGGAAGAGGTCGTCATGTTCGTTCCTTCACACGATAAAATGAGCCCTAATGGAACAGCCCAAGCTTGTGCACTTGTGCGAAGATTACAAAGAAAGCAGCGGCACTAAAGGACCAATTCAAAGTTACTGGAATCTGGAGGACACCAAGAGAATATTTTTGTCTGAAGAAAAGCTTTCATTTGATACAAGACTTGAAATTTCAATAAAATTCAAGACTTTTTGTGTACAATTGTAAATTTTTTTTGTTCCTTTTGAAAGAATGTTTTTCTTTTTTTTTTTTTTTTGTGGACTTACGTAGACAAAACTCAGCAAAGAACATCTGAGTTAAGACTTGAAGGACTTCTAAAATATTCATTGTGCCAAAAGAAAGGTACAGGTGTTCTGTGTGTGACTTGTTACTGCAAGAGAATTCTCTCTATATGTGTGTGTAAGGCAACTTGAGTTTCTTCCTCTCAGGTTTAGAGCCATTAGCCCTTTGTTTGCTGGGTTTTTTTAGCCAGTCTGAGTTGTTGATGAACAAGGTCCATCTGAGGGCAGTGCTAGGAGATTGCCTGAAATCCCTGTGAAACGATCCAAGTGTAACTGTAACTCACGTAGGTTTTGTTCTGCATCTTCGGTAACGTAATCAACGCTTAAATCAGATCCCACAACTGTTACAATCAGTAGGAAGCCTGCTGTTGACTTCAGGGAGATCAGAGAACATTCTAGCATTTACTACTGCAGCACTTGCATTTGGAGCACAAGGGTGTTTTCACTGGGAAACAGTATGTGCTGAAGTTAAAGGGCAATAAAGGGCAAGGTACCTGTACTCTTTAAGAGCCTGGAGTGAGCTGCTGCCTCTCTGCTGACTTGCCTTGTTGAGAAGGAGGACTTACCTTGTTGAGGAGGAGGCATGGAGACAGATAGTGAACTCAACAACCACCTAGCACAGCAGTAACACTAACCCTTCACTTTGAATTGATGATTGGGATTTTTGTTTCTGTGATGAGACTGACATGCAGTGCAAAAAGAAGAACCTCATGCGATGGGATTCATAGGTTTTGTCACTAGATTAAACTTTTTAATGTTCATATTAAATTCAGTGGCTGAGTAACCATTGTACGTGTTGGCATTCCAGGGAATTGCAAAGAATTAATTCTCAACAGCCTTTCATTGTGTTTTGGGGGGTAGGATTTTCCAAAGGCCATCTGCAATTTTTACAAATGAGTTCCACTGTCGGATGTAGGTGAGCTCAACTTTCACTTATGCCTTGGTCTCCTGGCATTACATAAGCACTATTATAAAGGGGTCTTCATCTTCTTAAATAAGGCCTGATGGATTGAAAAGTTCTTGTACATTATGTTCACTCTGGACAGCTCATCTGCTTGCAGTCATAAACTTCCTGTTCAAAGTGTTTTTAAAGTACTGGAATATTTTAAATGGAATTTGTTTTTATACTGCCTGGCTAAATTGAGTAGGTTTTTCTGTGAACCCCACATGGCCCCTGTTGTGTGCCCTTTCTCCATGCAGAGACTCAGCAACAGTGTGAGAGGTGCTGAGTTTGCAGTGTTGACTGCCTTGGCCTGTGAAGTGCTCTGAATTGACCAGGTGCAGTTACAAGGGAACAGTTATCAGCTCACAGAGAGATGTTGTGAACGTCGTTTAAAATACCATGAACAAAGGTAGAGGTTGGAACTACCAAGTCAAACAATTTTCTGAAAGATACAATAATAAGATGTAACCTTCCTAATAGCTGAATTGTAATGGCTGGAATGGGTGGAGCTCTGGTAGGACTGAAACCATTACAGGTATTCATTCTGTTTTTCAAGGAACACTGCGTAAATATTTGTAAAGCTGACTAGCTCCTGTAGACCTGAGTTTGTTTTGGTTTTTTAATAGCCTTTACCATGTTGGAAACTAGCAGGGATATGAATCGTTTGTTTTCTGTTGGGAGATTTTAAATGGAAAATAAGCGATGCATCAAGCATGGAATAAATGTGCAAATATCTAGTACTGGTTCTGGAAAGTTCAAACTATATGGCATGTCACATCACACTGGTCATTCTTAAACAAGGAAGAAATAAAGGGTTGGTTAAGTTGATGTATGGAAGCTCTATGTATTTAAAGGGAAACAAGCTGTATGTGCCTGTCACAGGGGTTTGGTTTGCTGGGTTTTTAATTCAATGCTATGAGCCGTCAATGCAAGGTGCTTCCTTTCTTGGTTCAGTTCAAGTTGAAATAATGTGGTTTAAAATTTGGAAGATACGTGTTTTGCTCTTTTAAACTGGATTCCTACCAAGAGTAAATAATACATTAGCCATTAAATTTTGCTTTTTTTTTTAATATTGTGCTCAAAAAAAAATTTCAAATTTTGTTTCCTCACTGGAGCTACCAGAACAGAGTGGAGAAGGCTCCAGGGGGACCTGTAAGGCTACAATCAACCTTCAAGGACCCACAGGGGGCCTACAGGAAAGCTGGAGGAGGACTTTACAAGGGCATCTAGTGCAGAACAAGAGGGAATGGCTTCAAACTAGAAGAGGGGAGATTTAGATTAGTTCTTAGTAAGAATATCCTCACTTTGAGGGTTCCAGTGCCTAGGAAGCTTATGGATGCCCCCACCCTGAAAGTGTTCAAGGCCAGGTTGGATGGGGCTCTGGTGAGGGGTGTCCCTGCCCATGGCAGGATGCTGGAACTAGAGGATAGCTGAGGTTCCTTCCAGCCCTGGCCATTCTGTGATTCTAAGAAATAGCAGCACTTCAGAGTGTTGGCTGCCCAGCACAGAAAGTCATGAATAAACTCCAGTATAGAGTCAGTCCACTGGAGGTACAACCCAGATGCAGGCCCTTGCACTTCAATTGTTTGCATTAGGCCAGTTCTCAAGCCTGTCAAGGTCCCTCTGGATGATCTTCCTTCCCTCCAGTGTGCTGACCATACTATGCAGCTTGGTGCCACTGGCAAAGCTTCTGGGGCTGCAGTCGATGCTGCTGTCATTTCCATCACCTATTTTGTCTGATAAAAAGGGTACTCAAACATGTAACAGAAAGATGTGACCTGGACTGCATTAGTGATTGTACAGACTCTTTATTAGTTCAACTTTCATACAAAGTACTTCAAAGTGATACAAATAGTGTAACTGCTGCTTTTATGGACTAGAGATAAAGATCTGTTACGCGCTGTCTCATCCCTGTATTGTATATAAAGGTAGAAAACGTGAGTAGGTTGGCAGTGAACCATAATGCTGGAAGACAGTTTGATGTTTATTGTTTAATATAAAGTTGCATAGAATTGTAGGTATAAAGGCATCTAGCTATGTGGTAAAATCTCCCTGACCCACCACACTACACCTGACACGCAGTACGAGAGAAAGGCAAGGCTGGTACTGCTCCTTCTCAACACCACCCAGCACTTCTGGAGTAAAATGGCTGTGGAAAAGCACTACCAGGAACAGCCAAGAGCACAGCACGTGGAAAAGTTAATTTGCAGGGCTACCCACTTGTAGAACTCTTAGGAACTGTTGGCCACCTGGGATCTCCTAATGCACTGAAGTTCTTAAAAACACCTAGATATTAGAGATAAACCTTTTGGCCAGTCAAAGCACTGTATCAGGTGCTTTGCTTGACTGTAAATCTGTTCCCTTCTGTGCTGACAGTTAATTCCTGCAGCCTTGTGCTCCTAAATTCATTTAGCTCATATGAGACTTAATCACACTAACTTAAAACTGCCACCATAGTTAGGAACTCCACTCCTGCACCTGACTGATGTGTGGTGCCCAGTCCCACACCTTTTGCAGAAACTCATCTAAACCCGCCAGAAACACTTCCTGTTCCAAATACAGTCATCTCAGCAGCAATGCTCCACACCAGCCAAAACTACCTTCCTTTTTCTGCTGTGAGAGGAAGCAGGAGAGCAGGGGATGCAGCTCTAATGGTGAATGAAATGCTGTTGTCTTGAATTTGACCTCTTAGGTGGAGAAGTCTTTAAAGGAACTAGTGTGTGTGTTTGTAACTGACCTTTTGCGCTTTCAGAATCAACAGAAATGTTGATTTTCTTTCAAAGACAAACTTACCAATTGATCTAAAAATATTAATTTATTTAAATATATCCTTAGTGTTCCACCCAATTTACCATAGGATAACCACTGTAATACTCTGTGGTGTCACATACTTAGCTCGCTCACTCTGAGGTTTTTTTGTTACTCTTCCCGGTTTTATTTTCATAACTACATTTTATACCACTGAACTGTGGATAAAGATTTGATCTCCCTTCAGTTCTAATGCCATGGTAATTCCAATCACAGGCTCACAGTTTGCACTGGTGAGCTGGCTGGTGTGGCTACATCACTGCTCTCGGGCTAAGGGAAGGCAGTTGGACACACTTTCTCTCCACTCTTCTGGCTCTGCAGTCTTTGCTCTCCTTCTTCAAGCTGCAAAGTGCTATTAGAAGCAACTGAAAATACAACTGCACAGCTACCGGTCCCTATGAGTAACAGAACATTAGGGATTGGAAGGGACCTTTTAAAAGATCATCTAGTATAATCCCCCTGCCACAGCAGGACCACCTAGACCAAGTCATACAGGAACACATCCAGGCAGGTTTTAAACCTGCCAGAGGAGACTCCACAGCCCCCCTGCGCAGCCTGTTCCAGTGCTCTGTCACCCTCACAGGGAAGAAGGTCCTTCTCATACTTATGTGGAACCTCCTATGTTCCAGCTGACACCCACTGCCCCATGTCCTATCATTACCTGACACTGAGCAGAGCCTGGCTCCATCCTCCTGACACCCATCCTTCACTTATTTATCAACATTAATGAGGTAACCCCTCAGTCTCTTTTTCTCCAAGCTAAAGAGCCCCAGCTCCTTCAGCCTTTCCTCATAAGGGAGGTGTTCCACTCCACCATCTGCGTGGCGCTGCGCTGAACTCTCTCTCTAGCAGTTCTGTGTCCTTCTTGAACTGAGGGGCCCAGAATTGGACACAATATTCCAGATGCGGAGCAGTTCCACTTGCTCTTAGCATAGTTCCACTTATGAGGAGATGGAACTGATTACAGTGTGATTTAGTATGCGAACAGCAGGAGGTCAGTGCTGGAGCCCTCCTGGAATGCACTTCTAGCTGTGTCTCTCATGGAACCTAAGATATGCTCGTGACCAGGGAAGTAGCATTTTCAAGTGAATGCCTTCACTTACACCAAGACTACTACTAGATTTTGGTCCTTAACTTTTATAAAAAATATCAATTAACTATCTGAAAGAAAGGAAAAAAAAAATCCCTTCTGCCAGCTGCTGTTTGGTGCTGTGGAACACATGAGACTGGGAAAGCTAACAGGAGATAGCCAATAAAATAAGGAGCTATTTAATTTCGGCCTAGTTAATCATAAGACAGGCGAAATGGTGACCACATTTCAGCATACAGAACCCTGTGAGCTGTTCTGTCAGGAAAATCTTTAGTGCACAACAGTTACAGACACACAGGAATGGAATTAAGCGTAAAGTAACTGCAGGGATCTGATGCTGTTAGCTGCTGTGTGTCCATTTAAATACCTCTGCAAGTGCTGCTTTCTGGCTAAAGGAACCCCAAGCTGGCAAGTCATTCAGCAGCGGGTGGGCATGAAGTGCAGCCACATTTCGGCACCAGGAGTTCAGACTCTCCAGAGCTGACAACTAGAAACTACCTACATTGTGCAGCAGCAGGTCCTTCCTTACCTCCTAGGATGTGTTTTCAAGCACAGTTTCACGTCTGTCACTGAGGGGACAGAGAGCAGACCAAATGCTAAGTGAATGTTAAATAAACCCTGTTTCCCATACTAGAAGCAATGTAGTCACAAACAAGTGGGTGAAATTCCTCAAACAAATGCAGAGATCCCATTAGGGACAAAGCACAGAGCTAGTAACTTGCTTTTTTCTGTGCTCATAACTGACAGGATTGGATGATCATTACTGCCCTCCAACCTGGGAAAGACGATCCAGCTCACCTGAATTCTATAGGAGTTTGAAATAGTTTTCTTCTTTAACAGTCAGCAAAGTAGATAAAGTCACGTCACAGAACCACACAGCTACAGTTCACAGAAAAGCACCAACTGATTCTAACAGCATGAAATATGGTGTTGCCAAGAAGCTTCAAAATTACCATGGATGCTGAGACCACAGACCCTAACAACTTGCTTATCTACCACACAAGATAATAAAAGCACTTACTTTCTACCTACAGCTATAAACACACCCTGATGTATGTGAATTGACCACTGAATGTTTAGTGGGGATGAAGGTGTTCCCAAATTACAACTATTGTTTCAGATTGTTAAGTACAGCTGCTTAAGAGATGCCTCACGGCATGAGTCGGGAAGCTGCTGTAGTGACCTAAATACTGTCAGTGACTGGAGTTTAGTGTAGAATGTGAGGACTGAAAACGAGTAAATGTTTGAACATAACTCTTCCAACTGATGTTTTCTTTCAGAAAAGTTTTTACAGAAGTTATTTCTGCCAGTTTTTAAATCAACAAGACCTGAACAGGTGCACATCTGCTTCAGTGGTCCTACAGAAACAGCAAGTTAGAAGGGTTAATGAACGCCTGGAACTACAACAGCTCTGACTGCAGGTCCTCGCAACACACAGAGTGTGCTAGACGACTGCTGCCTCTCTCTTTGGTTATGCTGTTAGTAGTGAAAGCGTTGCTCTGAGCGACAGCAAGGCATGCACAGTAACGCATTTATTTGCTTTCTAAACTACAAATGAGCTTATTCAGACTGTTGCACCTGCACACATTTTCCTGAAAGTTCAAAACTGGTTTAGCACGTTCAGTAAACAGGAGGCCAGGCTCTTCCCTAGTTACTCCTCTGAAGAGCTGGAACAGACACAATATGGCTTAGCTACACCACTGAAAACAGCATGAACAGGCTTTGTGAGAAGTTCAGAGAAAAGTCTTTCAAGTGTGGATATTTCTCATGCAGTCCTTAGAGACAAATGCCCCCTTGATTCAGTGTTTGTGGGTCTGATAAAAAGTCCTGGCTCTTACACAACTGCAAGCTCAAGTACTAATAAAGATGTCCCGATTCCAAATGGACACGCAAATATCCATCTAATCAAGTGGCCTTAAACCTGCCAACAGAAAATGAAGGTTACTCTAGGTATTTCCGTATGCTTTAAAGATTTCGAGTACCACTCAGGCAGGTCTTAAGCTTACAGGATCCTGTAGAAATGGTTGACACTTTCACGTATAAAAGGTTCAGATCTTTAAGTAAAACACAGATCCCCTCCCACGGCCCCCAGGTTACTCACACATCTAATTAACACGTCCTGGATGACTCTAGTACCTTGAGTTTTGCTATTAGTCTCTTAAATCTGTATCAGCCTGGGAAATCAGAGATTACACGAGCTAACTGATGCACTGAAGAGACAACAAATCAAATCTCCTTCCCCCTTTTTATAAAAAACATCAGCTAAAAATGTATTTGTCAATTGCCAGGTTTAATGCCCGATTTCCCTCAAGAGAAACCCCCCACCCTGCTTGTTCTCATGTCCCAAAAGGAAACAAAGTAGCAATGTCAAATTTTAAAAATGACCAACAAATAAATCCAAGGTGGTATAAAGATTACCCATCAGTCAGAGAAGTTACAGAAGTTTGCCAGATGGTCACAGAACTGAGAAGAAAAAGCCTTTTGAGCTTACTTCTGCTTAGATCACTGTAACTTCCCTAGGTTTTCGCTTTACACTCTCTAGCCGGGTCAGAGGGCGGAAATTTGTTGACTTCCTGCTTCCTTCCGCAGTAGTTAATCGACAGTCCTTCTGCAGCCCCCTCAGCAGCTCCATCAACTCCCGTTTTTCCAGCTCTGCCTGCTCTAGCTCTTGGCGGTGCTGCCTCTCTGCTGCCATCAGAGAGCGAACATCTGACATCATTCGGGACATCTGACTCTGAAATGCAAGGAACTCATTTACTGAAAGGAACGAGGTCTTTTCCAGTGATGGTGCTATGAAAGTGAATTGGCCATGCCAGTGGGGTGAGGGATTATAAAGAATAAGCAACACTGAAACAATCTTTTGATAGCGGAACAAATGCAAACAACTTGAGACAGCCCAGCATTCACCTTCTGAGACAGTCTTGTTGCAGATTCAAGTAGAGTTTTTTTCCCAGAAGTGCAGAAGGTTTCTGCTGAAGTGTAATAAGGAACAGCAGAGGAACCCAGGTGCTGCTCACGTTTTCTATTTCAAGATCTCAACCAAATTAAGGTTGTGGTTGTGTTCAGATACAACCTTCAAGTATTTAACATCAAATCCAGTTAAAATAAAAATGTTAACTCTGAAGCACATCCATGGCTTTGGGCTATGTGACGTCATAAAACCAGGTAAATAAAAAGTTAAGACAGACTTGCTTGTTACTCAAGGAAGTTCACGGTGCAACTTGCCAACTTTTTGGGCACCGCTGAACCAAGGAATAAAAACCACTGTGTGCAGTAGGGTTCTGTGTCAGCGCTGGACTAAGCCACTTTGCACAGCCCTAAAAAAGGAGCTGGGTATTTAATTACATCCGATTTGTGATGTAGGCCCTATGTTTAGACACTGACAATTGAGTTTCAGTCCGAGGTGCCAGCCTGTTGTGTACACACAGGACAATGCAGTCCTTGAACAGGGGCACCCAGGTCAGCCTCTGAGGATTTTGAAGCGGATAGATCACACAAACACAGCACTCAGCCTGCTTCTCAACTGGGCTGACAGCTCAACAACACTTTTGCCTCCCATAGCTGTGTCATTCTTATCTGTATGGGAGTATGCTTATAGAATAAGAAACTACTACTGGGAAAAGCAAAAACCTACGCTGTTAGGAGAGGATGGGAGGGGAAAGAAAAATGAAATGAACATATTTACCTTGAGTTCTTCAATTTCATTTTGCAGAATACTTTCTTTTTGGACCATGTGCCTTCTCTGTGAATCTAACCTTGACTCCATCTCATGTTTTGCCTCCTCCACTCTGCAGATCATTTCTGACCTAGAAAGTTTATTTCTCCTTGTTAAGTGTTGTAAGTATGTAAAAAAACCTCTTTTCGAAGTTCAGAAAGCCCTCTTGCAGCCAAACAGCCCAGCTTGGTTCCTATCATACTCTACAAGATGTCCCTCTAGAGGCATGGTAGTCCTACTTAATAATTTAAATAGAACTGGCATAAAAAAGTGCCTTGTGCCCAGCCTGCACAGGGGACCACTGTATCTTACTCTTGAGGCATCTCTATGAGCTCAAGAACATGTAGTTACAGCTTCAAATTATTTACTGCCTTTTCCCTCTTTTATGTGCTTGCTTACTGTTCCTGGACACACGTAGTCAAAATAAAAAGTGCGAATACTCTAGTCCTGCTAAACATGTAATTTGGTCGCGCTGGAGGTGCTGGAGTGGATCCAAAGAAGGATGATGAGGTTGGCAAATGGTCTGGAGAACAGACCTTACAAGGAGTAGCTGAGGGAGCTAGGGCTGGTTAGTCTGAAGAAAAAGGGGCTGAGGAGAGAACTTACTGCTGTCTATAATTACCTTAGAGGAGGGCGTTTGTTTCTCCTCAAGAAGAAATGGCCTTAAGCTGCACCAGAGGATGTTTAGGTTGGACATTAGGAAAAAATTCTTCATTGAAAGGGTCATCAGGCCTTGGAACAGGCTGCCCAGGGAAGAGGTTGAACTGACATCCCTGGATGTGTTTTAAAGTCATGTAGATCCAGAGCTTAGGGACAGGGTTTAGTGGTTGGACCTGACGGTCTTAAAGGTTTTTTCCAACCTAGATGATTTTGCTGATTCTATGGACACTGAATGAAAGGATGCAGTACTCTGCTATAACTCAGTCATTCACACAGCTTCACAGCCAAAACCAGAACCTTCTGAGTTCAGAAATGAAGTAGCAGAACCCCTTGGTCTCAATGTATTTAAACCAGACTTGAGCCTGACTTCACAGCAATGTTCAGGAGCAAGACACTGTGAGTTGAAACACAGAAGTGGGAAAGAGCATGGGAATATGAACAGAGTCCAACTGCAATATCAAGGAAAGGGAAAGCAACAGAAACATGTAAGAGGAAAGACAGGATGCCAATACAAAAAGTCATGTTCACCAACTGTTACTAATCTGCCAGGATTTTAAATAGAATTGAAACTCAGATTCTCAGAGGCTTAATCCATCAGTCTGTGCCTGCCACAATAATGAGATAGTTTTGTCTTTTGGATCTGTAAAAATACAAATGTGATTATTAAATCATGTGACTTTTGGTCTGTAACAGTTAAAAATGAAATTGCCAACTTCAGTCCAGCTGTCCTAGGTATTCTGTCTTTTTATGCAGTCAGCTGAAAGTTTTGTTCGGCTGCAAGCAATGGTAGGGGACAAAAAAAAAAACTAGCAGCAGAAGAATCAAAATTGTAAAAATGTGAAGCGTGTGCTGACACATAACTCTGGCCCATCGGTATCAAGTAATTAACAGACTAATTAACACATACCAGAATCCAGAACTAGCGTGTTTGAAGTGCTTTACGTAGTGATTAGTGTCAGACTAACACAAACATCAAAGAAACAGAGGATTTGTACCGAAGCAGCTCTAGCTCAGTTCTCAGCTCTGCGACGCAGTTATGCTGTGTGTCTTCTGCGCTGAGAATGGTGTAACCACAGCCGTTGGGGCACTCGCGGCTCCGATATTCGCACACCGCCAGGTGCCCATCCAAGTTACGTCGCTCGATCTGAACTGTGCAACCTGGACAGGGAACAGGAAGGTGAGCCACTAACAAACGCATTTTTATTAAGTCCAAACAAAACCACTGAAACAGGCAAACTGCAATAACCTGAGCCAAGCAACTGTGAATCTGTTAAAGTAATGAAAAAGTGATGTTTCGAGAACATACGATATTATATGTTCCTGTGTGACTTGGTCTAGGTGATCCTGCTCTGGCAGGGGGATTGGACTAGATGATCTTTTGAGGTCCCT
>JAOXOE010000343.1:36511195-36523965 GCA_028565055.1 Phoeniculus purpureus | reverse complement strand
TCAAACGCGGTCTGGTGGTTGTTTCCACCTTCTGAACTCTGTCAGTTTCAAGCGCAGTTTTTGAGACGCCAGCCCTGCAGTGTGCGGGGTTTTCTCCTGCCCCGGTCAGTCGGTCTGGTTTAGGCCACAGCGCTGCGGAGTCCCGTGTGCAGGCTGGGCTCAGAGCGGTGCGGAACGGATGCCACCGACCCCCGCACGCCTCGGCACTAACAGTCGCGGGTTTATCCCGAAAGAACGCCTGGCGCTAGCCGTGTGTATTGTGAAAGCCCGCGATCGGCGCGCTGGTCCGCAACCGCGCATTCAGTTCGTCACGGCTGCCCGCAGCCTCTTCTCGCTGCCGGTGGGCCCGCACGGGCTCTGCCGCGGCCCCGGGAGCGGCACAACCCGCCGAGTCGGCCGGGCGCAGCGGCCTCTTTAAGAAGCCCCCGAGCCGCGGCCGCCAGGAGCAGGCGAAGCTCGGCTTTGCGGCGAGGCCCGGTGTAAGGAGCCCGGCTGGGGGCTGTGCGGCCGCTGACTGACAGCGGGATCGGCGCTATGCAAATGGCGGCCGCTCCGCCGGGGGCTCTCCCGGGCAGCGTCGCTGCGCTCCCCCCGCTGCCCGCAACGCTCCCCGCCCCGCACAAAGCAGTTGTTGCTGAATTCGGGATTTTGTTGGTTGTTTTGTGGGGTTTTTTGTGGACGTCGTTACGTGTAAAATCATCTCGAGCGCGGTTTGAGCTTTGAGAGAGCCCGGCAGATGTGTCAGAGCTCGTTACTCAGGCTAAATTAGGTAATTTTTAGCTGGGTAACGTGCTTAATCTTTAAACCTTTCTGTTTTAAATCCTGCCGTGTGTCTGGTCTCCTCACACAAAAGTGTATTTTGCTTGTTCCTTCTCGTCTTCTTCAGTCTGAAGCCTTATGTAGGTCAGGCTTGGCTTAAGCAGATTTCCTGAACCTGCGTCAGCTTAAGCTGAAGGAATTTTAATAAACCCTCCCTTGTAGGCGTGGGCCTAAATGAGACTAGCCTAGTTAAGCCTGATCTTTTTCTGTTTGTGAAAAAGAGCTGAGCAGAGCTGGGGACTGCATGGTGGCTTCGGAAACGGCTTCCTTAATTCAAAGATAACAATGGTGGGGAAGGCCAGATCTTCTAATTTTACCTTATCTGAAAAGCTCGATTTGCTAAAACTCGTGAAGCCGTACGTTAAAATTCTCGAGGAACATACCAATAAGCATTCTGTAATAGTGGAAAAAAACAAATGCTGGGATATCATAGCTGATAACTACAATGCCATCGGAGTAGACCGCCCGCCTCGCACTGCCCAGGGCCTGCGCACGCTCTACAAGAGGCTCAAAGAATATGCCAAACAGGAGCTATTGCAGCAAAAGGAGACCCACACTGATTGTAAAAGCAGCATTTCCGAGCCAACCAAGAAAGTTGTGGAGATGATTCCACAGATTTCCAGTGTGTGTTTAAGAGACAGGAGCGGTGTTCCAAGGTGAGATGATTCTTTTTATTCTGTTACGGAATGACAGGGATGGCACCTCCTACCAA
Organism: Phoeniculus purpureus; assembly: GCA_028565055.1. Lineage (NCBI taxonomy): Eukaryota > Metazoa > Chordata > Aves > Bucerotiformes > Phoeniculidae > Phoeniculus > Phoeniculus purpureus. The sequence goes on along the minus strand of JAOXOE010000343.1, from coordinate 36,522,434 downwards.
GGGGTGTCACGGTGCTGGTGCTCCGGCTCCATCCGGAAACACTGCCCTGGGAAAATCCCCCAATGGGGAACAATGACAAAATTGTATTGCTTTTGTGTTATGGGAAGCTTTATGGTGACTTAGCACTGCATTTGTGGGTTGGGTTGGTTTTTTTTCAGCTCTCTCAAAGCCTGTTTCGCAGTCTTTGTCATAGGTTGCAAAGTGAGGGTTAAGAGGGAATCAGAGAGAAAGAGTAGTGCCAACCTCTACCCCTCCCTTATCTTTTAATAGGCAGATTATTCAAACACTGGCAAAGTGATGGCTATTTCCCTCCATTTAAGGTAATACTGCAGTCATTTTGCACCATATGGAACTATTACCAATTTATGTAGGATTTTTTTAATAAAGTTAGTTTTCAGAGCTAGGAAACCTTACTCATACACCTTTTTTCTCTCAATTGCTCAGATGTTTGCATGTTATGTTTTAACTGATCCCAATCCTGACTCCCCATACCACAGTGCCTTTGTGAGTGTAAATTTTTGTTTCTCTAAATTATACTTTCCTTGCATCGACTGTCATTCCCTGAAACTGGAGCAAAGCTAATTGGAGTGTAAACTCCAAGTAGTTCTGGATCATACAATAGGTAGTTTAAATGCAGAGAGAAACTAGGAGGTGCAGCACTAGAAGTTTTCTCTTTTTGTAGTTTGTTTTTCCTGTCCTTCTTTTTACTGCTCAGTAAACTGAGACTCACTGTCTAGATTTGAGCCAGACATAATAAAGGCAGGCAACACGCAGGCTTTCTCTCACAGCTGGCTAATGCCCCTCGTATCTGACTTGCAACACTCTGCTGGTTCTGTATTGGTCCTTGAGGGATCAAAAAATGCCTGGGTCAGGTATTGGATCCTCCAGATACAAAACCTAAGCTAGGGAGGAGGGGGAAAAAAGTCAAATAACTCCCCAGCAACCTTGAGAAGGCTTTTGTTTTTTCTTATTTTCCCAAGCAGATTAATGGGAAGCAAACTTTCTGCATTTGAATCAGATATGCTGGTAGTCGGTGCAGCAGCATAACACTCTAAGAAAAACTGGCATGTGGACACATGCCGAATTGGATTCGTGGTGCCACTGGTTGAACTGAATGGTAACAATTGTCTAAATCCCAACATGCCAGATGCTCTAAAAATATGCTGTTGTGAGTCCTTTGCGTAAAGAAGTCTGAAGCAACTGGGCTGTGCTGCTGCTCCTGGTGAATGCCCCTGGAGGAACCGTTCCAAAGAATTCTCTGGAACAAAACAAGGCTTTTAATTGCGCTAATAAAGGTTGCAGTGTCTTGACTACCAACTTTTGTAAGGAGGAAAAAAAAAATGGTGTGAGAACTTTGGTTTGTAGATCAGCTTATAAAAAGCACTGACGCTTTTCGTGAATGATTAAGAGCTAATGATCCCTTTAGTTTGTCTCCTGTAATTTAGGCAGTTTTTGCAGTCCCTTATGGGTCTGGGAACACTGACTTGGTTGCTGCTTACCCAAAATGGTTGTTTCTTGCAACAGCTAATACATTCTGTGCTTAAGAGAAAAATATAATTTAAAACATTTGACCACCCTCCCTCAGCCCCCCTCAATAACATCATTTTTTGACAGCTCTAATTTTAACTCTGAGTTGCATGTTTCTTTAATTTTCAAAACCCCGTGTTGGGTTTTAACTCTCCAGGATACGGCTTAGGTTTTGTAGGAGGGAAATACAACTTGCAGTGAATCTAAATTCTTAATCGCACCTTTAAGCAATTTCTAGCTTGCTGTGATTAAACAAAACCTGGTGAATCATGGGTGCCTGCAGGGTTGTAAACACCATCCCTCAATTGTGGTAACTCTTGTTTGTCTTTCTTTCAGTCAAGTTGTCAGAAACAACATTAGTAACCACCGCACAGGCAGCTTTTTGTTTCTCAATTCCTTCTTTCTCCTTTGCTAATTGTTTTCCTCTTAAGAATCTAAGAAAATAAAAGCCTCATCAGAGCTACCTGAAGATGTGGGGTTTTTTAGTTCTGTGTGGATTACACTTTAAGAGATGGGTTTTTCACTGTTTGGAGGCTATAGTTTTATGTTAGACTAAGTCTTACCTATCTTTCTTCTCCTTAACCTCTCTCACTTTCTCTTTCTGCTCTGTCTTTTGTCAGAATGACCTGCTTCTCCTGCTGGTTGTTTCCACTTTTCTCAGGCTAGCAGCTGGCCAGGAGCCAGCAAATAAGAAGGGAAGCTGTACTAGAAGCTGCGGTTGTGAAGAGGGGGAAACCCAGAATTACAGACAGCACTGGGGAAAACAAGTGAAAATTTGTGTCAGGGTAACTCTTCAGATGTTCAATGAGAGGAGTAAAAGCAATGTCAGAAAGGTATACAGGAAAAGGTGAAGCTGTGTAGCATGAGGAAAAGGAGTAAGGTGATCTAATTGATACCCTGTAGGCAGCTCAGGTAACAGTCAATAGAATTACAATTACCCTGTTTTTTTTCTTGAGGGAATAAATAAAAAGTCAGTACCTGCTTCAGAAGGAACTTTTGTTTTTTCTGTTTTTAAATTTTTAGTGAAATAGTTTGTGTGGTTCACAGGATTAATTTTTGAAAAATATATCACTGACTCTATTGAACATTTTTACAGTTGATTATTGAGACGCTTTCATGCTTCTATTCTAGAAGATGCACTTTGATGTCAATGGTTAGTAGGTAGATCAGGATCCTTTAGAAACTGCAACCATGACTGCTTATTTCTTTGAGACCGAGAATTTTGAAACCTGTGAGAGATGCAGAATAAATGATTATGCTACCTTTTGATGAATAAGTTAGTGCATTTACATGAGAAGTGGGATGTACAAATTACACTTCTTCTTTGCTTCTGAGAATTTGAACCCATGTCTAATTGCTAACCAGGACATTGTTTTAGTAATCAGATGGTTCTCAGTTTGTAGACTGTAATGCTTATGAGGATTTAAAAAAGTGTAAACAAAGACTTCCCACCCCCCCGATTTAATAGACAGTGTCTCAGGTCCTCCTGAGTTGGTTGGGAAGGGTTGTGTAGTTAGGTTTGGCAGTCAGGCTTGGAGAGCATCCATGAATGCACTTTAGCTGCTAACAGCAACTCAGTTCTTCAGGGATTGGGAAATGTCTCATATCTGCAACTGCCAGTTACAGGCTCTGGTTTAGGTGGTCCTGGCCATGATGATGCGCCGTCTTTGGTATCAGTACCAAGTTAGCATATTCCTGGTTCCATGTTAGACTATACACTCTTCCCAGGCATACCCAATGTACTCAGTGTAGACCTGTGCTGTAAAATAGGTTAAGAAGCTGATCTGGCTTTAAAAAGCATTACCTGAATAAAGGAGTCCTGTGCAGATGCATAGGGTTTCAGACACAACTGATTGGTAGGGAAGTGGCAGGAACAGCCTGAGCTGCTATTATCGTCAAAGGCAGTGCAATGTCAAATCATGATTTCAGATGCTGCTGACCTAGGGGTTTACACAAAACCAGATGAGTCAAGTGGGCGTTGGACTTTCAAAAAGAAATGCACAGAGCTATAGGCTGTTCTTAATGGAAACATTTTTGTCTTTTCTTGAAGTGTCAGAAAAATAACTGAGATCACCAGTTCAAAGAGAAGGAACAGGGATTAGTTTGATTCCCTAAGCCACTGGCAGGGCCAGCATTTTGGCTTTCGTTCCTTCTCCCAAAGCATTTTGTGTAATTTTATATAGTGATTGTTTTGCATAAAAAACCCCCAAACACTTGGGTGCATGAATCAAAAACAGGGAACACATTGGAACATGATGACATGAGTAAGTGTGGGAGACGGAAATGTTTTTGCCACAGTCCACTCAATCTAAATGAATGCTCTTTAAAAATCACTTAATATAAACTCCTTCCCCTGTCACTCGCTTGACTTGCTGCTGTTTTGTTTTTGTTCTCGTTTGTCACTAATAGCTCTCTTGGCTTCTCTGGTGTCAGAAGAAGGGCCCACCAGGATTGTTTGTTGGCATTAGTGCTTTAATAGCAATAGCATCTGAGTGAGACTGTGCTCTGTGTGTGCGGTGGAAAGAAGGAGGGGTACATGTGCTGGCCATGTAGTGAAATAGATTACTAGGCATAGACAGCAGAGTAGTATTTTCAAATGAAGCTTTGACTACTTACAGCTATACCTTTTAAAAATAGTTTTTAATGGATTATTTAAATATGATTTTGTGTGTTCTAGTGCTGGTATTGATAAAGAAACAATTGCTGGTACCAGTTCACCACAGGCAATGTTGGATCACCATCCTGCCACAGTCATGATGGAGTTGCAATCAGAAGAGGATGTCAAGCCTCCTCCTTCTTTGGTTGTAGACTCACAGCAAAATGAGAACTTAGAACAAGAGGATGAACACCAGCTGGTGCATATTATGGAAAGGTCCCCTTCAACATCAGTATCTTCAGTTGATATGAGAGTGATGATGTCCCCTTCTCCTGTACCAAGAAGAGATGAGTTTTTTAGGCTTGAGGTTGGAGAACGGTTTAGACCCATGTGTGGTTATGACCCACAGATGTTACAAATGCTGAAGGAAGAGCATCAAATAATACTAGAAAATCAAAGAAAAATTGGTCTTTATGTCCAAGAAAAAAGGGATGGTTTGAAAAGAAAACAGCAACTGGAAGAAGAACTGTTGCGAACAAAAATTAAAGTAGAGAAGCTGAAGGCAATACGACTACGCCGTGATCTGCCAGAATACAGCAATATCTAAATATTTCATTACTTCTGTCATATTCTTTGAAGTAGTTAAAAATAAATGCTTCTCCCCTAGCAAAATTGTTCCTTATGTTAATATGGATGGGTTAAAATCTGGACTTGAGACATGAAAGCATATTTTCCATGTTGTTGTTTATGTACCTTAGAAAAATACCGTGTATGGTTTGAATGCTCCAGCTCTTCTGGTCTGCAGCATAATAGAATCTTACATATTGAAGTGTTTAGGTTGCTAAAACGCCAAACTTTAAAAAATATTTCCACTTATCTCTAATAGATTTGTGATGAGCTAATTGAAATTTAGCCCAGGTCTTATAAAAAAATTTGATATGTAATATTTTTTCAAATAAACACCTGTCCTTTAATATCTTAATGAAGTTACAGGTTAATAAATATGTATAAAAATAAGGATTAAGAGGCTGTTTAAATTTCTTAGTCTTTTCAAGTTGGTAAGTCTTACAACAGTGGTGAGATTTTGCTGATGTGTCAGCTTGGAAAACAAAATGACTCGATTGTTATATTTTTTTAATGTTCACTAGACAGTTGAATAAATGTTCATCTTTTTAATTAAAACTTTTTATTGTTTCCAGTGGAGGAGTGTTTCTGTAGGATGTTATCAAAATAGAGACAATGAAAGCAACGCTTGGTTTTTGAAACTGCATGCATGTGGGATTTGTGTGTACCGTTACCATGATCGTATGTTCTGTTCTATTAATTATACTGGTGATCAGCCACAGAAGAGGTTCATTTCCTCATTTGCATGCATGCATAATTACTACAGTGCATGTGCAACCAAGACAGTTGCAGGTGCCTTTGATCAATGTCACTATGACTATAAGCTACTGAAATGAAATAGTTTCTGTATGTAAAGTAACATGTGACTTGAAAACAGAAGATTCTTTGTTATTCTGGGTACCTTTTCTAAACACTGTCATTCTGGTCTTTCAATTAGTTTCAAATAAAAAGCTGCAAATGAAAAATCGTTTCTTCTGTCTGTCCTAGTAGCAGGTATTTCCTCTGCAGCTCCCATCAAGATTTGTAACTGGTAGAAAAAAACAGGAGAAGATAAATCCCAGATGATTAATTTCTTTATAATTCTTAGTCTCGTGCCTCTTATGAATGGATCCACAACTGGTTTAGACCTCTGGCTTCTTACTCCCTATAACAATACTTTCTCCTTCCTCTGACCTTTAGCATAAGCAAAGGAAATTAAGCACAGCATCAAGGAAAAAGCATGAGCATTGGACATGTAATTCCTTCTGGGCCTCCCATCTCAGAGGGCTCCAACGACAGAAAGAACAAAAGCAATAGAAGGGAGAATATTTCTTTCTAGAGCTGTTTGTGTATCTCCTGTTGTCACTGTTTACCCAAATTTGCTTCTTTCTGCACCCATAGAACCTCAGCATTCGAGCATGGGGCCCTGGTCTGCATCAGCAGATTATGAAGGAGGTAAACCTCACACTAAATGGTGGCCTTCTGAGTGGACGAGGTTATCTTTGTAGCCACAGGGGTAAATGTCTATTAAAAACCAAAGCCTGGAAGCATGTAAACTTAACTGAGGGGCTAGTAGAGCTTAAAGAATTGTAGTTGCAATTTTAGGATAGTGGTAAGAGAAAAATAATCTTGACTGTCAGTGCCCAGTATAACTTTTAACAGATTACAGGTGGGAGGAGTAGAGGAAGCAAGTCTTTGTCACAAACTGAGGAAAAGTACAGGCACTGAAAACAGATGCTATTAGCACAGAGTTCCCAATACTTTTCCACTTGTTTTCTAGAGAAGAGAGCACTGTGCTTGTTCTGTTGGGAATTTTTGCGTGCTCTGAAATGATGATGCCTGACTAAATGGACTCTGTTTTTGTACAGTATTTGGCTTTCTGCTGTAATTTTCAGTTCAAGGTTTTGTGTAGCTGGAAACACTTCAGTGAGATACTTACTTCCTTGAGTATACAAAAATCAAAATATTTGTTTTAATAAATAAATAAGGATTTTATTTGTTCTCCTCAGAAATGGGAAACAGCACTAAATTCTCTGCACTCATGATTTGGAAATGTCTCATTTTATCCTTTCAGTTGGAAATTCTGTTTTCCAGTGGTAAAGAATTTGTTTCTGTTTGTTGGTTTTGTCCTTTGATATTATGAAAATGAACTAGTTTTTAATAGTTCAAGAAATAATTCCCATACAGCTCATCATCTTGCAGTGGTTTAGAGTTTTATCTACTCTTTATGTTGGCCACCTCAATGCTCTAGAGACTTCAGAATATTTTCTGTTGAATTTTCCATTGTCCTTAAGCGAAATGAAGACCTCCAGGGCTTCTATTGGTGTGGTATTTTTATTTTGAGGACTATATTAGGAGGAATTTCTAGTCTTTGATATCTGAGTTAAGGAAAATAAATCCACCAGCCTGGTCAGAATTGTCTCCCTATAATCTATGTTCTTTCACGTTTGGCAATTCTAGCTGGGTCTCATTTGGTGGAAGGCTTTCAATTCTCATCTGCAGACAGCACCTCCAGTACAGAGATCTCTCATACTTATTTTCCTTCTGTTCTCATTTATGTTTCTTCTGGGAGCTCGGGGTGGGGAGAAACATCTCCTGAGTCCCCGTGCAGTTTGTTTCTTTAGCAGCGACATGACATTTGTTTGCTTTAACTACAAAAATGTTTCTTCCTTCTGTGACATTATAGTGCTTTAGTGGTGCAGTATGGTGTTCGCTATATACCTCTCTGCACTAGTGGATCTGCATTTCTTTCTCGCTCCACATCTGCTTTACAGTATCAGGTTATCTATCTGAGTCAGACTTCTCCCTTCTCAGTGCCTGGTCTGTTTTGGGGTTTTTTTTCCATGTATTCCTGATGTGGATACATGTACCACAGCTGTGGCTGGCTGGTCCTTCTGGACCCTGAAGTGTAAGAATTTTTACTGTTTAAGCAAATGATATTTCACTAGCATGTGTGGAAGGGGTAGTATGAAGCCCTTCCTTACTTCACCCTCATTCTTATTCTCTTTTTTCCCTTCACTACATCTGGCAGTCCCATTCCCTGTGAGCATGTTTATAATGTACGTAGCACAGGCAGAGTAATTTTAGGCAAGGACAAATTTCTACCATATGTTCATGTCTTTCTCCTAAGATAACTCGAATAAGGCTCCAGGAGCAATTTAATTCCCATCGTTTAATGGATTTATATTTAGGATTAGAGTAAGAAAACCTGTAACTATTAAAACTTTGTGATAATTGCGATAGTGTCTTGTGTAACTTGTCTAGTGATCAGTCTAGTGTTGAGTGTTCCCTAGTTGTATTGCTTTTTTTTTTCCCTTCCCTGCTTCACCCCATAAGCTTTTGACTCCTACGTAATCATCTTGGTTGATGGGCTTGCCTTTGATCAGAACTCCTACTAGGAAAGAAGGTTGGGAGAGAGTACTGTGAAGACCAAGAGAGATTACTTACCTTGCTTGTCATACTCCTGTTATCTAACATCTGCATCACTAGTTTCAGTTCCCTTCTTCCATTGGAAATTCTACTCATTTTCTGTTTTAGGCTTATTTCATCCCCCGAAAATGAAAATGCTTAGAGCAGAGCCAGCATGCTGTCTTCTTTGGGCAGACTTTGTGTCCACTGACTCTCCTTCCAACAGGGAAAGCCTTTAAGTTGCTTATAATTAAAAGAGAATCACTGTCAAGTGGGAGGAAATGAGGAATTGTGGTAGGATAACTTGTGAAGCTGTCTTTTAAATTTTATTTTATCTTATTTTAAAGTGCTTTAAGATGCTGCATATTAATTTTAACTTGGGTAAAATCATAAAAAGGTTACTTGTGGAGATGATAGAGCATTGTTGTCTTGGGGATGTTGATTCCTTTCCTGTTTTGCACATAGCAATAAAGAGAAGCCATGGAAAAAAGAGTGCTTTTTAGCAATTTTCAAGGTTTTGAAATACGTGAAATGTAGTTTCTCACAGTGTATCCCTAAGGAGTCATGCTCTTATCCTGGTTTTAAATATCCCAGTCTTAAACAATTTGAGAAATCTTGTTTTCCAAGTCTTAGATTTTGAAAAAAAAAAGGTGCTATTTAGAGTACCTAAAAGTGTGTAAAAAATCACTACATTTCAGTTATTCTTTGATGCGTGTTTTGGTGTTTTATCCTTGATAAAAGTGAAAGTATTCTCCTTGATGCTGGGCAAGTTGCCTGTGCTGTGGTGGTTGCTCTTAAATGGCATCCAGTTTGTCTGGGCAAAGTTCCCTCTGCAGTAAAGAGACAGTTTCCTGCAGTTTTATAGAATGATAGCTAATAAAGTTAGGCTCTGTGACTTCTTCCTTGTAAAACCTATAGCTGTTCAGTGCTACAGTAGTTGAAAACCTCATTTGTGGTTCATGTGTAAGGGAAGGGAAGTGGGGACGGGTCAGAGAATCCAAGGGAAGCTCAGCTGTCTGCAGGCACTGGCATTCCCTGCTGTCCCTGCCCTTCTCTGCTATGGCATTTTCACACTATTTGGCCGTAGTGATTACACAGAATGATTTGTTGATGCCTCCAAACATTGCTGAGTGAATGTAACACCTGGTTTGACTCTATTATTTGCACAAGAAGAATATGATTATTATTAAATACATTAATTAAATATTCCACATGATTTATGACTTGCATTTGCTGTGTAGCAAAACTCTGGGATTGAAAACTCCTACTTAATATTTTACGTATGCAAATAGAATGTAAAAAGAAAAGTAATTGTTTCCTGGCCATTTCCTGTTGGCTCCCAATGTCATCTATAGTTAGCATAATCACAATAATTAGCATAATATTACTTAAATGTCATCTAAAAGAGTAATTCTTCTGCATAATGGTGAGTTGGGGTTGGTCAGCCTGGAGAAGAGGAGGCTCCGAGGTGACCTTATAAGTAGCTTTCCAATATCTGAAGCGTGCTGACAAGAAAGCTGGGGTACGGCTTTTTACACGGGTGCGTAGTGAGAAGACAAGGGGAAAGGGTAACAGACTTGAAGAGGGGAGGTTTAGGTTGGACGTTAGGAGAAAATTGTTTCCTGTGAGAGTGCTGAGACTCTGAAACAGGTTGCCCGAGGAAGTTGTGGCTGCCCTATCTGTGAAAGTGTTCAAGGCCAGGCTGGCTGGGGCCCTGAGTAACCTGATCTAGTGAAGGTGCCGCTGCATATGCAGGATGGGGGTTGGAACACTGTGGTCTTTAAGGTCCCTTCTGACCCTAGCCATTCTCTGATTCTATGATTCATTCTCAGCTGATGTTAGGATCCAGTTTGGATAAGGCGCAGTCATTTTGTTACAGTATTTTGTGTCACCACTTACTTCCTTGGTGTGTCTTTGTGTGACCCTTGATCAGATTGCTAATGCTGTCTCAAAAAGTCTGTTTTCAAAGCTCAGAACTTTCTGCTGCTTTAAATAAGGCAATCAGTGCATGAATTACCAGGTTTTTGGTTTAGTTTGGTTTACTTTTTTCTTTTTTTCTTTTTCTTTACTGGTGAAACAGTAGAACAAAATGTTTATCGCGTGTGGGGTTGGGGAGGTGTGATTTTGGAGTGCCTGTGGTTAGTTACTGCAGCATTATTTGTTTCCTCTCTTGTATCAGATAAAATCTGTTTCAGTAATCTGAAGTCATATCTATTACTAATCAGTGAAGATGTCATGTGAAAGAAAGTAGTTTATCATAACTTTGCAGCAGTTTGCAGGTAGCTTATACATAGCCCACTTGCTGTTATTGTTGAGAAATACCATTGTGTGAAGCCTAGAGATGTTTGTGTGGCAGACAGACAGAAGTAAAGTGGGGTGTGTGTCACATTACTCTTCCTGTTGATACTTTCTCTGCCATAATATGGCATTCACTTAAGGGTGCACATGTAAGCTAAGATCATTCTTTTTGACACTGCAAATTTCACCCAGGTGATGTTTGCATTGCTTTGCACTGTAAGGAAGCTTTGGCTGTAGATAGGATCACAGAATAGTGGTGGTTGTAGGGAGATCATGAAGTTCAGCCCCCCAGCAGAGGACCGCATCTGGGCAGATTTTCAGTGTCTTCCGAGAAAGAGTCTCCACAACCTATCTGGACAGCCTGTGCCAGTGCTCTGTTACACTTACTGTGAGAAAGTTGTTCTTTATTTTGTTTAGATACAGACAGGATGACAGGTGACAGCAAGGATCTTGAGCACAACTGCCCTTCTTCCAGGGTGGTAAGAATTTCACAACTGGATAGGAGATGGTCCAGGTGTTCTGTGAAAAGACCAGGGAGTCTGGAAAGTAGGGCTTGTAGTTGCTGCAATTCAGAGTTCTGTGTAGTCTGTGCATGGATGAGGGCTGAATTAAGCTTACTCAGGGGATTTAGCTGTTGTTTGTTGTAACTATTCCTGCTAGATAAAGTGTGTTCATTTTTGAAGAAGTTGATTATATACCTGTGTGTGCTCGCTTGCTACGGCTGAATTTTCATAGAATCATAGAATCATTAGGGATTGGAAGTGACCCCGAAAGATCATCTAGTCCAATCCCCCTGCCACAGCAGGA
>JAOXOE010000343.1:36487161-36510949 GCA_028565055.1 Phoeniculus purpureus | reverse complement strand
AGGTGATCCTGCTGTTGCAGGCGGATTGGACTAGATGATCTTTTGGGGTCCCTTCCAATCCGTTATGATTCTATGAATGGGGTACTCCAGGTGGAGTCTCACCAGAGTGGAGTAGAGGGGGAGAATCACCTCCCTCGATCTGCTGGCCACACTTCTCCTGATGCAGCCCATTTTGAAAAGATATGATGTGAAAAGATAATGAATTTTGAAAAGATACAATTCCTAAGCCAACCTCCAAGACGGTACTAAAGTTTTTTTCCAGCAGTCCAGAAATTAAATTCTATTCTGCAGCTAGAGCTCTAAGTTTTTGTGCCTGGGCCATGAATATTACTTTTCTGTTTGGACTGTTGAACGGGTTACTTTTATGTACATCAAAGTTATGTAACCTGATTGGGAAAGACTACTCTTTCCCTTTCCAAATATTTCGTCAGCCACTTCACAAGTAATCACTGCTGCATAACGCATGAGAAGTCTCAAAAACATGACTCATCCTTTATGTGCCTCTTTCCAGGGTAATGTCATACATTTTAAACAGTCCTGTTTAAATTATTTAGGATAGGAATATATTGTGTTTCATCTTATGACAGTGGGCATAAGTTTTATTAATTATTTTTTATTTTAAGAGCTCTTTATTGTCAAAATCAAAGGATGGCCTTTAACAAACACTACATTAAAAATGCTTTTCCTTCCAATACGTGCCAAAGCAGATGTTAATAGGAAGGGTACATAATCTGAAGAAATCCCTTTCTGCCAGCTTGCTTTTTGTCGTGGATCTGAAAGTTTTTGCATTTTAGGAACAGAGATTTCGCACGTCACAGAAATATAGGGGTTTTAAAATAAAAAGCAGTAGAAGCAAATGCTGAAGGGAATGTCAAACTGTATTTTCAAAGTACCACATATGTATGGATTTAGCTGTGTATCTGCCATTAACATTTAAATGCAAAAGGATGTATGTTTGCATCTCTGCAAGCTACTTCCAAAATTGACTGTTTCTTGAGATGGCCACAATTAGCCTGTGATTGTGTAATAGTCTTATAACTATTTCTTTGTAATTTCTTTTTTTTTGCAATTTAATTATTTGTAATTTTTGCACTTGTATTTGATTTCTATTATAATCAATTGCAGTAACATGCAATTACAGAAGCCAAGTGCAAGTCTTACTTTTTGACATTACTTTTTTTTTTAAGTAAAAGAGCCTTGAATTGACAAGTTAATCAAAATAACTTTTGGAGTGGATGGCAATATTAGAAAGTGTAGTAAACAAGTCAACTTGGATGGCACTTGACTGGTTTCAGTGTTAACTGAGCTGATCTGACTCACTGCATTGAGTGATGCCTGAAGCCCTTCAGAGTTCTGTGATGCTGCTCTTCCTTGGATAATAGGACTTGCACATCTATTTCTGTGAACTTGACAGAAGCTTTCAGCGTAGTGCAATACATTTTTATGGTGGAAGGTGGAGTTCTTTGGGTTTTTTAGGTAGGTGATAGGTTTAGAAAGAATGGTTTTCTACCATGAAAACTACAGTATAGTTTTGAAAGTATGTGCTCTCCACCCTCCCTTCTCTGCTGTTGATTCTGTTGACAGGTAGATGCTTCATTAAATGTTGAGAGGATTGTTCTAACTTGTTCAAATTAAGTACCTGTACCCTCTCTGTTATTTTGTATAGAAGTTTCCTATTTGAAAAGGAAGGTTACAAACTCAGGTACCCCAAAACTTGCACGTATGCATAACCTGAATCCAGCATTCTCATGCAGTTGGGTACAGTCATTAATTACATGATTATGGATTATATTTCCATAGGCTTCTTTGCTGTCTTCAGTTCACAGAACGGACTGTGTCCACTGAGTGAGCCACTATTCAGTATTTTCTTCTCATCCCTGCCATTCAGTTACAGGTTTCTGCCTTGTTTTCAGCACACTGTTCAAACTGTTTTGAAGTAATTAGCTGCTGCTTTTTTCTCTGATGCCCTTCATGATAGTATCCAAATGCTTCACTAATGTAATTATGTTTCACAGCGTTCTTGTGAGATAAGAGGTCGGGATAATCTCCACTTTCTAGCAGATAACACAGAAGCTGAGGCACGGAGAGAATAAACCCAAAAGGTCCTGTTATTACTGAAAGTGCAGATTGAATCACCTAGAACTGCATTATCTCAATGCTTTAGTATACCCTACAGTTCATCTTTACAAACCATAACTTTCATCTGTCCTTGTGAGTATTCACTACTTGCATCACAAGTCAGGCACTTGGACAAACATTCGCTGCTGGTAAGTTTTAGTTGAATGCTATTTCTTACATTACAGAGGAACTCTAGAAGACAAGCTAGTAAAATCCAGTTCTCTAAGGCACTTACCTAACCAGAAGAGTGAACATTCCTTCCTCGAAGTCTCAGCTTCTCTCATCACACACCTTTTGCAGTTTGCAAAAAGCAGCTGAGGGATTGTGTAGGCAGTAGCAGCCTCTTCTTTCCTGCTCTGCCAAGCAGTTCAGTTCTCTGCACTGAATGAGCAAGAGGTTCCAGAGCAATGTAGTACAGCATGTAAAGACTTTCTCATTAATGCATATGCACAAGGGAGGTAGATCAGGTCACTGGAACAGTCTTGTTTTTGGCATCTCCAAACTTTGCTCGACTTAAAATGTAGAAATTATTCAGTTAGTGGAGACTGGGCTTTGGAAGGTGGGTTGGGGATGTGACACTGTTTTGCATCAGGGGATTGTAGATGTTAATCTTTTGGCTTTTAGAGCACATTGACATTTCTAAACAGATTATTTCATATAATTTGATGTTTTAATCTGTGTAAGACAGGCAAGGTTGAAACTCCTGTCTTTACCCTCTGGGGTAAGAAAATGGATGACTGCATTCACTGAATTCAGTGCAGACCATTCATATGACATGCAGTGCTTTGCCCAGCGAATTTTGCCTGTGTTTCGATGACAGCAAAAAATCTGAAAGACTACAAATTTTTCAGGTCAAAGAGCAGAAATTAAGTACCAAAGAGACTTGGGGAAAAAATATACAATGGTTGAAGCATTAACTCCTGCTTTGCCTTTACCAGTTTCCTAGTTTCTTCACAAGAAATGACTTTCCCAATTCCAGGTCCTCCACCAGTTTTAAACTCAGAATTTATTTGGGTTTGTCTCACTAGGTACAATCAGGCAGGAGGATCCAGTTTAAAGCTTAATTACTTCCATCCCTTACATTGCACCTAAATCTCCCTTGCTTTGCTCCGCAACCCTACCCACACGGAGAGCAGCTGCCGAACCCCCTTCTGTAGAATTACATGGAACTGTGTAACAATTACTACAGTTTTATGTTAACTACCTTTAACACTACCTTAGTAGTCTTAATATTCGAACTAGGGAAAAAGTTAAGCTAGAAGGATGGAGGAAGAGGAGTGGGCCCTGTTTACCAGAGGGTTGTTGCTCTGTGAGCCCTCTGGGCTCACCTGCTTGATACCTCTTCTGCTGCAATGCCACGTTGTCCTTAGCTGGTTTCTTTCACTGTCGTTTTTCACTTTACTTTCCCTGTCTGTCTAATCTCCGCCTTCTCATTTCTTCAAAGAGGTGTTCACTTCAAATAAAGCATTCCCTAGATTTCCCATGGTAGCTTCCAGCCATACATTTTTTAGTGAATCTTGAGCTTTGAGGGACAGAAATGAGGGGCAGTAAGTTTTTCTTGCTCCAGTTGCCTGCTCAGAAAAATCCCAAGTCTCCATCTACTGCTTGACTTTCATACTGGAATCCAGTCCCAGTCTGCTGCAATTAGTTTCCCCATCCCTTCTCCTAAAATAATTGGTTGTCTTCATACTCTTTTTGCTCCCTGCTTGGTTTCTAGTCTTTTCCTGCTGTGCTCTGATTCCAGCTTTGGCTTAGAGTCTTTTACTCTGTTGTCAGTTTTCTACCAGTTTAACATCAGCCTTCTTTGCCAGCAATTCTTTTCAGGCTTCCTTGTTAGCAGGTCCTTGTCTCATCTGCCATCTTTCCCTGGTTGGTGTCAGGAAGGTAGATGATGTGTCCAAAGGAGAAGAACTGGGACAAATTCCCTGCTGGAGTGCTTGGAAGAGACCCAGCTTTGGTCTGAGCAGTGAGAGCTGTGACTACAAAAAGCTATTCTGTGCCTTGGTTAGAGCATGTCCAGTGTGTAACCCGCAGCAAATCAGGCTGCAGAGAATGTGCCAAGTGCTTTTATTTCCAATGGCTTTTAACTTGCAGAAAAGGGAATAGTTTTAACCCAGCCAAAAGACAAAAAGTAGCATTATCTTCTTGCCAGATTTTTAGGTTCCTCTCCAGGCTTGAGTTATTCTACAGGGAGTAACAGTTTATTGCAGCTAGAACTCTGATCTTTCTTCTTATAAAGAGTGATTTTTCTTTCACTGAAAGTTTTATGGATATGGTGCATGTGTGTGAATATGCGAGCTTAAAATGAGACATGTCCTCTGGACTGGTGGAGGCCTGGCAAGATTATCAGCTATGTAAAGGTCTCCTAATAGAGATGCCCATAGTAGTGCATCTTCAGCAATCTAGAGGCTGGTTAGATTGGAGTTTTAGATGAAACTATGCATGGTAAAACTATGCATAGATGAAACTATATGTCAAGTCGCTTTGACTTTGACATAGATGTTTAAAATTATTTTAAAATATTTTATTTTTTTATTTTTCTATAAAAATAATTTTGGATGTTAAAATCTGTTGTGTTTTTCAAAGGAAATATTTCTGCTTGAGGTATCAGTCTGTAGATGAGTTTGCTAATGATGGTGATACATGTGAGATTAATTCCTTGTGTTGGGAAGAGGGTACAAAGCACTGGCTTGTAATGAAGCAACCTGAGATGTGGCCCGACTGTCACTGGTTCTTGTGGGTTTAGGGCAAGTCAGCTCCACTCTTGCTGCTTGCACTTCTCATAGAATTGCTGTGAGAAGAGTTATTACATATGTTTCCATGTGCAAGGCACTAATATATTATCTAATACACTAATACACACATATATTATCTTAGTATTACCATTAGACTGAAATTGCTTTCCAAATGAAGGACAATGCTATCTCTGTCTCTTGTTTCTTTAAATATTCCTGGAATATCTTAGAAGTATCAACCAGTTCCTGCAGCTGGTGGATGAGGAGCAGAATGGGAGGTGGAAGGAAAGATGAGCTCATGGGCTTTGGCAGCAGTAGCCTACCACTGCATGGGGTTAAACCATCCATTACACCACACCTCAGGCTGAGGTGCCCAGGGCCCTGCTCACTGGAGCATGCCTTGCTGCTCACAGTAATGCATAGTTACAGTGCTTTCAGTGTACAGTCTACTGAAAATGCACATTTGAGTTACCTTTTGTAGTCTTTCATAACGCAGCTGCTTTCTTGGTGCATTGGGAGTAAGACACTTAATCAATGCATTTTCTCTAAATCCTGCTAATCAGAAACTGGTTAAACTAGTTTGCCATTGGAGCATTCCCCAGTCCCCAATCCTGGATCCTGTCCTGCTTTCTGTAAATCATCACCTTCCTGAGGCTGCTGAAACTTTTCCTCGTATCAGCTAGGCTGTGGCTTATACCTTGAAACTTAAGCCCCTGCTTTCTCAACCAGAGAGAGAAAGCTTTTTTTGTTTGTGGAAGCTTTTAAAAGCCTCGTTAGCCATGTTTTAAGCGTCCCTAAGCCCTTCATTCTAGGAGGAAAGACATGCCACTTGCTGGAGTTTATTCATGGTTAAGAAAACCACACTCCCAGGCTGGGCAGTTTGCTGTTTGGGAGAAGAATGAGTCGGCATGATTTCCTGATCTCTCTGGCATTGTGGTGTACACATAGTTCCTGTTACTTATTATTTTAAGGCCAAACTGATTAACAGCATTGCTCAGAAATTACAACTGCAGTTTAACTTCCAGGCTCTGAGCACACCAAGCTCTATTTAAGATACTGTCTATGGTACATGAGCAGCAGGGATTTACTGTTGCAAACATTGCTCTTTCTACCCCTGTTATCAAACACTGAACTTGGTTTCTGTGTGTAGCACGCCGGTCTCATTTCAGTTCCTGACTCTTATCAAACCTGGGTAAAACCTGCCTGGATATGTTCCTGTATGACTTGGTCTAGGTGGTCCTGCTCTGACAAGGGGATTGGACTAGATGATCTTTCGAGGTCTCTTCCAATCCCGAATGTTCCAGGATTCTGTGATTCTGCTATTGCGCTGGAATAAATCTGTGACGGTAAATAGGCGTGATGCTGAATGTAAGCAAGAATTATAAGGTAAAAAGAAGGTGGATTGCAAGCAAGCATTGCTGGTAAATATGTTTAGGTTTTTCTGTTAAAGGATAATTTTGGGAGGATGTAATTATTTCTACATAAAATGGTAGCATTTTAAAAAAGAAAAATGCCTTAACACTTTTTTTCTGAAACTCTGAACTTATAGGTAAAAGAATGCCATATGTAGTGTAGGAACAAATAATTTGATATTTTATAAACAGAAATTACAGTAATTCAGAAGACCAGTGAGGAAAGAAATATGAGTATTGCAGAGCTTGTATTTTTCAGTTCTCCCATAGGAACTTCTAGTATTATATAGAATACTGGAGCCCAGTTTGCTTCTCACTGGGGATGGGTTGCTTTAGAAATGCCTTTCAGCAGAAGTCACTATTACAAGATGCAGTTTCCAACCCTGTTCCTAAATGATTTGGTTTCTTATTATTTTAGGTGAAGTAGGGATAAAAACAGTTTTAGGAATTGTTATTGACCTGAAAGTTAATCTACTGGCAATTCAGATAACACTATGCAGGACTCCTTGAGTAAAAGAGCAGTGACCATAAAACAGATCTCAGGGGTCACCAAACTCACATGGAGACAACAAGGAGGTGGTAATTTTTTACTGGATGACAATCCTTTATGAGAGAACAAATTTTGACAATGAAAGCTCCAGTTCTTGCAATAACAGTTGCTTTAAACCCTTATTCTGAGGAAAGAAGTTACTGATTAAGAGAATCTGTCTGAAAAGCCAAGGGAAAACAATCTTGTCTTTATCTTGCTGTATCAGTTTACGTTGGGAAACTCAATATGGAATCAAATCAATCTTTTGTGTTTCGAACAATGTACAGGTTTTCTTTCTTCTCCACACCCCTTCCTCCTCTCGTCTAAATCTTACCGGTGCTGCGATTACTGGAGATCCCAATAGAGCTCTTGTACCTTTTTGCTAACCTGCAAGGATTTATTCTTGCCCTCTGGCTCATTTTCCACTTTTAATCTACAAAGAATCCCCTACATTTCACAAAGAGATGCTGTATTCTGTTTTCACATCCTTCTACGGTGTGCCGGTGCTCAGTAGGAGCTCTGAAAACCCTTGAAGAAGGGGACATCTGTCGCATGAAATACTACAGAAGTTGGTAATGCCCTGAAGAAACATCCATCTATGGAAACTCCTGCCTGTGTTTGGCACGGTGTTAGCATGGAATTCTGTACAGACAATAAAACTTTTAGAGACCCTTGGGAAGAAAATTCTGTTCAATAACTACAGCAATTTTCAAGTAGGTGATATCATTTTAATACATGCTAGCCTGAAAAATAGCACGTGTTTTAAGCATAGAACTTATTCTTAAAACTGCAAAACACTCATACGTAGAAGTGTTTGATCACTTCTTGATGAAGAAGTGATAAAGTTGCCTCTTTACTGGGCCATTATTGTGAGCAGAAGTTTACTTTTCCTGCTTCACCTTTAAATATGAGCACATTTGGAAATGCTGGAAAGGTTAGTCTGTGGCATAAGCGCTTTGTTTTGGTAACAGGTTTGTGTACTGTTGAATCCCAGATGGACTCAAAAGAGCAAACCGATTTAAGCCTTCAATCGGCATGCAAAGTTATTTTAATGAAAATTAGTGTGATTCTCCCTTTGAAGCTGTGCATGTGCTGAAAAGGAATGCCGCAGATGTGCCTTTAGGTAACGCTGAGCACTTATCTACCATTACTTATGTCAGATTGCTAACTCTTGAAAGCACATGTTTATTCTTTATCAATATTATAATCAGCTGCTGTCCTATTATGTTTCTTAACCTTATTAAGCTAAGTGTTTGCTGGTGATATTTACATCCATGACACTTATAATTAGGTAACTAATGCCAAATCCAAATCAATCTAAGTCTAGTAATATGCGAGTTGCTGCAGCCCGAAGACATGGCCTGTTTCAGGATTCACACACTTACTTTTAAAGGATATAAGGAAAGGAGTTGAAATAATCATTATTGCAATCATTATTACAGTACTACAGTAGTACAACTTACTGATTCCTATTCCAGGATGAGCCCTTCTGTGATGTACTCAGTCCAAATTTACATCAGCAGCCACGGACAGGAAACACAGCACTTTGTTTATATAAGATGAATGCATAGATTGTTCTTGCATGGTTTGTGTGAAATGCCAATGACTGTACGCTTGGTCAAGAGAACATGAGGTATTCTTTGTTTCCCTTTTAGATGTGCTGGACTTGCCAACAAGAGGGACAGCAAAGGAACCAGCAGCTCAGGAAGAACCTGACTGCCTTGCGAGATATTTCAGTGTTGTGTGGTGTAAGGCATCAAAGAAAAAGCACAAGAAGTGGGAAGGTGATGCTGTTCTTATTACTAAAGGAAAGTCAGTAATATTGAAAGATATGGAAGGCAAAGACATTGGAAGAGGTATTGTAAATCTGCCTACTTGTGTGAGTGAACAACAGGCTTAAAATGTATTGCACTTTGAATAGCAGAGACACAGCTCCTTAGATAATTTAGAGTTCTCCATACCAGTGTCAACCACGGGGTGATAAAACAGTAGAAGGAGATGGCAAGAAAAGCTTTTTCATTTCTTACATATAAGACAGATGCATGGGGGAGGCTGGGGCAGGCTGAATAACATTATTCACAGAAACACCAAATGCTGGTCCAAGGAGACGATTGGGAAGTGAAGGGCTGTACTACTTCAGGAAAGATGCCAAATGAGGGAGGAGTAGTTGATTTTGGTTGCTCACATAATTCATTGGAGAAGATGGTAGAATTTAGGGGAAGTTGCACAGGTTCGTATCTGGTAGGTATTCCAGTCAGTAGTGTGACACCCTGGAATGTCAGAGATTGGATCTATGTTTTTCAGCCAAACAGCTAAAAATACTACCTTTGTCAGAAAGATCAGCAAACAGCAAAATTTTCCAGCCCAGCCAAAGTCAACTATGCAGCAATTTTTAGTCTTGTAGTTTTAGCAGCAGCTGCTGCTCTAAGACAGAGTTTGGGTTGCTATCAGAGTTAAAAATAAGGCTTGCAGAGTATAAGGCTGCACTCAACTCGAAGCAGTGTTTTTTTACTGAAAGCAAAGCAAGAACTGACTTTGCTAACTGAGCCAAAGATATTTTGTGAGTAGGATTGGACATTTGCTACAAAACATAATTTGACTAATTTTAGGGCTGACATGGCTTGTCTGCTTTTTTGTCACAATCATGACATTGTGACCCTTATTAGAACCAGGCAGTTTTGATCTACAATTCGGACTGACTTAGAAGTTAATTTGAATTTATTTATAGCAAAGCAATCTGTGTATGGACTTGCTTGGTTTTGAAAAAGGCAGAATGGAAGAGAGAAATGCCAGGAATGCACCAGCCACCACCCTGCTGTACTTGTGCATTTTTTTTTCCTTCAAGCCCTGTCTTCTTCAATTACCGGAAAATAGAACAGAAAAATTGATAGTCTGATTTTCAATGGTAAAAGTCTTTATGCTGTGTTTGATGGTGTCAGGGAGCACGATGGTACCAGCGTCGTTGGTGCTATCATGGGCAACATTCAGAGTTGCCTTCAATACTCATTGATTCAAAGAAAATCATAAATTGACCAATTTAAGCAGTTTAAGTTTTAAATTTCTGCAATTATACTACAAAGCCATGGAGTCCAAAGGAAAGGTCTGGTAGTGGTTCTTATCTCCAAGATTGCATTTAATATTAGGAAGTTTGCAGTGAATGAGCATCCAGGATGATGATTTTTAAATGGGAGGAAAAGGAGAAAGCAAAATTTTTTTCTTAGGCAAACCAGGGCTGGATCTAAGACGGGATGTGGGAACCTAAAACATCCACACACTTTAGCTTGTTTTTGAGGCAGCAGAGCATCATGCTTTTGTCCCCTGCAAATGCTCTAATTCTTTGATAATGTATTATAAAGAATTTAAAAATGCTGTCTTGTAATTGGCTGTATTTGATAGCAATGCTTATTTCTGGCAGCTGCATAAAAATTTGAGCTTCATAGTTTGGCTTTTTGCTTTTCCTCAGTTCCCATCAACCTTAAAGCCCATCCTGTCTTAGATTTACTCTTCAGGCTGGAATCTCAAAGGTCCTGCACAGGGATACACACGTATTTAGGAAGCTCAGCCTGAGGCTACGTGGAGGTAGTAACAGAAAAGGAAAATGTTATAGCAAGGGAGAAGCTATAAATGTCCCCTTCAGGCACCTCCTTTAGGAAGGTATGTGCATTCTCTTGTGTTCAGGCATCTTTAGCTCTTTCCTGAAAGCAAGCGTTGTTCTTTCAAGAGCCAAACTAGGTTTGGTGTGTGCTTTTTGAATACATTTAGCAGAGGGGAATTAAAATACTTTCTTTCCTTTTCGGCCACACTCTTTTTCAATGTTAAACGCTGCAATCAATTTTTATTCTTAAAGGATTTCAGTTCTAGGTCTTCACCTTCCAACCTTCTACATTCCTAGAATTGCGTGACCTGAGATTTGCAAGTAGCTCCCAGCAGTCTTTGTATGTGGTGTTTGTTGGATAAAATATGCGTAAAACCTTTTTGCTCTTTCAGAGATGAAGGCTTTAACTGCTGGTCTGCACAGTCATGCTTTTAATTTTTTTGGCTCTACTAAGGGTCCAAGCCCATTCATTCAAAACAGCACAAAGTCAACAGCTGGGATAAAGAACATGCCGGATTCTAATGATGAGGTAGAGATGTGGCTTTGACCTCCCTGAGTAAAGAAAATCAATTATATATTTCTCCTATTTCTTATATGTGAGAGCTTCAACCACCAGAATGCTATTAAAACAAGGAACCACTTTTATTTCCTACATTTTTATCTTAAAAGAAAGCGGCAGCTGTAGCTATATTTTGTAATGAGACTGATAGTATGTGGTAGGTGCTCTGAGAATTGCCACCTCACAGATTCCCTGAGGAGAGACGGAAAGATCCATCACCTCCTTGGCAGGTTCTTAAATGAACCAACTGTTGAGCTGATTGATAAATCCTGGCAATAATCAGAGCATACATGTTTCAGAGCATATGTAGAAGTAAAAATGTCAGGTGCATTTGAAACCTTAATTGTAAAAAGCTAATTTTAAATTATTATAAAAGTGTAATATTCTGGTTATGTAAGTTGCAAGAGGAGGGGCTAGTGGTGTTCTTGTTAGGGCATGAAAGGAAGGAAAAAGGCCCTGGAATGGTAATCATTTTGAGTGAGTTTAAAACTAAGGCAAGCTGTTAGATTTTATTATATGGGGCTGGTTTTTGTGAATTCCCTTATATGGGTATTTTTCAGTAACATTGATTATGGATGAGGATGATTGAATATTTGCTCCCATATTCTGATGTCTTAATTCTGACTGTAAGCACTCAAATGTCAATCTTTGATAAGGAGTGAGAGGCTTTACAGGTTCCTGTGTGTAAAAATTCAAATGCTTAAGAATCAAATACCCGTTTATTTTATTTTTCAGATTTGGTTTTCCTTCCTGTGGATGAGTACTGGTGTTAATGAAACAGCATCTACTGTGGTTCTTTTTTTTTTATGTTCTTTTAGGTACTGGTTATAAATCTAAAGTGCTAGAGACTCTTGATGAAGGTCAGACACTGATGATTGGAGGAAAAGAAATTGAAGTGATGAATGTGATTTCAGCAGATGACTTCAGCAGTGGCAGGTGTTTTCAAGCTGGAATTGGGACTCATAACACAGTCACAGCTACTTTATCTCAATCTAATATGAAACCATTCTGTAAACCTTTCAAAAGTGTCTGTCAACCCAGTACTAAAGAGAATATGTTCAAAGATTCGCAAGGCTACAAACCTCGCCATGATCCAAATGCTCCAAGTAAGATTCAGATTTTTAAGTTTCTTTAAGTATCCTCTGGGTCTCAAAAACTGTTGAATGTGTAGACAAAACTTCAGTGTTCCCCAATGTACTGCTAACATTTTTCTGCCATGCAGCACTAGTGTTTCTGTCAAGGCCATGTCAGCATTTTGTCAGGTGTTTTTTCTAACAAGTGGTGTCATCTGCGCTGCATGCAGTCTCTCATAGTTGTTACAGATAGCTGTAGAAAAAATTTAATGGGGGTTCTGAGAGTTTTGCCAAGACAAACACATTTAAAGATCAGATAAACTGTCTGACACATGCTAGAAGTTCTAGATGGGTTCAGTCTAGAAATGTATTTCAGTGAAGCACTGACATAATATGGCAGCACAGTAATTACAGTGCAGGACCAGAAATAGAGAGGTTCAGTTTGATTCAAAGGATTGCTCCTGACAGCACCTGATCTTTCTTTCACAGTCAGGGAATATAATGAGACTGCCCAAACTCGTTTTATTATGGAAGGAAAGCTTCATGTTGTAGTGCTAGAAGTACCACCGTGCTGAAGAGGTGTGAGAGTCCGCAGAATTGCTTAGAAACAGACTGGTTAAGCAGTTGTAGAAGAGGGATTCTGTAAACATTTGATACCTGCAGGAAGTGTCATTGCTTATCAAACTGAGAAGTGTTTGTTGGTCTGTTGGGAACCAGTCATTTAGGAGCCATATTCTGTTGATGTCTTTATCTTTCAGATGGAAAACTAAAATGAGTTTAAATAAGTATTGTTGAGCATATTTTAAAAAAACCCAACAGATACTTCGTTCCACGTTCTTACTATAGTTTTAACTCTGTGGTACTTCTTACCCTATGTCCGGATATGGTGGGGCTTTTCAAAGGTGCTACCTGGCTAAACATTGAAATCCCAATCTAGTTGTAACTAGCAGTGGCCTTTTTGTAAGAGCAGCTTCATTAAGAGGTGTTTTGGGTCTGACTTCAGCTCAATTGTATTGTATCTAAGGACGTTATTTAGTATCTAAGGATGTGGTTGCAAGAAGATACTACATGAGCTTTCTGACCTAAAACCTGACAAAGAGCTGATATGTTCAACACTCAACTTCATTGTTGTTTTTGCACTAGTCTGTCCAAAAGCTGTAGTTTATCCTAGTTCTTTGTCTCCTGTGACTTTTGGTGAATTTAAGTACCTCCTAGGAGATATCTATAAACTGCCTAATATAGACAGCTATCAGTAGGTTGGACTTTCAGCCATTGGTGTTACACATGGGACTTAAGTAGTTTATTTTTAAGTACTTTATTTAATGCCTTGTTGCATAAACTCTTTCAGAAGTAAAGGAAATACTTTTCTAGGTGAGGACCTTGGTACTGGAGCACTCAGAGCTTTTCATGTTGAGATTTGTGACAACAGATTAAAATACTGCTTCTTCAAAATAGGAACCCTTTATCCTTGTGCTCAGCAGAACAGACCACCGTGATAAAGGTCTAAAGCCATATCCCACACGTATGATTTCTAATCTCTTAGTCCATTTCTCATCTAGGCCTTGTTTCTTACTCATCTCTGAGGCTGCAAAATGTAGTCAGAAGAGTTATCTTTTCATCACCACTGGCTCATTTATGCACAGGCCTGTAATTTATGAGAACTCAGCCCTTTGTCAATACAAGCCGAATGGTACAAGCTGTCAGCCAACCTATTCCTATCAGCAAATGACCAATATAGACATGCTCTAGTGACATAAAAGTGCTAGCAGCTCTAGCCTGCTTTCTCGTTCTGTCCGCTGACAATGCAGCTTTTAATTGAGGATGTGTTGAATCAATTTAAGCAACCTGGGCATTGTCTAGCAAAATTATGACCTTAGAGATTGTAAACAAATTATGGCAAGTGAAACTGTTATTTAGATGTAGCCAAAGGATATATCCCAATAATTAATGCTTTATTTGCCTCTATATGTTCTCAAACCTGTCAACTTCTTTTATTCGTGCACCGTGATAGCCTTTGTCAGCTCATTCTCAGTCCTTCCCTTAAAAAAAAAAATCATTGTCATTTTATCTCTGTTTCTCAGGCAGAAAAGTCTTTATGGGCAGCCACGAGAATATCCCCTTGAAATGCAGAGTCTAGACTTTATGTAGGTCATTGCTTATATTCTTTTCCTTAAACTTTCCTTTATGAAGCCTTTTTGAACTTGTGATTTAAGTCTATGCATTCAAATTCACCAAGCACATTTGTTAGGTAGGCAGATTGACCTCATCTTAAAAAAAATACTCAGATTTCTCAGTTTGTCACCTCTGCATTTGAGAAAAGTGCAAACTATTTGGGAAACCTCCATAAAAGCATTTTTATTTGATAGGCTATCTAGATGCTCTGTTGGGAAATGCAGCTTCTCTCTGAGAATGGGCAATATATTACACAGTATTTTTAGATCAATGACTAGTCATTGATCTAAAATTAGATCAATGATTTTATTCTGCAGCTGAGTTAGAGAAATAATACCTTTTAGTAATAGACTCAAAATAATGTTTCTGTTCAATACTTGCATTTTTTTGAACTTCAAGATTCTTTAGTTATGCCAAAACCAAATGCAAGTCATCAGTGGAAGTTCAATAAGGCTGGTTTACCTGTGGTGGATGTAGTTGTGGATCCTTACATTGCAAATAATCTCCGACCACATCAGAAAGAAGGAATTATATTTCTATATGAATGTGTAATGGGAATGAGGTAAGAAAATGATTATCCTGTTGGCTTTCAATACCTGTAATGTTTACATGCCCATGTTCAAAATTAGGCAATTTGAATGGGAAGGTTTGAGCAACTGTTCAATTAATAAATATTAGTAACTTTCCTCAGGTAAATGTTGCATAAATTTTTTCTGACCTGTGTGTAGCATCATGCTGGCTGTGATTTTGCCAGATGTGATGAGATCCTGGTGCACCAGAAGGCCTGTCAGTTCTACTGCAAATACCGTGTCTTGTAAACTCAGATATAGTCTGACCCATGCTAAAGCATGCTGCTTTGTGGGATTTAGAATTCGTGTTATTAATAATGATTCATATAATTTATAATTAATGCCTATAAACAGGCTTTTCCAACAGAAAACAGCCATAGATTCCTTATGGTAAATAAAAGTTTTTAAAATATTAGGTAATATTTTTAATTCTATAAGAAGACTTAAATTGTCCGGGTTTGGAGGACTAATGCATTCATCTAGAAAACAAGGAGTTTCATTTTAAGGTCTTCTTGTGTAACTGAATGAAAACGTGTGGGACAGCATAAATAGCACAGATATGTTCTTTATACTTCAGAAAACAACCAGAAGGTACTCCCTAACCTGTTGTAATGATAGGTATGTATTTTTAAAAGTTACCACCACCTAATTATATCTTACAGAGTTAGCGGCAGATTTGGAGCTATTCTTGCTGATGAAATGGGCTTAGGAAAAACATTGCAGTGCATTGCGCTTGTCTGGACTCTTCTGCGTCAGGGGGTCTATGGATGCAAACCTGTACTAAAACAAGCCCTAATTGTCACCCCTGGGAGTCTCGTAAAAAACTGGAAAAAAGAATTTCAGAAATGGTTGGGAAGTGAAAGAATCAAAGTCTTTACAGTTGATCAGGTAAGATTTAGTTCTAAAAGGGGATTAGGTCATGCTTCACTCAGAATATAGGACTTGTGATTTTCTTTTTCCTCTGTTTTTATAAACCAGAGACCCAAACCAGTCATTCTTTATTAATATGTATTTGTAATACTTTATTTTTCCTTCAGGTAATTGTGCCTGTGGGCATGTAGCTGTCAGTAGCCAGGCCATACCTACAGCTCACTTCCTGTGTCTGTCTTCTCTTTCCTCAGGCTTCACCTTTGTAGATGTAAAAGCTGACATGCTCCTCTGTGTGCCTGTTTGGCTTAAGGAAGAGCTAAGTGCACACCTTCCTGGGTTTATGTACAAGAGCATTTACGTTGACTGACTTGTAGTCTGTTTTTGTAGTAGTTGCCTTTTGTTCTGTGCTGAAAACTTTTTCCAGTTTGTTTCAGCTGTTTCAGGTGACTGCAGAAGGTCATTCCCTTTACTGTAACTGTCAAGAATTAGGTTTCTGTAGGGATGATTTAAAATCTCATGAGTTACCAAGCCTAAGTGTTTGATAATGTGAATATCTCTTGTCTCTAGAACAATGCAGACAAGTCCAAATCTTAATAAAGAAAGAAGTAGCATGCTGCTGTTCCCTGTCCCTTCTATAGGGAACGCTTCCAAGTTCCTGCAGGGCCAGGATGATTCCCATGTGCTGAGGAAGTATCTAATCTTTTAATCTCTTTGAATTACTTTTAGGGTTTTGCCATTGTTTTTGAAAC
Organism: Phoeniculus purpureus; assembly: GCA_028565055.1. Taxonomy (NCBI): domain Eukaryota; kingdom Metazoa; phylum Chordata; class Aves; order Bucerotiformes; family Phoeniculidae; genus Phoeniculus; species Phoeniculus purpureus. The sequence continues at coordinate 36,494,568 of JAOXOE010000343.1, read as the reverse complement.
ATAAAACTCTCTCTGTCCTTTATTAGAAATACTAGAAGTTCTAGCACAGACTTTGTTCTTCAGTGGCCTTCAATGACCACCTTAGGCAGGAAAGCACCTGACAAGGGTGTTCAAGAGGTGAGGCTGTAGCATCACTGACTGAGGGCTCGCTCTGGAAGAAAGCCGCATATCGCTCTAGTTACACAGTAAGGCTTTCTCACCATGTAAGTTTTCCTAATAACCATGGCTCAGTATCTCAGTCAGGCGTGGGTGTCGTTGGGACCAGCATTCATAGAGCTGTGAACAGTAAACTTGTTCATGTCCTCATTAACTCTTCTGCAGCTTTCACATTCAAGCTCTGATTTTTATAATAATCCAGTATTTCTTTTCCTAAAACTACTGATCCCTATGTCTGTGGGAGTGGGTGTTAATAGCAGAAAGGAAAGAAAAGTTGTTTAGCAAGCCGTGTTTCTCTGTGTGTGTTCAGTAATCTGCTGTACCCATACTTGTTCGTCACTCCTCTATATTGAATTATGCCAATGAAAGGAAACGTAGAGTTTATAGTGTTGGCATTGGCGCTTGCCACAGGGATGCAGATATGTATTTTATAAAGTTATTTTCTAATATCATAGTTTTGTACAAGTAGATTGAAGAAAAAAATAGTACTTCGTTCTAAAAGCTGACCCCATTCTTACATCAACCAGGTCTGGTTTTAGTTTCTTGCACAGGAATGGGCTTCCCAGGGAGGTGGTTGAGTTGCCATACTTTGATGTGTTTAAAGTTTGTTTGGATGAGGTGTCGAGAGATCTGGTTTAGGGGTGAACTTGTAAGGTAGGGTAGATGGTTGGACTCGATGATCTGAGCGGTCTTTTCCAACCAGAGTGAACTGTGATTCTATGATTCTTACTGTCCCTGTGGAAGATGAATATCTCAGATGAAATCAAAGTTTTCAAACTGTTTTTAAACTCTCTTGTGGAGTGTACAAAATTTTTTAACAATAATTATTTCTTTGAATTCCACTTGTTATTGACAAACTCTTGAAAATACCGAACCTACTTATCTTCCACTGAGGACACTCTGCATATCTGTTTGAGTAATAGGTACTCATTGCATAATTTCCTTTCCTTAGTAACCAGTTTTAAGATGTGGAAATGAAGCAAACTGTCTTGTCAGGAACTGTAATGTAATATAGGTTACACTGAGAAATATGAAAGTTTCTAAAAGAAGTGGTAGGCAAAATATAATATGGCAACATTCTTACCTGAAGAGGTAGTTAGAAATAATTGAACATTTTCTTGCAGTTTTTATGAATAGTATTGGGAGGAGAAAACCTGAATTTGCTGACAGCTACTGCAACTCAAAATGACAGTAGCTTTCATTTTCATGTAATTTAAATAACTTAAATATTCTTACTCGTCTTGTTGGAGTCATTTGGGTTGAGGACACAAGGCAGCTTTTAAGATTGTGTTCCGAAATAGCACAGAACGCATTGTCATGCAAAATGAAGACACAGTGTGAATTGCCTGGCTTATAATGAGGTATTTCAAAATAATTTACTGTCTATCTTCTCTGGAAAAACAGCAATTACCGAACTCTTACTTCTCCAGTGTAACTTAAAAGGAAGAAGAGCTTGTCTCAAAGGAGTTTTCCATTTCTTGCCTATAAGGAATACAGTCAAAGAACTGACAGACTTTAAAAAATGTGTTAGGCATGTTTTCCTCACCTTTGCACTGAAACATGAACTGATACTAACCTTTGAATTATAGACTCTCCAAATAACCGAGACATTTTCTGCTTTTAAAATGTCGTTACAGTTTACTGCTGTTAAACTGCAAATGTCATGTAGAGAACATTGCTTTTAAAACGAAGGTGTCCTCACAGAGATTGCACTTAGGTCTAGTTAATCCATGTTATCAGCATTTGAGACGTGTTTGAGAGAATAACTCCTTGATTAGTTTGCAGAATATCACTTCTGCCTGGATTATTTGGCTTTGGTTTTTTAGATCAAAATTTTTAGAGAATTAATGAATTCAAGGTTTACATGTCTTCATGATTCAGCATTTTTTAATTTGCACATCACCAGCTACAGTGGATTTGGATGAGTACAAGGGAGGACCTGTTCAAAGAGGAAACCTGGGACATGATGGAGCTCTAATGCTGATTGGCAATTGCTCCATATGTGGCTCAGGGCAACTCACTTAAACCTGTCAAGTCAGTTTGGGTAATTGTGCAAATGGAGGCTCTAATACATACATGTCTTGCAGCCAGTTAAGAGGATAAATTAATTACTTGAAATTAGCATGTAAATTTATTTTTCTTTTCAGTCCATCACCTCCTGCTGCTGTTATATACAGTATGGAACACATTATATTTGTCTGCAAGGGGCTTATAAGACACTTCTGGTTCAAACAGTTCAGAAGAGTTGATTTAACAAGGGAGGAACATTGGAGACAGTTCCTCAGTGCTCCCATTACCTTCCCTGTTACTTTCCAGCTTTCACCTAGAAAATGTAGGAAACCAAAATTATTTCAGAACAGTGGGCATCTTCTGGTGCCTGAGCATCTGCAGAGGAGGTCAGAGAGGCATTGCCTCTGCCTCTGAATACTGGGCAGGGACTACATTGGTTATTGACTACAGGGCTCCTCTGTGTCTTTATTCCTGTGTTGGGAAATGTTCTGCTCCTGTTTTGAAACTGGTAGTAAAAATATTGGCCAGAAAACGGGCAGTTAACTACAGTCCTGGACACAACAGAATGCTCAGGTTCTGCCCAGACACCTAAGGAAAGTTGGTGGATTCCCTTGTTACCTGCTCCTCACTACTCCTTGCTTCCTTCTATGTATGCTGGGCCTCTTTGTGAGCAGCATGTGGGGACTCATCTACCACAAGGTACTTTGTGAGATTAATGTGCCAGACTTGGTCCATAGATTCATTTGAATCACCTGCTAGGAAGCTCTAAAAGTTGTGGTAATTAAGGAGTGCTGCTTTTACAGTGTATTGCACCATCTGGCTCCAGACTTAGTTGTCTGTGCTTGGTAACTGATCTTGTTTGGGTAAAGCATTACCTTCTGAGGCTCTAACTTTGTTTGGTCTCACAACTAAAGAAGCTCTTCAGCTTGTCAGCTGGGCACGTAGCCCTCTTAGTGAAGACTATTAGGAAATAGGATGGAGGGTGCAGAAAATTAGCGTCCGGAGCTAAGTGAAAAGGCAAGGGACATGCCCACAGCAGATTTTTCTATTTTTATGAACAACTGCAAGAGGCAAGCAATCCAGTGGTTCATAAAAATAGAAAAATCTACTGTGGGCTTCTAGCAAACTGTTTTTGGAGGAAGCTCCCTGTCACAGTACAGTGACTTTTTATTTAGCGTATCTGTTTATTTCAATAGACTTCAAGACTTTTGATGGCTTGAAGGATCTATAAGGGCAGAGGGCTCACAGCCATTTAGAAATCAATTGCATTTATTTACTGATAGACAGGCATGTTTTAAGGGACTAGTTTTGGGCTCTACTGTCTGAGTGCCAGGATGCCCTTAACCTGTTGGCCAACCCATCAATGTTAACAGCTTATAAAAAACTTAGTAACACATGTTAAATTCAAAACTGCAAGAGGAATTTTAGGTTGGTGAAATGTGATAACTTCCTACTGGACCACAGTACCTTGCAGCTTGAGATCCCAAAGTGGGTGTACAGGCAGCTACTTACACCTCTCCATTATCTTGGCTTTAATTACTTATTTGACTGGGAAGCTGTGACTCCTATGACTGGGAAGCTGTTATAGGGAGCTTGTGCCTTTCACCTTCATGGTAATGTGTCTCAGAGGAATTGAAAGCCTAAAAGAATAATACAATTTCTTTTAATGAGGTGGTAAATCTCTAGATTTCTGTATCACATTCCTTTGCAAATCAGGAAAGAATCAATAATCCAAACTCCTTAAGGACTGTCTTGTGTCACGCTAGAAAAAAAATCTGCAGACACAGGATGTTTAAGAAATATATATAAATAGTCATCTGATAAATGTTCCTTTATACCCACAGGACCATAAAGTAGAAGAATTTATCAGTTCTCCACTTTACTCAGTTTTAATAATCAGTTACGAGATGCTACTGCGATCTTTGGATCAAATTCAGTCTATAGAATTTAACCTCCTAATCTGTGATGAAGGACATCGTCTGAAAAATACTGCTATCAAGACAACTACAGCCCTCAGTAGTCTGTCATGTGAGAGGAGAATTATCCTTACTGGTTAGTTTTTATAGCTACTTTTAATTTTTTAGTGCTAAACTGGGGGCGGGGGGAAGGAAAAAGCTATTGTGTAGGGCAGAAGCACAGTATAAATTTTGGCAGTAAGTATTAAATGCACTAATCTAGGGTATTGTATTTTTTTTTAAATAACTGCAAAATTTTTCAAACTTTAGGGACAGGCAATGAGCTTGGGAACTTCTAGGACTTTAATTGTCTTCCTTTGTAGTTATTTAATAAAGTTGATTTAGAACTTGACTTTTAAAATCCTTGTGTTGAATTTCTACTAGAAATGCAGCCTGTTTAGTTAGGGGGACAGTATCTTATTAGTCATGATAGGAGTTCTAGATTAATTCAGTCCGCTGAGTAATTTACACTGAAACAAAACTTCTGTTTTCAGGATGCATTCTCAACATTAAACCCTGCATTTAGCAACTGTATTTTGGCCATTTTAAAAAAATAGTTCCCAAATACAGAATTGTTTTTTCTCCTTCCAGGTACTCCAATCCAAAATGACTTGCAAGAATTTTATGCATTAATAGAGTTTGTGAATCCAGGAATACTTGGCTCTTTATCCACATACAGAAAGATATATGAGGAACCAATTGTCAGGTCTAGAGAACCTTCAGCAACAAAGGTATATTATTTTTTAAAAATTTTATGAAGATAAATTCTGTGAAACTCTCTTTCTGTGGAATAAAATAAAGTTCAGAACAATTAGTAGCAAAGGCTTTTCACCTTCGCATTTGAAGGAATACAAGCATGTTGAGATCAGGTGGATCAGAAGGGGGATGATTAGCAGATTGAGAGAGGTTCTTCTCCTGCTTTACTCTGCCCTAGTGAGACCACAGTATCTGGAGTATTGTGTCCAGTTCTGGGCCCCTCAGGTCAAGAAGGACATGGAGCTGCTGGAGGGAGTCCAGTGTAGAGCTAAAGTATGATGAAGGAAATGGAACACCTCCCTTATGAGGAAAGGCTGAGGGAGCTGGGTATGTTTAGTTTGGAGGAGACTGAGGGGTGACTTCATTAATGTCTATAAATATGTGAAGGGTGAATGTCAGGAGGATGAAGCCAGGCTCTTCTCAATGTCAGCTAGTGATGTGGTGTAATGGGTGTAAGCTGGAACATAAGAGGTTCCACATAAATATCAGAAGGAACTTCTTCCCAGTGAGGCTGATAGAGCCCTGGAACAGGATGCCGAGGGAAGTTGTGGAGTCTCCTTTACTGGAGACATTTAAAACCTGCCTGGATATGTTCCTGAGTGACTTGGTCTAGGTGATGCTGCTGTGTCAGGGGGATTGGACTAGATGATCTTTCAAGGTCCCTTCCAATCCCTAATGTTCTTTCATTCTCACCTTACAATTTTATTCTTGCTTTTGCACAAGCAGATAAATTTCACTGGTTATCTGTAAGAGACAGTTAAGACCTCATTTAGCCATTCATGTAAGTCTGGATTTATGGGACAACTGATTTAGCTACCTTCAAACGGTTGGGATACCACGGCCGTTAAACGTGGGCAGGCATCACCTGCAATACTTGCTATGGCTGAAGGCTGTGTTTTTGTTAAACATCGAGGCTTTGGGCATTGCCTAGTTCCTTTTACAGGTTTAAATCTTTCTTTGTGGGCGCTCCAGTGTTGGGTTAATAGTAAGAGGGATAGATATTTGATCGTTGTGAAAGGAGGTATCTGGTCTGTTAATGGGTGGGCATAAGTTTGTGCTGAGAGGAGTAAGCCCCTAGTGACTCATTTTAGCATTAATTCCCCTGTGGGTGTCGGTTGGATGCTAGTGGTGAGGGACTCAGGCTTGTTTCCATATTTTTGGGTAGGGAAAAATATGGCTGTGCTGGGCCTATGTAGTGGTTCAGGTGTCTTTTCAAGACAGCGGATCCTTGTGCAGAAAGTCCCAGGGCCAGTCTCCTCACATGGTAAGGGGCTGGTTTGCAGCCCAGATCACCAACCTGAGCCCTGGGGACGGGGCTGTGTCCAACCTCACAGGGGCTCAGGGAAGGGTAACAGGGGTCATCAGGGGACAAAGGCACTTTGTGACCCCAAACCCTTGCTTCTTTCCCCAGGTTTGTAACAGCCCATCCACACCCAGAGGCTAGGGGTCACTTTCCTGCAGCTTTGGGCCAAGGTTCTGGGGTCAGGACTGTGGGCTGGGACTGGAGCCACATGTGGGCCTGACCCACCTCTTCTCTGTCCTTCCACCTGCTCTCACTTGATGCTTCCTGAGTATCCCCAGCGTTGAGCACCAACCCCAGCATGGAGCCCCAGAAGCCAGAGAAAAAGTTGGATGACCCAAAGTGGAGTGTGGAGGATGAGAAGGAACAAGAAGCCACGGTAGCCTTCTCTGAGCCAGCTGATGAGCAGAAGGGACCCTCTGAGTGTGGGCAGAACTACTGCCCTAGCTTAGAGCCAGAGAATCAGCAGTGCAGCCAACCCTTTGTCTGCAGTGACTGTGGCAGGAGCTTTGCCAGGAAGAAAAACCTTACCCGGCACATGCGCACCCATACTGGTGAGAAGCCGTACCACTGTGGTGACTGTGGCAAGAACTTCGGCCAGAAAAGCCAGCTCACCCTGCACATGCACACCCACACAGGTCAGAAGCCCTACCACTGTGCTGACTGCGGCAAGAGCTTTCGCCGCAGGTCCACCCTCACCAATCACATCCGCATGCACACTGGTGAGAAGCCCTACCACTGTGGGGACTGTGGCAAGAGCTTCAGACACATCTGCACCTTTACCTATCACATGCGTATGCACGCCGGTGTGAAGCCCTACCGCTGTGCTGAATGCGGCAAGAGCTTCGGACACAGCTCCACCCTCACCAATCACATGCGTATACACACTGGTGAGAAGCCCTACCGCTGTGCTGAATGCAGCAAGGGCTTCACCACCAGTACCAGCCTCACTGTGCACGTGCGCACCCACACTGGTGAGAAGCCGTATACCTGCTCTGAATGCAGCAAGAGCTTCAGACATATGACCCACTTCACCCTGCACATGCGCACCCACACCGGTGAGAAGCCCTACTGCTGTGGTGAGTGTGGCAGGAGCTTCATTGAAAGCTCCCTTCTCGCCAAGCACATGCGCACCCACACCGGCGAGAAGCCATACCGCTGTGATGACTGTGGCAAGAGCTTCAGTGTCAGCTCCTCTCTCATCTGTCACATGCGCACCCACACCGGTGA
>JAOXOE010000343.1:36453775-36485192 GCA_028565055.1 Phoeniculus purpureus | reverse complement strand
GTGGGTGTCAGGAGGATGGAGCCAGGCTCTTCTCAATGTCATCTAGTGATAGGACAAGGAGCAATGGGTGTAAGCTGGGACAGAGGAGGTTCCACTTAAATATGAGAAGGAATTTCTTCCCTGTGAGGGTGACAGAGTGCTGGAATGTTCTGCCAGGGGGTTGTGGAGTCTTCTTCTCTGGAGACATTTAAAACCCACCTGGATATATTCCTGTGTGACTTGGTCTAGGTGATCCTGCTGTGGCAGGGGGATTGGACTAGATGATCTTTTGTGGTCACTTCCAATCCCTAATGTTCTGTGATTCTGTGATTATTTTATATACAGTTTAAATTCCAAGGATCTTTCCTTGTCTTAGTAGGGTCATCCTCAATACCAGTGAGAAGAGAAATTCTAGATTTGCAGATCTCTGATACGTATTTAGTCAAAATTTCAGTGAAAAACCGTAATACAGGTCATTAGTGTGAGAGATCAGACTAATTTTGCATAAAAATAACCCAGCAAAAATCCAGGCTATATTCTTTGTGATGTCTTTCACTATCCTTTGTTCCAGTGCTTTTCAGTCATAAAATGTAGAATAGAGTCACTGCTTTCCTATTTGACTTTCATGATTTTATTTGTTATAATTTTCTGAGGTTGACTATAGAAGTTCACAGTAGCCTTTTCAGTAAATAGAGTCACATCTATACTATTTATTAGTTGCTACAACACCCTCTGCAAATGTTATCTTAACAACAGGTATGAGATATAAATAGAGATTTGTTTTGTTTTTAAATCTGTTTTTGTGGTTGTCTCTGAAACCCTGCAAGCTGTGCATTAATCCAAATTCTGTTGCAAAAAACCCCATTCCTTATTTAACATTTGAATGCTTGACAGCATGTATGATGCACCCAAATCCAACGTGTGCTTCACACTAATATGAAATGTTTTATTTCTTAGGAAATATGAGCAACCTCAGACTGATGTGCAGTTTTTGCTTGACTTGTAATTTGATTTTCCTAGATATTCTCAGTAATTTGTCATTGAACTTTACCAAGGTCCAAGATGATAACATAACTTTGTTCTACCGTTTGACAGAGTCGTTCTGGTATCCAATTACACTCAGACATTAAACATATTGCAAGAGACATGCAAGCGTTATGGATACTGTTATACCAGACTTGATGGACACACTCCTGTCTCCCAGAGACAACAGATTGTTGACACTTTTAATAGTAAATACAGCCCAGCTTTTATCTTTTTGCTGAGTTCAAAGGCTGGTGGAGTAGGACTGAATCTGGTTGGAGCTTCTCATTTGATCCTGTATGACATCGACTGGAATCCAGCTACTGATATTCAGGTCTGATAACAACTATGTACATGTGGACTGGGATGGGCATCACATGATTTTTGGATTGATTTTGCAACATCTGGCTTTACAAGTCTTGGTGCTACCTGATTATTGCATTGTATTTGGGCAAGTACAATACTGAAGGAAAACTCTAAGGAGAAGAGAAGAACTGCTTCTCTGTCATAGCATATAAATAGAGATCATTACAAGCCTTATTGCAGGAAAAAAAAGAAAAGGTTCTGGTCAGAATGAAGAGGATGAGAACATCCCATGGCAGCGATGCCAGCAAACCAAAGCCAGTGCTGTGCTATTCTTGCGATGCCGCTGTTGGCCTCAAGCGATGATTTAATCAGCGTTAACAGCATTCAGTTAAAATAGTCCTTAACAGTAACAGTGAAAAAAAATCTTTTTATAAATGCAATAAGAAACTTTTTATTGGAGAATAATGCTTGTGTGCTTAATACCTGAAATAAGCTGGGCTCCAAGAGTGAATTACTACCCTCATGTAGCTACTTGTCTTGTTGCTTGAAACTCAGTCTGCTAAACCACTCAAAATTGCTGCGGGTTGCCAAAGACCGCAAAACGTGCTGTCAGTACTTGTAGGTGTAACCCTTACATTTTTGAAAAATCAAATCATACAGCACTGCTCACATTTTCTTTGTTTAAGAATTAAAAGGGCTGTTAAATACTTATTTTACAATCTTAAAAGAAATGGGAAAGCCAGTTTTGAAGAAATGTTGTGGTAAAGAACAATTCTGGAGATGGGGAGAGAATGACAACTGTTCTTTAAATATTAAACGTCTGCTGGTGCTTGGAAAACAAATATGAGGAGTTGACCGCAAATGGCAAGTAAATTATATATGCAAAATTATTTACAGTTAATGCCAGAAGACTTACAAAACAGTCAAAGACAGGTATTGAGCAATGGGATTTTTTTGAACATGTCTTGTGATGAGCTGGGAAAGCTGGTAATTTGAGTAGCAGAAGGTACAAGTTTTAGCTGAAATACCATTGTATGATAAGGTGTTAATGCTCTTAATCTCTTTACTTTCTGCAGGCAATGGCTAGAGTGTGGAGAGATGGTCAGAAACATACTGTACATATCTACAGGCTGCTAACCACAGGTCAGAGATGGTGCTCAAACAGTAAGACAGTTACTGAAATTTTGTCCAAAAAGAAAGGGAAATTCATTGTTCAAAAATATGTATTATTGGTACTCAATTCAGTTAAAATAAAGACATCACAGTGATTTATTTGCCTTTGCTTTGCTTTTGATGGAATAACTGAAAAAATAGTGTTTTATCATTTCCTATGAGTATTGTTACCAAGAAATGGATTTGATTTTTCTTCTTGACAAGTACTGGTCAGCAAATGTTCCATGTCTTTATATATGTATCTGGTTTGGCTTGTTTTCAATACAGGCTCAATAGAAGAAAAGATTTATCAAAGACAGATCAGCAAGCAAGACATTTCTGGAGCAGTTGTGGACCTTTCCAAGACATCTGAACACATCCATTTTTCCATTGAGGAGCTTAGAAATCTCTTTACTCTTCATGAAGATTCCAGCTGTGCTACCCATGATTTGCTTGAGTGTGACTGTATGGGAAACAGCGAGTTTCAAAGTGAGTTTCTTTTTCATTATCTCTGCTGAAGAAATGCATCCATTCTGAATATATAGTCTGTCACTAAGAAAACTCTGATGCTCAGTAATAGGATTGAAGTAGTGAGATTCATTATGAGACCTCCCAGATATTGCCTGATATTTCTAATCCATAGGAGCCCTTCACAAGGTAAGGAGGAGTAAAGATTTGGTCCCTGTGGTACCATCTAATTCCTTGAACTAGCTGTGGCCAGCTCAACCAATGATTTCTTTCTAAATACTGAAGGGCAGTAATGAGTAGTTGGTAAGGGCTAGTTCAAAAGCTGAGGACAGATGTACCAGATGAAGAGCTATGCCAGATTTATTAGCTAAAGTTGATGCAGAGTGATTAAATAGTTATTTGAGAAATACTGGAAGATCCACTCTCGGTCATAAAGCCAAGCTGCAATGTTCACATCTGTCTTTTCTGTAGGAACCTGTCTCTTATTTTTTTAACACCTTACTGCATACAGTTATGTAGCAGTGTGTGGAAAATGCAACTTTAGTGTTAAATGTTAGCCAGATTTTCTCACTGGTGTGCAGTGAGAGAGCCTCTGGACTGCAGAAATCCAGAGGGATTTTAAATTGTTTCTGTGATGAACACCGGTGCACGTAATTTTATTTAGCATTTTGAAATTGTCTTAACACTCTTGACTGCTTATCTTATGCTTTGAACACAGATTGATTCCATCAGTTCAACCACAGCATTGGTCTTGGATCCTGTTGCCAGGACTTCCTCAAAGATAATTATACCTTGGTCCCACAGAGCAGAACCTTTAGGCAGTTTATCAGGAAAATCTTGAAGGTCATGCTCAGACTTAAGTGGTGGAAATTATCAATACAGTGAGAAGACTGATTGTTGGATTTCATAAAGAGACAAACTGGCTCATCAGTTCCACAGTAAAATCGAGTCAAGGTCTTCAGTTTGGTCATCCCAGACTGCTGCTACCACTAGTAGTGGTCTCTTTGTCTTTCCTAAAAACAGAAAGCTGTTGAATTACTTAATCAGGGAAACAGATTCCAGGTTGCTGCGGATAGATACTGGTGCAGGGAACAGGCTAAAAACTTTCACAGATGTGTCTCCTTCATTTCTAGCAAATATTATGAAAAATATAAATTAAAGAGGAGTTGAACAATATAATAAAGGCTTCAAAACATTAACTTTTCATAAAGATCTCCATTAGATATGCTAATTAGACTGGACATTCTTGACCAAGCTCCTGTTGTCCATTCACACTAGGGCCATCTTTAAGAAACCACAGGAATCTTGAAAAGATTGACTGACCATCGATCATGCAAATGGATTGCTTTCTGTTCTGCTAGCTTTCAGATCAGCTACAAAGCTGTGAGCCTATGGTTTTACTTGATCTTGGTGTAGTGTATGGAGTTAGGAATGTAGAATCCTTAAGGACTTGAGAAGTGCATCTGTTCTAAATTTTCTTCTGGCCAGGAAAAGAACATTTCATGTCTGGTGCAGATGTGTATCATGTCAGTCCAAAGAAAAGTCTTGCATCCATGAGTCTTTATGGGCTTTCTAAAACTTTAAAAACCTCAAGAATACTCTGTGTCATCATGCTGCTCATAGCATTGGTCTTTCCTAAGGAGCATGTAACACTGCTATAAAAAATTTGATGACATGTTTTAAACCAGTAGCAGCAGTGATGCAATTTTTTTTCTATCCAAAATGTTTTCTTCATTTATCACGAGTCAGATGAATCATGAAACCAGCAATGTGTCACATACCCTACAGTGACCTGGTACTGTTTGGAGCTTTAGGATCCTTTGTCAAATGCTAATTCCTTTCTTTGTACTTCACAGCAGTAGTCCTTCCATTACTGTGACATCCTGTATACAATGTTGTGTACATTGAACAACTTGGCACAATCTAGTTGTACACAGGGCACAGCTCTGGTGCACGGAGTCAAGGAAATCGCCGTTCAAACTATTCTTAGCTGGCTGGAATGGCTTCCCTGGGAGGAAATAGAAGCTGTCATGAATTTTGCTGCAACATACTTCTAGATTCAGATTGGGAGCAGACCAAATGTGACAGAATTAGGAAGACAGGAGAAAATGAACTACCATATAAGATATTCTCTTTCCCATCAATGTGTAAAAGGATTTGTCTTTATGCTAGCATATGGTGATTATGATACATTCAATCAATGAGTGAGAAGCAGCCTTCCCCCTCTTACTGTGGATAGATATTTTTCTGTTTCATTGACACAGAAGGATTATATATGCTGTTCTATTTTATCTCATTAGTTATCACCAGCTGGCGTGTTGATTCACACTAAAACTTTCTGTCTTAGTTTTCTCTGATTAGTCTACTGCATCAGGTTGTTTTTTTTTTCCAGATCCTTCTTCAGAAAATCCTTCTGTATCTAGACACTGCCAGCTTGGACAAAAGCATGCAAAGCCTAATTCAAAGAAACCGCTCTCCATGTCACAGCTGATGCAATGGAAACACTTCTCTGGGCAGCAGACTCTCTCTGATCCTTTCCTTGAAAGGACAAAGGAGAATGTTTCTTTCATTTTCCAGAATGTGACCAATCTGACATCCCCTACCTAATAAAATTTTCCCTACCACTTCAAACCTCCTCCTCATAGGTACAGTGAAAACTGACATGCAGTTCCCTCTTCTTGTTGCCAAACTGTGTTTGGTGTATTTCTGGGTAAATGGGGTTTCTGGGTAAATGTTTATAAAACTTAGAGTTATTACAAAGTTCATCACACTTAATACAGTTATAATACAGACTTTTAAAACAAACTTTGCTTTATAGTCTTGTTCTTTTGATCGCATAATTGGCAAGTTTGTTTCTGTGCACATTGCTGTGTGTCTACTTTGGTTTATACTTTTCATTTGAACATGATGATTTATTGCAGGTAAAGCTGGCAACTCTTCAGCCAACCATCTTCATCAGATGAGGCAATGCTATAGCCAACCAACTTTCAGGAAACAGTTAAAATTGGGATGTTTTCTGTGTTGCAACAGTCAATGCTCTCCTTTGCCAGACTGTTGCTGAGTTCACAGTCTGTCTTAACCCATCATTAAACATTGTCCTTGCATTTTGATGCAGTTTGAGAACTGCCATGTGACCTCTCTTCTCCATGCGTATTTATTTCAGGGGATTTTTTAGCGTTCTTTGACTCTAAATGCAGAATGACACCAGAAAATAATGAAGACCAAAGTGAGAGAATGCTTGAGAAATTAATCACTTATGAACATCCTTTTGGCAAACTATGTTCTGGGGAACAATTGAAATTATGCCAATAGGTAGAGTTTAATTCTTTAGCATTTTAGGCTGGCTGTTAAGGAGTCTGTTCTTCACCCTGTTTGTGGTAGAGTGTGGTGGTCATACTTCCCCAGATGATGTGCTGCCGTGGTACCAGTGGTTCATTCCATAGAGGCTGTCTGATACCTTACAGTTCCCACAGCTTATCTTAATTAGCAAGTGCAGGGTTTGCCTGCAGCTTTGTAACTCAAGAAGGAGATTCTAACCAATCTGTGCAAGGATATAATTAATTCTGTGAGACTGACCACACTTAGGTCTATGCCGCACATAAGTTTCTGGAGGTTGTGCTCATGCCCCTGTCTCTAGGGACCATGCTGGCGTTCTGTGTCTCTGCTGTTGCTGATCTTGTATGTTGTTTCTTGTATCTGATGAACAAATAGAGGCCAGTTTGGTTCCATTGGTGGTTTGTTTGTGGAACCTGGTCATCTCCCCTGAACACACACAACCCCACTCTGGTTTGAAGCAAACCAACTGGCAGTGCCATTGAGGAAACCTGGGAATTTAAGAGAAGAAGTTTGCTCTGGTATTCACACCATGCCATATTTCATCTTCTCTGCCTAAGGAACTCCCTCTTGGGTGTCTCAGCAGGACTTCTCACTTCACCTGTTGAGTGCCCTTGGCCAGTCATACTCACTGTCACATCATGCGCTCCTCTGCACAATAAGGCCGTAGCTGCAAGTCGGCAGAACACAGGTCTGGCAGAGAAGCCCTTGTGTTGTTTGGCCTCCAGGGCAGTTTTATTTTGGCAGTTTTAAAATAAATAAAAGCTGGTGCTGGACCACCGTGGAGCTCTCAGGATCAAAGAAGATGAGCCCCCAGAAACATACTGCTGTATGTGTGAAGGTGATCCAGACTCAGATCATTGTTCTGGGTGGGATTTCTGGCAGATGGGCTACTACCCTAAGTAACCTTGCTTCAAGATTAAGAAGCCTGAAGCAGCCTCTACAAACATAGACGATGCCAGTGACTCTCTGTCTTTGTCCTGCTATGCCAAGTGATGCTCAGTGAAAGGCTCATCCAGCACCCACCCATTCAGCCATAAGTACACCCTTGGTGACACCAGCCCTTCATGTTTGTCAGCCTAGTAGAAGTATCATGTGCTTCTTGCTTGTTTGGGTAGGACACTGGCACCCAAATAACAGTTTGCACATAGCATTACACATGGTGCAGATTGAAAATCTGATTCTGAAATTTGATGTATCCTGGAAAATTACATTTCTTACTGGAAGGATAGATTGTGGGACTACAGGAATCATGAGTACAGACTTACTGCTCCATCTGTGATTCTCCCACAGCAAAATGAGCCCATCCTGCTCATGTAATCATAGTATAATAATCAGGGTTTTTTTGTTGAGAAATGTCTACTAGGAAAAGCCCCTGTGGTTAATTTGCCCTAATCTGACTGTTGACTGATAAGGTACATTGAGGATTTCAAGTCTCTACAAGGTCATAGAGTCACAGAATCATTAGGGATTGGAAGGGACCTCGAAAAATCAACTAGTCCAATCCCCCTGCCACAGCAGGATCACCTAAGGACCCACGCCAAAGAATAAGGCAAGTCTGCCTAAATAACAGCTTCTTCAGTGCAGCACGAAGAGCAGCAGAAACTACCGGTGTAAGCATGATGGCAAGTGATGTGTTTTTTCAAGTGCAAAGCAAATATTGCCACATTTATTGATGCTGCAGCATCAGCAGAAATGCTCGGAGCTATGCCTGACGCAGCAAGCAGCACATGTGGTGCCAGCTAAACGTGCTTTTATAGGTGTGAAATGTTGCTGGTTATCAAGTCAGGGTGTGATCCATCTGAGCCCAGACGTGTGGTAGAGCACTCCATTGAATGACACTGATTTGAGCTGCTTTGCACCAGCAGGCCCAGAGAGGAGTGCTCACCCTGTCAGAAGAAATGATGAAGACATGGGCTCTTAGGGAACAGTCTGCTAATCTTAGACTGGCTACTCCAGTGCTCTGAATCGCACTGGGCTGGGGAGGTTGTCAACTAGCCCTCAGATTCAGCAATCAATAGAGTGTTCCTTGCCAGCTTTTGGCTGCGAGGAGGGTGTTTTGTAGGAAAAATATAGATACTTCTGGTATAGGGCACACTGCCAAAGAGACAAGTGTACTGCATGTTCTTGACTGAGACCAACCCTGATTTTTAAAAGCAGAAGGGGTGGTGTTTTATTTATTTTTGTATATTGCAGCAGGGGATTTTTTTTAACTGGTTTCATGTGACTGTTTTTGTTGATTAAGCTTTTATCCATCCTGGCTCAGGGTTTATTTTGTGATTGAATCGGTGACCCTCTATCGTTATTCACTTCAATTTGAATTACAGCTATTCGCTTACTGTCAGATGAGGAACCACATAACAAGATTTGGGTGTCATACAAGTTTTTGTGTCAGCTTCAGGAGATATATCCTGCCTTTTGGCAAGAGGCTGACATCGTCCTGTAAAGGGTCTGCCTTTTTAGAGATCATTTAAGTTCTTTAACTCATCATCTGGTGAAAAAAAGGTGCCAAACAGTGACTGAATGATTCTGTAATAGCACAAACTCATGGGAATTTCTTAAAATGCTGTCTCTTAAATACGGAACAAGCTTTGATGACTTCTTGGTGTTACCACCAGGAATTTGCAAAGAGAAACTCCAGCCCTCCCAGGCAAGTAACAGAAGGAAAGTAGTTCTTTCATGTGCTTTCCATTGAATGAAAAGCTGACGTAAGTCTTGGTTGTTTATGTGTGACTTAACTAAATGATGTGTTTGTGGCTAGAAGATTTGGGAAGGCGATAAAGAACAATGAGGAAAACCACTTTTGGCTTTACAGAGTAACTGAAGAACAAGCTGTATTGAAATCTGGCCTTAACAAGGCCTTGTGTGCTATTAGTTCAAAAGCAGCACTACTCATATAGACAGAGACATTTCCAGGACTTACAACATATGGCTCACCGTTCCCCTCTTGAGGGACAACACATTTGCACAAGCACCGGGAGTCTGGACCCAGGTAAGTAGTAGTGAGCACTGCAGCCGACTTGCACGTGTTCTGGTGGAAACTTGCCTGGTGAGGTACATTCACCCAGCTTTTCATCAGCATGTGGAAATCTAAACTGATTTGAAGGAAACATGTCTGCCTAAAAGCAGCTGCAGCTGGTGCTGCTTCCAACCTCCTCTCTCACAGCCTTGATGTCAGCCTGAGTTCTCCCTGTGCTCCTTTGTCTGCTTGGTTTGATTTACACCCACTTGACAACATATGCTCTTCACTGTCCTCTAATTCATTTCCTTCCAAATAGGCAAAATGTCAGCCGCTGTGACAAAAGCCCTTTTGGGTGTTTTCTGTCCCTCAGCCAGGACTCCCTTGGTCCAGGCTTTAGTTTTCTAGAGGCTGAGCTGTGTCTCGTAACAGTGAGCTCCCTTGTGATCCAGTGGCCCTTGACTTTCCAACGTTGCTTCTGAGAGATGGAGTTTGCTCAACAATAGAAGCACAGCCTCAAGTTTCCTCCCTTCAGCTGGAAGGTGTTGCCTTTGATGGGGTGTTTGTCCTGTATCTGGTTTGGAGAGCTCTGTGCAGGAGTCAAGACTTATCCAAAACCTCGCAGACTTGGGATCTGGATAAGACGCCCAAATCATTAAAGAGATAAACCCTTCCTTGGCTGCTCACGCTAATGGCATGTTTGACATATGTACTGCAAATGTCGAAGGGGTTAGCAGTACTTCCTAACACTAAAGCTATCCAGCACTTCCTGCTATACAGCACTTGCCTCATGTGTTTGAAACTTCCTGTCTTGACTACATTTTTCCTCCATAAATTTTCTCCTGCCAGGCTGATTTATGTTCGTATTGCATCAAAAGCTTCAGTGAAAATGGCCGAGCCATTCCTAAGACTGTGGGTAAGAGAAAACAGTTTGTTTTGTCCTTATTCCAGAACTGGAAACGCTTCTGCTGAAATGCCTTCTTGCCTTCGTATTTTGGATAAGGACTTAAAAATAGAGGTGGAAAGAGATGGGAGGAAAAGGCGTGAATTCTGTATTAGAAAGTTTCTTTACTGCTTCCATTAGAATTTGCACCAGCTGATAGACATTTGCAAGAGAAAAGGCAGTAGGGATATATGTGGAAAAGCACATATTCTTTTCAGCAGCTGTCTCCTGATTTCTTCCCCACTAGTCTTGTAGGAGGCTCAGAGTTACTAGCTTCTACCAGTTTGAGCAAGCTGCATTCTCTCATAGCTTTTACCTGTGATCAGGCCCTGAACATACCACGTTCCACTGAGTGACTAAATGCAGCCCAACCTACTTGTCTGAGAGGACTCTTCCTGTAATTCTTGCTTGCAGTTGCTTTCTGCTGGGCAGGGCACAAATGCAGCAGCTCACAGCAAGTGACTCATCTGCATGCTAAATCAGCCTACCAAGGTCCCACCCACCTTGAGGAGAAAACAAACCCAGGTTAGAGCAGTGAAACTAAACCCAGAGTTGAATGGGATGAGGAAACTGGTGAGATCAGGATTGGCACTGAGAGACAAGGAAATGGAATGGACCTAGGGGAGCAAGGAGATGGACAGGTAGGAGGGAGGGCTGAGACAGAGCTGGCAAAGGGTAAGATGGGTAGAGAAGTCAAAGAAGGCCAGATCCTGCTAAGTGAGCAGGATTGGTGGAGACAAGATGGTGGAGAGATCAAGGTTGGAACCAGATTCCACTACTGAAAAAAACCAATTAGCTTGGAAAAAGAAGGGAGGATGCTCTCCTCCACATCCTGTAATGCACCCCAGTGATTCCCAAGTCTCACCATTCTACTGCTCGTGGCAAATGCCTGTGAAGTCAGCAGTGAAGTGATTGTTTTCTCTCAGCCAACCGTGTAAGCTTTTAGAGTAATTGAATTCCCTTTGCTGTTCATTTGTGAATCACTGGAAATTTGAAACTATGATCCAGATCAAAATGTTCATTGCAGCATGACCTCTGAAAGGCTACACATCCTTTTAAACTGCAGGCTTTTGGGATGAATGTGGGCATCAAATGGCCTTGTATGTACGCATCGTAATGAAGCCTTGCATGAACACATCTTCTGTTTCCTTACTTCATCCAGCTGAGAGGACACACAGTGATCTGGGAATAAGTTGAGTTGCACGTGATGTGGACAATGGGAATCTGGTGGTGTTTATCTCCACGGGGCATTCCAACTCAGTAAATATCTTCCACTTTTCATTTTTTTGAATTTTAGTTGCTGTCTTTAGCCTCTTTGCTCCATCTGCTAACTGTAGTTCACTACTCTTCATTACAGGGGTGCGAATATAACCAACCAGTGAGCACTTGGTGGTGTAGGTGGGGAGGTCAGACATCTGACCTGGGGTTTAGAGAGAAGATGGAGCTGAACTCTTGTCAGGAGCACAGTGAAACGACATAAGTGACTGTTATGAACTGCAGAAGGAAAGATGCTGACTGGATAGAAAGAAAAGTGAAAAAACCCCACACAGCAACAGAGATTAACACTGAAAGACACCTCCCAGAAAGCTGTGGAAGATCCGTCCTTAACAGTTTTCTAAACAATAATCTGAGCAACCTGATCTAATGTTGAAGTTGGCCTTGCTCTGAGTAGATGGTTGGACCAGATGATCTCCAAAGACTCCTTCCTATGTAAATGTTCTCCTGGAATATGTTAGGAGTATGGAGAGAGTACAGATCTATGAGTTCTGTGACTGGTTAACTCCAAACGCCACTTGGGATCTAAGATGGATATAGAACAGCAGAACTGGCTCAGGGACAATTACATTTTAAAATTTGATGTGATGAAAGGATCCAGGAACCCGCTTTGTCGAAAGAATCTTATTAACACCAGTATGAAACCAGCAGCCTGTAAATCAGCAGCCTGGAAAGAGTTGTGAAGTTTTTTTACTATCGGTGTGCTGGCAGCTTCCAGAAGCCAGAATTAACCAAGGAGCTCACGATGTGAATGGTGGAAGGTTCCCTAAACCAGAGAACTGTTTGAAATTATAGTACCAGCCTCCCTCAAACTGCTCTTAGTCTACTCTTAGTGCAGTCACTGAGCCTCTCTGTGTGTTGTTTTGCATCGTTGTTCAATAAAGCAAAAACATAACACAAAAGCAGTAGTGATCCGTATCTCCCCTCCCAAGCAGGTTGCAAGGTTTAACGGCCTGAAAAGCTCGAAGAAACTGCTGAAGTGTTCTGAATTCTGAAATCTTAGCTTTGCTTTGAAAACTAAAAGTGGCCCAGAAATTACCTAGCTAGAGCTTTTCCTCCCTAGCAACTATGATGGCCCACAGTCCAACAGACAGAAGTACTAGGAGGGAAGAACATGCCAGAGATTAAAGCACTGCTGACCCTGATGCTTTTATGAACGGAATTTGTTTGGAAAATAATTTCTGCTTGCTCTCTACTCCAGCATGCAGCTACCTCTGGAAAGAATCTTCCAAGAAAAGTCCTTCTCACCAGCACTAGCCTTCAGCACATGTTGTCAAGAGGACACAACATCTCCCCCAGGACAAGGCATGTTTAGTTCTGTACCAATAAAAGTGGTCTCCAGACAATTAATGACTTTTCCTTTCCCTAGAAGAATTCCAGAAGTATTGCAGAGGTGAGAAGATCACGAGTATAGGAGGAAGGCAGTAAGAATGAGAATTTTGCCCTCATTTAATACCTTTTTTTCTTTCACTGGTTCTGTAACCGATCCCTTGGCTACAGAGCACTGGCAGCAGTTTTCTCCTCTGGGCTCACCCCTCGTCTGGCAGCGCAGCAGCCTCAGAAGCCAGGTGGTCACAACCTGCTCCAGCCCAGCACCTGTCACGCAGCACAGGTGAGTTTTGGTCCTCAGCTGACACGAGCTGAGGTGGGTGGTGTGTTCTTGTAAGCAAGACACTGGTTAGAAAGGCATTGGGAATACTGGAGGCAGCACTGCTTTCCAGTCTTGGCCAACGCTGCGGGTCTGGCTGCAGCCAGTGCTGTTGGGGAAGAGGAGTGCCCAGCTCCAGCTGGGAATTTACCTGGAGGTTTGGAAGCAGGAAATTGAGGTGACTTGAGGCCACCTCCTTCTTTCGTTCTGGTTTCCAGTTTCCCTCTTGCAGTTCCGGGCCTTGCAGGTAACACATTCCTGGGGTGGGCGCAGCTCGGATTGAGCTTCATGTTTCTGCAGGCCAGAGGCAGCTGCCTGGCTGGTTGCCCGGCTGTGCTGGGCTTGGACATTTTGGGTCGTGAGAGAGCTGAAGCATGACTGGGCACAGAGGGTTGAGATTTTTGGGTTAAGAGCGAGCTGAGGCATCACACAGCACAGAGAGACTCTGCTCTAACTGCAGAGGTTGAAACCCTTGAGCAGTGCTGGTGGCTGAGTGCCCCTGTCCCGCGTTTGCGGTTCACTCGTGGCTTAGCGCAGCGCTGAGCCAAGCAGCGACGTCCCTGCAAGGGAGACCTCAGGGTGGCAGCAGCTGCTCACAGGACCGTCGGGCCGGGCTGTGCAGGGCTGAGGAGCCTGTGCTGGGGTGGGAGGAGGCTGCAGGGCCCTTCCTCGGGAGCTCTGGGTTGCAGCGTGGGGAGCCAAGGGAACCCCAAAGGTGCATGGGGCCACTGGCATGCATCGGCAGCGCCTGTGACCAGGAAGGTGCCTGTGCTGCAAAGGACACCTTATGCAACCAGCTCGCTGCTTCTGGGCAGAACTGAAGCACAATCCTTGTATCTCTGTGCTGAAATCAGTGAGGTGCAGGTAGATCAGGTGACTAGTTCTGCTGTGAGCCGTGGTGGGATGATACTTCCCGTGAATGAAGAGCAAGGTGTGCTTGCTGATGCCACATACTAGTTTGTAAACCAAAGCAGCAGCCAGCACCCGATTGTGGGTGTCTTGTGGGCCCAGGGAACCAAGTGCAGACACTCCGGGCTGTGGCAGCAAAGGACTCAAGGTACCACAGTGCTGCTCTTGGGCTGCTGTAGGCACCTAAGACCATGGAGTCCTAAACCAACTCCACAGCTGCAGGCTGAGCTGCGAAGTACCTAAATGCATTAGATAAACTCCCTGAGGGTAATCTCAGGTCAGTGTTCTGTTGCCGAAAACTTGACAC
This sequence comes from Phoeniculus purpureus, assembly GCA_028565055.1. Classification (NCBI taxonomy): domain Eukaryota; kingdom Metazoa; phylum Chordata; class Aves; order Bucerotiformes; family Phoeniculidae; genus Phoeniculus; species Phoeniculus purpureus. Next base: position 36,470,890 of record JAOXOE010000343.1, on the reverse strand, counting down.
CATGATTAGAAGGCTGAGAACATCCCTGTGTCTTTCTCTGAGTGCTATGGACACCTGTACACCTCAGCTGAGGTACTCAGCTCTCCCCAGGTGGTGCCTGTGCACTCAGAGCTGTGGTTTCTGAACACGGGAGAGGCACCTAGAGGCTTGGTCCATAACACTGAGTTTCAGAGCACCTGTGTCTCTGTCCATCTGGCTCTGTATCCTTCTCCAGGACTTGTGTACGAGCTACGAGAGATAAATAGAAATGACTACATAGAACTGCTCTATTCATTTCCAGGGCCAGTAGAAGACAGTAGGATCTTGTAAGTAGTAACTTAAGGCAGCCTGAGGGCTTCTCTAAATTACAGTGCTTGTAATAGTTTGAAGAGGTTGCACCATCACAAGTCATTTTAACCTTCAGATGTGCCCTTGGAGGTGATTAAGTCTGTGGAAGGTCCCAACTCTATCCATTACCAAATTTGGCCACTTTGCATCATTCTATCAGGATCCAGGATCTTGGTGTTTGGTTTGGGAGGGCCAGAGTCCTAGGGGACAAAATTAATTCGTACTGCATTACAATTGGGCAATAAAATCTTGAGACCACACACATAATTCTTTCAGGCGACAGTTCTCCTGAAATCCTTGGGTAAGAACAGAGTAGGAGAGGAACAATGCTTCCAGTTGAGGCCTTTGGTTTTTTTCCTGAATCATGAATATGCTCAGAGCCAATTCAAGCAAGACCGGCATCCTCCACCTGCTTCTTTTCCTGCCACTACACCTTAAGAGTGCTCAGCTGCAGACACTGCAGAGTTCAGGATACAGCAGTCTGATTTGCTAAGGAAGGTATCTGAAACTGCTGCTCATTTCTTGTTCATTTTCTCTCTTCAGCTTGTAGTCCACATCCAGGTGCTCACCATGTAAATACTGTACACCCCACTAACTCATATCTGTTACAGCATCCAAGCCAATTGAGATGTGACATTTCTAACAACCAATGAACTACCACCTGAGAAAGGCCACGGGGAAAAGTCTGGTAAGTTTGTAGAATACCAGATTGGAAGGGACCTCAAGGATCATCTGGTCCAAGCTTTCTTGGCCAAAGCAAAGTTTAGACATGATGGCCCAGTACCAGGTCAGGCTGAATCTTAAAAATGTCAAATGTTGTGGACTCCACCACTTCCCTGGGAAGATTATTCCAATGGCTGACTGTCCTTGTGAAATGTCATCCTCTTGTGCCTAATGAGAATCTTCCAAGAAGTAACTGGTGACTCCTTGTAGAAAGGGAGACTCCCTCTACACAGAATCACTCTGGTTGGAAAAGACCCCTGGGATCGAGTCCAACCATCTACCCTACCTTACAAGGTCACCCCCTAAACCATATACCCTCAACACCTCATCCAAACGATGAGGCTCTTCTTTGTAGCCACCCTTTAAATACTGGAACAAGATAAGGCTTTCACTAAGCCACCTTTTCTGAAGGATGGACAAACCCAGTTATCTCAGCCTTTGCTCACATAACAGCTTCCTAGTCCTCTGATCATCTCTGTGGCCCTCCTCTGACCCTCTCCGCAGTATTTCAGGTGCATCCTGGCAAGTGCTGAACAGAGTGGGGTAATGACTTTATCTCTGCAGGTGATGCAAGGCAGCATCTTGCTGGCTTTCTTTGCTACATTCATAATTCATAGTTACTGGTAACACTGGTGCAGACTTCTAGGACAGCTGTCTGTGCACTCTGGGCTAACAGAATTAATCTGCAGCTGTTAAGGCTGTCTCAGTCCATCAAGTGCACCTTCATGCTCCAGTCTGTGATGCCAGGCAGGGGCTTTAATCCTGATCAGCCTCTCTTTGTGTATATTCTTATTTCCTGGAGATGTGCTGGCTAGAAACACTCCTTAGGCTTCCTTGTAATGCAGCATGTTGGAAATTAATTACCTGTGATATAAATTTCTGCCCCTCATGTTAATTAAAAGAGCGTGTGTGCTGACCTCTTTAGCTGGTGGAGCCTAGCAGGTGCATTCACATTTCAGAGTAAAGCTGGAGGTAAATCAACTGATTTGGTTGCAGAGTCTCCTGGCCTGTCTCAAGTGTAAACATTGGAGCCAGCTCCTTTATGCTCACTTTTCAGGGTAGCTGCGATGACTGTCTCTGCAGGCTTTGCCTGGCAAAGATTCGCTAGCAAAAGGTGCATCTTAACAAACCAAGATGACTTGAAAATCCCAAAGTTATATACTGAAGTAGTACCTTAAAAGCCCAGCAGTGATGAGTCAGGCAAAGGGATTTAATGTAGTATTGCTGAAAGGGTCTTTAAGGGTGGGATCCGTGCTGCGCTCCCTAGTAGATCTGGGGATCTTCAGAGCTGGAGAACGCAGTGCTGTTGTAATGTGGGCTCTGGAGAGTGCCCTTGCACAAGCAATGTCTGTCAGTGTCAAAAACTGATGACAGCTGTGAATTCCCCTGCATCCCACACAGGCACATCTTGGGCTGTGTATCAGCTCTTAACCCTGTACAAACCCAGTGACAGGTTTTAAGTGCCTTCCACAAGACATTGATTGTATGCTCTGAAATTCCTTGCCATTGTGAACACATCTGAGGCCAAAGTGTGGCTGGGTGGCTTCATCAGCTTTCTGAGGGACCAGAAGAGGTGCTAATCGTAACTACACATTTTGGCATCGGACCTTCTCTTCCTGCCAGCTGTGACTAGCCCGTCTGTCGGTCATGCTGTCTGTCCAGCCACTGATGGCAGCTCAGAGAAAGCTCTGAGGTGGGTAATGTTTCCTTTAAAGACCTTTTGCTCATGAGAATGAGATAGTGCATTCCCATGTGGTTAAGTTATAGTCTTGCAAGTCCTGGCTGGAAGTGTTAGCAAAACAACCTTTGGTTGCTAGGAGGTCCGGTGTGGGGATTCATTAATCAGGATGGTTGTGCCTTCTGTTTGCTGTCACTGCTGATATAAAAGAGACCTTTCCAGAGCTGCAAGTTGTGATGGACTCTTGCTGGGCAGAGAGCTTTATGTGTAGAAACACACACTGTGGCTGTTGAGGCAAATGTTCCTCATTACAAAATACTGCACAGGAAAGAAAGTCTGAGCTGTGATAGCATGAGAAGCTCTAGGTGCTCTGTGCTGTTCCTCTGTCCTTGTGGCTGCAGGCAGCAGCAGCACAGAAACAGCCAAAACTCTCAAAGAACAAGATTTTCCACTAAATGGAGAACAGAGGCTGATATTTAACTCAAAAATTTTTGGTCTGGTTTTGAAGCAACAATCTAAACTTTCTTATTGCAGGAGATTTGGCTTGGCCCTTGCCAGAGCAGAGGAGGCTACCACAGGTCACAGCTCCTTTACTGTAGACAGTTGAGCTGCCCATATAACTTCCTGAAGTATTTCCATGAATACTGCTGAAGTTAACAGATGGGAAGCCCTGGGGAGAATGATGAAACCTAGAGGAGCTTGGAGCAGTCTCTTCATCTGTACAATAACGTGACGTGTGCGCAAAGCCCCATGCAGTAGACGCAAGGCAGTCTTGACTACACTCACACAGAGGAGGGTTGAATCCACACAGCTTTCAAGTGCATTTGGATATTCAACTCATTAGATAAATGAACTGGCTCCTACTTGGAGCTCCTGTTCCCTGGGGAGACTGTCCAAGCAAAAATAGTTCCCCCTCAGCTGAAGTCAGGCATTTATTTGAGAAGCGTGTAAGCAGGAGGCAGGCACCTCATTTAAATTCCCCAGAGCCCTTAGCTTGGTGACACTGAATGATGTAGTTCATGACAATTGGCTTCAGGGGTCACATATTCAACACAACCTGGACCAGGGGTGGGTGCTCTAGTCCTGCATCCCTGTGGGGTAGGTCTGTGCTAAGGGCTATGTGAGGCTGGGATTCAGAGCCCCCCATCAGCTCTTTTGGTGTCTTAATAATTCCTTGGGCGCAATCACAGGAGCACGCATGATGGATGTCAGGAATAGAGAAGGCTTGATCCAAAACCAAGCCCATGAGCTATTCTGTTGCAGCATAGGGGGAACATGGGGAACGAACCTTACGGGACAAGATGCAAACTCCTACCTAACGCATGTGCACTCGAGAGGTATCTCTGTTATGTTTTCTCTCAGCCCTAAAAAGTGGGACCTGAATAGAAGGTAAGAGAACTTTTTACATGATAATCAGATTCTTACACCATTACCTGTAGGGCAGGTGCTTACCCTGAAGGAGTTCAGCTCTGCAGCTTCCTCTTCTCAGGAGCATGCTTGGTGGAGAAGCCCAGAATGTTGGCTTTTCCGATATTTTTAAGCCAGAAAAATTGGTTCCTTAAGGGAATGTTGCAGCAGCAGCCCAGGTGTCCCTTCCAAAGGAAGAGGGGAGTAAATACTGCTTTTCTATTTCCAGTGGGAGTGATCTATCATCGAGGCTGTTATGAAAAACTTGTTGGAATTCATCCTCTAGCTCTTTCAGAATGGAAGTGACTACTGTTTGTGGTGGTTTTTTTTATTTGATGGCCTTTTGCTAAATGGATATTGCTGAATACTTCAGATATATGCTGGGCAGCCCTAAGGGGCCAGGCTGTCACGAGCAGAATCTCAGCAGAAGAATTATGGTAACCTTTACCACAGCAGTGGCACTGAAGGGAACGCACAGTGCAGCATTTATGTACCTGATAACACCATCTGGTAAGATCATAGGTACCTGTATCCTCTCAGATGTGCTGTTGGGCCAGGTGGGGTTTGGTACCTTTGTTTTGTTAGAGCTAGTCACCAGAACTCCCCCTTTCACTGCACTTCAAGAGCTTGTGCACACATTTTTGCTGCCTTGTGTCCTTTGCACCAGTGCTAGATGTGAGGAGAGGACTGACACAATCACTGCCTGTTCTGCACTCGCAGCCTGTTCTGCACTCATAGTAATGTGTAACTTATAAGTGCAGCTCTTTTGCTGGCCTCAGCGTCAAAGAACCCCTGCCAAAAGCTGGGACGGGTAGGCTGAGCGGTTTTGTTTCCTCTGGGCAATAGGGTATTTCCCCCAAGGAGTTTGAGTAGCATCACTGTCCCAGTTACTGCCCTCAGTGCTCTGCAGCAGTGGAGTGTCAGTGTTGCTTGTGTTGTCAGCTGTTTTGCAGCCTGCAGCGACAACTATCTGCTGTTTATGATGAACAGGATTACAGAAATGCTGTGAGGTAGCAGCCAAGGGACTTGCTGTACAGGCAGTTGGGCTATAGTAAATCAGGGTGCGGACTTAGTGATGCACTTCCAGAAAAGGAAGGTTGTTCTAGTACAGGTATAACACATTGCCCCACTGGCGTGACCTCTCTGGGGCGGTGCAGCTTCTAGGAAAAGGTTTGCATAAAAAAAGTTGTTACCGTGCAAGACTATATTCCATACCTGTGGCTACCTGCATCTACTGGGCTTACTGCCCCCCTGTGATAGATAAAGTGACAGCTGGGTGGCACAGCAACGCCTGTGGCACAGCTCCAGGCTTGCAGAACCCCTGCTTCTGCTGGTTCCCGTTAGTCATTCTTAACAGAGGCTTCTGATGTAGTCAGGTACAAACTGCTTTTCACTTTGTACTTCTTGGGTAGGAGATATGGCTGCTCCATCCCCAGAAATCATAGAATCATAGAATCATTAGGGATTGGAAGGGACCTCAAAAGGTCATCTAGTCCAATGCCCCTGCCACAGCAGGATCACCTAGACAAGTCACACAGGAACACATCCAGGCGGGTTTTAAATATCTCCAGTGAAGGAGACTCCACAACCCCCCTGGGCAGCCTGTTCCAGGGCTCTGTCACCCTCACTGGGGAGAAGTTCATTCTCATATTTATGTGGAACCTCCTGTGTTCCAGCTTACACCCATTGCCTCTCACCAGATGACATTGAGAAGAGCCTGGCTCCATCCTCCTAACACCCATCCTTCAAATATTTATAGACATTAATTAGGTCACCCCTCAGTGTCCTTTTCTCCAAGCTCAAGAGACCCAGCTCCCTCAGCCTTTCCTCATAAGGGAGGTGTTCCACTTCATCATCCTCCTTGCTCTACGCTGGAGTCCCTCCAGTAGCTCCATGTCCCTCTTGAACTGAGGGGCCCAGAACAGGTCACAATACTCCAGATGTGGTCTCACCAGTGCAGAGTAGAGGGGGAGAAGAACCTCTTTCGATCTGCTAACCACACCCCTTCTGATCCATCCCAGGATGCTGTTGGCCTTCTTGGCTACAAGAGCACATTGCTGTCTCGTGGTCATCCTGCTGTACACCAGGACCCCCAGGTCCCTTTCTCCTACGCTGCTCTCCAACAGGTCAGTCCCCAACCTGTACTGGTACCTGAGGTTGTTCTGCTTAAGGCTGGGTTGGATGGGGCTTTGAACAACTTGGTCTGGTGAGAGGTGTCCCTGCCCATGGCAAGGGAGGTTGGAACTAAATGAAATGTAAGGCCCCTTTCAACCTAAACCATTCTATGATCCTGTGGTACTACTATGGCCCCAATACTGCAAGTTGTTTAGGTACCTGCTATTGAAATTGATGGGGACAAGTTGTCTATTTTTCAGAGCATGGGACCTGTGGGGCTGTTCCACTTGCTACCATCCAGATGCATGAGATGATCCCTATAAATGTTTAATGCCTCAGGGACAAACTGAAATGGCTGCAAAACTAGGTGTGCGTGTGTATCTGCAGAAGAATGAGCACATTGCAGCAGCAGTGGGGGAAACCTTCTCCTAACCTGGCAGTACTTAGAGCTGACAGATGCCAAAAGACAAAGAGTAGTTAATGTTTTAAAAATCAGCTTTGCACCAGTATAGTTTTCCAGTTTTTAATGTGCATTTTAAATGAGTGCTTTAATATGTATTTTCAATTACCTGCCTGTTGACCCTTCCATTTTTCATTGTTAAGAATAATCAAGGACCCTTGACTCACTCACAGATGAATTTGGTTAGGACTGTGTATGCTCCCAGGAACCAAAGATAATGAATCATGGCTTCAGTGCATGTGCTGTTGCAGCCAGCATTGCTGCTTTTCATATGCTGCAGCCATGAACTCACAGAAAACTCCTAGAACTGGAATCCAGAAGGTTGGCAACAGGAGGTGGTAAATAGCACGCATGAAGAAAAAAGCAAACCCACAAAACCTGGGAAGGCTATAAAGTGTGCAGTTGTCTAAATGACTGTAAAATTGGTGGACATTATTTTCTGGCACATACAGAGCTATAATGGAGAGCTTAACTCTGCCTGCGTGCATGCACATACATCCCTGCATCCCTTCCAGCCCGTGGTGCACGACGTGCCGCTGTTCGATCTGTGATGCTTCTCATGTTATCATCGAGGTTCTTCTGTTTCTCATCTTGCAGCACTGAAGAAAAAATGTCTTCTAAACCCCCTGAGTGTACAGCAGTGCAGCCCTGTGTGCAGATCATGTTTTATGCACTTGCTGCCGCACGTGTCGGTCCACACGAAACCCATGAGGACCAGCCGAGAGGCTGTCCTGTCTAAGTATACTGTAAAAGTATGCCTTGATAAAAAGGAAAGGGCAGAAGTGAAAAGTGTTGCTGTTTTAACAGTTTATTGACGTTCCACACAAACTATTCATCATCCTCCTCTTTCTGTGTTGCCTTTTGTTTTTTCTCACAGTCAGTTTTATTGTGCAGTGATTCTTACCCGCACTCATCTCGCCAGAGAGGCCTGTGAGGACTGTCTGTGCGATCAAAGGATGCGAGACTGTATGTATTGGCCGTCATCTCTATCGTCATGACAGCTGCCTGCACCTTTGGCAGGTCTGAAATCTACTGCATCATTCACCTAAGTGCTGGAAAGTGCCAGGAAGAGGCCAAGTATTCAGATAAAAAGGGAATAATACAGAAACCTCTGCACTGAGATCACGTCTGTTTTGGAAAGGTCTTGGAGAGCAATACATACACTTGGGGTGGTGTCACGCTTGTGACACTGTGAGTCTCTTACTGGCAGGTCTTATGTGGCACAGATCAAGCTTTTATCCATCCCTGCTCTGTGCATTAGCTGCAGAGCCCTGCCCAGTTCTCACACTGGGTTAGGAGGCACTGCCCTCCCTCCTGTGCAACCCTTCATAATGCTAAGGCTGGAGCAGGTGCCTTTTTCATTAGCTGTTGGCTTTTTCTCTTCTGCCGTCTCCCCTGACAGCCAGGTGAGCCATGAGGGCTCCCTGTGCCATTGCTTCTTTCCAGGCTTCAACGCTGCTGCAGCAGACCTGACTAAGGGGTGACTTTGCCCTGAGCCTCCCCTATCATGAGGATGTCCTGGGCCTTCAGCTCCTCCAAAGTACGTTATAAAACCACCTCTTCAGGAAAATAGCTTCCTGCTCTGGTGTAGCCAACAAACAGAGAAGGTAACTACTGCTGAGGAGCTCAGGGTGTCCTGGCAGCGAGCGTCCAGAAAAGGTTTTCTCATTCATTCAAATCCCTGCCAGGAAGTTGCAGTTACCTTCAGTTCTCTCCTGTGATAACAGCGCCAGGTAAATACTGGTGGTTTTGTACAACTTCCTGCAAGCTCAGCTGCGTGGCTAAGCAGCCACTGCACAAGGGAACTGGTGAAACAGCATCCTAACTGCCATGGGATTGGGCTGGTGGTGCAGCCTTTATGCTTCCGCTTCTTGCTGGTTTATGGACCACCAGAACTACCTCAGGGGTAGCTCCCTGGCAAACACTGAGCTATTAGGGGAATACACAAGGGAAGGAAAATTTTAAAAGCAGAAACGTGCTTCATATGAAGTTTTAATGGACTTTTTCAAGGGCAGACCTGCCAAAATGTTTCCACTTTATACAAAAATATTAGTGTAAAGGGGTTCTACAGTCCTGGCATCGCTCTGTCCCCTCCTGAGAACTGCCATAGCTTGTGGCAGCTCTGTTCTGCACGCTGGGGAGCATCGACAGCTGGAAATGTTCACTTGTTAGTCTCTTCTGTAGCTCTTTTCAAAGACTCAACTGGAAATGAGAATTCTTGCCCTTTTACCTTCAGGATGGCTTGGAATTCCACTTTTAGGGCCAGAAATCACTCAAGCATCAAATTTATAACAACCAGGGGAAAAAAGAGCATTTAGTATGGTATTCAGAGCCCTTCTGGGCATTCACCACGTTCCTTCAAAGGACAGTCAGAAGCACAGATGTGCCTTTGCAGCTCTGGGCTCTTCTATGGAATTATGTCCTTCTTACCCCCCCACACCGCCACTTTGCTTTTGCACTGTTCCTTGCCTGTCTGAGGATTTTAACCCAAGAGTTTTCAGATGCCTCTAGGTTGTATGGAATGTTCACGTGAGATGAGAATCAAGCTGTACTGGACAGAGGGTTTTTCTGGTAGCCATTTGCCTTCTCAGGAAGGTGAGAGGGGTATAGCTTCTCTTCTTTCCTGGCTCACATGAACTCTTTCCATGAAAAGGCTGGGCTAAATCAAACCCACCAGAGTAACCAGAGAGACCACAGTGATGGTGTCAGTCCTACCCTCCCCATATTCTCTGTATATCAAGGACATCTTGCAATAAATGGGGTGAAATACAAAATAGCTGTCAGCTCCATCCAGTGACAGCCAACAAGGTGGCCTTTCCTCCCCTTCCCCATGTTCCTCAGAGTGTTGTATTTTTTGCCCTCCGGTAGCCATGTCTGTGCTCCTGTGCATCCTGAGGTCCTTGTTTCCCAGATGCTTAGATCCAGGACCCACCATGGCTTTTGTGTATGTGTGTGTGACCTCCTTCCAGAGGGGAGAAGATGCATGTTGATGCATCCTCAGGACGTGGCCAGCATGCCCACCCCCTCCCAGCCTGTGGGATGGCAGGGAGGTGGCACTGCCAGCTGGGACACCACTGTCACTGGAACCCCTATTGCCAAGCAGTTCTTACTCAGCCCTTTTTCCTCTTGATGCTGAGGGTGCCTGTCTAAGGAGCAAATGAATCTGCCGCAGGAATCTCTTGTGTCGGGATTACATGTGCTGTTAATAAAAACTGCCTTCAGCTTCTAAATTGAGGCGCTCAGAACCCACAGGGAATGCGCTCTGCGCTAACGGAACAAACCACCATCTTTTCTGCTGAAATTTAAATAGAACCCGTGAACTTGTGTATCATGCGTGCTATTTTAAACCCTTGAACCTCTCCCACTTTTTCCATTGTGGTCGTGCTCATATTTCATTTTGTTCTTTAACAGAAAAGTCTTTGGTCTTTTAACGTAAAGGGCTTTATGTTTGCAGGCACAGGTTTTCATGCCGAGCTCAATAGGCTGGGTAAGAACTTTTCAGATACCTTTTTCACATGATGCTCCTTTAAAAAAAGGTATTGAAGGGAATATGAAGGCACCAAGAAATTATTGCTCACTTCTGGAAATTTAGATTAAGAAGCTCTGAATATTTTTTTAAAATTAAAAAAAAAGAGAGAAATAAATACGGGCAGATGAATTATTTTGCGTGATTTCTGTTTTTATGAGAAAACCAAGCAGGACTCAGACTAACAGGCTGTCTAAGGTCAGACGTTGTATTACGTCATAGGTTATGAACATGCCCTGAAACTGGGTGATAACTAGGTAATGTACCTGGCTGCTAAAAGCCCTGGAGCTATTTAGAATAGGCAAATGTCCCCCAAAAGAAAATATCTTTTCTGTAGCTATGAAAGGGAGAATTTCTGTACAGTTTCCGCTCCCCCATACTTTTTCCTGTTCTATCCCTGGTGTCTAGACTATCTCTACAGACCACAGAGCTATTTCATTCTCTGTTAAAGTCTACTTCTTCAATTACTCTGCAAGTGTTTGATGTCTGTTTTGACACTGGTTTGCTCTGGCCGTTGCCTTTCCCACTGGCCAGCGCTCTGGCTCAGTTTCCTTCTGTTTTCCATGCCTCTAGTTTAATAGCAAGGCTGACAGTTGCTGTATTTTTGATGTATGTTTGTATAGCGCTTGGCACGATGGCGTCGGGCTCTGACTGTGCATGTCAAACAATAATGATGTTGTTTCCAATTCGCTCAGTCTCCAGCTTTGTAGCCGTTTCAGAAGTTGTCTTTCAAATAGTTAGGAGCAAATTATTATTTTAGCAACATTTTCCACATCAGTTACGACTTCTTTTAATAGTCCAAGTGCTTTTTCCAGTATTCTTCACAAGCCCTGCGTTACGCCTGTATCACTTTACTGATTTAAAGCCCCAAACTTAATGATACGGTGATCTGCTCCAGATGTCTGAGTAAAACTGCACGGTACAACCACAGAAACCCAGGTGCTGCCGCTCTGGAAGGAGTGCCACGCTCACTAGAGACAGGACAAGGAGTAAAACATGTGCCTTCTGATACGTCTAATGGCACATGGCCTCCGTGCCAGCGATAATTCAGTCTGTAGTGTTGTTCCCTTGGGGTATTCATCTGTGTCATGACACCTGAGACATGTCCTTGTCTTAACGTAGGAAATTACCTAAACATCAGGGTGTCGGATGAACATCGCTAATTAGTGACACTCACTGTTTGCTGGTTCATTGTTGTGTCTGTGCTCTATTATTGTAGTCGACTTAATCTCTTTCTGTTTCCTCAGTGGTCTATCAGGATCTACTTCTGTATTAAGCCAGTCTAATTCTTGTACCCAGCTAAACATAACCAGAACCTATTTATACATTGGGCTATCCCCAATTAAGCTGAAAAATACTACAACCTAGTTCAGCCGTTGGCTAACACCAAGTATTAGCAGTAACTATTTATATCATGAAGATGTCTCAGGATTACTGTGTTGAATAAAAGGTTGGGCTAAGCTTTTTAACTCTTACTGTCACTTACTGCCGTGGGCTTGAGTATGTAACAACGAGGTGATGACCTCCTAGATCTTTGGGCTGATCTAGCTCCTCTGTGATCTCCTATGTGTTCCCCAATCGAGGTGGCAGCTGAAGTCCTTGCCCTGCCTGAGCCCTACAGGAGGCAGCTTCTATGGCAGCTGTAAGTGTTTTGATGTGGTTTTGAACTTGGCAGCTCCTGCCCGTCACTGCAGCTGGCAAGAAGACGGCGAGCAGAGGATCTATTCAACCTGCTCAGGAATTTCCCTGTGTATGCTGGTGTTTAGCAGAGCAGTTTCCCCCAAAATGCAGTAAGCCCAGTTCCTGCATTGAAACAGGTTTTGGGAACTCGCTGCTGTGTTTGCAGGGAAGTGAGTGCATCATGGAAAGACAGTAAGTAAAGCAGTGACGCAGACTTCAGATAAACAAAAAGGTTACTGCCAGGTGATTTGTGCAGTTCTAACAAAATAAGTAATTCGTATTAGAGACAGTGCATTGCACGTGACTCTGCAAGGCACGGGATCTAACTTGAAGTTGGCGTTATTTGGTCTTCTGCTTTGCCACAGGACACTGAGTGCTGGTGTAGCCTCCACTTTCTTCAGTTGTGGTTGCCACCGTCACTGGGGTTTATTTTTTTCAAACACATAAATGTATGTGCTTGCTACATCTGGTGTTTCTAGAACAAGCCAGGGCTAGTCACCAGAGTTTCACCTAGCGGTGGGTGCTAATCTGGTGAAGGTGGAGCTGTATCTTCAGCAAGAGACTGTGGTATGTGCAGCTGCCCCTGAGAAACCCCTGGCATGGCCTGGAGGTGGAATGAGTGTTATGAGGCCAGCATCAGAGTGTTGCTGAGCCCATTCAAGATGTGGAGCAACCTCATGGAATATCTCCTGTCCCTCACACTTCATCTCAAGAAGGTTACTCTGAGAGTAGGACATCTCTCTCTCTGAGTCTGTCTCTTGACCTCTCTTCCTCTCCTCAACTTTTTTTCTTTTAATTCAGCTAGAAGGTTAATGAGTGAACAAGTCAAACACAACATATGAGGACAATACTAATCATGTGGGTAATAAACGAACAATCCAAAAGTGCTGCAACATGAGGACAGGCACTGGGGAGAGTCTGGGATAACAGAGGCAGCAGATGTGGTCTGTCCATTGTGTGAAGCATCCAGGCTTGTGTGCTGTACAGGGTTTGCTGGAAAGGTGCAGGGATATGGGGCATGAGATGTTCATCCCATGAGGAATGTATGAAGGTTGACTGCTCGTCTTCCTGTGTGTAACTTGGACATGTCTTTTACTCTCAGTTGCACTTGATTTTGTCTTGAGAGTGACATCTGCTGTATACCAGTGTGAGAGGGTAAGGAAGAGTTTCACAAGAGCAGATATCTAAAGGCGTTCAGGTAAGCTGTCAGACAGAATCTTTCCATGTGATCCTCTAATGAAAGAACATTTTGCTCCCTAAAGGGTGCTGCGCATTTTAGCTTCGTCTTCTCCTTGAGCTGTGAGTAAGGGACAGCGTGGGAGGCAGTTCAGTGCCCAAGCCCACATCCGCTGCTCTCCTGGCCCTTCTGAAGGAGCCCATTTCCCTCCACTGACTCACAGAGCCAAAGCTGCCCCTCTGAATACCCTGCTAATGAGGCAAAGAGCTTCTGGAAGCCACACTGTACTGCTCAGCAGTGGTGATGTGATTGCCCGTGGTGTAGTCTTGAGTCAGAAGAGTGAGCTTGTAACTAGGAGATCAAAATGTTTTCTCTACCCTTTGCAATGAGATGTGTCCATACTGTTCCCCCTCACGTCTCTCTTTGTTCACCGTTATCTTTTATCATGTCAGTGTGTGCTTGCCGTACGTGGGATCTTACTTTACAAGGTGACAGACTTGTTTAAAATCCATCAGACCGTGGGTGCAGAGCTTGCACAGTGTGAGCACCAGTACTCAGGTCTAGTTAACGAGTCATGCTAGAATTACATTCCTCGAGCTTGTGACAGCTTGAACTAGCAGTTTTTCTTTTAGCTTCTAAATCTGCTGCCTGGCCATTGATTCAGCTTCCAGCAACAGAATCAGGGCCATAGCAACTTCACAGGCTCAGGAAAGCAGTTTCTGTTCTCACGCTTCACAGGACCGATGCATTTCAGGTACCTCAGGTGAGGGGCAGCTCACCTGAGAAATATGTTTGAGTGACTGGTGAGCATTCCCTTTTTTCTAGCCCCCTCATCAGTAACATCCTCAGTGTCCTTGGCTTCCGGAGAACAAATCTTCCCTTCTGAATGTGAAACTACAATAGCATTGAGTGTAGAGGATGCTCAGAAAGGATTAAATAAGGTGCTAATCACCATGAGGATGGAAGACTGAGACCTTGCCGCCTGCTGCTTGTGGAAGTCCTCCACACTGTCGCACAGGTGTACATTTTGCAGATGCATGATTTGCACTGGAGCACAGTGCAGTGAGAATATTACAGGTTCTGCTAGCCATCAAAAGTGTTGATTTTAGTTGCTAACGATGGCTGTTTATTATGCCCAAGCTCTTGTGTTTACTGCCTGCTTTCAAACCGACTAAGTTTTATTAGAACTATAGAGAGGTAGAAAAAGACAAACAGGTGGTGGTTGTAGGAGCTCAGCTTGCAGCTTGGGCATGGACAGAGGTGTGTGCATGTGAATGTCCCACTCCAAGGGTCTACTGGGGCTGCATCACCCCTTTCTGGCTCCTACAGGAATTTCAAGAACCTTCACTTCTAAGGAACTGACTTACTAACCAGGGTAAGATTGAAGCCGACAGCACTGTAAGCTGCTGCTGGTTTATTGAGCACATTCCCTGAGGAATGTGCTGGCTGTGATCTTTTTCCCAGGAGGTTGGCTGGAGCAGGACACACCAGTGATACTGCACAGTGATGGCACAAACTGTCCTGCAGAAACCTCCCTGAGCTGTGCTGCCCAATGTCAGAGGCTGTGAAGAACCAAGTTGGTGCTTGGTCACTGTGGATGGCAACAGAGATGATTCCTCCTCAGAAGTGTCCCAGCAGCTGCTGGGGAAAGACCCCTGCTGCCATCCACGCTGCATGTGGCACACACAGTTCGGTCGCCTAACGCTTGTGCACCTCCTGTAGCATGGCAGGGTAGTTTTATCCATTGTTGCGTGTAATGAGTCCATCTTACATCTTGTCTTCCTTGCTGCCCATCTGAAAATGCCTTTAGGCTGTTAGGGACCCTTTTTCCATTTCATTTGACTGCCTGTCTAGTTTCCAGGCAGTGCAGTTGAAGGCTGTGACAGTGCAGAGACACTCGTCTCCCCTTCACTCTGTTGTCAGAGGGGAGAGAGGTCTCTCCATGATTCATGCGACCGGTGTGAGATGAATCACCCTGGCTCTGCAAGGCTGACCCTGTCTGCTTCCCTCGGGAGACCAAAGCAGATAGTTAAATGAGGTGAAGTGATTCCCACCTGCAGGGCCTGGCCATGAACACAGGGCAACAGAGATGAAGAATTAGATCTTAAAACCAAAACCCAAACCGGTGTATTTTAGCTGATATGCTCATTTTCACATCTGAAATTTTGGACGAGTGGCAGGTGCACGGTGACAGACGTGGGAGTAAAGCTGTATAAACTAAAGAAGCGCCATCGCTCAATTAAATAGACATTAATTACGCCTGACTGTGTAGAGCATCTCGCTCGAAGGCATTCTGTGCGGCTCCAACCCGCTTACAGCCTGATGCTGGGGAGAGCATGTGCTTTGCTGATAAACATGAGCCCAGGAGCCAGAAAACCCAAACACGGTGATGAATCACCAAGGGTTCGCATGAGGCGTCACGTTACTAGGTGCTGGTGAGGTGAGGGTGTAGCTGAGAGCTGAACCAGGGGCACCAGATGGACGGTACTGTAAACGGGGAGAGGAGAGAGCTGTCGGCTCCCTCTGAGCAGACCATATTTAGCTGTGGTTTTGTTACTGCTAGTTGGCTGTGCAGTGAGGAGAGAGCTGGGCAAAGATGCGATGCCTGCACACCGTACTCCAGCTGTGGCCTGGGCTTCTTTTGGAGGGAGACCGTAGTTGATTTAGCCGCTGACATGTGTTGCGTGTTTTCACACATCACCTTTCTCCTGGTGCAGATGGGAGACCTGACCTCAACTGAAACTGGTCCAGCCAAACTCATCTGTGCCTTGCCAAAGTAAATTTTCCTTTGCTGGCAGGTTTCTGAGGGCTTCCTCGGTGCTTTTGTGCGAGGGCACCTGAGAATTGGCGATTATTGTTAGCTGCACTCAGCATGAGAGCCTTGGGCACCACACTGAGGAAGAAATTGTGTTGTCTGGAGCAAAAGACCTTCTCCTGGGTCTCCCTTCAAGAGTTCTGAAGATCAGAGGCTCTGGGTTTTCTGCTAAACTATCTAACCTGGTGCAGAAATTGCCTGTTGTTAAGTTACTGTCATGACTTAGTGCTCCAAAACCAAGTTGTCAAAACCTGTGACTCCTGCAGCTGCAGAGGACACCATGGCTCTGAAACCTGACTGCAACGTACCACAAAGACCCCAGCTGCCAAAACTGGTCTGTGCTGGTGCCATCTGCCTTAAGGTTTCTTTAGCTCAGCATTTGAAGAGCATTGGTGGCTAGCTCATATCCTACTGTTACCAGTATATTATGATATTTTTGAATTTGCATTGGTTCCATTTGGAAAACACATTTGTTTATGTCTTACACAACCTCATCTCGTTCCCCGGATGATTATCAACAGAATTAATTCATGTCATTCCATGCGAGGGCAGGAAACATGCAGTATTTTTTCTTTGAGTTACTTACTGAAGTCATCAGGTTTTGCCATTTGCTCTTTGTTGTCATCGTTTTCTCCCCAGGTGGTGGCTGTTTTAATTGTTTTTCTTTACAGTTAACCAGACCATTTGGCTGTGCTGGCTTAACGTGGTAACAGGGAAAACGGCTTTTGGACAGCCGCTGCAGTCAGCAAGGCTGTGTGGGGCACAGATATGGAGCACACCTTCCTTTTTGTGCTTCAGAATCCGGATCATCTGTGAGTAACAGGCTCACGAGGGGTTCCCCAGTGCGGTAGCTGATTAAAGGCGATCCTAATCCCTGGAGCTCTAACCCTGGCTTTTGCTGTTGTCTTGGGCGCAAGGAGCGACAACCAGCAACAACTGCTGGAAATGGAGACTACCAAACCTAGTCGCTGTCTATAAATATATGAAGACTGAGGGGTGACCTCACCAATGTTTATGAATACGTGAGCAGTGGGTGTCAGGAGGATGGAGCCAGGCTCTTCTCTGTCATCTAGTGATAGGACAAGGGGCAATGGGTGTGAGCTGGAACATAGAAGGTTCCAATTAAATACGAGAAGGAACTTCTTCATGGTGAGGGTGACAGAGCACTGGAAGGGGCTGCCCAGGGGGGTTGTGGAGTCTCCTTCTC
>JAOXOE010000343.1:36437651-36451422 GCA_028565055.1 Phoeniculus purpureus | reverse complement strand
GTATGGGAGACACACCGCCTCCCCGCCCCGCAGGTGTCCCCTTTGCCCCCGCCACCCCGGCGTGGTGAGTGTTGGTGTCTCCTCCCGAAAGGACCAGAACTGTGCTCAAACAAGACAAAGCCAAGTGCGCTTTGCCATGGCGGTGGCTGTGCCTCGTCCTCTCCCGCAGATCTTTTGGGGTGGAAAACACTCGGTGGAGAAAGGTGGCCAATCACTGGTCACACCTATTAGTTCTCATTTTAGCAGCAATAATTCTGTGCGGTGCTGTAAATACTGGCCGTTGGCAGCACACCGGTCCCGCCCCGGCTCCTTAAATCTCGGAAGAGATTGAACAGGCAGGATTTATATGTTGTAGCATGTAATCTATGCATCATTTAGCATAGGATTTATATGTTTTATATGTTTCTGCACGACGGGCTTCGCCCATGAGGCGCTTGGGTGCCTCTCTCACACTCGCAACCCTGTGAGAGTCTGTTATGGAAGAAAGACCTGCAGTTTTTACCCAGAAAGGGAGGTGGAAGAGTGTGGAAGTTGGGAAGCAGGAAAAAGGAAACAAAACCCAGCCAAAACAAAAAAATGCCTAGAAGTCCATTCCCTATAACCCTGTTACCTCAGCCCAGCACCAGCCCCAGAGAGGCGGCTGTACCAGGGTTGGGGCGGGGGGGGTTAGGCAAGGCCAGCCTGGCAGAGTATCTCCAATCGTAATTCTTTCGGACCAGAAAGTTGCTGAAAATCAGGATATCTGGTGATGTATGTGCAGGCGAGCTGAGAGGGACACGCTGGATTTATAATGCAGCAGATAGGAGCAGCACAGATGTGTTGAGAGAGAGAGAGATACTAATTGCTTACATATTTAAAACAGCATCTTTAGTCTGAATGGGAGGCACCATTAAGCAAAACAGAGCTATTAACTGGGGCCACTTGGAAAGCTGCCATTTTCCCTTCTGTGCACGGCTTTCTGCATCAATAAAAGAAGTACGGTGCTCGAGGCGCGATACGCCACCAGCGTGGTGATTCCCACCGCCAGCGCGGAGCCAAGGTGCTTTGCACTGGGGTGAGCGTGTCCGTGCATATGGGCACACTGGTTTTGTGGCCGGGTAGGTATCATCAGCGGGGGACTTTTCCCTTTATCTGGATTAAACGGTGCAAGGGCGGCGTTACGGTCGGCGTGCTTTCCTGGGGATTGTGAAACTTTTCTGAGAAGAGAAGACAAACAAATCACCGTAACGTTTATAGGTTGAAAATACAGTGTAGGTGAGTCCGGTGCAATTACGCTGTGGTATAGGTGGCAAATTTACAGTCCGGTATAAAGCTTTTATAATAGAGCATATTCAGGCCACTGGGGAGAAAGTGGTTTTAGGTGGTGTAAGTAGCCCCATAATTTACCTTCTGCATAAATCTGAAAAAAGCTTCATTTTCCTTCTGCTTTTTATTCTTCTTGGGCTCCTTGTGCTCACCCTGTTCTGGAGTTTCACAGCAGTGTGACCGGCCTGAGGATGAGGAAACAGTCTTTGAGGTGACCTTGCTGGTGCAGGGACTGAGATCAGGGTTTCCCGAGATGCTCGAGTCTCCCCTGTGATTCGGGAGCACCACACCACAGCTGACTTCCTGCCTTAACCAACCCTGAGAATACAGATGGAGATATCTGCTCCTGCATCTTTTTCAGCTCCATCCCAGGTGGTGTTTCAGTTTCTTTTGTCCTCTCTTCTCGTTTCAGTTGCCAGTCACAGTGGAGATGTGCAAGAAGAGAAGCTCGATGGAGGCTGAACGATAGGCAGGGGGATCGTTCAGTGCATGGTGGGAGTCGGTTTGCCCGCATGAGGATGCCCCTCAAAGGGGCAGGGACATTCTATCTGCTGAGATGCTGCTTCTGCTGAGGAGTTGCTCATCTTAGAAGATGTGCAGGGATCTGACTCTGCTCCTGCGTAAGTCAGTGGAAATGCTGCTGTTAACTGAAATGAACAAAACCCCCACCATACAAGGTGAGCTGAGAGTTAAGCTTGATGCCCTTCACTGCAGAGCTCCACTGCTAGGGGCTTGCACAAAGAGCTCTGTGGATCCTGTACTTGATGTCATCTGTTGCTTTATTCCTCTGAAAGATGTAGGTCAGAGAGAAAGGTCATTCTTCAGCTGATAGGGCTTCAAACACAGAGACCAGGACCTTGAGGAACAGCTGGTTTTGAATGAGGAGGCAGCAAACGTAGAGGATGCCGAAACAGTGCAGCTTGCTGAATTATTTTATAATCCATTAACAAGGCTGTATAACATCCCCAACTGGGACTCTGCCACCGCTGAGGAGCCAGCAATGTGCCCTTGTGGCCAAGAGGGCCGACAGCATCCTGGGGTGGGTCAGAAGAGGGGTGGTTAGTACATCCAGAGAGGTTCTTCTCCCCCTCTACTCTGCACTGGTGAGACCACGTCTGGAGTACTGTGTCCAGTTCTGGGCCCCACAGTTTAAGAAGGACACTGAGCTGCTGGAGAGTCCAACGTAGAGCAACGAGGATGACAAAGGAAGTAGAATACCTCCCTGATGAGGAAAGGCCGGGGGAGCTGGGTCTCTTGAGCTTGGAGGAGACTGATGGGTGACCTCATTAATGTCTATAAATATATGAAGTGTGGGTGTCAGGAGGATGGAGCCAGACTCTTCCCAATATCATCTGGTGATAGGACAAGGGGCAATGGGTGTAAGCTGGAACATAGGAGGTTCCATATGAATGTGAGAAGTATCTTCTTCCCAGTGAGGGTGATGTAGCACTGGAAGGGGCTGCCCAGGGGATTGTGGTGTCTCCTCCTCTGGAGATGTTTAAAACTCGCCTGGATGTGTTCCTGTGTGACTTGGTCTAGGTGATCCTGCTCTGGCAGGGGGGTTGGACTGGATGATCTTTTGAGGTCCCTTCCAATCCCTGATGTTTTGATTCTGTGATCACACAGCAGCAGAGACTCAAACCTTAGTGTGTAGATGCAGTCCATCCACCGCCCAGCACTGAAGCACAGGTGGAGGAAAGTCAAGACATGTTTTTACCCACTTCTTCCCTTGGTAGATCTGAGTGATTTCCATGTACATTGATGAGTGCATACTACTTTTGGAAAATCTCATGGCTCTTCAGACTTCTTCAAATGATCTTGGGAGGTTCTCTGAAATTCCTCTTGAAGGACACAGGAGTGCAGTGAAACCAAAGGGGAAACAAAGCTGGGATATTTCAGCTGAAGAGTTTCATAAACATCTGCTTCTTCAGGGGAAAACAGATCAGTTTTCCAGTGGAGGAGTGTGAAATAGCGCTGAGCCTCAACCACAGAAGAGCTGTTGGTTCCTGTGTATCGCTGCTCCCTTCGATAAAGGCACATTGTCAGTTGAAGACTTGCTTGTCTGTGTCAAGGAGGCTGAGAAGAACAGCCTCATGGAAAAAGTATTTTCCCTGCTCAAACCAAAGTTGTTCAGACTTCTCACAAGCGGGATAAGAATTAGTCATCTGTCAGAGTCAGGGGCTGACAGAGTAACTAGGAGGTTGTAAATATAAAGGAAAGCTGTAGGAGTTTGGTGTTTAATCACAGTCAATTCAGAGTCTGGGTAGTTGAGAGCTGACTGTAGAGTTTCCATATACTTTTATAGAATTTGTGGTACCCCTCTGTGCAGGTCTGTGGAAGTCTTCGCTCCTCGTTTGTTAATCAAGAAGTATTTTGCATATGTTGTTAGAACATCACAGCTCTGATTTGTAGTTTCATTTTTCCTTCTGGCAAAATTTCTTCGGCCAAAGAACTGTGAGGTGATACAACCTCAGTGGGTCCTTGGCCAGTGGTGTGGACAGCATTAGCATTCTGCTGCCCTGACTTTGTGCAGACTTTGTGTGTTCTGATGCAACTCTGCCAGCATCCAGCTGGAATAACACTGGATGTTGGAGGCAGGTGTTGCTTCAAGCCCTTGTCAGTAATGGGAAGTCAGAGCTGAGAATGCAGTTCAGGAACCTGGGTGCAGTCACTTGGATGCTGGCAGAGAAATACAGGGTTGTGTGTACTTGAATATTCTGTAAAAGAATGAACTAAAGCAACAAAACACAACAATAGTGTTACTTGAAAGAGAATTCCAAGGTAACACTCAGGTATTTTATTGCAAAGAAATGCCTTGTCCAGCAGGGGGTTAAGTGCATGTTCCAGGCAGCGAGCATCGGGCATTTGCAGCACTTCATGCATTAATGAAGCTCCTGTCATTTTCAAACATCGCTAGTTCTGACAGTGTTTGGATGAAAAGCTGAGCGGGGTGAAATGACGAGTATTCGTTTGGCTTTTTTCCCCACTTTCCTGTTTTCATCCTGCAGGAACCAAACGTGTTTGTTTTACTGGCAATACTGAGACCATCATATGATTTTGACTAAGACTTTAGAGATTGTTTGCAAGTTTTTGCTCTCCTGCATGTCTGCTTCCTCCCAGCTGGGGGCTGGCTGTTGTATGGAAAGGCCAACCACGTCACGGAAAAGCCCTGTCTCTGATCAGATGGGCTTAATATAAACCAGGTTTGCTGAGAAAGAATTAAAGAGGCAGCCCCAAAGCAGGAGAGGATTTACTCCAGCAGAGCAGCTCAGTGTGCCACAGCCCGCTGAGAGAGCAGGACCTGGCTGCCCGGAGGAGCCTGGCACAAGTAAGGCAGCGAGGGGTCGCGTTGCACTGTAGATGCTAGAGACCCTGACAGCTAAATGCAGAAAAGGGTATCAAAACCTTGGAAGCAGTGCGTGGCGGGGACACGTGAAGTACGATAATCTGTGAGAGGCAAAACGATGAAGCGTTTGCGCTGTCCCAGCGGCTGTTTAATGCAGGCTGCGGGTTGGGCTTTGAGCGTGCTGGAGCTGGCTCTTCCCGTCCGGTTTTACAGCACAGACACTGCAGTGGAAAAATGCGTTTTAAAACTCAGCTGCAGTAAACAGTTCGTTTTGTTGGTGTCACAGCTTTTGCCTGGCGCGTGGCTTCTAGTGTGGGTGCGTTTCTTGCCGACAAAGTTACTGTGACCGAGGCTGTGCAAATGATCTCGTTTTGCCCCTAAGCACGGCGGGTCACAGAGGAAACACTGTGCGTGTGGTAATGAGTGTGGATGGAGAGGGCTCTTGCTGTAATTCATCCTCTGTTGTGTGTTTAGTCACAGAAGGTTTCAGGCTGTTCTACACTTTTGTGTGAAGAGGTTTGTACACGTCGTTTTGATGCTTTGCTCTGCTTGTTCTCATTCATAGAATCATAGAATCATTAGGGATTGGAAGGGACCTCGAAAGATCATCTAGTCCAATCCCACTGCCTATTGTTCAGGCTTGAGTGTGTTCTGGTGCATTTTATGGATAGTGGTCCTATGCACCAGCTGAGAATCATCAGGTAGATGGCAAAAAGCAAAATGTCTAAGTAACTGTCACTTTGGGGACTGGAATGCGTTAAAGGAACTTTCCTAAAAATGGTAGCTGTTGGCATGTGAGAGTGACATCACTGTCCTCTGCCTCCACGCCAGGCAAAATACAGGTTGCTGGGCAAAATACGGTGAAGAGCCATGCTTAGATGAGAAGAGTGAACCTACCGAGATGATTGGGCAGTAAATTAAGTGGTTGATTTAATAACTGTAAATTGATGATCTTTTTCTCTCCGTGCTGCGTCCTGTAGTGGCTGCAATCTGTACCTCCTCAGAAAAGCTGTTGGACTTGGCTGTGTCCTCCCTCTTACCAGCCACAAAGCCCCTGACTGAGGCAAAGTAATTCTTTGAGCTGTAAAGGAGACTCTGATCCATTCCATCACAGCAAGAACCTGCTTGCATGGCTCTTTTCTGATGTCAAGGTTGTCTAAGGGTGCAGTGGGTGATGCCTTATTGCTTTCCCAAAAGTTTCAGCTCTTAACTGAGACAACATGAAAGATCTGCACACCCAGCTGCATCTGGGGGTGGTGACCACCCAACCAGTACTTCTGTTTGCCCCTGGTTAAGCACAAATGATGGGGAGCCAGTAGGTGCTTCCTTGTAACAGTGGCTGCCTCTCAGCCGGAATGGGGCTGACTGGAGGTGTTTCTTTGTGTACCAGCAATTGCAAAATCATGCAGAACATCTCATTTTTCCTTTGCTGTATGATAGGTCCCTGTAGAAGAGGGACCTGCCTTGAGGTTAATGAGAGAGATTAATGCATTTCTAGATGTTTTGTGGGTAATGCTTGTGCTTTTCGTGTTTCTCACTAGGGGTGGAGATGACCCTCAACAACGTTACCATGCGTCGTACCCACAACAGCAGCCTGCAGCAGCAGCAGCAGCGGTGGAGCATCCCTGCTGATGGAAAGAATCTGCTGGTCCAGAAAGACTCCAATGAGTATAACCCGCAGAAGCGATACACTATCAGTCCCGATGAATATTACAGAAAGAGCTGGTCCTCAGAGTCGTCAGACTCTGTCATCTCCTCTGAGTCTGGCAGCAATTGCTACCGGGTGGTCCTGATTGGGGAGCAAGGCGTGGGCAAGTCCTCACTAGCCAACATCTTTGCTGGGGTGCACGACAGCATCGACAGTGACTGTGAGGTGCTGGGAGGTAAGTTCTTATGTCCTGGGGTGCTTGTTTTCTTGCAGCTCTTCCAGTAGTAACTGGCACAGAAACACAGAGAGGTAATTTAATTAAAAAGTGAGGTAATGAATGTTTGGATCTGACATAAAACCTGACTCCACTCGTGCACCTCTCTTAAGAAAAAAGAAAGCAAAATAAGACTTTGTAGGTACAAAATAAGTGAGATACTTGCCACCAAGGATTGAAAACCTCTGGAAGAGAACAACTCAGATCCCCATCCTGTTTCATTCCAAAATACGTGGTGGGAACTGCCTCATTCCTGCCTGTGGTGATGCTACGCAAGAAGCTGGTTCAGCTTTCATGCCAGTCCAACACTTGTGTCACGGGGCTGACCCCAGCTTTCTATAGGGGAGAGAAAAAAAAACCTGCAGGTTTTCATGGTCTAGTAGAATGAAAAGCTCAGACATAATATATACAGAAGAACAGGGAAGCCACTGCCGAGTTCTTCAGTCACCTTGAGAGTATTTTCCATTAGAAACCCTTCAGCATAAACACTGCCTCAGCGTAAGCTGAGTTTGAGTGGAATGTGTCTCCTCCTCAAGCCATGTTACTTGCTCAGCATGGGTTCCCTCAAGGTAAAACCAGACAAATATCCTCCAGCAAAGCAGGAAAATTCCTGTTGCCCAAACAGGGGGAAAAGACACAAGGGATTTTAGGGATTGCTTTGATGCTTCACCCCTGCGACCCTCCTTGGCTTGGTTTGGCATTGCAAACTGTTCTTGAATCCCAAAAGGTCAGATCATACAGAAGGTGAAACTGTGGCACCAAGTCCTGAGCTACATTACGTGCAAGCTGGTGATGTGGAAGTGTTTTGCTGCAAAAAGCCCTGCTCTGGCTGTAAGGATGCAGACGCTGTCACCCTTACGGGACACGTGGGTCGCTGTCTGGCATTGCCAATTGCTATGTAGGACTTTCCTCACCTCTCCCACATCCCTTTCCTTCTCCCTGTGCTCCCTTGGTGCCAGTGCTAGCACAGCGTTTGTGGGCTTCTCACCCAGCTTTCAGTGGAGCACAGGCAGGACAGCTTTTCGTGCCTTCAGCTCTTCAGTTAGGTTTAGCCCAGGGTTTAATACGGAGGTTTAATGCAGCCCGGCATCAGGAGGTTAGACCCACAGTGTCCTAGCTTGCTTGTCACAGACCTCGGTGCCTCTGGGGGATCTGAAAACTTCACAGAGCAGTGGTCCTGAATCGGTTATTGAGGTGTGCTGCATCTGCAGCTTCTACCGCCAACTTTCCACATAATCCCAGCAGCTCCTCAGCCTGGATTACCTCTGATAAAAGTTTTCCTGCTATTGGATGAGTGAACTTGAGTAGGACCCTCGGGCAAGCAGTCAGAGAATGCAGCTGGTTTGCTCTGCACACCCCTGTCAGGCAGTTTCCTTCTCCTCCATGCAAAGCTGTAAGGTTTCCCCTTTCCTTTGTGCTCCCAGCGACATTTCTTGGAATGTAACCATGACAGATGCTCAAAGCCAGCCCTGCTGGGGCTTTGGAAAACTTGCTGCTGTCCCATCACCCTTTTTTAGTGACGTCCGTGAAATAAGCGCGAGATGAACTGATTGTTCGCTTTCAGTGTCTCACGTATCCTACAGATGATCCTTGGGACTGACCAAGGTGCAAATCCGTGCCGCATTCAGCAGCAGTATTTCCAAGGAGCACGACTGGTAGCTTTCCATATGTAAAGGAGAGGAGAAGGGGTCCCCTGAACATGGTCCTCTGGTGTGTATGGAGCTTGTTCCCATGCAGGTGCTGGCTCAGTTGGAGAAACCATTCTCCAAGTTTTAGCTTGCAGACTGGGAATTTTATCACGACTTTATTGCAATGGTTTCAGGGTATCCAACTCACAGTGGGAACACAGCTGCTTTGATGGACGGGCTTTGCTGCTCCCCGTAAGATTAAGCTAACCCAGCAGCACGAGTGTCATGCTGTTGGGCTTGCAAGGGAAACTGCTCCTGTTGGTTGACTTTGCCCTTTTAATCTTCCCACTTCCAACTGCATCAGCCTGGGCTTTCCTTTGCTTTGTTTTAAAATGCTTGATAGTTTCGGGTGGTTCTTCTGAAGGGGTGCGGAGCCCTGGCTTTGAGGAAAGACCTCGATTACAGTTTAGGGGAAAGTTCACTCCGTTGATGCCTTGTAGAGGTTTTATGAGGCAGAGCTTAAGACACACAGGTTATGGTTGGAACAGATCCCTTAAACACTGCAGAAGGGGGATGTGATCAAAAGCCCAGAGCCTGGGGTTTTTCACTGACCAGCGACACAAGACTAGAGATGGGTCCAAACCCCACATTACTCATCAAAATGTCCCTGGGTTTGGGCGAAAGCAGGAAGATTGGTATTTGAAAACAAAAGCAAGACTGAGATTACACAGCAAAGGCTGATCAAAACAGTGAGTGGGGAGAGCCCCCCCAGAACTCAGCAGAACATTTATCACGTGGCAATTATAATCTCAGTATGAATTCTTGTGGCCTTGGGACCAAGTGACTGATATGCTGTGGTTTGCTGGTTCTTTGGCTTTTTGGTATCAAAGGTAACATGGGAAACCATGAAATGGGAGAGAACTAGGATGCATCAGCAATGTCAGTCTCTCTCAAACTCCACAGCTCTTCTCTCAGTCCCCTGCCCTCGTTGCTGGGTAGGCTGTTAGCTGGGTTGCTCTCAGCAGCAGTGACTGTTCACCCGTAAATTGTCCCTGCTAAAGTGAAAGCAAATATTTTCCATTACTCAGCCTGGCTGGACTCTGCTTCTCCCATGGGGCAAATGTTCAGCCTTTGGTTATTTCTTCCACTGGTTCTATTTTCTCTCTCCCACATAAGATAAAGAGAATATCAGCCAAAATAATGAACGTTTCATTTCCTGATCTTTCAGCCTCCTTCATATATCATGGAAAGTAAGACAACCAGAAATGAACAGAGAGAGGGTAGGCTCAGTGCTGATGGAAATAAGGAAAAAGAACTGAATGTGAGCCAGCGTAAAAGTTTGGCTCCGTAACGTCAACTGTGAGCAAATTACAGCCATTCATCTACTTGTTTTGTTCTAATCTAGGTGATCCTGCTGTGGCAGGGGGATTGGACTAGATGATCTTTTGAGGTCCCTTCCAATCCCTAGTGATTCTATGAATCTATGAGTCTATTCTAATGCAGGTGGTGCCACAAAATAATGCATTAACAACCTTTTTCCTTTCCTTTCCAGAGGACACATATGAAAGAACCCTCATGGTGGA
The DNA here is from genome assembly GCA_028565055.1 of Phoeniculus purpureus. Taxonomy (NCBI): domain Eukaryota; kingdom Metazoa; phylum Chordata; class Aves; order Bucerotiformes; family Phoeniculidae; genus Phoeniculus; species Phoeniculus purpureus. The sequence continues at coordinate 36,441,638 of JAOXOE010000343.1, read as the reverse complement.
TGGGGAAAGCGCAACCATTATACTGCTCGACATGTGGGATAACAAGGTACGAGTGTGTCCTGTGCGACTTGGTCTAGGTGATCCTGCTCTGGCAGGGGGATTGGACTGGATGATCGTTTGAGGTCCCTTCCAGTCCCTGATGTTCTGGGATTCTAGTCAAATGCCAAAAGAAAAGTGTGCACGTCAAAAGTGGGCATTTTTTGGGAAAGAAAGCGGGCGTTTTCGATACGTCGTCAGAGAAAATACAGGATTAACCCCCCTGCCCCGCGCAAAGCCAAGCATGCCTGACATCTCTGCAGAACAAGCATGGGAAGCACAAGCCTTCTTTATTTTTGTAATGATAAAACAAAAACATTCAAGCCATTTTCCAGACCACGTTCATTCCAGTCTAAATCCAGCACAATTAATTACTTGGGGCATGTTTTGCCCCGCTTTGTGGTGCAGCATTCATACCATCACTGCATTGGAATTACTTGTAGTGTGACTGTGATTCAAACCATACCCATTACAGTTACAGCAGGAGCACAGCTGGGTCTCCTTAGCATGGAGAAGAGGAGACTGAGGGGTGACCTCATTATTGTTGATAAATATGTGAGGGGTGGGTGTCAGCAGGATGGAGCCAGGCTCTTCACGATGTCATCTAGTGATAGGAGAAGGGGCAATGGGTGTGAGCTGGAACATAGGAGGTTCCAATTAAATATAAGAAGGAACTTCTTCGTGATGAGTGTGACAGCACCGGAAGGGGCTGCCCAGGGGGGTTGTGGAGATGTTTAAAACCCACCTGGAGACATTCCTGTGTGACTTGGTCTAGGTGATCCTGCTGTGGCAGGGGGATTGGACTGGATGATCTTTTGAGGTCCTTTCCAATCCCTGGTGATTCTATGATTCTATGACACATGAATGTCCTCTGTGCTGTGGCAAGAGACCCCGTCCCCACTGTAACAAGCCCATTCCCAACAGGACCAACAAATAGAAGGACCCTGAGGTCTGAACGAGTCACTGACTTCACACAGTGAAGCATCTCAAGCTCTCATGACTCTAAAGATGATGCCTCTGGTGGAGCAGAGGAGGAAGGGAAGCCACAGGTGTGGCAGGATGGTCCCTGAGGTGAGCACGTTCCTCACCAGGGTTCTGCAGAGCTCTGCATCCCAGTTGGCCCTGGGCATCTAGAGACAGATACCAATGTTTCCAGGCTACCAGGACATTCCTGGCTACAAACCGAGCTTGAACTTGGTCCTGGCTGTGACTGGTCTCCGACACCTGCCTTTCCCTCAGCTCTGAGGTGGTCCCTTGGAGCCAGCGGTCCTCCACCGCTGCTCGAGCCCTGCTGCAGTAGGGTAGCAGCACCCGAGCATCAGCCCCACAACCACCTCAGCAAGCGGGCAGGACTTCTCCCGGGGCTGAAAAGGAGCAACGAAAACCCCCTGGAAACAGGGGGTCACCGTCCCACCGCTCCACACCCAGGCTCCGTGGCTCCGGCGGGATGCTCGAAGGGTTAATGGCGAGCAGCAGCCGTTAATATTCTCAGTGCTAGCCCCAAATACCAGCCTTGCACAGCTGTCGCTTTCATTAGCGCTGGGAAAATGAGCCCTTCAAACCAGGACGGGAAGCTGCGGGGGGCTCGGGGCCGCGGCTCTGAGGCCAAACACGCGGTAGTCCCGGGCGACCGACGGGCGTTAAACCGCCTGCAAGCGGCGTCAGCGTTCGCCCGGGCCACGGCAAAGGATTCCCCAGCCCCTGCCGTTGGCTCCTAGCCCTTCCCAGGTGGGTGCTCCCGACTCCGACGCAGCCGAAGGTCCCGCCGCAAGCCACGCTGGGCGCCGCGGTGGCCCCGAGCGGCTGGTCCGGGGAGGTGTGTGGGGCGGCTGTCACATCGCATCAGCATCCCGGTCCCCTGCACGGTGACTCGATTACGGTCCTTCGCCGCGGAACCGGCTGCAGAAAGAGTCAGCAGCTCGCTCAAGCGGCTGGGCAGAGCCAGGGGTGCTGCGGGCACCGCCAGGCACCGCCAGGCGCAGGAGACCGCCCAGGGATGCTCCGAGCGGCAACCGCGGGGCTCGGGGTTGGGTTTGTTTTCCCTTTGGAACCACGGAAGGGAAAGCGAGGTCCTGCTCGGCGTGTGGGAACGCTCATCTCCCAGCTAACCCCAAGGCCAGGGCATCTCGGATCTCCTAGATCTTGCTTTTCCATGCGTGTGCCGAGCCCTGCGGCAGCGCTGGGGACGGCGGCTCTGCTGGGGCTGGAGCCCTTCCTCTCCCCATCACCTCCTCTAGGGGCGGGGGGTCCGGGGGAAGTTGCCAGAGTCTGGATAATTATAATCTTATTTTTCAGCTGCTGCATCTCCCAGAGCCCCAGCTGCTGGTGCCCCCTGTGCATCCCCTCTGTCCTGTGCCTGTGGGGCACTGCTAGGGCCAGAGGAAAGCATCTGCTGTGGAAGGGAAACTGAGGCAGGGGCGCAGATCCAGAGTCCTGCTGGATGGGCTTCAGGGCTGTCGTGAAGCTAATGGTGTCACTGGCCCCAGAGGAACCACTGAGCACGAGCTGTTGTGCAGCAGACACAGGCAAAAAGGCCACTGGGTTCATCCTGCCATCCATGTGGGGTCCCTCTGGTACAGATAGACACTGAGGCAAGGAGGCCACTGGGGTCATCCTTCCAGAGTGAAGGAGCTGCAGAAGTTGGTGTCACCTGGGAGCAGTGGAGCCACGGTGGCCCACACAGAGGGGCTGACCCAGGCAAGCCTGTCCCTGCCCTGTGTGGCATCTCAGAAGGTGATGGAGGTCAGTCATACTTCCAAGCTTCCTGGTCTACACCTGCCTGGAGGAGGACCAGCAAGGGTCAGTGCTGCAGGGAGTCACTGCTGGGGCACTGGGAGGGCTGAGAAATGGCTGCTGTGTTTTGGAGGGGACTGTAGGGTGGGATGGAGCAGAACCCTATCCTGTTTTGTATGGCCCCATCATGCTGGGGCTGTCCAGGAGCTCTGTTCCTGCTCTGGAGGTTGGTGTCCTGGCTGTGTGCACTGGGATGACCCCACATACTTCGGGGCACAGTGCTCCCCACTGCATGGCACCAACCCCCTCCTTACAGAGCTCCAGCACCTGTGGGCCACCAGAGATGCTCTGGGCCACCCCATGCTCAAATCCTACCTCTCTCTGATCTGTAGGGTGCTCAGCAGATCTCGCCTGGCACCAGAGAGCCTTCTGAGTGGGAGGCACAGGACAACCCCAGCAGCCCTTTCTCAGGGGCCGGAGACATTCATACAGGGCTACAAGGCAGCTGGCAGTGGCCACAGGAGAAGGGGCACCCACAGGTGAGCAGTGAGATGTCCTGCAGCCCCAGAACACACTGCCAGAGCAGAGGGCTCTGCAGCTCCTCCCCGCTGATCACAGGGACAAGGGACCTAAACCAGTCTCCCCAGTGCGGTGCTCAGCCTCAGCACGGAGCTCAGCCTCTGCGGAGCAGCCTGTGTGACTAGCGGGGCTGGGCTGGTGGCTGGCAGTAATTACCAAGCCGCCCACAGCTGAAGGGGACCATATGGTAGGGAAAAGGAAACTCGCTTGTATTTTTCCGCACCCTGGGGCTCAGCCTTTCTGGGGCTGTCACAGCCCATTTGTGCTGCCTGAGCTGCGGCGCCCTGGCCGCGTCTGCGCGAGGCAGCGGCCCTGAGCCTGGTGCCTGGTGCTGCTCCTGCAGATCCTGGTGCTGGGAACCCAGCCAGTGACTCTGTGGGGTCACAGAATCACAGAACATTAGGGATTGTAAAGGACCTTGAAAGATCTGGTCCAATCCCCCTGACACAGCAGGATCACCTAGACTAAGTTGCACAGGAACACATCCAGGTGGGTTTTAAAAGTTCCCAGAGGAGAAGACTCCACAACCCCCCTGGGCAGCCCCTTCCAGTGCTCTGTTACCCTCACTGTGAAGAAGTTCCTTCTCATGTTGATGTGGAACCTCCTCTGTTCCAGCTCACACCCACTGCCCCTTGTCCT
>JAOXOE010000343.1:36401662-36421575 GCA_028565055.1 Phoeniculus purpureus | reverse complement strand
ACCTCAAAAGATCACCTAGTCCAATCCCCCTGCCAGAGCAGGATCACCTAGACCAAGTTGCTCAGGAACGTGTCCAGGCAGGTTTTAAATATCTCCAGGGAAGGAGACTCCACAACCCCCCTGGGCAGCCTGTTCCAGTGCATTCCCCGAGGACTGCAGCTGGGGGAACTGTGCTGGCTCTGTGGCGATGTGCTCACTGCAGCGACGCTGGCTGTCTTCAGCAAAGTCTGCACTAAAGTCTACTGAAACACAAATTCTTCCCTCTCCAATCAAAAAACGAGTTCAGCACGACAGCAGGGCAGTGTGTGTAAGGTGAAGTTGTATGTTGTTGGGAACCAGACCTTGACCAGTGAGGTGAGAAGGTGCATGTGTCTTCAGAAGCCGCATGGCTGCCTGCGAGCAATGAGTATTTAAAGCAGCTGCAGAAATGTTGACCACATTTACATGGTCAGCTCTTGACACATAGACTGTCATAAATGAGAGTCTAGCTAAACAAAAGGAAACGACTTTAAGTCTATATTTAAAAAACCTGCAGTCTTTCTAGTGTAACTTTCCACAGACCTGCAAGAACTTCAGGACAGGAGAAGTCTCTGTGCACAGCACCTCTGAAATCCCCTGCAAGACCATGTGCTGCTGTCTCCCTGCTCTACCCACTGAGGTCTGGCTGTCTCAGGCTGCTTTAGTAGCACGAAAGCTTCTCACTTCATAGAGCTGGTCTGTCTGTTGTGATCATCACTACTTTGCAACAGGACTTTGCATAAAATGTTATTAGCCAGAGGTGCTGTCCAGCTTCCTGGCTACCATCTGGCTGGTCTGACAGTAGCCCCTTGGCTGGAGCAGCTCAGCTGGAGCTGCTAGCTGTTAGCCCACGGCTGCTCAGCAAACAGAGCACATACTGGGAGAGGTGTGTGTGCGTGTGTGTGTGTGTGGTGTGTGGCCCCCTAACCCACTGCCATAAGAGCAAAAACCACTCCCTGACCGGCTTTTCTCAGTTTCTAAATATCAGACTTAAAGAAAGTTCTTGTGCAACATCATGACCAAGAGATGCAGTCAGGTTAAGGCTAAGAGAAATTCAGCAAATGTAGAGCAAAAGCAGAAATCTGAAGACTGAATTTAAAGTAAAAGTGTTTCCAAAATAACAGAACAGAATCACTCTGGTTGGAAAAGACCCCTGGGATCATCAAGTCCAACCACCTACCCTACCTTACAAGTTCACCCCGAAACCACGTCCCTCAACACCCCATCCAAATGATCTTTAAACACATCCAGGGATGGCAACTCAACCACCTCCCTGGGAAGCCCATTCCAGTGGCTGACCACCCTTTCTGTGAAAAAAAATCTTCCTAATATCAAGTCTAAACCTGCCCTGTTGTGACTTGAACCCAGTCCCTCTTGTTAGATCACTAACTGCTTGTGAGAAGAGACCAGCACCAACCTCCCCACAACGTCCTTTCAGGTAGTTATGGAGAGTGATGAGGTCTCCTCTCAGCCTCCTCTTCCTCAAACTAAGGAGCCCCAGGTCTGTCAGTTTTTTCATGAGATGTATTCTCCAGGCCCTTCACCAACTTAGTTGCCCTCCTCTGCACCTGCTCCAGCACCTCTCTCTTGTATTGAGGTGCCCAAAACTCACTTCTTCATGAAAGGGCCATCAGGCACTGGATCAGGCTGTCCAGGGAGGGGGACACTTATTCACCGGAATAAACATGAGTGTACTTAAGCATGTTTTGGGCAACAAAGGGCAATAAAAGCCCTGCAGATCTCTTAAAGGAACCCAAACAGCTACCACAAAGAGCAATGCCCTGTCCTGATCCCATCTTGCCTCTCTGTGGTCTTGTCACAGTAGATTGCATGAACATTGAAGGCACTGGCTCTGCATTGCTTCTCTTTCATAGAATCATAGAAGGCTTTAGATTGAGAGGAATCCTGAAGATCATTTAGTTCCAATCCCCTTGACACAGGGAGGGAGATCTGCTTTCTACAGTAGCTGCTCATTGTGCTGGTTCAGTTTCCAGCAAAAAAGTAACTCATAAAAATTTACCACCAGCACTACTGTCTGATGGGCACCATTCAAAGTCCTTCAACTGATAACAGCATCTTTATACTTGAGGCTGGTTAAAGACGGGAGCTAGCGGTCTCTGTGGTTCCAAAGAGCATACTAATTCTTCTGAAAACACGGAGAGAGTCCAGAGTTGTGGCTTCATCCTCTGAGAGCGCTGCGTTGGAACAAGCTTGTTTTGTGTTTGATGGCCCCTACAGTCCCATGGATCAGACAGTGTTAGGGGTTGGAAGGGACCTTGAAAGATCATCCAGTCCAGCCAGCAGAAAAAGCCTCTAGTCATCACTAAATCGCGTCGTCGAGATACACGTGACATCATACCGTTGGGGCAACTGCAAGGAGACGTCGTGAGTCACACAGCGGAGGGTGAAGACAAAGGCATTAACTCATGGTGCTGTCTGACTGCCTTGAGCCTCTCATGGCATTTGGGGCCTGGATTGTGGTTTTTGAGTGTCTGGAGTTGCTAGCAGCACTACCTTTGTGGAAAGGAGATGATTGATCTGACAGAACTGGATGAACCCAAGGAGGTCTGCAAAGACCTCAGAAGCTCCGCAATGCCATATCTAACCGAAAATGTGACACTGACCGGTGACCGGTGTGATTTAACCAGTGTCCCAGTAGCTGCTGGGTCTACTCAGCGCTTGCAGAAGACCGTTCACACCAAGAAGTTGAGGCAAAGTGTTCTCTGACAGGCTGGTTTTTGTTTTATAGATGTGCTGGTGTCCCTTTGGACCGGGAGGAGAATCCGCCCTGCGGCAGGAGCTCGCTGGGTACCGGGTCCTTGTTTGCTCAGCCCTGCCCTGCTGTTCCTGTGCTGGGGATATGGCCTGGGAAGGGAAATGCAAACTCGAGAGCAGACTGGAGGCTGAGCTGAGCTCAGCCAACGGCAATCACCTCGCTGGAGCCTGCGGGGAAAGGAAAAGGCATTGTGTTTCTGCTTCTTAGCGAAACCTTTGACCCTGAGGTTGGGATTCTCAGGAGGAAGTGTCTCACGTGTTCCTGTTGTCTCTGACCATGAAATTAACCCATGAATGTGCAGCATTTATTTTCAGCTTTGTTGGCCCTGGGTCGCTGTGGTCTAGGATGGCTGTTGGCCAGCACCACCGCACCTCTGCTCGCCAGCACTGCAATGACAAACGCCCAGGCTAATTCTGTGGCCGCACTGACCTTGAGACACAAAAGGCATCAGTTAGCTCAGAACTGATGAATTTGCATTCCTGTCTGCCCTTTTAATTGGAAAAGAAATAAGACAGATGCTAGTATGGGACTTTAAGGTGAGGAAAGCAGGAGGGCAAGTCATACAGTTTCCATTAATGTCAGGCAAACAGGGGTGTATGTTCTTCTCCAAGCTCAAGAGACCCAGCTCCCTCAGCCTCTCCTCGTAAGGGACGTGCTCCACTTCCTTCATCATCCTCATTGCTCTATGGTGGACACCCTCCAGCAGCTCCTTTTCCATATAAGTCACGGACGAGGCAGGGAAAGAGCCAAAATGGTTGTACTGCAGTCCTTGGAAACTCAGAAGTGAACATGAAGTCCATGCCTTGACAGCCCCATACCACAGCCACATCCACAGTCCCTTGAGGTCCAAGCCTGAGTGTGGCGTGCCAATGAAAGCTGGTTATCCTCTGCTAGCAGAAGTTAAACTTATGAGGTATGTCTGGCATTTTCTATTCTAAGCACAGAAATTAGTACTTTAAATACTGTTCATTGTAGGTGGCCCCGACACAAACTGTGCAGTTCTCTCCTGCAGACCATAGGTCTTCTAATGGTTCGTCTTCATGACTAGGTCTCGATCACCAAGTAGGTAATTGGAATAAATGAGGTTATTTTATGTTTGGATTGGCCTCTAATGCCTGTAAAATTCCTTCCAATAGATAAAGGTCAGTCTTAGCCTCAGCACTGATTCCAGTTTATGACGTGAGCCATGTAAGGCTCTGATAGAAGGCTCAAGTCCAGTTCTAGCATTTCTCTGGAGTTCACAGTACTTTCAGTGGAAGGCATGGGAGCACCCAGACGTCGTGGTCCTGCTGAGACAATAGGTCATAGAGCTGATTTGTGATGAGTTTTCCGTCAGGAATTACGTTGGTGGCTATCTGGCAGTTCCTCTGAAAAGAGTTTGCACTGAAATGAACCCAGAGTTAGACGCAGAGCAGTTTTGCTGCTGGTCAGGCTCAAAGCAAACACTCGGTCCCCTGCTAACTTTTCCTACTCTAGTCAAAGGTCTTAAAGAAGCCAACTCCAAATTGGAAATACTGCTGTCAGTAAGAGCTCCCGATGAGCCGAAGTTTGCTGCTCGACTGCTGTTACGGCGGCTGGTACAAATATTTACGGAGGGTCCTGCGCTCAAGGGAGCAACTCGCTGTCTTATCAGGCTGCACGGAGGAGTTCTACCCTGTGATGCAAGGCAGTTTCAGTCTCAGTGCTGTCTACAACAGGAAGATGAAAGCTAAAACCAAGGGGGAAATGAGCCAGGATTGTGTGATCCCCGCCTCAGGAAAGAAAGTGATTTCTTTTAACCCATCCCAGCACAGCAAAGGGACTAGATGAACTACAGAGCTGAAGCAGTTTTGTCTGCACCGGTCAAGCTCTCCAGTACATTTCATGGAATTATAAGGGTTGGAAGAGATGTCCAAGATCAAGTCCAACCACCAACCTAACCCCGCCCTGCTCACCAAACCACGTTTTCTAGTGCCACATCTGCATGTTTTTTAAACACCTCCAGGGACAGTGACCCCACCACCTCTCAGGACAGCCTGTTCCAATCCCTGACCACTACTGCAGTGAGACATTTTTCCTCATGTCCAGTCTCCCCTAGCACAACTTGGAGTAGTGTCCTCTCATTCTGTCGCTGGTGACTTGTGTTAGACTGGTACCAATAAACCCCGTCATTTAGAGGACTCATCACTCGTGACACCAGGGTGTTGGGCTGGTGCCCTGCCACTGGTTTTATGCAGCCACAGCAAAGGGAGAGTCAGGAAATCCTGAGCAGCAGAAACTCATTTTGTATTCAGAGGTGGGTGGGTGGAGAGGGAGAAACAAACGTCATCAGCTTCCAGTCACTTGCGCTGGTTTCTGAAAGATGTTTTCATTCAAAGGCCAGTTTTCCAGGTTCCCAGCTGAGCTGTGGGAAATGGGGCTGCGCAGGCACTGCAGACTGGTGTGTGTGGCCCACCGGATTTTGGGTTGGCTTCGGTTTGTAAGTCACCGCACAGACACCGCGTTTATGCCTGCGCACCGAGCACGTGCTGCACCATCCCACACTGCAAATCCTAAGAGCAGCTGAGCACGTGCTGCACCATCCACACGTTGTAAATCCTAAGAGCAGCTCTTAGTAAAAAGATTGAAAACCAGATTGAAGAAAACAATTTAACACTCTGGGATCTTTGCAAGTGCTTTGAGTAAAATCCAGCCTGAAGGCTCCAAGACCTTAATGCTGACCCAGCTAAGAGAGAGAGCGCAACACCTCAGGAGGGCAAACCCAGGGTGTGAGGAGGCAAAGCTGGGACCACCTCTGCAGATCAGGGAAGGACAAGCACAGGCTATGCTCTGGGGCTTGGATGCCTGCAGGAACGTGCCCCTACATCTGGGACCCAGAGCCCCAAATCCCTGCCAGGGTTGGTGGCAGCGGCAGGGGGATTGGACTAGATGATCTTTTGAGGTCCCTTCCAATCCCTAATGATTCTGTGATTTGGACAAAGAAGGGAGATGAAGAGAAACCGAGTCATGCTTCAGTTTGAAGTGGGGGATATTGGCATCTTGACTTTGCTCTTGGGCTTCTGATTTCTACCTAGAGACTGCTGTAGGTGACAGTCCAGCCAGCAGAGTCTGTGATCACAGTGGTAAAACAAAGCCCCAGAGGGTAGTTTGCTTTGTCGTGCCTATTCCAATATCGCACAGGTGGGACTGAACATTTAGGTGATAGAGTGCTCTAGGACCATCTGCTCCATGGTCCTAAGGCCAGCTGCATTTACATGCAACAACAAACTAAAACTAGGGTCGTCCTGTCAGCGTGATGGTTGTTTCGTGTCGTAGTACCGTCGTATCTCTAAACAGGCTGGGTCTGAGGTTTCCTATTTTGATCAGACACAGCACCACGTGCTTTGAGCAGAACTGTGGAGGTCTTCATACACACTGCGTAATGAGCAAAGGAGGCAAAGAATTGCTCCTTCTAGACTTTTAAGGGAAAAAAGGGGGGACTGGGACATGCACTTTGTGACTTGCAACGCATATGCTAGGCTAGAGTGGCGTGAGAACGGGCTGGAGGACACCAGCATGCTGGAAGTGTGCTGCAGTGCAGGGGTGAGGTTGTAATCGCCTTTGGAGGTCTTGCAATGAGCAGAGTAAACATGAGTAATCTCTAGAATATGCCTTGTTTATTCCATAAGAGCCATTTGGTTCCATTATGTCATTGTTTGCAAGAAGAAAAAGGGAAACTAAAATATATCATCCTGACCTGGGCAAGTTTAATAGCCCAGAAGCTTAACAGCATTAGCTCAGTGCCTAACAGGGTCCAAGACCTGACAGCAGCAAATAAGGCAACTTCTGAACAGTCCTCCTCTGTCAGCCATGAATTAGCCGGTATGGTCTGACTTTGTGTGGTGGAGAGGTCACACGTCGGTGCCTGGGGAGAAGGGGACCTTGCCTGGGAGCTCTAAAGGCAACCTCTGCAGGGATAGGGCTGGCCAGGGCCCTCAAGAAGATCCTCTGGGAACAACAGTTTCCTCTGGGAACATGTTGCTGATTGAGCTTCCTTCTGCCTTGTGGGTAGCCACAGGTGCCACTGAATGTCTGCTCAGGTCTTGGTGAGCAGAATGATTGAATTATTGAACTGTGAGGTAGCACTGGTGTCAGGGCAAGCTGATGATGAGGTATCACGTGAGTGAGGGACTGCTGGAGGAGATGACTAGGCTGAGAAACAGCGGTCTTTAGGAGAATTCCATCAATATAATGGATGTGGGAAGTTTCAGGTGTAGCTGCAGAAATAAAAAGGAATTCCATTACTAGCTACTCGTTTCTTTTCAGCATTTTTTCTCCGTGCTGCTTCTTCCTCTGCTGGTGTGAGCTCATTTTGACAAGTATTGACGATGTTGTGAAATGACCCTGCCCTAAGCGATCCATAAAAGAAATATTTTGTAAACAACCAGAAATTGGGCCGCGGTTAATTTTGGAAGTGGCAGAGGTGTGTGGGGAGACATCAGGTGAACTGAAACAAGGGGGAAAAGTAAAAGAGGCAAAGAGAAAAATTGAAAAAAAGAGTGCAGGGACAATGATAAAGTTGATGAATGGGAAGAGTGGAAAGGATGTGACTAATGGTATGAGAAGAGCAGTTTCTGGAAACACTGGCTGAGTGAACAATGATTCATTCACACAGCAAACACCTGGAGATCTGCCGCCTTCTCATCAGATTTACTCAGAGAAACTGTTGGCTCAAGGAACCAGTTTTGCTGCTGAGTCTCTTCTTGCAATTTTATCTGTGGTACCCTGTTATGACTGTTGTAAAGCCTTAAGTGCTCCTGGACTTTGTAATGTATTTGACATGGGAGGGTTTTCTTTTCCTGTGGGGTAACAATCTGTAGGCAGTTGCTCTGCTGCTGGGAACTCGTTTCAGCCAGAGAAAGGTGTTGGATGGGAGCAGGCTCACCACTTCCAGTGACTTTAAAAAATCAGACGTTCAATTAGGTACCTTAAATCTGTATCTCAGGTACCACACTGAACTGGTGAAAGAGCAGGAGAATAAATCTTAGGAGGAAAGACGACAGACCTGGGGCTCTTTAGTTGCAAGAAGAGGAGGCTGCGAGGAGACTTCATCACTCTCTACAACTACCTGAAAGGACGTTGTGGAGAGGTTGGTGCTGGTCTCTTCTCACAATTAGTGACAGAACAAGAGGTGATAGGTTCAAGTTACAACACGGTAGGTTTAGACTTGACATTAGGAAGAATTTTTTCACAGAAAGGGTGGTCAGGCACTGGAATGGGCTTCCCAGGGAGTTGGTTGAGTTGCCATCCGTGGGTGTGTTTGAAGATCATTTGGATGAGGTGTTGAGGGATGCGGTTTAGGGGTGAGTTTGTAGGGTAGGGTAGGTGGTTGGACTCGGTGATCCCAGGGGTCTTTTCCAACCAGAGTGATTCTGTGAATAACAATGTTCAATGTTCTGTGAATAATTTCCTAATAACTGGACTTCCAAGCACAGACCCTAACACCTGAAAGACAGACTCCTGACTTACGTGGCTCTGACTTGTGACACCATGAGCTGAGTTATTTCGCATTTGTCCCATAAAAGAGGGATAAAAATGACACTAGGGATCTGTTTATGCAAATTAATCGTTGCAGTGTGCACAGCAGCGCACCTCTTGCTCTTCGGCAACGTACACCTCACGCTGAAAGCTCTGCTCGCTCGTGTCCAGTTAGCACACAACTGATCTGCACGCGCAGATCACCGCAGTCGCTTAAAGTCAACATATTTACAAGAAAGCTCCATTCCATCCCCATTACTGTATTTGCTTTGAGATCATTAACAACGTGTTCTCTTGCTTTAATGGAAACTGTAGGTTGTCTGAAACGCGGTGACTTCAAAGACACAAGTAAATGGAGAAGGTCTGTGATGGAAAAGCATGATGAAAGTAGCCTAGAGGTTTTTCCCCAGAGAAACAAACTTCTATCTTTTGGTGTGCAATGCAGAAAACACGAAATGTGCTGCACAAATAATTTACACAGTTTACACAGGGTTTATTAGGGTTGGAAGGGTCCTTCAAAGGCCATCGGGTCCAACATCCCTCTCAGGCAGTGTACAAATTGCTGAAAAGCGTAACGACCTAGAAGCCTGGATCAAACGACACAAAACCACGTGCAGCCAGGTCTGAAACATCTCCAGAGAAGGGGACTCCACAGCCGTCCTGGGCAACCCATTCCAGTATTTAATAACCCTGACTGGAAAGAAGTTTTCCTCAGACTGAGGTGAAACTTCCTGCGTTCAAGCTTCCATCTGTTACCCCTTGTCCTGACTGACACTACTGAAAAGAGAGGATTCCCTTCTTCTTGGCACCCAGCCCTCATGTATTTACAGACAGTGATTAAACCCCCTCATAGCCTTCTTTTGTATTTTACAGTATTCAAGTGCAATCCTTAGGAAAATGAAAGCAGAAGTTAGAAGGTGGATGAGAAGGAACATCTAATGAGAGAACTGAGGAAGCGTCTCCCGAACTTCTCAAATAAGCTTGATACAGAAGTTGAGTTAGCAGAAAGCAAAACATTTTCAAGATGATTTTTTTTTAATGTCTTTTTTTAATCTAAACATCTTCTATCTAAATTTTAGATAAAACATCTATAAAAAGATGATTTTTTTAAAAAATTCTTTTTTTAATCTAAACATCTTCTACCTATATTTTAGATGAAACACCTAAAACATCTAGACCAGACCAGTAGATTTCAGTTCCCTTTACCACAAGTGCTGGAACGCAGAGACTAGCAGGGTCTAGTTCCCTTGAAAGGCTGAAAACTTGAACTGTGAAGATGACACATGAGGGAAAGGAATGATCGCACCGTTATGTGAGATGAGTGTCTGGAAATGAGCAGAGAGCGATTTGCCACTAGACAAATGACAGATACTCTATTAACCCTTCTCTTTTCCTAATAGCAAACCCAACCCCCATCATGGCATTTACACCACCATCACCACTGATGCGGTGGGCATCCCAGACTGGACTGTGGCAGATGGGAATGGGGGGCAGGAGCTGGTTTCCAGAACTGGATTCCAGACTATCCAGACAGAGACTGAGGGCAGAACAGTCAGAGACCTTCTCAGACAACAGCCATTGAAAAGAGGATTTGACCCGTGTGACCTCTTGGCTTTATGCTGATATGACATCCATGGGATCTTGTTCAGTTTGGGGTCACCTGTCCTGTCTGCTTCTCCCTGCAGATGAAGTCACACAGAATCACAGAACATCAGGGATTGGAAGGGACCTCGAAAGATCATCCAGTCCAATAGAGCAGGACCACCTAGACCAAGTCGCACAGCAACATGTCCAGGCGGGTTTTAAAGTCACTCACTTACTGCACCCCAGCATGGCACACGAGACTTAGCAGTGACCTGGGACTTCACAGGAGAAAGTATGAGCAAGAACCTTTCTGCATCCCAGCCCGTGGTAGTAACTGTGAACATCAAGTGTTATCACTTCTAGAAGCAGCCACTGTCTGCACAAGCGTGTCGTTAACTGCAGAAAGTGCAGCTCTTTGGAGGAGACTGAGCTGAGAAAGTAAAATCACTGAACTAGTTCTGTTCTAACTCAGACCAGGGCAAGAGCTCAGATAGAATTAGACCTTGCTGAGTTGACGACTGGATTATTCACATAACTAGAGTGGGTCCTCTCCATGTACAGACCTGCTGTGAAAACGAGCCACCTTCATGTCCAAATTCTTGTCTTCTCAACACGAATCACCCCTGCAACTACGCAAGTAGCAAACACGATCTCCGCTTGATGCCCATTCCTTCTTCTTTCCACCTCCTCTGCCACAGAAAGGATAACCTGCCCCAGAGGCTCCAACCCATACCATGTGTTTTCATTTCTTGCAGCCCCGCTGGAAAAACTGAACTCAGAAGGATGTACAAGTATCGAAGGTGGTGAATTACCTTGGAACGACGTCGCTTCTGTTTCATACCACACCTAGTCATTAAGAATCAATAATTCTCCATGCTGTTAATGTTTGAGCCACTGAACCGTAGGGCGAGCCTGAGGAGCTATAAACTGTGAGAAGCACAGGCAGACATTACTAGCCTGCATAAAGGTGATCCCCATGGCTGAAAGAAAGAAGGATTTTTAGAGGCAAAGAAACTTTTCATGTTACAGGTAAGGAGTGACCCAGCTGCTGTTTCATGGGAAGGTTTAAAAAGCTAGAGCAAGGGTTTTGCTGAAGGTTTTTCTGGCAGCGCTAGGAACTCAGCTGTCCTTGTGAAATGGATGACTGTGGTGCTAAAGCTTAGCCTGGTTTGTATTTGATTTGGATCAATTTCCTGTTTTCTCCTGACTGAATCTGGACATCTGAAATCCATCATTTAAAGAAAATCAACTATTTTTGTCATGGAACCAAATCCTTGTGATCGTTGCTGATCTTTAACCTCCGAGAATAGTCTTTGTTCTCGGAATGTTTGTTACTGAAAGTCCGTGGGATATTTGTGTGGTGGGTATCCTAGAGAGTCCTGCTCAGGCCGGCAAACAGTGGGGGATCATTAGGGATATAGCACTGACAGCAAACGAGGAAATGAAGGGGAAAATATGGCTTCGGTCCTCAGCCAGGTCTCAGGCTGCTTTTAGTCAAGCTGATCCTTTTCTAATCCTGGAACTGCCTAATATTGAAAATCTTGTGTGAGTTTGTGTGTCCTGAAGCTCCATTTTGGGTGATGGAGTATGTGTCTTGGGTCTCTGGTCCTTGGCAGTGTCGTGCTTCGTGAGACTGGCCCCACAAGTGACACAACACAGGGAGTTGTGTTTCTTTTCAAAGAGGAGGGGATGGCAAAGGCTGTTATCGTGCAGACATGTAACCTGCAAAATGGCTGCATTTCCACCGCTGTGTTCTGTAGTCGGGTCTGGCTGAGAAACAGCTCGGTCACACGGCCACCTGAGGCAGTGCATGCACCAGCCTTCTGTTGCATGCACTTCGTGCCCCCGTGTTAAGTGTGGCTGAAAACAGGTTCAGAAGAGCCCGGGAGGAGGGGGGTGGACAGGCTGTTGGACAGATGGAGAAGCAGAAGGAACTTCCACCAACTACCTACCTGAAATATCAGTAATTGTTGAGGTTCAAAGTGTCTCCCCAGGAGGTCCAAAGTGTCGTCTTTGCTCCTGTGTCTTGCCCATGCCAGACCCAAGCTCCTCCGGTTGTAAGCAGGGCAGTGAGGGACCCGCTTAGCAAGCACCACTGCCAGTCAGCTACATGGGATGCACCTTCAGCCCTCATTTCCTGACAAATTTAATGATCATTTGCAGTCTCAAAGGAGTGTCATTGTATTTTCTTTCACTACTCACGCATCCAACCCAAGGAAAGAGCCCAGTCGTTTCAAAGGGTGTAGTTACACAGCATGACCCTGTTCAGAATGGGATTTGCCAGATGAGGCTCTGTGGCACGTCCTAAAATGGGTTCTGGGGAGACCAGCAGCGTGGGCACCGATATTCACGGGTCCCCTGTTTGGTCAGCTATTGAGAAAAGGAAGGGGAGATGAAAGGTATGAAGGGAAGCCCAAGCATGAAAGCATCTGGAGGGAGCTGTGCCTCCACACTGTCTTCTGCTTGGGAGCCTTCATAGGATAGAGCTGTTGTAGCTGAAGAATAAGTGTTGGTGTGAGCTGCATAACACGGAGCAGCAGTGCAGTGAGCAGCAGTGCAGTGAGCAGCAGTGCAGTGAGCAGCAGTGCAGTGAGCAGCAGTGCTGCACGCCAGCCTCGCCTCTCTTCAGAACTGGCCTTGTCCTCCTTGATAAAATACAGAAGTAGTGAGAAAAAAGGGTTTAATTTCTGAGGAGCCCCTCTACAACACCGGCAATGGCAGTGCGTGCTCAGCACTTTTTGGATTCAAGGCAAGCAGTGCTCCTTGGACTTGGGCTTTTTCTTCCCCAGTAGCCATGCTGGTTTAAGGCAAGCAGACACCTCCAGCTTCCTCTGCCCCTGTGAGCTGCTGTGAACTAAAACATGGGGGATTGGACTAGATGATCTTTTGAGGTCCCTTCCAATCCCTAATAATTCTATGATTCTATGGGGTTTTTTGGTCACCAAAAGACAGTGACTGGGGGATGTCTCCATGTGAACATCGTCTTGTGGTTATAGCATTTCCTGTGAACATGTTGTTGTCTTAGTTAAGGCAGAAATGAAAATGGGGCTTGTGTGAAACAGAGTCACGGCAACGGTGGGGTGGCTTGGCTCGAAGTTGTCTGTCAGTTTCAATCTGGGATCTTTGAGGCTGTCACAGCATCCAGCATCTCCTGCACCACTGGGGACAGACCTGATGAGCAAAATATTCCTGACCAATCTGGGAATACTGGTGGTCTCACCTTCCACAGACAGCGCTGCACCTGGTCCTTCAGAGCTCACTCCTCAGCTGCTCTTTCCCTACAGGTTTGGGAAAGATTAGCCGTAGCTTTTACTTGCAGATAGATTGGGCCAACTCGGTGAGATTAAAGGGACCCCTGCCGTTTCTTTGCAGGAGCTGAAGCCAATAATATTCCAGCATGTGTAAGCTGTGTGGACTTCAATTTCTGCTCGTCATTCACTCGGTGAGTTACAGCTTTTCCTTGGTTTATCTGGGAGCAAATAGCAAAGGTTGTCT
This sequence comes from Phoeniculus purpureus, assembly GCA_028565055.1. NCBI lineage: Eukaryota > Metazoa > Chordata > Aves > Bucerotiformes > Phoeniculidae > Phoeniculus > Phoeniculus purpureus. The sequence goes on along the minus strand of JAOXOE010000343.1, from coordinate 36,408,206 downwards.
GCAAGCCTCTGAGCTCTAACCCTTGGGGCAACCCAGTCTCCAGGCCAGGCTGGTAGCGTTTGCCAGCAGAGCGGCTGCAAGCCTGGGTGTTAAAGTCAATGTGGCAGGGGGATTGGGCTGGATGATCTTTCGGGTCCCTTCCAATCCCTAATGATTCTATGATTCTATGATTTAGTGATGTCTGTAGGTGTAAAAAGGCCACAGTGGTGGCCACAGTAGAAATTAATAGGAAAGATAAAAAAAAAAAGTCAGAATATGGAGATCCCTGGCAGGTGGGGCTTATGTGCAGCAGTGAGCACCTGCTTTTTCCTTCAGATTGCAAAAGCTGCTACCCATGGCAGTACCAACAACCCCTGAAGACAAAACCCGCCTGGATATGTTCCTGTGTGACTTGGTCTAGGTGATCCTGCTGTGGCAGGGGGGTTGGACTGAATGATATTTCGAGGTCCCTCCCAATCCCTAATGTTCTGTGATTCTGTGATCTTCAAAAGAGGTTCCAGCTGAATGGGACAAGGAGAAAACCTTATTTCCCCTACAGGAACATGAGTAGTGAGTCACGCTGTAGACATACGTTTGGAAAGATTTATGGTCCACATAAAGTAACGTTAATCAACAGGAGGAGATATCTCATCCTTACCTCATGGCCTGCACTTTGAATCTGCTGGGTTTTATAACAGCAGCCTTTGTTCCTCCACGGCAAGGAACATGATCAAGCAAAACCCCTCCAAAAGATAGCCCTGGGAAAAACCTCCAGGATCCAGGTTGTGCCCACCAGTGTTACATAGGAATGGCCATAGCGAGTTGGAGCCAAGGTCCATCTTGTCCCTGGCAGAGGGCAGCAGCCAGCATTTGGCAAAAATAGAAATGGTAGGTAGCTGCAAAGGTCTCTCTCTATGGTGTGTGTACCTACTGCGTGGCTCTTTGGGATGCTTTTCACTAGATCCCTCACCTTCTTCTCCCAGTTATCACAACATTCTAGTTGTCCTGTCTGCAAAGAGTCACAACCACTTGCAGAAAGGAGGGCAGCACCTCCGGCTGTTGTGAAGCAGAATCTGGTGTTATTCAAACATCAGTTGTCACACACACACACAGACACAGAGAGATTGAGACAGAGAGAGGGAGAGCAGTGCTTTAGGGTCAGTTGTGCTGCTGGCGATGCTTTTGTATAGGCAGAATGAAGTCGTGAGGACAGAACACGCTTGACTCCAGGGAGCGATGGACAGGGTAGCCAGCCCAAATCCCTTCCCATCTCCAGGTGTGGCACTGGGTCTTGTGACACATTTAAGGTCACAGGACTGTGTGACTCCTTGGCTGGTCCTGTTGGGGACACAGAAGTGATCCAGAATGCTTTCATTGCTTTCCTCTTGCTCTCAGTTTACATCCAGCTCTTTGGTGCTTCGCTTTGCTCTTCAGGGTCGATCAAACCTCATCTAATTGTGTAGTGGTTAGAAGAGGGCAGGGCCCAATCTTTTGTTTTAAAATCAATTAATAACACTGCATTTTAAAATGGATGTGCACTAAAGCATCCAGAGTTGTTCAGTGCCAACCAGCAAGAGTCTCCTCCACTATACTAAAGCGAATTGACCTTCAAGAGGCTCAGTGATGGAAAGCTGCTGGTCGTGTGTGGTGGCAGAAGACATCCCTTGGCTGCTTTCCTCCATCCCTTTCTCTCTCTCTCACAGGCTATGTGCCAGAATTTTGGGGACCTGCATGTAACTGGCCCTCTGAAGGACATGAACTTCTCTATTCCAGAGGGAGGGGGAGTGCGCTTCGTTTACCAGGTAATCGAGAGTCGCTGGTTACCTGCTCTGGTCCAACCCCCCGAGTGTGCACCAGCAGCATCATCTGAGCTGGTGGGAATAACAGTCACTGGAGAAGACCTGAAACTGACTTCCTCCATGTGGAAGTTCAAGAATCGACTGTTTGCTCAAAAGCATTTTAAGAAGATGTCCCAAGGCAGGGGTGAATAAAACCAGCATTCCTAGAGAATGGGTTTCCATGTAACTTGTGTGACAATTTTCCTCTAGTTCTGAGAATGTCTTCCCAAAGCTGTAACCACAGAAGGACAGATCCAGCTCCCAGGCAAATGGAGGATGTGTGCAATTTTTTTCCATTCCCATGCTCAGACAAAGCCCCGTCAGAAGCAGACGTTTGCTTTGGAAAGAAAGCGCAGCTGGGATTTCCTGCAGCATTCAGGAAATAATGCGAAAGCTCCTCTGCTGAGGGTCAGAAAAGCACAGATTTGTTTGGGCAGACTCTTGGAATATCATTCCCCCGGCCAAATCCGTTGCTGCCAGTAGATTGGAAGAGAAGCAAAAGCACGATGTTGTTTTGAGTGAAAACACTGGAAAACGATCCATTCTTTCCCCTCTGTCTTCTCCCCACTCTAGTTCACATCCAAGCCGCCGGCGGTGAGCTTCAGGGCAACCGGGGAAAAAGACGGAATCATTGACATTGTGCCCAAGACAGGAATCCTGTACCTCAACGGGTCTCTGGACTGGGAGAACAAAACCGTGCACAGGCTGCAGGTGAAAAGCTCAGCGACACGTAGGGTCGGAGGGTTATTTACAGTCACCCTATTTTTTGGTAAACCTGAGATTATTGGGAAACTGCAGAAACGTCAGATTCTTCCTCCTCTCTGCTGATAGAATAATTTTCCACTTTGAGTACTGAGCTGTGCTGAAAGACCCATGGCTTTGCATTTCTGAAAGAGTTTTGAAAGAGCAGGACAATGCTCCCCAGGGCAGGAAGGTTGTGTCGAGAAGCCAAAACGGTGCTTTAGTTCTTCTCTTGTGAGGAGGACACTGGGCGAGAAGGGACATCTTGTCCCACGAATGAGATTCATGTGTTAACCTTGAAGACGGTTAGAGGAAGTTCCATGGTTGGAAGGGGGAAATAAACTTTGCAAGCTACTTAGGAAGATTAAAACCTATTTAGTCACAAATGGTCTGAGTGACAAATGGTCTGACCTCAGTTAGGTAACAGAAAGCTCAATGGCAGATGTTAGAGGCTGTTGGAAGAACAAACTTGTCCTGCTATTACACCCTTTTCACAAACACTATTGGGAGTGGGGCAGTGGGCAACAGACCTTCTGGTCTCAGTACAGCCTTGAGCATCAAAAAGAGAGGTTTTTCTTGGAGGCAGTGGCAAATGGGGCGGAGATGTGGTGTTCTCAGCTCTCAAGCACCCTTGCTTCAGGATCAGAGAGGACAGTTTTCTAGCCTTTGTAGTCGTTAACTCTACACACAGGGAAATGTTACAGGCAAAAAGCGATGACACAACTACAAAGTGGTGCTTGGTTAGGCAGAAATGATAGTTATTTGATCTATTGTGTGCAAACAAAATTAGGGCTGTCAAACAAAATATGTCCTTGGTGCTCTAAAGGCAAAGACGGCGGAAAAACAAGAAGCCAAGTTGTTTGGAACACAAACGTGTTTACCCCTAAGAATTAAGTTTTCTTCACAAGCCCTTAGATCAGACAATTTTTCCAGTCCATGTTGATGGTACCATCATACCTGAGTTGCTGTATGATGTTGGGTTTTCTCCTTGTTCTTTAGAAGACAATTATTTGTATTTTAAAAATAGCATGAGGAGTAAACTGTGCACTAGTACAAGTGGTTTGCTGAGGCTGGAAGTGAGAAATTGCCCCCTGAACAACATCATCTGAAGCAGGAGGAGGTTGTCTTGTTTTGTTGGCTTTATAGGCTGTGGTAAATTGATGTCAGCGAGTAAATTTGTCCTTGTGGATGGAGCCATCTGTCTGCATCACAGTAAGAACGACTTGGTGTTTGGGATCCTGATGGTCATTCACATCCTTTAATTTATCTATGTGAAAATATTTCTTTGCTGTTCCTTCTTTTGCCAAACCAAGGTGGAAAGTTTGGATGAAAAGGGAAGAACAGTGGAAGGTCCGTATGCTGTTACAATATATGTGGAGGATATCAACGACAACCCACCAGAATTCGACCAGATCCAGTACACTGGAGTAGTGAGGCAGAACTCCCGCCCAGGTAATCACCACAATAACTAAACGTGGCTGTTAATAGGAAGCCAGGCAGGTCAGTTCAACAGCCTGAGAGAAGATCATTCCCACAGGATTGTACAAAGTAAGGATGCAAGCAGGTGTACTACAATGAAAGAGTAAAGAGGCAGTCCTCTGATTTAGTTCTCTCACCCACTTCACCAGCAGATCTCCATACCTATTGTGATTCTGCCAAGCAGAGCTGGTGGAGGGGGCACCTGTGAGGTGGTACAGTAGCCTCCACACACAAGCAAGGCTTCCCATGCAAGATGCATTATGAAACAGTGGCAGCTCTCCCTAAGCTGCCATCCTGGCTCAAGACGTCTGCTCAAGTGCATCACATGTTGAGGTTTCAGTCTCCTCTGACCGCTGTTTCTTCTCTAACCTGAACAGGCAAGCCCTTCATGTACGTGCACGCCACTGACCGTGACGATCCTACAACTCCCCATGCACAGCTGACGTACAGCATTCTCCATCATTTTCCCAACCCCTATTCAGAAATGCTTTTCCAGATCGATAATGTAACTGGGGCGATCTCACCAAGTAAGACAGGTACGTAAAACAATTCTTGCTTGTCAAAAAGCCAGCCTGGGCTCCTGGGCGTAGGAACAAAGCACCACCACAACCCTGCAGTTAAATCCAGAATAACTGAGAGCCTGGCTTGGGAGAACTTTGTTTGTGTCGCCCCTGAAGGGAATGGAAATTGGGATCTGAAACTACACTGAGAAGAGAGGCAGATCCTCTGGCCCTCAAGACTAGAAGAATCGTATATTTGGATTCTTCCTTGACATCTGTAAACTCAAACCATGGAAAACGCAGAGAATTCTCACCTGGCTGCGAGACCCCAACCAAACCGCAATGATTTCAAACCCCTCTCTCTTCTGCCGGGTTGAACAAGTGCCTGTCTGGAGTGAGGGGTTTTCAGCGATGCATCTGCACAGCACAGAGCCCCCAGCTGATTAAACCCATGCGATGCTCTGCTGCATTGGCCAGGAAAGAGCTTGCGGAGATTTGGCACAGGGGCCCACATACGGAGTGAGGCTGAGGCAGATGAAGAGCCGTAATGCGTGTAGGAGGCCATGGGCAAGTGGGCAGATGCTTTACTTCACTTGGCTCTTTGCTCTGTCTCTAGGCTCTTATTACTTGGATCCTCAAAAGCAGGACACCTTCACACTCGTCGTCACTGCGAGGGACATGGCAGGGATGAGCCTGAACGCTTTCACCAGCAGCGCTGATGTGATCATCACTGTCAAGGAGAGCCTGTGGAAAGCTCCCTCCACCATTCACATCAAAGAAAACTCAACCGAGGTTCACCCTGTCAACATCAGCCAGGTAGGAGGGCCTTTGGCCACGCTCCATGCACCCCTCCTGGATTTTTGTATAGTGACCTTTGGAAGTGATTTTTAGCACAGGTCTCATTAACCTACTGCTAGCGCGAAAGTTAATGGTTTGACGGTGACCGAGGTAGAGTCAACACAAACATTAAGAGTGACTGGACTTTGCTTTTCAGTTTGGAGAGGCTGTTTCACAGATAAAGAAAATATTCGGAGAATTTTGTGACAGTGTCATGGCCAGAAGGAAAAAAAAAAGTGCTTTACAAGGCTGCTTGGCACAATATGAAAGATAAAGCTCTTGAGACACCAAAAGGAGCTCCCAGACAGACACATGGCAGTTGGGTGCCTCTGTGGAGGTGCCACTCTTGTCTACTGATGGGTTTCTCTGAGTACTTCCAGCCTCACTCTAACACCGTGGGTCCTCCAGCCTTTGGGCAAAACAAGACCTAACCTGTTGAAGGCTTCTTTGAAGTTGGCTTCTTCCACCCACAGAGAAGCTTGGCAGGGTCCAGCTCTACTGCAGCCCTCCTGTGGGCAGTAACCCTCACTCAGATACACCTGCTGGGACCAGTTTTGAGTGAAGCAGCACAGCTGCTCTACCGAAAGTACCCGGGAAAGACTGAAACACCCTCCTTCAGCACCCTGCATTCACACGGCGTTCCTCTTTTCACCATGCAAGCACAAAATATTTGGCCAATAACGGCCAAACTAATGGGCCAGCAGCCCTTTGGAAATGTTTTACTTTGAAAAATGCCTTGGCACCGACATCCCAAATGCCGTCACCCCTTGGACACGGCAGGGTTCCTCGGAGCCTGTTTGCAAGAGCAAATGCCTCGAAGCTAGTCCCACTGACCTCAGTGGCAGCCCGAGGAAGTCTAGAGTGAACGCAGGTGGACAGAAAGCTGACAGGCAGCACTGCTCCCGTGCTGGTGTCACTCGTACGTAAATGTTGTGTGGCAGCCAAAGGCACGCTGATGCTGCCTAGGGACAGGTGAATTGCAGCTCCTGCTGCGTAGTGTAGAACATAAACAGTAGTGCTGACTCCTTAGGTCACTTGGCAGCTGTTTACCGCATCTCATTTTAAATCTGAAGCACCCCACTAAAGCTCCCAGGGGGGTTGTGGAGTCTCCTTCTCTGGAGACATTTAAGACCCGCCTGGATGTGTTCCTGTGTGACTTGGTCTAGGTGA
>JAOXOE010000343.1:36369915-36401562 GCA_028565055.1 Phoeniculus purpureus | reverse complement strand
AGTGAAGGAGACTCCACAACTCCCCTGGGCAGCCTGTTCCAGTGCTCTGTCAACCTCACTGGGAAGAAGTTCCTTCTCATATTTATGTGGAACCTCCTGTGTTCCAGCTGACACCCATTGCCCCTCGTCCCATCACTAGATGACATTGAGCAGAGCCTGGCTCCATCCTCCTGACACCCACCCCTCAAGTATTTATAGACATTAATGAGAAAAAAGTAGGTATTTTTCTTACACAGGTGTCTGCATCAAAGGACAGTCAGTGTCAGCAATCCCAGCAGAGGAGCTACAAGTGAAACGTGGAGACAAATGTGCTTCCACCTCAGAATACTTTTCCATTCACTGCAACAGAGGTTGTTCAGGTAAACACTGTGCTCAAACGCTGCGGTCCTTAATCTGGCAAAATTCCCCGCTGAACCAAGTTTTCTTGAGTGATGACAGTGTTTGTCACATAATAAGGGCTTTAATGTGCTGCAGTGCCAATAAGGCACCTTGTCAAGGACATTACACTTAATTAAACAATAAATAAACCAGACCCACCCTGCTCAAATCAGTTAAAATTTGCCCGGCCACCCAGGTTCGGAGGTTGTTTGGATTTGGTGACAATTTAGGTGACTCTGAAGCAGTGCAGGGAGTCGAGGTGTGCCAGGCTGCAAACCCAAGGGGTGTTGGTGACAGTTCCAGTGAGATGTGTGCTGTGCCTTCAGAGATAAACTGATAGCTGGGGCTAAAGTGAGCTGCACAAGCAGCACACAGAGTCTCAAGGGGACTGTGCCCCTGTTTATAAGTTTCCCTTTGGTAAAATTAGCAAGACCAGCTTCAGCGGTTCAGTACGTTGGCCAAAAACTCAAGAAACCCTGGAACAAGTTTATCCCATCTGGGAACTAGCTTCAGGTTTTACTGTGCTCAGTTTTTGTTCCAGAGTGGGCTCAGTTTCCAAAGGGAAGTTTCTAGTCCTGTTTTTGTATTTCTAAAAGGTATTAATTAAAAGTTCTGGCAAATCAAAAGAAGAAGTAGGGAGGATAAAGCAGAACAACACGTTTTTCCTTTTTGCCACTAATTTTCTGTATAATTAGATGTTTCCACGGAAGCTCCTTTGCAGGTACATCTCAAATACTAGCACCTCAAATCAGCCTCTGATGACACGCTGAGTCGTGTCTTCTACCAAGCAGATATTTTTAACCTGTTCTTTACACCGGTCATTTAGCAGGGCTGCAGCTGTGTCTCTTATTTAACACCATAACAGGCAAAAGGAAAAGGGGACACGAGTGCAGAGGTACCCAGCGCCTGATAGAAACAATCTATGTGTGTTCACTGCCGACGCTGTTAAGTATTCTTAAGTCATACCTGAACATCTGCTTCTGGTTTAGGGCTTTGATTGAAATTATTTTAAATGTGCTTCTACCTGAAAATGACTTCTTTTAAAAGGTGAAGACTGGTGGTGATTTTCTCACTAGGAATGACAGCACTTCATCAGTGGAGCAGCTCTGGCTCTCAGGAAACCAGCCATCTGCTTGCTTCTCCACTTTTTAAGGAACAGAAAATCTGAAAACCAAACAGTAACACAAGGGGAAAAAAAAACCTGCAAGTGAACAATCCTAATGGCTTTCACATGCAATGTGTTTCTCTACGCAGTTCACCAATTTTCACAGCAACTCACTCTTCTAAACTGGTAACTACGTGTAATCTGCTAAAGTTTTCTGCCCAGAGATGCTGCCTGTTTCTGATGAATGTTGATAAATCAAGTATAAAAATTATGAATTCAGTCTGCCATCCTGGAATGACCTGTTTATAACTCAGAAATACTTATTAATAAAGAATTTGAGTGCAGAGTGAAGGGAAAATGGACAGACACCCCACCCCATATCTGCATTCATTCATGGGCATAACATTGGAAGGCGTCTCTAGGACTTTGAAATACAGTCCCCTTTACCACAGGCAATGATGCAGTCACTTGTATGACTGGCGTAAATGTATCGGTGTCCACCTCAAAGAAAGCTAAGATGTCATTCTTCTTACTACTTCTTATTCTAGATACTCACTCCTTTATCTACTTGTCATCTCTAATCTACTTCTCATTTCCAAATAGACATAATCTCTAATGCACTTCTCATTTCCAAGTAGATGCTCATAGACACTCTGTTCAGCTTTCCAGCGCAAACAATTTTTGTATCTGTCCTTCTTCTACCTCCAAGAGTGCAAAATCAGCCCTGTACCCCTGAGCTTTTTGTTTGCTAGATTACAAGAAAGGGGAAGAGAGGCGTTTCTGCTCATAAAATGGGTTTTCCATTTCCACTCATCCTATTACTGCCCTTTCTCTGCACCTTCCCAGTTTGAATCCAGGTACTCTGTGTGAAGCTGATCAGACAGACACTTGGATTTCCCTGATGCCTGCATGAGATTCTCCCTGTTTCCATACCTCTCCTGAACACACCATGTCTGCGTTCTTCACATCTGCCTCGCCCAAGGCCGGTGATGCCAGTGGGATGCCACATTGTTGTACGTTTAGGTGAGTGTAAGGCCACTCCTGGGGGATGGAGTAGACCTTTCCGTGATCTCGATAAATACCCAGGTATGAACCTGTGTGCTCACCACAAACTGGTGATTCTGGAAGAGTTGAACTGCAGTGTGTTTCGTACTCTGCAAGAAGGCAACCGACACCTCTCGTGCTCCTCTTCACGCTATCTGAGGTTGCCCCACTGAGAAGCAGGTTGTACATCTTTCACCTGCGCAAGTCGGCTACTTTACTGTTCTTCCTCTGACATAGAGAACATTAATCCTAAATGCTTGTAAAACTCCTCTGCAACTAAAAATGAGTCTTCTGAATAAGACATAGATCCCAACACGTCTCCCCTATAAACAAGTTCTTCTAGTTCCCCAGTCAGAGCAAATTTGATAAATTATGTTAAAGGTAAGTAAAGGATTTAGAGGAAAGAAAGAAAAAGCAAGCTGCTCTTCCACTGAAAGATTCTGATTTCTAATAAACTGGGTATTAAAGCAAAATTAAAAAAGAACCACGTGATGGCAAAGTTGAGACCAAAGGCCATTAGGAAAGAGAGTCACTGCCAAGGCTCACATTCAGTGCTCTGTGCTAATGGACACAACATTCATTAGCACACCCAGGCTTACTCCGAGTCCTATTAGTGGCACAGTCTGCTTTATGCCTCTGCAAGTTGTCTTTCCTTCCCTGTTTTCTCCATGACTAAACTGAAAGCTATTTGACAGTCTCTGGTGTCTCTATTAAATTGTGGGAAACAAGAAAGTTATTAACTTTTGAACCACGAAACTGAAAACACTCTTGCGTACTCTGAGGCTGAAACAGTTCGTGCATGAGGCAGCTTCTTCTGATAGGGCTCAGAGAGGCTGCAGGAGGGTGTGGGGAGCAAGGGATGCTGGCCCCATAAGCTGAGATTTGGGGTTTGTTGTTGCCAGTACAGATCAAAAGGCTGTGATCACCTTTCTGATCGCTTCTTCCCTAGTAAACAACCTCGAAGTGAGTTCATTAAATATTAAAAAAGGCCTGATATCTATTAATGTTATTGGACAGATGAAATATGCCTGATGGATTTATTCTGCTGTAAAGGAACCATATCCCAGTGTCCCTCCTGGGACCGTGCTCCAGCTGTTTAAACTATAATTCCATCACTAGGAGGAATGGTTGAAGCTGACCTCCATGAAATGTAGTCATTGTTGCTCAGCCTGTGAATTGTAAATGAAACCTTTTGTAATAATGTTAAAATATGCATGCAGAGGAATTAAAGCATCAGAGGCCAGCAGCAGAGCCTCACTTTGGGGTCACTGTCGGCTCAGAGCAGCTGGTGGCTGCACTCCAACAAAAAATGATACCTAGAGGTTGTTCGTGGGTCTGGCTGTGTGCATGACTGGCCTTGACAGATCACTCGCTGCATCTCTGCGAATCCCAGTCTGGTTTTGATTGTCTTCTGCTTCCACATTGTTTGTTTTGAGCACCCAGCATCTTTTTGAAAGAGCGAAGCGTCTGGTTACCTTGTCCCTTGTTCAGTGCCAGGGCTCTTTATTGCCTTGTGTGGGATCATTAAAATATTGTTCAGCATTTTAAGCCTCAGCTTTTCACATATTGATTTTGCATTTGCTTTCTAGGTATTTAAGACACAAAAACTATATACCTGGTCATGGCAGAAGGAGACTATGTGTAAATTCCAGCCTGTAAAATCAGCAGGGTCTGGGAGAGCCTTTCAGTCTAGAATCTGAAGGAGGTAAAAATACCCAATGCAAGGTGACATTTGCACGTTTATGGAGAGGCTAAAGGGTTCCCCTTCTGAACAGCAGTAAGCTGGACATGGGATCGGGATGTGCCTTGCTCTGGTTTCATGTATTTGGGGAGAGGCATGTCAAGCTCTGCCTTGCAGTATCCTTGGTATTCTATTTTCATGACACTGCTCTTTTTCACACTTACCATGCAGTGAAGTATTTCAAAAGCCTTACAAAAATTAAATGCTTAGAAAAATTATGTGATAAGTTTTCGTACAGAAAGATAAGTAGCAGCTTCTCTGCTGGGCTTACTGTTAATTAGCCGATGCCACACACTCAGCGTTAGCAGGTAATTGAATTGTATGTCCCAACACTGGGGCAAAGGCTTCACCTTGATGTTGCATAGGCAAGGTTTTCATCAACTTAACAACTTTGTTTTCATGGTCTTCAAAATCCTCATGTCACCTCAAACATCTCAGTGAAATAACTGGGTTCACAGGTTTTGCATAAAGGTTTTATACACTCAGCGCTAAGTATGGGATAAAGGTTTTGAAATATTAGGTCTTGATCTTTTTCTTCTGGAGATCTACATTTAAATTATGAAAATGAATTTTCCACTCTCATTCGAGTCATAATTTTCCAGAGAAAGAAGTTCGTTTTACTATCTGGCTTAGTATGGTGTTTCCACGAAGATAAACTAAAGACATCACTGGCCCAGACCTGGCCTGTTGAAGAATTATGAGAAGCAGTGTGGGATAACACCAGCTTGCATGACACCTGGTTTCTATTTTAACTCCACACCTGTTCATACACTACAGGAAGAAAAAGAAAAAAACAAAAAGGAAAGGAAAGGGAAAGGAAAGGGAAAGGAAAAGGAAAAGGGAAAGGAAAGGGAAAGGAAATGGAAAACGAAAGGGAAAGGAAAAGGAAAGGGAAAGGGAAAGGGAAAGGAAAAGGAAAAGGGAAAGGAAAGGGAAAGGGAAAGGAAAGGGAAAGGAAAGGGAAAGGGAAAGGAAAAGGAAAAGGAAAAGGAAAAGGAAAAGGACTCTCCTGTCTGAATAGATTTTACTGTAGTAAGTGTAGAAAATTACTAATTTAGACCCACTGCTGTCTTATTTAAATTAATGAAATGTTTTATTGACTCCAGCTAACCCAGTCCTTTGCCAGAAGTAGAGGAGCATTTAGTTATAGTATTCAAATAAGAAAAAACAGAAAATGTGGTCAGGTCCCAACCAGGTACTGACCAAAACAGACTTCAAAGGGAAAGTTAATCGAGCAGCTTGTTTTTGAAGCACTGGTTTGTTCTCCATAGAGAGACCACTACTGTAGCATCTTGCAGTCCCAGGTTTAGTTTCAAAAGGGCATGCATTAAAGTTGCTGAGAAGACACACACAGGTTATTCATAGAAATGTAGAGGAGCCCATTCAGACATGAATTTTAGGACCTGATTTGCTTTCACTTATACCAGCTCAGCCCTGAAGCTCTCTGTGCTGAGGAGAGTGTGTCGGTGCCCGTTGTGCAGTTTCCACGCGCGCTGCCTGCGAGCAGTGCCACGAACAGCTCACAGGCACACGGACACCGTGCCACGACATGGCATGGGCATCACACCAAGACAACCCAGGAGAGGGTACGTTACCTTGCGACTGTCGCTGACCTTGGTCACAAGGCAAGGGAGCTGGAATGCAGCAGATCTCTTCACCCTTAACTGGCTTTAAGTGGAAAGAAGAAATACAGGGGGGAAAAAGGATTTTCTCTTAGATTTCTTTAAGAAAACATTTGAAAGGGAACCTTCAAAAACAAGAAGGAAATTGTTATTTGCCCTCTGTTTAGCTTTACCCTTTCCCAGATGTTGTTTCCCTAAGGAATTCAGCAGACAGACCACGGATCATCACAGCTGGCATCTGAGCAGCACCATGCAGTTAATAATGATTCACAACCGCTGCACCCAATCTCGCTGGCATTTGCCTCCGTTAGGACAGAGCGCAAATGTGCTTGCAATTAGAAAGGGAAGAAGAATGTAACAGAAATGCTGTTTCTTTTTAAACAAGTGAGTGTAATTTTTCATGTAGACTTGGGACTGTGCCCGCAAGTAATTTGCCTTTGTCAAATGGAACATGAAAACCACACTCTCAATCCTGCAAATGATTACTCACTGGTGCAGCCTTCGCTAGCACAAACGCTGGCACTGAACTGAACAGCAGCCTAGTGTGGGTAAGGATTACTCGTATGAGGAAGGGCTTTCAGGATTGGCCCCAAGAGAGGTACATGAATACTCCTTCATGGGACATAAGCTTCAGGGAACTTAAAATAGGTTAATTCCATGCCTGATTCATTCCATGGACCATTTAATGAGAGCCTCTGGAATTGTGCAGCCGGTAATGAACTGCCAAGAACTAAAAGTAATCACTGCTGCAATTATTAAAATTTACACTTGGATTCTGTTACCTTTGCAGCAGATATGGGTCTTGAATTAAGTGGTCCAGAAATCCAAGGTCTTCCCACAAACAGTTCAGCAGAGCTTTCAAAACCACAATTCTCTTATTTGCTTACTACGAGAGTTGCTGCTGCACAGAAGTGCTGTTATACTGGTTTGATTTCTTGCCTTTTTAACAGGGTCTGTGCATCACAGAAACACAAGGAAGGGCTGCTTTGTCTGTCATAATTGTGAGGCAATAGAGCATGTAGAGACATTTGTTTTTTCCTAAAAAACCTGATAATTCCTCCTGACCTGAAAAGAGCTTCACATCACCCCTTAGGGCATAACCGCTGTACAACTTGTATGTTCTTACACTGTGCCTGAGCCACGTAAGGTGTGAACAAATCCTCTTTGGATGGTCCATTATGTTGCCAGTCATGAAAACAGTGAAGTGCTGAGCTTTCTGGCCCTGATCCAGCAAAGCACTTGGGTACAGGCTTAACTTGGAGCACATGCATCTCATTGGAGTTGATGAGACTACTCATTATACGCTTTCAGATCAGCTGATTCTGATGGGCTTCACCCTAAGATACTTTAAAGCCTCCAGGAAAAAAGCCACAAGCCCTTCTTGTAGTTTTAGAACTGGGTGTATTGTTGAAGCAGCAGCAAATGTGCATGGCTGGTGCCAACTGGTAAGTATACGCCATCATCTCAACTTCAACTCTTGTGAAGTACTAGAACAAATGATCTGTTGCTACAGACTGGGGAGAGTACAGAAGTGCAGAAAAGAGCCAGTATGGCTTTTTCAGGAATGGCTGATTCTCAGTAGCTCTGCAGGAATTGCTCTGTGGACGGCCCAGGCTTATAAACAGAGTGTGAGTCAACAGTGGTCAACTACTGCAGAAAAAGCAAATATGTCTTATAGGGTTTTATAAATAAGTGTGTATGGGTGAGAAACAGCTGAAGTGATCTTTGCCGTGGGAGAAGTCTCGGCTGGAGCAGTGCGGCTGCTTTTGGGCATCCTGATGTTGGAGCAGAAAACGTCAATGTGGGTCCAAGACTCTGGGGTTTGGGGTCAGACCTGCCTTTTCCTAAGGCAAAGGAAATTGTGATCAAAGCAGCTATTTGTTCAGGTGACAGTAGGCAACTTTGTTACCTGGCCATAGCGGGATGGATGAGGTATTATGCAAGGTGCATATGGCTGAGAAATTTGTTTTGGTTAAAACTACTCTGCTTGCACTCTTTGAAGAGTGAGCATTTGTAATGAGGTGTCTAGGAAAAGAGAAAGTGGAGTTTGTGTGTTGTTTCAGTTATGCCCTAGACAACATATGACCACACTAACAGGATAATCTGATAAGCAAAATGTTGATGATGTTCTCCAGCACAACAGTCTCACGTTGTTGGAGTTTCTAGCCCTGTAAGCATATCGATCATAACAGTCTGTTTAAATCAATTTGCATGAAGTACATCTAATGGAGATTAGCATGAGAGGAAAGAAGAGTCCATTCAACGCAGTAGCATGTTGGTGGTTGGGTAGTAGGGTCCAGTTCAGAAGATGAACAGTTGCTGCTACCCAAGCCCTTACCTGCCCCCTCAGCAACTCCTACTAAGTGCAACCACTGCCCACTCTCAGACTCCTTGGAGGAGGAGATTAACATAAAGTGTAATGCGGAGGCAGCCTTCTAGTATAATGTTTAAAAATTAAGGAATTCTGCTTTTCAGCTTTTTAGACTGCAGAACCTTGAGAGAGGACACCTGTTCCGCCAGGTGATTTTACAGAGGAGATATACTTCTGCTGTGGAACAGGTGAAAACCTGGAAGTAGATGCTGATGGGTAATTTGATGCAAACCAAGCTATAAAGTGTTATGGATCTGAATCCATGTTTCTTTATACACTCATACAGTTTTATTCCCAGGTATTTAATGAACACTGTGTATCATAAGCAGGGGCCATAACAGCTTGCCCCAGGTGTGCAGATATACGGACAAGAGGATATTAACTATTTTAACCATTTTGCTCACATGCAGCTGCCTAGTATTAAACCATGCAGTGCTGGTAACCTGTCGTTTCCTTGATCTTTCTTATCCCTTCCAGGCTGGCTCAAGTTTCTTTTTACAAACCCCAGTCTCCTCACACAATCCTACTGTAAAAGCTGCCTCTCGACTCCCCCGGGCTGCTTTTCTCAGGATTATCAGAAAACCCCTATCACTTAATTGTCAACAGGGCTTGAAAACCAGAAAAACCCTTTGGCATGAGCATGTGCTGGGCTCCTGCCATCAGCTGAACTGCAGCAGCTTGGCATAACCTCCTTCCTCACACAGCTGGGTCCCTGGCTAGCTTTGGCCAAGGCGAAAAAACCTGAAAAGTCTTTCCCATTAAGAAAAAGATGATAAAAGACTGCAGCATCCATGGCATAAAAGTTGAACTGGGTTGTTGGTGAACTGGAACTGTTCTCTCTAGAAACGGTGGCACAAGCCATGTATCTATCACTCTGCCTCTGTGTGCGGGCATCAGCCACAGCTGGACCCAAGCTGAAGGACAACTCTCATTGGAAACAAGACGCTTGTGGGATTTGTTGCTGTTCTGCTTTTCTTTCCTGGAAGAGAGGACTTCTGCCCTCGCACTGCAGCTATTCTCACGTGATTGTATTAATGAAAAAAATGACTGGGGAACTTTAAAAAGAATAACAGAAAGCAAAACCTTCTGACACCTATGAGTACGTGGGCCTCAGATGGAAGGAGGTTCAGTGATTGTGGACCAAACTCCATGTGAACACCATAAGCGCTCCTCTCTTGACATCTCCTGCTGTTGCAGGCGGATTGGACTAGATGATCTTTTGAGGTCCCTTCCAATCCGTTATGATTCTATGATTCTATGACATAGGCAGAACCAGCAGCTGTCCTGTTATGTTGGAATATATATATATACATATACACACACACACACACACACACGTGTTATAAAGCTGTTTGTGTGGGTCGAGCTGTGATTTTCTTGCCTTCTTGGTTTACTTAGGTTTTTTATTTTGGATTGTCCTTCACCCTTTTTTATTTGTATCCTTACTTCCGCTATTTTGTACATTCAAAGTGCCTATTGACTACAGACACAGAACAAGTCTCTTATTACTCCCACAAATCCTTTTTTTCCTTGCTAGGCTTTGTGACGAGACTGCCCTGAAGTAGTTTTGCTATGAAAACAAATTATTTGGTGTGTTCTGAAAGACTGTTTTATTTCTTTTACTGTTGTTATAAGACAGGACCTAAACGCCTTGTGACTTTCTCCTGGCTGACATAAGAAATGCAATATGTTCAATCCACAAATTTAATGGAAAAAGACTGTCCTTTTTACTTATAAGAAGTTGGGCTCTCGCTCGCCTGTTTGGACCAACATATTCTATTTTTAACAGATTTATTGTGGAGGCTGCATTCTGTAGACTGCAACAGATGTGCTTCTGCAGAGTGTATTTTAGGCAGTGTTTGTTGTTGATAGGAGAAGAAGCCTAAATGTTAAAATAAGGAAAACGGAGAGGAACGCCATCTACTCTGTATTACGAACATGCGCAGACAAGCGCTGTGTCTCCATTTACTGGTTACCTACTGAATCTGCCTCATTACATGCTGATAACCACTTATAACCCTAATCTGTGTATCCGGGGTGAGGAGTACTGTTATCTATGGGGTTACTTGTATGCAAGTTGGACGATCTAGAGGACTGAACCCAGCTGAGCTATTGGTGTGCAGTGTACAGAGTGGTCCTTATATTTTTGACCTGTTACCTCGCAGCACAGGGTTGTTTGATATTTGGATTTCTGGTCTAGTATTTCCCAGTACAAGTGGCACTAGTAAAGAACGAATTGTTGAGCTGTATAACATGAGCCTTTCTAGTATGAAGTACATGAAGAGTCTGAAGGGCTGCAGTTGGCTGGGGGAGATAAAGGGTTTTTTCACATTGATGCCAGAAAGTTTCTCTTTAGCTGAGGAGGAGATGCTGACAGTGCAATATATTTTAATTCTTTACATTATTTGTCACAGGAGACTATCTTAATTGTTGCTCCCTCAGAGAACAGGAATATGTGTCTTTCTATGAGGTAGTTTTGATGTTGCTGTGACTCTGCCGCTTTCACCTTGCGTAAAAGGTCAGGAGCTTTACCAGCCACAGCATGAACTTGTGAAAATAAAATCATTGACCACAACTTCTAAGTGTTTCACCCAAATTGATTTCAAGTTATGTTCTGGGTGTTAACATTCAAAATTGGAAGTTCAGTCTGTCAGTTCCCAGACGAAGCAATCAACAAAGAAACAGAAAAACACATTACCTGTGAGAGCCACAAATTAAATCTCGATCTCAAAGTGTCGAATATTCTCAGACTTGCTAACAGTTTATATGGAAGAATAATTCATAAAGCAATCTATGAAGAATGCAAATTATTAATTCATTTGAGATTTTCCTCAATCGACATACAAACCTGTGATGATTAGAAATGGTAGTGCTGTGCAAGACGTGTTGTTTTTATAGCTCTACATAATCTGGTTTCTGTGATGCTGAATTCAGCACTGGTATAGCTCTGCTGTTGGGAGTTGTGCCCTTGAGAGCAAGACTGACCCTCACTGGCAGGTGAAAACCTGGCTGTTAACAATTTAACCTCCAATATTTATAATCACAGCAAAAGATGTTAACTGGAAAACTGATCCATCGAGTTAGCAATTGGGAACTCTGCCTAAAGATCCTGAGGTCTTTCCAGATTCCCTTGAACTTACTGTCTATGCACCTCATTCCTGAATTAATTCAGTCTCAGAATTACAGCAAATGTCTGATCTTTCACTAACCACATCCAATTATTGCCTAGGTCAATACCAAGTGAGATTCAGCCAGCTCACTCTCAGGTCCTTAATGATTGGCCCCAGATCCAATTTTCAGTTACAATAAAAAAACAGACCAAGACATGGATCTTCTACATGTTGCCAGTTCTGACAGAAGAAGATCGTAACAGCTCAAATTCCTTGAAGGATACCAAAGGAGAGGGTAAAGACCTGGGTCTCCCAAGTTGGGAAGGACTGCAGATATTGATGGTAGACTTTGCCATCAGGGAGGAGCCGAAGGGTGTCAGATAAATGACACGGGGAATCTTTGCTCATGAGGGTACATGAGCAGACAAAGGAAAGGGACGGGTAAGTGGTTTTGCTCTGGAGACTGCTATTTTAGGGTGAATTAGTCATAACCCACATCTATAATTTATTTGGGGATACGTTCAGCTAACATTCCCCCGACAGAAATAAATGCTGCCAAAGACCGCCGCTACCACCTGGATGCAGGGCTGGCAGTCGGCTCTAGCCTCTCCTCCTGCCATGTCTTGCGGGCACCTCACTGCCCCAGCTGCGTTCCCTGACACGTTGCCGCAGGTGGAGGTGCCCGAGGGTTGCCCACCGCAGTGCGAATGAGCCCTTTTGCTCTGTGCTCCACCCCAGCTTGGGAGGACGAAGCCCCTTGCTGAGCCACGGGCTGCCAGGGGAAATTGTCTCTTTTTCAATCCCAAGTCACAAACACGCTTGTCTTCTCGGATGCCACGTGATGAGACAGTAGTAAGGATCTGTGCTTCAGACCAGACGAATGCGGAACCATTCATGATTTTCCGGTTTTTGTCACATTAATTTGGGGGGGAGGGGAAGCAGGGCAGAGAAAAGGCTTTGAATCCAGACAGACATGTGTGCTTTAAATTATGTTTTGTGAATTGAAGCAAGGCAGATGCTTCCAACGAGCACACATTTTGCTACTGTTTGCAAAGCAGACACACACTGGCACATGGTTGTAGGACATGAATTATACTTCTGTGCTTCTGATTTGTAACCACACCTGTATACCCTTAGAAATGCTAATAGAAAAAATATGAATTTAGGCACAAAGGAGAATCTAATAAGAGGAACATTTGAATGGGTAAGGAAATGTCTATTTCCCCCCCCCCCATACTCCCCCAGTCATTAGGACTGGAGGAACATGCTTATAGTAATTAGGTAAGATTGATTTAGAGGCCGAACACCACCCACAATTTGTGTAGTCTGGGGTCAGGCAGGCAGCTGCAGAAACCGCTCAGCTAATTATGAGAATTCACTGTTCGTTAATAGAATCTCTCTCCACAAACAGCAGCTGTGTGTTTGCTCACGCAGATTATTAATTCTGGCCTTGCCTCAGCTGCAAGTTTCTGCTGCGTCGAAAGGAATCCTCTGATAGAAGTGTCAGTTATCACCCGAGCAATGCCAAGGGAGAACGGAAAAGCAGGAAGAAAGGAGACGATCTTCTAATCACAGGTGGATAAAGATTTTTTGCAGATACCTTCCTTTTCTGCCTCTTACTCCCAAACAATTAAATGCCAATTTTGGAACTCATTAATCTGTAGGCAACCTGGCGAGATCTAATTTATACCTGTCAGGAGCAATGGGCAGCAGCTAATAGGAAAATAATTGCGATATAAGTCTGCTTTCCCACTTGATACGATGCTTCGTTTAATGACAACTCTTCAACAGTGCAGCATTAGAACGCTATAAAAGGTATTGTCTGTCCACTTCAGACCCGCAGCTAGGTACCACATCCCTTTAGTGACAAAGAAATGTGGATTTGTATATAAACATCAGAAGGAACTTCTTCACAGTGAGGGTGATGGAGCACTGATAGGGGCTGCCCAGAGGGGTTGTAGAGTCTCCTTCTCTGGAGAGGTTTAAAACCTGCCTGGATATGTTCCTGTGCGACTTGGTCTAGGTGATCCTGCTGTGTCAGGGGGATTGGATTAGATGATCTTTTTGAGGTCCCTTCCAATCCCTAATGATTCTATGATGATTTTTGAAAAATTAATAGAAGCAGCTTAACAAATTTAGCTTATGGGCATAACTTCCTTCAGCTTGTTATGGAATGAGGAAATAAGGTCAGCTTTGAAAATAAGGCACCACAGGCAGATATAAAACATGCTTATATGTGATTTGCTGTGCAATCAAGGATTGAATAAATTTTGGCTAAGTAAATGCTGGAACTTGTACTTGTGTTAATGAGGACAGCAACGCTTCCCAGGGTCTTTACTTGGATAGCTATAGAGAATATTTGGACATTTATCAAGAGAGTAATTTCCTTTCTGTATTCATGTCACAAGACAAACTATCTGGTATTCAGGTAGGGTCCCATCCTGCAAAATTCAGACACATTAGACACATTCCCAGGAATGCTGACGTATCTGTGAACAGAAGGTTCCTGTTGTGAAAGATAAAACTTCCATATTGTGCATTTGGATGGAGATGTGTGGGAGGCATGCAAAATACACCCATCTGCACAAGTAAAAGGGAGCAAGACCCCCTTCTTTACATTACGTTTCCTTGTGAAGTAGGTACAGGTCACAGAATCAGAGAATCACTCTGGCTGGAAAAGACCCCCGGGATCATGGAGTCCAAACATCTACCCTACCTTGCAAGTTCACCC
Organism: Phoeniculus purpureus; assembly: GCA_028565055.1. Taxonomy (NCBI): domain Eukaryota; kingdom Metazoa; phylum Chordata; class Aves; order Bucerotiformes; family Phoeniculidae; genus Phoeniculus; species Phoeniculus purpureus. The sequence continues at coordinate 36,387,460 of JAOXOE010000343.1, read as the reverse complement.
CTAAACCAGATCCCTGAACACCTCATCCAAAAGATCTTTAAATACATCCAGGGATGGCGACTCAACCACCTCCTTGGGAAGCCCATTCCAGTGCCTGATTCCAGTTACCTTCACTTAGACCACCTATCTAGGCAAGGATGTAAGGTTTTCTTTGCTGTGTTGCAGAGCTCAGTATAATGGTGAGTGAGCATCAGCACAGGGAATTACAGTGGATGCAATGGTTTAGTAAGAACTGTATTCTTGGACTAGGTGATCTTTCGAGGTTCCTTCCAATCCTTACCATAAATCCAACATAGTGTCGATCATTGGAAAGAAACTGTTGGGCTGACAGTGGGCAAACTAGACCCAGTTAACCCCCAGTGAATCTCTGTTTATTTCAACACCACAAGAAGTTACCTCAAATATAAACTTGGTCCAATGTGTTTCACTGTTTTAAATGTGGGTACTCAGAAAGAAGACAGCATGGGTCAGTGGACTATGATAATAAGATGTAAAGTCCTCTGCGAATTGCTTTTGAAAAAACGGCTTTCTCCTACAAAATTGAAATGGAAAAAAATCCTCTGTGTAAACAGCTTTGGGGTTTTATTCCAAAAAATAAATATTTCAATATTTGATTTAGGGTTTTTTTCAGAATCCCTCAAAGTTTCCATGAAAGGAAACAAACGTGTTCACGTTCACTCCTCTGTTTCATGAGGGAAAATAGGATTTTGCGGCCAGCTCTTTCTTCCCGAGTCCTTAATTTGAAATTTTTCAAATTCAAGTATGTCCTAAATTGCAGTTTGATTATTCCAACTTCCACTCAGATCCTTAATGTAAGGGATAACTCTTGTAGCTCTGTGCAGGTAATTGCACAGAGAAATGTATGGATCTTGAGCATCCATACAAATCCGGTCCTTATTAACAGAGACCTATTAATGGAAAACTTCATGACAACTGTTCCACCAGAAATGACCTCACTCTATTGTTCAGCTTGTGCCAGCTTGCATATATAGACCAATCTTTCTCACTTGCTAAAGTAAAAGGCACTGATACCCTATTAATAGCAGTGAGGAATCAATCCTATGGAAGACAAACTGTAATTAATGTCCACAGTGCTTATGCACATCAGTGTGATTACTGTTGGTAAGTATTCAGAGATCAGAAGTGACAACTCAGAACTTGTGAAAGTAATTCATGTGAGTAAAGGAATAGATGCAGTAGTTTGGGATGCTTTTTGTATTACTGAATATTTGTCATTCATTGTATGCTATGAAAGTTTCCTTGGGAACTCTAAAGGTGTATAAAATGTCTAAGGCAGGTCTGACTGTGAATTTAAGGTGTATCTGAACACCTAAAATAAACCAGTGATAAACCAGGGGTTTCAGGTAATGAACCCATTCAGATTAGACAAGAGAACATGAGATTTGAGATGTTTAAAACCCACCTGGATATGTTCCTGTGTGACTTGGTCTAGGTGACCCTGCTGTGGCAGGGGGATTGGACTAGATGATCTTCCGAGGTCCCTTCGCCAATCCTTAATGATTCTATGATATTAGCAGGAAAAAGAGATGCGCCATCTCAAAAAGAGGAGAGTCAGGGTCTGAAAACAACATAAAAATCATGTTTCTGTCCTGTAACACAAGGTGGGTAAAAAACACAACTACAGAAAACAACAAGAGATGTTGCTACAGAAACTCTTCCCCAACCATGAAAGTATTGCCAGCTCCCACCCATCCTCAGCCACCACTGACAAACTGACGTTTGAAGAGAGGGAAGGGCTGCCCACAGAGCACTGACTGCTCCAGCAGCAGGAAAGTTCAGCTTCGCACCTACCAGTTTGAGATAGGTGCTGGTCTGGCAGTTTCAGAAGTCACAGCAAGGTTTCACCCTACCAGAACCACCTGAATAAGGTGGTTTCATTGGTGCTTTTGGTTTGATTCTCTTGCACATGATCCAGTGATAAAAATGATCCAGTGATAACAGTGATCTAGCGATACGAACAATCCATTAACCTACTGCAAACCAAAAGAAAGGCCACGTTGCTCTTTAGTTAAGGACTTTCAAACTCCCCATTTCTGTTGCCTCAGTAATATTTTGGACCCAGGAGAATCACACCAGGTATAAATCAGTGCAGCACCCACATTCCACACTTCACATACCACAAGCTCTTCTGTTCAGCTGCCACAAAAGAGAGAGGAGTTGGGCTAAGGAATGGTCTAGCTTATGTTGTCCTCATGGGGCAGAAAAAGTCTGTGTAATCTTTTTTCAAACTGGAGCTAAAAAGGCTGAGTGAACTTGTGAAAAGGAAAAGCATTTGATTTATAATCATGAATGTCCGAAGTGGTAATGTTTCTCTCGTACTAACAGAATCTACCTGAAAGTAAACTTTGAGCACTATGAAGTCACTGATGGAGGCAAGAAGGTTCCCCCTTTGCAGCAGTTCCCACTCAAATGCAGAGTACCTTCAGCAGAGATCTTCCCTAGAACCATTTTTCAGCTACTTCATGCGTAGCTAAATCCCAGTCCCTACTGAGTGCAGATGGCAAAGCTGAGGAATTAGGGAGGAAGAGAAGCAAGGTAGAGGAAGAAATTGATGAGACAGAGCCCAAAATCTTACATAAGAGGCTTTTAATTCCCTTCTTTTCCTGGTTCAGAACTGCAATCATTTAAAATCTATTTCTTATCAAAGACAGTTAAATAAAGGGGAAGGCGGGATTTTTAGAAGATGGAAAGCCAAATCCTCTGTGCTACATACAGATGCTGCAGAAGGGTGAAAGGCTGAGGCAGGAAGTGTGCGTCCACAACCTGAGAAAGGCTCAGAGCATTGACTGTACCCAGCAGTGGGAGAAAAAAATAAGACAAGAGGCAGCAACTTCTGCTTTTGTCAGCTCACAGGTTCAGTTGAATATGAAATCACTAGAGGGGTTTCTCTTCTCCCAGCTTCCTCTGGGCAGCACCTCTGCTGTTAAGTAGGTGGCTCTGGGGTATGTTCTCACCCCAAACCAGACAACTGTTAGCACAGAACTGATGTAGCGACAAAGACCATCTGAAGACCTTGTCCTTCAAAGATGTACTCAAAAAGCCTAAATCAATGGATTATAGAGTGGTTTACTGAACACAGAACATTAGGGATTGGAAGGGACCTTGAAAGATCATCTAGTTTTAGGTTGGAAAAGACCTCAGAGATCATCTAGTTCCAATCCCCTGCCCTGGGCAGTAATACCTCCCAGTAGACTCTGTTTCCCAGAGCCCCATCCAACCTGGCCTTGAACACTTGCATTACCCTTGAACACATTCTAGTGAAAACTCTCTTTTTCTGGTCTTCTTCTATCTATCCAATCCTCCTCCAGGCTAGCAGGGCTGCAAGAGGAACACCTGGAAGGGTATCTGCAGAGACGAGAACCTGTCAGACCACACTGACTTCTACCCTATTCCCTGAAGTGCACTCAGAGTCCATCAGCAGATCTGCTCTGAAGGCTGCCTTTCAGCCAATTCAGGACAATACTTCTGAATTCTCAAGAATTCATTTACTCCATAAACAATCACATTCACTGAGAATAAGGTCCGTAGCTTTTACCTTCATGAGTTAATATTCATTTCAGCAACACAGACAAAGAACTCAAACAACCTTTCTTGGACAGATAAGCTGCAACACTTGAACCACTATGAAAATTCACTACACAAACCCTGGAGGGATTTAAAGTTATAAAGATGTGGTGCTCAGGGACATAATGAGTGGTGACCTGGCAGTGCTGGGTCAGTGGTTGGGTTTGAGGATCTGAAAGGTCTCTTTCAATCAAAACGATTCTGTGCTCTTTTGTCCTGTTTCCAAATAAAGACACACCACTGCCTTTTGTCTTCTAAGTTCTGGTCCTATGACTTGAGCATCTTCTGTGAGGAACTCTCAAAATTCTTCTAAATGCTTCAATTGCATCATCCTGCTCACTCACTATTTTAGAGACATATCTGAAGAATTGCATTAAACTGGAGACTTCAGTTTTCCCCTGCACAAAACATGGTGATCTGGTTCACAGCTAAGTCCTCTTAGACATTAGAGCAAATTACTCAGGTGACTCCATCCAGAGTTAGCACTGAGATTAATTCCTATCAGAGTGCAGGCATCTGAAATCACCATTAGCAACTCCAGTGGCTCGGTGTGTCTTCCGCAAGATGCCCTTTTGTAAAGAAAGAAGCAGCTGAAGGCAAATGTTTTAAAGGGGCCTTGGGCACTAAAATGCATTTTCACTTAGTTGGCTCCATCTGTTTGACGAGTTATGAACAGATGCTCTGTATCTTTCCAAAGGGATTTTACCAGTGACCAGAAAAGTCATTTTTTTTCAGCAGACAAAACATCAGCATCCAGAATTAGAGACCAACCACTTTCAGAACTGTTCCACCTTTGAACTGGAACAGCTTGTACAAAAGCAGATGTAACGTTTGCAGGCAGAAATAGGGACCATTTCAGTAAGTGAGGTTGTTTTTCTTTAATCTGGAGGAGTTTGACAGGAATGGATGTGGAAGGAGGAAGAAATGGGGAAAAAAAAAATCAGAACCTTTGGGAGAACAGGGCCAAGGCATTTGTTGTTCAGTTGAGAAATGGGGTTGTGGCTATCAAACCAAACACTCTTCATTTGCCATTCAGGGCTCAAACTGAATGTGTGTTGCTCAGACTCCTTGGCCAGACCTGCTGTTTGATTCACCTTGGTCCCAAAGACCGGACAGGTCCCTAGAGCTGGGTCTAATGTGATTCAAGGATTTGCTCCTGAATTATGCCGAATGCACAGGCAACCACTCTGCACCTGCTCCATGCATGAGGCACATGGAGCAGAGTTCAGAGATCTCAGAAGAATCCTAGTCATGATTTTTTTACTACTACCATCTTATAACAAAAAAATCTGCTAAACCTAGGGAAGTTTTATCTGAACTTTCTTGCCTGCAGTCCCTGCTATAGGAAAGAAACCCTACATGTGTCACATCAAAGCAGCTATAAAGCACAGGTTAAGGTTAAGAAAGCAAAGGTACAGAACAGAGAAGACCTCAGCAATCTAACAGACATTTCCTATGGACCTCAAATGGTTAGGGAAAGCCCAAAAAATTGCAGAAGTCCAATTAGGCGTCTCTTCTCAGCAGTGGATGAGCAACAGGCAGACTGTAGCTGACCGAAGTCCAGCCTCGTAGCAGAACCAGAGTATCATGATGTCTTCACATTTCTTGCTCCGCTTCACCCTGCAGTAGAATTTTTTATTAGGTAACAGTGGATCTTCCAGAGAATCCATTACCTGGCAGGTTCTTTCAAAATCTGACAGGGGAAAAGGAGAGAGACTGAGGATGGTAGCAAAGATGATACAAGTTAGGTAAACTAAAATTCCTAGTGTTAGTACAACAGAACAGTATCAGTCAGAAGAAGACAAGGATCCTAGGGAACCTTATAGCAGCTTTCTAGGACCTGAAGAGGCTACAGGAAAGCTGGAGAGGCACTTTGTACAAGGGACTCTAGTAATACGACAAGGGAGATGGTTTCAAACTACATGGAGATATTTAGATTAGACCTTAGGAAGAAATTCCTGTCTATGAGGGTGCTGAGACACTGGAATAGGTTGCCCAGGGAGGTTGTGGCTGCTCCATCGTCCCTGGAAGTGCTCAAGGCCAGGGTTGGATGGGGCTCTGGGCAACTTGGTCTGGTAAGAAGTGTCCCTGCCCATGGCAGAGGGTTGGTACTGGATGATTTCTGAGGTCTTTTCGAACCCAAGCCATTCTATGTTTATTCTATGATTAAAGTAAAGCAAGATTTCAAGGGACATACAGACACAATGCGACCTATCGACTTAAATGAGGGCAGTCCTTGGCCTCCAAACCAAATTCTCTTCAGCTGCTTCTTTTACTGCATTAGTATCTTCCTCTGCAAATTTCAGTTTGGAGATTTTCCCAGTTCTCACCATGAACCACATTATTCACATTTTCAGCTTCTGCAGTAACTAGAGAGTATCAAATGCTGCGATTATTGACGGTACCTGCTGGTTTTGCAAACTGTCCAAACTCAGAAATTGGACAGAATCACCCTATTAGTGTCTAAAACTATAAAAATCTTCTGTTAAAAATATAACTTTTGTCGCGTGGATCCTCAAGGCCACACTGAACACAAGAGCACAAATAGAAAATAATGGTGAAGCCATGACAAGCAGAGAGAGGACTTTGATCAGCGGTTTGAAACAATTTTCTGTGGTCACTGCACGTGTAGCCACAGCAAACATGAGCAGTGGCTGAAGATTCTAGTGGTCAAAGGCAAAATACAACCACCAGCAAGAGTTTTCACATGGGGGCTGCACTTGAAATTATGAGGCTTGGCAGCAGCCACATGACAGTTTAGCTTATTTTTTGATAAGCTGCCACTGAACTGAGTAATAGTCAAGCTGTAAGAGCCGTATTTTCAGTATTATTGTATTATAAAGCTGGTGGAACTTGAGAAATGCAACATCTCTGTGTTTAGCTCATGTGGCTGGCTGCTCCATACACAGTCCCGATACACTGAGATTCATATGAAGTTAAATTCCAAAAGCAGAGCCTTGGTCTCATCTGATGAGGATGAAGACTGATACGAGTGGTTTTCTTGGCCATACTTAGTGGTATGGAGCAGCACTAGAGAAAGAACGGAATAAAATATTTGAGTAAGGCCACAAGGGACTGACCACTCAGCACATTAAAAAACCACTTTGGTATCATCTGCACCTAAACCATTTTGCTGCTAATTAACTGGAAACTAAAAAAACCCACTGACAAGGAACTTAACCAGATTGACTATGAAGATGTGAGCTGTGTTGGTTCTGTAACCCAACTGTCACCCAGTGATGTTTACATCCTATTTCCCAGGGATTTCTGCCTAAATTCCAGGGCCTGTGCTCTGGGGGGGTTATGCAACACATACAGCTGTGCTGAGACCTCCCAGCCTGCCCTGAACATTTTAATTCTGAGATTCAAATAATTTATTTAACAAAGCCTTTAGTCCTATGTAACTGCAGCTTGCCAGTGGACTGGCCAGTGACCTCACCAAGCAATGGATAAGTTTTCAGTTGAATTAATTCTATGACCACCATTTGCAATAGTGTAGCACAAAGATTTACAGCCTTAATCCCATCTGACCCACCAGCGGATCCAATGAATCCAGTTTTACCACAAGTGCCAAAGTTAATTCCATTCAAATTGAAGTAGTGGCTCTGATAAAGAACAGGCCCTGAGATTTCCAGTAAAAACCTGCTTCCATGGAATACTAGAGATGTGGCTGTAAAATCCACATCGAACACCTGGCATGGGGCAGGAAAAGAAATGCAGTGTGGCTCCAGGATATCACACGAGGTGTCAAAGCCAATTCATGAAAGAGGCACATTAGAGGTCTATGTGCTCTTCTTGAATACTCCTTGAACCCCAGTTTTCAGTGCCAAGGTGGGTGAATTTAGACAGAAGTTCACTGGAAGCACAGAGACTCGTTAGAATCACAGAATAATGTAGTTCTTCAAGCTCATTGAGTCCAACTATTAACCCAACCATCCCAACTCACTGCTAAACTCTGTCACTAAGCTCCAGATCTTCATGACTTTGAAACATGTCCAGGGATGGTGATTCAACCCCCTTCCTGGGCAGCATGTTCTAAGATCTGATGACTCTTTCCACAAAAAAGTTTTCCCAATGTCCAAGCTAAACTTCCCCTGGGTCAACATAAGGCCATTTCCTCTTGTCCTGTCGCTTGTGAGAAGAGACCAACTCCCTCCTCATCAATCTCCTTTCAGGTAGTTGTAGACAGCTATAAGGTCTCCCCTCAGGCTCCTTTTCTCCAGACTAACCAGCTGAAGCTCCATCAGCCATTCCTCACAAGGTTTGTTCTTCAGACCCTTCACCAACTTCGTTGTCCTTCTTTGGACTAGCAGATACATCAGAAAACTCCAATCAGAATCTTAAACCTAAGTCCTGATTGGAGTGAGATTCCGTTATTTACATGAGACAAACACTCCAACAGTTAAACGTAATGAGGCAGAAATACTTCACGGGATGCAGATTCTCTCCTCTGTGACTATGGCAACATGCTCTCTGGGATAACATTCACACAGTCTTCTCTAGCCATCTAAATTTGGGTGCCTATGCTGGGCATCCACTTTCTTTATGAAACTGGTTTAGAGATACAGACTTGGGCTCTGAGTCACTCAGCCAAAGCACCCTTTAACGTACTGGTTCCATAGGCAATTTATGATCCCAGTTTAGCTCCTAAATTCAGCTCTGTAATGAAGAAAAGGCTGAATATCCCTCCATGGCTTTTCAAAGAACTGAAACAACTGGGGCTGGAAGAAACTAATTCTCAGAATAACAGACCCTGCTGAACCTATCTCCTCCTGCAGTCCTAAAATTTTGATCTGAATCTTTCTCTGTGGCTCCAAAGAAAGACTCAGGCTGTAGAGGGTGATTACACTTGAAACCGCTTTTGTTATTCACTATAACTTTTATTGCCACTTCTGTAAGAGCCAGGGGTGCACCTCTTGCCCAGTCAGTAAATGTTTTCCATTCAGTTTATTCATTGCAGCTGCTGCAGAAGATGCAAAAACCTACAGATAAGGCTCACATGAAAGGCCTTATCTTTTCATTTAGTCAAGGCCCAAGTTCCTTCGGTAAGATAATGGAATATTTTATGGTTATCTGCACTTCAGCTCCCTCAGCCCAAGTGGTGGAGTCTAAGCTCCATTCATTACATGAGGTGAATGCTCAAGGCTTGGCCAATCCTGTGCTGTTCCCTCTTACAAAGTTTAATGCCTCTGTTAATCTCTGTCTGCTTTCATGTGTGTTCATCTTCATAGCACCTGAACCTGGTGTTAAATCAGAGACACATAAAGTGCAGCTTCCTGTGGTGTGGCTTGAGTTGGCAGGGAAAGCAGCTGAATTAAATCTGTTTTCTCCTTACTTCTGTGAGCTATTTTGCTCTGATATTTTTGTTATTTGTACATTTATTACAACAACATCCAAGCAGACTTCTTTAGTGTCATACAACTTTATATTGCACTCCAGCTTGTAGATTCTGCTTCGTGAACTTCTTGTTTTCATAGCCAAGCCTGTAGCAGGATGCTACAAACATTGCCTACCCCAATTTCTGGGTCCCTCTCATTAAGTGGGTTTCCTTCACAAAGGGAGGAGTAAGAGCATTCCAAGTGCTGGACAGGTGCTGTCTCACCCACACACCTATTTACTGATCACTGAACTGTCTAGATTTTTTTATGTTTAAAAGCCCCGTGGTGCTGTGGTTCCACCCACACCTCCTTAGTAAATTCCCAGATGACACCAAGTTGGAGGGAAGTGTCGATCAGCAGGAGGGAGGAAGATGCTGCAGAGAGGTCTGGACAGGCTGGGTCCCTGGGCAGAGGCCAAAGAGATGAAGTTTAACAGGGCCAAGGACAAGGTCCTGCACCTTAGTCACAATAACCCCCTGCAGCTACAGACTGGGGAATGAGTGGCTGGAGAGCAGCCTGGCAGAAAGGGACCTGGCAGTACTGCTTGACAACCAGTTGGACATGAGCCAGCAGTGTGCCCAGTTGGCACGAAAGACCAATGGCATCCTGGCTTGTATCAGCAATAGTGCGGCCAGCAAGATTAGGAATGTAATTCTCCCCCTGTACTGGGCACTGGGGAGGCCTCCCCCTCAAGTACTAGGGGCAGTTCTGGGCCACTCACTTCAAGAAAGATGTTGAGGTGCTGGAGTGGGTCTATAGGAAAAACGAGGCTGGGGAAGGGACTAGAGGGAAAGTCTGATGAGGGGACGCTGAGGGAGCTGGGGTTGTTTAGCCTGGGGTCTTAGGGGGGACCTTATCACTCTGAAGGACCTACAACCTGAAGGGAGGTTGTAGACAGGTGGAGGTTGAGCTCTTTCCCCAGGCAACTAGTGATCAGACAAGAGGGCAGGACCTGAAGCTGTGCCAAGGGAAGGGTTAGGTTGGATGGTAGGAAGCACTTCCTCATGGATGATTAGACATTGGAATGGACTGCCCAGGGCAGTGGTGGAGTCCCCATCCCTGGAGACATTTGAGAAAAGACTGGATGTGGTGCTTAGTGTCAGGGTCTAGGTTGTGGTGATGTTAAGTCATAGGCTGGGCGTAATGATCTTAGAGGTCTTTTCCCACCTCAATAATTTTGTGGTAAGTACTGTGATTTTCACCCTCTGGAGTATTGACTTGCCTTCCTTTGCCCTCTACTGCAGTGCCAAAGCCTAGACAAAAACCAAAGGAAACCCCAGCATTTTTCCACTTGCCAACACCAGTTTTTCTCAGCCTAGTGAAAGGCTCTTCAAGAAGGAAACATCCTGCAGAAAGGGAGCTCTCCCCGTAAGCCCTCCCAGCTGATCCCATTTCACTGCAGCTGCTGACATTACAAATCTCATAACAAGTCATAACTACAATACCAATCCTCTTTGCTCTAGAGATGAGACTTGCATAGAGGGTATTACAGATGTCACACAGCATATGCAAATGTTCTTAGAGGAAACCAAGACCCACTTTCTGGAATTTGTTTCAGGCAGAAAACTTTTCTGCCTGTACAGTTCAAAGAATCATTTAGATTTACAGACCGGGTCAAAATGACATGTTTTCTAGGGTAGAACAACATAGTCCCAGGATATCAACAGTGAAATAAATCCAAGTTACTGTGCAGGAAAAATCCTGTTTACATAACAGTCCAGGCTGCTTAAATGATTGGAGAGTCTGTGAGAGGATGATGGCTACAAGTACTAAAGAAATTCCCCAGGCAAGGAATTCCATCAGTGAGAAAATAAAGGCACGAATGAATGGGAGTGATCTCCCAACCAGCCCTGGATTCAATGCAATAAATAGGATTTGTTTTTTCCATTCCATGTACCTGCACTCCCAATTGTTTCCAAGCTTTGTGACATTAGAATTAACTGAGATGTTAAAAGTTTTATTTATGTTAGCTGATGCTGTCTCTCATTTTATGACCACCAGTTTTTATATCCCCTATTCAATTAATTTAAAAATACCAATTTCTGACCAGTCTTTTTCAATCTCTGTCTTGTTTTCTGTCATTCCCCCCACCTCCCCTTTTCATAAACCACTGCAGTAAAGTCATGATACAACTGGTTAATCTGCTTGTTATGATGCTACAACTTGGCCAATTCAAAGCAGCAGTGAGGACAAAGCAATGGAAAAAGAAAACAAGTCTTCAACAAATTCAGAGGAGAAAACATTTGCTGAGTTTGGCGCACTAAAAATATGAAAAGTCTCTAGGAATAATGCACATATCATCAGATAAACTCTTGATCTGTCTCTGTTTCCTTCATAAACTTGGCTTGCTCTTCCTCAGCCTGCAAAATCACCAAGTGCTACGTTACCACAGCGATGGGAAAACCAGATGACACGGCAGCAGACTCTGTTCTCTAACTGAAATGCAAATTCCTTGTTTCACAAAGGAAGTTGTAGTCAGACTGACTGCCGAGACACGAGCCTTCCCAAAGGTGAGTTTTGTCAATGAACAGTTAACAGACATAAAGACTTGTCCCCACAAAGCCAAAACAAATGAAGAGGGAACGCAAAAAAAGAAAATTGCATGCAAAAATAAAACAAACTGGGAGCAGGTCAGAGTAATCAAATTAAATAATGAAATACAGAAGTGTTCAGAAAACTATGGCTTCAGAACCATCGTGGATTGTGTTTGGTGAATCATTTCTGTGTGTTAGTTATTCAATGAGGATGTTACAGGACTGAAACCCAGCAGCACGAGGTTCATCAGACATGGAGATCCCAGTTGTATATTCTGGTTTTAAATTTTGGGTTTTAAATTTCTGCTTTCATGCCCTTGCCAGGAAGACCAAATACAAAACCTGTAAGTCTTAAAACCTGCACAAAAGATAAAAATGCCCGTAATTTTTTAAAACTTCCAGTCTTTAAGGCTCATTGAATGTTCTTTGTGGTCTTAAAATTTGAGACACTAGAAGTCCTATTAACACTAGTAGTGATATTAGCAGTAATTAACTAAGCGAAACAGCACAAGCAAAACTGGGTGTCACCCTTCAAGACCCTATATTCAACCAGAAGCTGTCCATGTGCCCTTCAGGAGATACAAATGCAAACCTCATCTTTTCCAGTCACTCTGATCCAATGTCATTGTCACTCCCTAAGACAAAACCCCTCACACAATGTTTTACGTAGCAGCTCAGCACCTATGTAAGTGGTCCCATCACAAAATCACTGAGCCACCCTGTACGTGGCAAATGATGAGGAACTTAAACACATCTCAAGTCACATCCAATACCCGTTTCCTCACAATTTAACCACGCAGTTGTCAGCACACAAACCACACGGTTTGTATCTCTGCTTCTGCACTCGGAACTGTATCAGGCAGCATCTGCTAACGAGTTTAGCCCCCTAAAAAAGGATTTAAATTGTTTTATCATATGAAGTGAACATCTTATCACGTGGATTTCAGCGTAGCAAGTCCTTTTGATTTGCACACAGCTTGAAAACATGTCAGACACTTCTTTCAAAGTCTCCTGCCAAAAGGCTATGAAAAATGGATTTTTCTTTCAGTCACTCTGGATCATTATGGACAACACAACAGTTTTTTTCTGCCTGTTATAAGAGTTTCCAGGATTCCAGATTTCTTTCTCCATCTCCACAGCCTGTGTCACTGCCCACAGCATTACAACCCTCAGCAAAAGCTCTGGATTCTGTAGCCATCTCAGTGACGTGTTTCAGTCACTCACTAATGAGATGACCTAATCAGCATCTGTTCTGGCTATCCCGTGTGCTGCTTTGACATTTATTTCTTTTCACCATGCAGAGTTCTGTCAAATAACATTAAGAATTTCTAATAAAGAAGGAAAAAAATCTTTTCAGCAGTGACATCATAAAATGAATTCAGTGACTTCTGAATTATTGATATATTTGTCACTACAACGGGCTAAGTGCTTGTTTTACATCTGAGCCTTTATTTTTAATCACTTCTTTTTAGGGGAAGCTCTGCTATAGCATGTTTGGGTTTCCCACCTTATATTAAGCAATTCTGGACATATTCACATCTTTAGCTCATCTGTATACTGGGTCAGAATAAACATGGAATCATTTGGGTTGGAAAAGACCTTTAAGATCATCAAGTCCAACCATTAGCCCAACTGTCCCAAGCTGTCAATGTTTCTGTATGATAAACCACATCCCGAAGGTGTAATAGTGCATTACTTGAAACTGATGGGTTTTTGTTTCTTTCAGGATGAACTGTGCATGCTGGAGTTGGAAAGCAAAAGACGGATAATGCTTCCAAGAAGCAATGAAGATGAAAGATGTTAGGGAACAACCTCAGAAAATAACTCTGTGAGGATGTAGATGATGGTTTGTAAACAGATGCACTAAAGGCAAATCATACACAGTATTTCCAAGGGTCCCTGGAAGTGTTCAAGGCCATGCTGGATGGGGCCCTGGGCAATCTGGTCTAGTGAGAAATGTTGCTGCCCTTGGCAGGGGGATGGAGCTGGATGATCTCTGAGGTCCCTTCCAACCCAAACCAGTCTGTGACGATTCTATGATTCTAAGCAATTATCACTACAAATGTAAAGGCAGAAGAGCAGAGCCTACACCAAGGAAGGGGCAGAAAAAGGTACTGCGCTGCCCGTTGATATAGGCTTGTCTGGCCTTTCAAAAGTACAGCATGATCTCCCCTGCATCACTGTAGCCCACTAGCAGATATCAAAGAGGAGGAAGAGGAAGATGCCACCCCACCAACCAGCTGTCCGCTCTGAAGCATCTGGTGCCGCTATTTGTAAAAGAGAGACTTAATTTCAAGTCCCCAAACATGCAGACAGATTGTGTCCTTATGTTCAGCCACCCCATCAGAACAGCCTCTATTGTTGTTGTTCAGATCTTTAGGACCCAAATCTGATAGCAGGGACTCAGGTATGTCAAATCAGAAACAGCTGGGGCTGTTCAGTCTGGAAAGGAAGAGACTGAGAGGAATCTGATCAATGCTTAGAAATATCCAAAAGGCAAGTATCAGGAGAATGAGACCAGGCTCTTCTTGGTAGTGCCCAGTGACAGGACAAGAGTTAGTGAGAACAAACTGGAACTCAAGAACTCAACTTACAAATAAGCAAGACCTTGCTATAGGAGGGGGTTAGACTAGATGATCTCCAGAGGCCACTTGCAACTCCATCTTTCTATGAATCAATGTTTCTGTATTTTACATCCTGAGGAATGTACAACATTACAGCACATATCAAAATCCTATCTTCTTGCAAACAAAGCCCCCCTTATCCTGCTCATCCATTGGTTAGTGCCCTGCACATCCAGAGAGAGACATACAGGAGTTACAGCTGTAGGTGCAGAGCACACCTATCTCATTAAGAACTCAACTCAAGAGCATACTCCGTACCCTCAACATGAAACCATACATTGCTATAAGAAGCAGAGCACAGTGATGGTCTCAAACCCTAGCAGCACTGTTGTATCACGATATATTTGCATTGAATGTCATGTACCAAATTGGAACTGGCAAGCATCTTTGCCTCACACAATAATGCCATATGGAGTTACATCTGATACAGCTCGAGCAGAACTCCTTTCCCATCCAGAACACATCAAATAGTGCCACAGATACGCTGTGGCATTTAAATAGTAATAATGCGGATACGAGGGCTGGATTAAAAATGTGTTGCATATTAGAAACAATTTGCGCACTAAGATTTGGGGAACAAAAGGATTCGCTGGCTTTTTGCAGCAGAACTTGCAGAAAAGCTACACAAAATAAAAATTTACTTACCTATATGTCAGCCTTCTTAGCAGAACACTATCATGCATCAAAAATGTCAGCATTGACAATATATTGAAAATATTAGAGAGAGAAACCACAAAACATGTTTTGACATTAGGATGTGGTATGATAAATCCTTCAAAACTACTGTAATGACAAAGCATTTGATAGGTCAAATCCCTGAGGTTTTTCTTCAGCTCAGACTCCCTAATGACCTGAATGGAAATGCAGGTTGAGTGAAGACAGTAAGATTCCATCAAAAGTCTTCATCTTCCAGACAACAGTATTTGCAGCCTGTTTTCTGAAGGTCCTCAAAGGTCCTCTTCTACCAATACAGAAACAGGTTTTCCTCACCTGCCTTTCCATCTTCCTGCTCTGCAGTGATGCTTCAAGCAGAGCCCAGCAAAACTGATTTGTCTGCATGTTTTCAGAGATCTGCATTAAGGCATTTGCAAGACAACAGTGCCAAGCTGAGCTTACCCTTCCAGTTACTTCATAATTGCTGTTAATGCTATAGCTTTGGGTAGTCCAACCACCGAGAGCATCCAGAAAATGCTAATACTTCACTTTGCATAGCACAGCATGTCTGTGCCTGCCAAGTTCCCTCAGTGAAGCACAGAAACTGACTGCTCTGAGGCACAGTCCCAGGGTCCAACTGATCAAGAACCAACCAATCCATTCCTCCCCCCTCCACTATCAGTAACTGCATCTGTGCCATGACAGTTACTGAGCATCTGGGTAGCTTCTGAGCAGCATCCTAAGGGTAGCAGCTGACCTGGCCCAGACAAGTCTGTAAGAAGAGAAGCCTTAAACATCCCAGAATCCAGAGCTTTTATAGCTCCTTTCCCACATACTTTGTGGTTGGTTTCTAGCAGAAACCTGCTGCTGTCACTTCAGCATGCCTAGTGAATACCTGGAGTCAGCTGGCAGAGCAGTCTGTGCACCATCAATACCATGAGATTTGGATGTCTACAATTTATTTTTGTTTTCATTTGAGAAATACACAAGAGATTGCAGTTCTTTGGACTTGTGCTGCCTGGGGACTTCTCATTTTGCAGGTTCTCATCACATCCAGACAACTACAGCAAATGGTGTAATGTTGAAAACCAGCCTTCCAAGGGCTTTATTCTCCTGACTTTGAACAGCAGCAGCCGTATGTTCTGTGTTCATTCTGAGACTATTGGTGTGTTCAACATTTAAAAGCTTTACAATATAATTTGTATAAGAACTTTCAGCAAGGATTCCAGGAGCTTGAAGCTTCCCATGAAGCAACACTGTGGAATAAAAGCACCTCCAATTTCTACAGGAATGTGAGCAAGGCTTGAAAACAAACGTGTGCCAAGTAGAAGATGATTCTGGTGCATAAAATCTGTTGGGTGTTCATTTTCTTATAGTTAGGTATTAATTGCATCTTAAATATGTATTAAATATAACTTGTTTGTGCATGAAGTCCTTTCGACATTGGAGTGGTTCTTGTTGAACTTTGTACAGATTTTAACCTAAAACTACTAAGAAAGTCAATGAACTCCATCAATCTCAGGTAAGTTTTGCCTTAAAATTTCAAGCCTTTGCTGCTGAATTGAGTTAGACTAGACCTGATGTCTCCAACAATGTAAAGACCGGAGGGCTACATCGTACCAAAACTAAAAAAAAAAAGCGTTGAAATATGTTTGTGTGCAGCTACTGCTGCATGAAAAGACAAGATTTGTGCTTGCTGTTTCTGAATAACCGTATGTTTCCTAACGCCCAACTGGAGCTAGGTCAAACCTACAGTACTTGGGCACTGACAGCAGTAGGTACAAACTGAGAAAAACAGAACAAGGACCTAATGGTCACACTCTAATCTGTAATTCCATGTGTTACAAGCAAGTAGCAGCAAGTCCAAAGTTTTATGTACCACGTAAAGCCTTGTTATCCTCGGGCAAGCAGGGAAAGCTTTCCAAAAGCAGGTAATAGGGATGGGTGGTTTGTATACTGAGAGGCACTGAAATGGGCACCATTCTCAGAATGTGAATACTTACAGTGTCCTGAAAGATGTCCCAATTTACCAGTCCACATTGCAGCTCAGCAATGGAGCAGTTGGGTAATCACTGTCACTCCCAGTCTTCACATTTCCAGAAAAATGTTTTACTACAGACAAGATTTTTTTTTTCCACCCCCCCTGCGGTTTCAGAAGTCCCCAAGAAGACTCCTGAGTGAATTTCTAGAAGTAGATGAACTCAGTTAAGCTACACTGGGATCCAGAAACAACCACAACAACCAATGCTTTTTACCACAGCTCTCTTTTATCTCTCAGATGGAGCCATAAAGAGACAAGATGTTCAGCGTTACAGGATTTACTCACCCAAGGGAAAATAGAATTGAAAATGTAAAAATAAAATAAAATAAATAACAGCATCACACTTCATTTATTCCTCTTACAAAGCAATATCTGTTCCTCTATGTCCTGAGTTTGCATAAACTATACAAGCATTACTAAAAATTGCAACTATGACTGTTAGCATCAGGACACACACCCATGACAATTGAGTGAAGAAGATGGCCAAAGCTCCATACCGAATGGGAAGTAAAATCATTTGGATGAAAGGCTCTCCCACACAATCACAGTCTCATTGGCTGGGAGAGACCGTTAAGATCCTCATCCAACCTCTGACCCAGCACTAACCCATGTCCCTCAGCACCATGTCCACATGTCGTTGGGACAGTGACTCCAGCACTACCCTAGGCAGCCCTTTCCAATGTCTTACAGCCCTTCTGGCAAGTAAATTCTTTCTCACCTCCAGCCTAA
>JAOXOE010000343.1:36340774-36369815 GCA_028565055.1 Phoeniculus purpureus | reverse complement strand
TGGTCTAGGTGATCCTGCTGTGGCAGGGGCATTGGACTAGATGATCTTTCGAGGTCCCTTCCAATCCCTAATGTTCTGGGATTCTGTTAATTTCAGTTCTTTACGTTTTACTTCAATCTGCAGACCAAACTGAGTGAATCCAAAACTCTACATTATGTTTCAGCTAAAAACATAAGAAAACATTTGTCAGTGAAGAACCCAGCTCGTGCTATTACTGTAGGTACAAAGCCTCACACCCTGGCTTACGTGTTAATTTATCCACACACACACAAAAAAACATGTCAGTGTGAGGTGAGTAAAAAATATTTGCACCACTGGAAAAACTGCTAAATCACATTTCTCTAGATCTCTGAAAAGCAAAATATGTTGCAGCTTTGCCTTTGGTATTTCCTAGTTTGGTAGAAGGAAAACAGAAGGCTTTTTTTTCCAAGGAAGAATATATTCTCACCACAAAGCAGGGACTTTTCTTTCAAAACAAGTGAATGAAAATGAGAACATTTGCATAGGCATAAAAACGTGCAGTTTTTTCACGGGGGGCATTTATTGTTTTTACTACAGGAATTAAACCCCACTGATTTTCTCTTGGGTATGTCATCGAAATATTTGCCGTCAGCTGAGGCTTTTACAGGTGTCCCTTCCTCCTTGACATATGGAGCAACCTAATACTGTTGATCTGTACTTTTGGGGTATGTCTGTGCTGCAGAATGTTTTCTGCTAACGTTGAACCCAGCTCAGGTAACACACACAATGCGAAATGGTGCTTAGCCCAGGTCAGACGGCAGTGAAAATATGGCAACCTGCTTTTGCTTAGGTTGGTGTTCCACCTGGTCATGAAGCACAAAATAATACATGCTCTTGGACACTGGTAGTCTTCCCATGCCAACAGGTAGCTTGCCTTGCTGTAAGCAAAAATTGTAGCATACATGCCCTGGGAGCCCAGCAATGTGATCGGTACCTGCTGGGATGCAGTGACTAGGATATGCTTTTGCAATATGCTTCTCGCTGTCCTAAGTCTACACTGGAAGTATCAGCCTTGAGAGAAACATTTATAGTCCTGCAGTCAATGGTCCCTGTCCAAACCAGTGTCTGGATGAGCCGCACTGACATAGTGAAGTGCAGTCAGTAAAAGACAGTGATTTGCAGGTGGCCAGCATAGATTGCTCTGCAGCATCAGTGCAGTCTGCTCCTGCGCAGCCATACCCTAAAATTGGGCCAACTTTTGAAAATTTGGGGGAAAAAGCCCCACGACTAACAGAAGGTGTTGTCTTCCTTCCATTCAAAGCCTAAAAGCTGTTAATAAGTCTCATAAAATCATCTGATGTCTAGAAGAGATGAAATCCGGGTGGGTGGTCCTTGCTCAGCTCAGGTTCAGGTCTCTCTTCTGGAGAAAAAGGTGCTGTAAAACAACCACATGCTCCAGCCCATTGCCTTGATGGGAAGCTACGGATGGGAGCACAGTATCCCCACCTGCACGTGTTTTCAGTGGGGAGAAAAGGGGAAGTTCTCTGTTAAGCTCCCTCCTGTGTTGAACTAAAACGAATGTTTAGTCAACGCTATTCTGTTTCCATAACCTTTGTTTCTAAAAAAATTAGCACCTTTTATCGTAGAAAAGAAAAGGCTCTATTGTAAAGTTTCCAACCCATTCTACTATCGATTGTAAAATTATGACTATTGCTATAAATGGTTTATGTTGGAAATAACCAGGGAAGTCAGGCCAAACTGAATATCCCCTGTGTTAGGGAGAGCACTCTGTATTAAGTCTCCCAGAGTATGTACAATTTCTCTGGGTTCCCTGGTTCTGAGTACTAGCCCTGCAATTTAGCCCTGCCCGTGCCTGAAGCCTGGCAGATCGGGAGGTATGATACTAATGCGCACATTGATTGCGACCGCCCAGGTTAAATGAACAGCCGTGAACTGGCGAGCGAGACAGTTAAAAGCATCCCAGTTTACTATTCCTGTATGTCCCAGTGATAACAATGAAAACGAGCTAAAGAATCTTTTGGATGCAGGTCTGTTTTTCCATGGAAGAGGGATTACAGATTGGCTTTTTAACTTCAGCTTTTCCAAATAGTTTTTCAGTTATTTAATTTACTCTACATGGAGTCTATTGATTATTCAAGTTGGCAGTCAATTTTATAGGGCACCCCGCTGTTTCTTTGCTTAATGTAGTCAATGATTGTAATTGCTTGATCAGTGCAGCCCATGAAATAGGTTTTGTGTCTTTTTTACAATGCATTGATGGCTTTATCTGATGCAGTCTTGGCAGGGTCTAGGTTTTACAGCACGATCCTGAACTCCCAGAGGTCTCTAGATTAATGGCTATGGCTTTCTGTTGGAGCTGCTGATACTGCTCTCCAGAATGTATTCACACATCTGGCACACCACACTTGGCACTGGTGCCAGCTTTTTGTTGCGCAGTTACAGAATGTCTCACCAGTGCCTAGTTAACTGTTTTCACTAAGGGAATGAGATAAAAAGCCATCCACAGAGCTGTTGGCACACGCTCTGTGTCATTGTAATCACAAATTTTTGATTTTTCTATTACACTTTTTATGCGGCCAATTGATGTTTAGAAACAACAAAATGCACACGATATTTGTTGGACAAACTCTGATTCGATTCTGCAAAAGATTCCAAGCTCATTGTGGTTTGCTGTAAATGTCCCATTACCACTTGCTTTCCAAACAAAAGAGGGGAACGAGGTTTCCGTTGTATTGTCAGTAAATAAACAACTCGAATTTTGCTCAGAGCAGAAGGAAAGTGGGTGCAAGAGGAGGGAGAAGACTTGCTGTGAATTAAGTAATTCTTTTGTCTCCCATTAATTTATATTAAATTGCTTCATCTTCTTTCCCTCCTTGAAAGTCAGTGCTTCACATTTGGTAGAGTTTAGGTTGTGTTATTAGACATGTAAAATGTAGTCCTAATAAGCAGGCCAAGAAAATGTAATGAAATATGCAACACAGGTGCATAAATCCATGGACAATATAATTATATAGCGCGCACACACCACTTACAGCGCCTAAGGTGACATGCTGCCAGAGCTGGGAAAGCGTGATAGATTCTGGACCAGCTGTGGTATGCACTGATTTCCTCAGCTGAGCTCGACAAAGAAGCTGGACATGTGCAACCCCTATATTAATGCTGTTCTCTCCAGGTAGTAAACTGTAAATGCATAACGCATCTTTCTGCGCAGTAAAGATTTACTGGGACATCTGGAATTCAATATTTCAAATTCCAAGTCTGTCTTTCCACTGAGCTCTCGGTTATGCTGGGCAATAACACAGGAATCATATGTATCTACATGCAGTATTAATAACCTGTGAAGCCATGTGTTAACAATAGCCAGCCCTAATAGCAAATATAGGATGGCAAACACTTTCCCTGTTACAGTCGTTGTCTTGACATCACCGCTGGAATATTTTATCATTCGAGCTGATTCTAGTGCGGTGAAATCCAGTCACACTCTACAGGCTCACCCCCGAACTTCAAAGCACATGAGCAACTGCTCATGCGAACAATTCCACAGAATTTGTTTTTCCCGATGTTAACAGCATCAGGGCTCTAAACACACAGCTCCTCTCCTTCAAAAGTTACGACTGCTTCCTTGCATGTTTTTTCCATCATGAAGAGCTCTGTAACTTTTTGTTCAATGCCTTTATACGCTGGGAAATAAACTGAGCTGAGCGGAGCTGGCTGTTGGTGAGGCTGTTCAGCTTCTGTGCTTTGGTACGGGACACCACCAAGACAAAGAAACTTTGTCAGTCTTTATGACTTCTGTACCCCTACCCCAATACCCTGAGCTCTTCTCACACAGGCAAAAAACCCACAGCCTCCACTTGTTGGAACGCAGAGGAGTGCGATTCACTGAATTCTTGCCCAAGTATTACTTTTGTAAGCATAAATATTGTACTTCAGCACTCGAGAGCTCAAAACTCATCTTTAGTTCTGAAATATTTATACATAAAAAGCATTGCTGAAGCAGGAGGGCTTGATTACTCCGATCGGGTTGCATGATTGTGACACACTTATTTTTAGTCCTTGCACTGAATGGCAACGGGAGACAGAGATTTAAAAACACAAACGAGGATGGATGCCCTGCTAGCCAATGTTAGCTGTTAAACAACTCACTTGTTTCTACATGTGGGAGATGGTGTCGTTTTGGTTTCAAATGTCTGCAGCATCTCGAGTTTGCTGGTACTGCGATATCAAAGCACAGAGTCTCTGTAGGTGCACACGGTGTTCCTTTGCCCCCTAAAGGTGGTGCAGATACACTGGAACGGGGCAAACAGAGTAGCCTTGAAGACTCGGAGAAGCCAGCAAAGAGCTGTCTGTGCCTCAGCCGCTGGTGAAGAAGCTGCTTCTTACCAGAGGGAACCAGGGCAGCGTTTGGATCTGTGCAACATCTGCCCTATTCCTGTCTGACCACATAGCACAGTCACCATCACAGGTAATTACTTTACTGGCACACGTTGGAGTTTTTCCATCTGAGCTGCTTCCTGCAGGTACCTCGCCATCAATCAGGCTTGTCCTTGAAGGCTTAATGATACAGGGTTGCTGGGCATTGATGGGATATGCACATGCCATTATCAGACAAGTTATCTAAACTGTTGCTTTTAGTCAGACCGTTCCACATTGATCCATCTTTCTAACAATACTTCAGCTGTTAATTGAATATGGTCAGTAATGTTTTCTGTGTTTCTTAATTATTTTACTCTCCAGAACCAGGTTCCTTTAGTGGGTATTTATTTATTCAACCACAGTGATGCATACACTTACTGGCTGCAGCTGGATGAGCTTTAAAAAACTCTCTCTGATGAAAACACGTCCCTGCTCTCAAAGGTGCCTGCACAGCACTGATCTGAGTCTCTTGCACGAGTGATTTTTGTATCGTAGGAGTCTGGTTTACAAATGTAGAGTGTGAGTCCTTGCTCCTTCTTACCTGTCATCATCACCTGCTACAGAGGTTTCTTGAGCTCGGTTGCCTCATTTAAACCTCCACAACCCTGTTGCCTCCAGAGAAGATCCTTAATGACACCTGTGCAAAGCCATGGACTTCACTGGGCTTAGGGAGGTGGGAGAGATGAGGATGTGCAGTGATCCTTTAGAAAATGCGTGACTGACTGAGCCTCTGGGTAGCAAAAGAAAACAGTAGAAATGGCTTTTTCCGTCACTTACGCGAGTAGATTGTTCCAAGTTCACAGAAGGAATAAATCTGCTTCCCCTTCTCTGGAGAGATTTTCAGGAAATCAGAATACCTCCCGTACCCCACCACCACGGGGAAGGGTTTTTGGGCATCAGCACTCTGTTGACATGAGGGTCCCCCACTCCAGATTCTGTTTCATAGCAGACAGGTACAGGCTTTGCAACGGCACAAAGAGCAGCCAAGCAAATCTCTGCTTTTGTGTTTGTTTAGTTTTGAAAGGCTTGCCTGAAGGTTTATTGGCGTTCCTACTGCAGACAGTTTGTGCCTGGGCTTCCTTGCAGAAAAAAAGAGAGGGATTTTCCAGGCACGTCAATATGTCCTTGGCTGCAGAGATATCTCTCCTACGAGAATCGGTTACAGTTTCTCCCGCTTCGCAAACAGTTGCTCCTTATGTATGCACACTGGCTCAGCTTCACCCTGAGGTGTTTAGCTGGTGCTGTTTGTGATGGTTGTATTCCTACCCGTTTCTTTGACGTGATGCTCTTACCTTGTCAATGCTGCTGTGCAGTTCTCCAGCAAGAGGTTTAGCTGATTTTCACTATCTGTAGGTTTTTCTTCCCTGTTGTTTCACAGCCACGCTGGCTTTGTCTGCCTCTGCCCATCATCAGCAGTTTTGGACTCACTGGCCAAGTGTAACCCAAGATAGCAATGTCTGTCTCAAAAGCAAGGAGCTCCCATGCATTTTCCGAAACTCAATGGCTTATGAGGGATCAAGACTTGGACAGCAGCCCAGCCGAGAGGAAAGGCTGCAGAGTGAGCCCAGCTCATGCTTCTGCCTGGCCACACGCCTGTGTGCTCAGTGCCAGGGATGGGTGACAGGACATGGCATATGCTCAGTCCTGGGGAAACACAGGGTGATGTCAGGCATCCTGGGTTGTGCAGGAGAGTAGCTGAAGGAATAGGGTTACCGTAATGTGGGTCGGTATGTTTGAATTCTCACCGTGATGCTTTAGAATATCCACCTGGCTTTTCCTTCTACTACTCTACACACACAGAACCACAGAACATTAGGGACTGGAAGGGACCGCGAAAGATCATCCAGTCCAATCCCCCCGCCACAGCAGGACGCCCCAGATCAGGTCGCACAGGAACATGTCCAGGCGGGCTCCAAACCTCTCCAGAGAAGGAGAGTCCACAAACCTCCTGGGCAGCCCCCTCCAGTGCTCTGTCACCCTCACTGGGAAGAAGTTGTAGAATCATGGTCCTTTGCTTTTCACATGACAGGAGCAAGAAACTCATTGACCTACAGAGAATGGCTGCATCCCAGCACAGCAGTCACCCTCTCACAGTGGCCACTCAGTGAAGCTAGACTGCTCTGCAGTCCAGGGTCAGCCCCACAGAGACCTGCAAGAGACCTTGAGGCACATAATGCATTTTCATGCAGCCATATGGCTTGACTGGCTGTGAACCCCTTGCAAACTGTGTCTGAGGAGACCGCTGTCCCTTATCTAATTCAAGAGCAGCAGCAGGACACAGCACCATCCCCAAAACAGACATCAGCCTGCCTGTCAGAGGCTCCAAGCCTCCTCAAAGCTGTACACAAGGCTCACAGAAGCAGGGATGAGCACTGAGCACTCATGGATAAGTGCAATTGAAATTCAGCTCATAGCTATTTGGAGGGAAAACAATTGCCAGTGTAATTAAAATGCACAGGAGAAAGAGAAGTAGCCCGTGCAGACACACCATGTCATGCAGTACCCACCCAGACAAAGGCCTTTGTCTATAAAAAGCTCAAATACGTCTGAGATAATTGCTGTTCATTGATTGTGCCTCTGAAGTGGAGTTATTCCGGCATATTCCACCTTGAGGCTGTTCCATACGTTTCTTTGAAAGGAAAAAATTCAAAAGTTCAAGTAAAGACACAAGTTCAGTCAAATGCGTGGCAGTAAAAGCTTGATTTACAGCTTTAAGGTTACTTTCAGCTGACCTAGCCCTGAGTGGCGCTGGGCAGTTTTGTCTGATCTTGTGTTAATGCTGTTAGCCTGTGTTTACTAAATGATTTAGCGCTGCAATGTTGGGAGTTGCCAAATATTTGTCTTCTGTCCTTTATGAATATTTGAACAGCTCTTTCTCCAGCTCACTCTGCATGCAGAAAAGGGTGTTCAAAGTATTGTGCTCCAGGAGTTTACTCTGTACAGACCAGCAGCATTCTTGCATCAGTGATGTCTTTGGCTCCACAGGAATTAAAGCAAAGATAGGAATGCCAACTAATGTGCTTGAACCCTGCCTCTTATGCCTTGCAGAAGTCCAGCTTTGAAAACAAAGAGTACTTTAATTGGCCCATACATTTTTGCGCTCTCTTATTTGAAATACAAAAGCATTAAATAACTGGATGATCTTTTGAGGTCCCTTCCAATCCCTAATGTTCTGTGGTAGGTGAAGAAACCATGGGAGCCTGAGTTCAATCCCAGACTCCATCACAGATGTGTGAGATTGACTAGAGAATGTCTCCATGGTGTGAGATTCATCGAGGAATGTGTAAAGTTTTAAAGCAACAGAGTGCGTACAAATGTATGAAGATGTCATGAGAGAACGTGCATCCCAGATGTTGCTCTCAACGTTTGCCTGTAGCCTGTGTTCTTGTGCAACCAGACTTCCTTCTGTCGCACCATTTTGTGCACTTGCAGACGTCAGAGAAGACAGGCGCCCAGAAACACAACTAATTTCCACTTTCAAATGTGATCACGCAGGGACACGGAGATCCTACATTGCCTTTGATTGCATCCAATGCTAGTAGTTTGCAATTTTTTTACACTGAGGAGAAAGTGAAGATAAATGTCTCTAAGAAAAGATTGACCCATAAAGTAGATAATTTAAATGTCAGCCTTGCTAGAATTGCTGCAACTTTTCACCTTGTGTGACTTAATCTTATGCATCACGGATAGGAAGCAATATACTTGTATTATGAAAGGACCATCCCTGTTTTGATAGAAGTGCTGGGCTGAATAGATTAGGAACTGATTAGAAAATATCTCGCTGTCTCTTGTAGGTCAGGGTATAGAGTACTTTATGTTGATTTTTCTTACATTCTAGTACAAGGATAAATTCATCCCGTCTGAACTTATTGGCAATCATTCCCATTTAGTATTTCTAGAAGAAGTCAAAAGTAATGAAAAGAGATGCTTTCTCATTCATGATTGCTTTTTAAATATTCCTCATCCCTTTCTTCCACCCCACCCCCTATGTGCTGATACTGCATGCATGGCTTGCTCTCAGCTTGCTATGAAACAAGCTGGGGCAAGCCTTGTAATACGATTCAAATTGTAAATCTCATGTCTTGCATCTCCCAAACACCTCATCTTATATGCAGTCTGGAACCTTCATTCCAGTACCAATTAGACTAATATATCCACCCAGCTCCGATTGGGGTGATGGATCGGCTGGTAGGGGAAATGGAGGCGATTTTCTCAGCTCCTCTGCATTCCCATAGGCATGCAGCATTTGACAGATTGGGCAGAACTGCCACGAAAGAGTCTGACACAGATGGTGTAATTAGAAAATGCGAAGTGCGAGTGTGAAATTTATCTTTGATCAGCACCTCCTTGCCAGATTGTCATCTATGTTAATATGATGATGGCTTCTTGGAGATGGATAGAAGAAAACAGCAGCCTTGAGGAAGAAATGGAGACAGTTCACCATGTAGAGAAGGTATTTTGTTTAACTCTGAAACTCAGTCGATTTCAACATGAGGAAAAAGTGATTTAGTGCATTTAATTCGTTGGGAAACAAACGATATCTACATCTGATACCTTACTTTGTTAGGACCATAATCAATACGGTGACGTCGTAGGTTTTGTTGGAAGAAGACAGAGATTAATTTTTACAAGCAGTTACATAAAAAATCAATCTGTGTCTATAGACGCCCCCGAAGGTTCGGCATCCCCTGTGTAACCCAAGTACACGCCCCAAAATCCTTGCAGCGCTACCCGGACATGTGTAAGGAGCCAGCTGAGACTCCTGCTCTCTGAGCTTTGTATTTTTGACATGATCATGGAGACCACTAAGGATCCCTCTAGAACACAGAAATCTTTAAGTGTGTCATTTTCGCCCTTTATTCCAGAGGAAGGTTGTCACCATTTGGGGTTTGGCGTTTTTTTTTCTTTGCAAACTGATAAATATCCTTTGCCTGAGCAATGTGTCGTGATAATGCATCTGATTTCCAGTGCTCCCAGTAAAGGGATGAGTCACGTTCTGCGTCAGGAGGAGTCATTGTCCTGCAGGTGCTTGTGGACCAAACTCTGCTCTTCCAGCGCGGGGAGATCTGCCCTGTGAGGCAGGTACAATTTTCCAGAGGCGCAGAGCAGCTGTGTCACAGAGCAGTGAGTGATGAGGCTGCGGTTGCCGGTGGAGTCCCTTGCCTGCCAGCCTGGTCCCCCTTCCATACCGCAACTTGCAGCCGCTGTAATCCCCTATTTGGGTGGCTCAAAAGGTTTAAGTTTACAAACTGCTACGCCATAGTTCATTTTGCTAAAAACTGCTCAAACGTGCACGTGAATGGTGCTAATTTTCAAGAAGGTAAATTAGCATAATTAATGACCAGCCAAATTTGGGGGTAATACAGTATGTAATTAACATTAGAGAGTTCTGTTGTACCACCTGCCCCCACATTTCATCGTTGCAGTGTACGCACCGTACAGGAGGCTATTTTCCCCTTTGCTGCACTGAGCAGAAAGCAGCTTTCTTCATCAGAATAAGCCATTAGCTGTAATGGCATGTAGGTGTAATGGAATGTGCTCGAAACATCTGTGCTGAGAGCAGGGGAGAAATTGCTGCATGCAGTCGTAGGCCTTTGGGGAGCTTGATTAAGAATTGCTTCAGAGAACTTGAGATCTGGCTTGGGATGCAAAAAAGAGAAGAAAGGAAAATAACACTAATAGATTTACGGATGTACTGCAGGGAGAAC
Source organism: Phoeniculus purpureus (assembly GCA_028565055.1). Taxonomy (NCBI): domain Eukaryota; kingdom Metazoa; phylum Chordata; class Aves; order Bucerotiformes; family Phoeniculidae; genus Phoeniculus; species Phoeniculus purpureus. The sequence goes on along the minus strand of JAOXOE010000343.1, from coordinate 36,359,709 downwards.
AAAGGATTTTTAATTTTTTTTACTTCCCTTTATTGCTCTTATACTGCATCTGTTCTCTGTTGGGCTTTCACTTATTGAATTGATCTGCAGAAAAAAACTGCAGCTCCAAACGCAGTTTAGCAGAAGATATGCTCGCTGGATAAACATGAAAATAGCTTGGGCGCTTTCTTTCCCCCCCTTTGTTTGTTAATGAAGACCTCCTTGAAACCACAAATAATTCTAACAATAAATATTTATCGTTCGTGACATTTGCTTAGATCTGTCTTCAAGCGATACGTCCTCCGTCTAGAAATGGTGTAAACACCCGCGTCGAAAAGACCCTCGCCTAAAGACGGTCCCTGCCTCGTGTCATCTGCGTGGCTGCAGCGTTCGTCTGCTCCTTCTCCTGTCTGTTCTTCTCGTGGTTTCTTTTTAAGTGAATTTCTGGTTTGCTTTTTCTTCGGGTCCATGTGTTTGCACACGCTTTTAATAACCGATGGAATATAAACTCCCAGCACACAACAAGAGTAATTGCAGAGCCACTGGGCTATGTCCGTTGTGGCTACTGACCCATCAAACTGTGGAAAATCTGAAATGCAGTTTGCAGGATCTCAGGCAAGGTGATAGGGAGGAGGAAAGCCGTGTTATAAAAGATTACTTTGGTGCCATACAAAGGGAAGGGTTAAATGTTTGAAAAATCCACATCACCCAAAAGGAAATTAATCCCCGGGTGTGGAGGTTCTGCACAGAAAATGAGAAACGAACCCACAAATACTGGGTGGTGGGTTAATGATTAAGTAAATCTTGCGCTTTCTAATTACAAATGACAACAGAGCACTGTGCTCGCTGGTATCCATCTTCCTTATGAAATAAGAAGCTTTCTGAGTTGGTGCCAAAAATGCCTTGCAATGAAATTTAAAATATGTAGGGAGGCAAAAACGTAATAAAAATGCAAAAGCTAATAATATTATGGGGACTGGCGTTGTTTACAGTGTAGAGCACCTGCTGCTTAAAAAAAAAGAGAGGGAGAGAGAGAGAAAGAAAAAGTGAAATCATCAAACTGTTCTTAAATGGAAAATCTGGGCTCCCTGCCAATTGCACAATGTGTTTCAGGTGCGCTGTAAATAGGAACAATAAAAGGTGCAGGGGAAGGAATCTGAAATGTTAAATCTCAGATACACAAGAACACTATTTGATGATGTTGCTTTGAAAGGAAATCTTGGGCACTTTCCAAATTTCTTCAATGTGGAAATAGGCTTAAATTTTTGCCTCTGTAAAACAGTTGTAAAATTCTAATTATCCCTTTGAAATGTTTTATTAAATTAACCCCAAAAGGGAGAAGAGCTAAAAAATCGAGGAATCTCACTAGGGACTTCCTTCTTACTGGCTTGTGCTACGCTGGAGGTGTTTGGAGACTATGGTGAAATATATCACCAAATTCTAGCCTGCAGTAATAAAGGCTGAATCACAGGATCACAAAACATTAGAGGTCGGAAGGGACCTCGAAAGATCATCCAGTCCAACCCCCCTGCCAGAGCAGGACCACCTAGACCAAGTCGCACAGGAACTTATCCACCCCCTGTGTTACAACTTTGGATTCCAAAACACCAGCGTAAGGTTCATGTCACACACTGATACTGTCCCAGCATCTTGTTTTGTGTCCCAAGGAACAGACAGTGGCCAAGGCCACTCTAGGCAGTAGAGCGAGGGAAGCTGAAATTGGCTGCTTAGAGACCAGCCTTGCGTTGGTTTGTCTTGTGGCTGTAGGGCTTCAGTTGTAAACGGGAGTTTTCTTTTAAGAATAGAAGGTTAAATAGGAGAATATTCTTTTAAGAATAGAAGAGCTGGGATGGAAATTTATCCCTCATCTATAAATCGTAGCCTGAACCAGGAACTGCTTAAGTATCTGCTTTATCTCTTGCAGAAAAATACACTATCTATGCGATTTATTCCAATAGAAAGTGAGACAGTGGAGGAGAACCCTTAAGCATGGCCAGGAAACAGTCATCTGGGGATGTCTTATGCCAATAAACAGGACGAATGGTGTCCCATCCTCTGACCTTGAGCCCCTCAGCTCAGCTCACACAGTTCACATCTTCTCTCCTAGGGCAGGGTGGGCTCGTCCGCACTGCCTTTGGTGAGCAGCTGCTGACCTGAGCAGCTGGGCAGTGCTGCTTGTCAAGGGTCAAACTCCAGAGATGATGATAAGGGTTAAAGAGTGGGGAATCTCATGGAGCCCTGCTTAAACATGTCCTAAGCCTGTTTGGTTTACTAGTATAGATGTAGCCTTGGAGACCGGAGACCAGATGCTGTGCATCTGCTGCACTTGCTGTAAGATCAGCCCCGATTATTTCCACGCCCTGTATCTTCACGGAAGGCCTTTAACAAAGCAGTAATATTTTTTCTCCCCTCCTCACCTGAACCACAAGCCAGATCTTAATTTCGGTAATCCTTGGATAAATCAATAATCCTTCTGTGTGGCTGCAATCAGACATATGATCTTCGTATTACTGACTCTTTTAGGTCTGATCCTGCCAGTTTTCGCTGCTGTGAGCAGGAACAGAATCCGATCTGTTATCGATGGCACTTTGGTTTTCAGTTGATTCTGGCAGCTATGAAGCCATCTGAACAATGTCATTTCTTTTAATAGAAGGAGAAACTGAGGACACTCTTGGTGCTATCGTCTTACCAAGATATAGGATGTCAGCCCTGCCCCATAATTGTTTCTATTTTTGCTTCTGTGCCCAAACTAACGGTAGCCCATGGTGCAGAAGCAATAATACAGATACTGCAAATCGCTTCTGCATCTGTAACAGGAGTTTAGGGGTTCACACACACCACGGCAACATAGCGTGGGCAAAGGTAAAGGGAGGCCTGAAGCTAAGTAGGACTTCGGCTGCTCTTGTCACTGCACTGATATTCCGGTTTCCTGGCACAGATCTGAGCTCCAGAAACAGAAGCTGCAGGTCTGTCGTGGTGGTGGAAGAGGAAGGAAGAGTATCTGAAAGGAGTCCAAAGAAAAACAGTCAGCATGCAAAGTAGGTAGGAGAAAAGGCACCAGATCAAGTCTGCAAACCAGAGTCATTCAGGAATATTTTTTCTCATATAACTTTCTAGGCTGAACACTGGTGAGTCCAGCATAGGCTGGATACATGGTCCTGGGGCAACTAGTTCTAGATGATCCTGCTTGAGAGAGGTAATTGGACAAGATGACCTCCAGAGGTCCCTTCCAAAACCAACCATCTTCTGATTCTGTGAAGCTATAGCAGGACCTATTCAAGTGAATTTGAAAAACTGTGAAGTATTTTAAACCGCTACCAAACTCGAGCAAAAGAAGCCGTTCAAAGCAGATCCATCTTCTCTGATGGAAAGGGGTGACATTTCTTTTCTCTGAGCTCTCTGTTAGGTGCAAGCGTTTTCACTCGTTTTTTGGGCAGCCCCAGCATCCCCAAAGACATTCAGGTTGTCAAAGCCATATTGAAAAATCCAGAGGCAAGCTGTAGACTGTCCATGCTGGAGGAACATTGAGGCATCATCATTCCAGGCTGTCTAAGTAGAGCCAGGAATAACATACATTTGTTAAAGTGCCTGTGCTTCTCATGTGCTTTAGGTGGATAATCTCCTTCAGTTACTTAACCAAAAGGGAGGGGGTTTACCAGTTCACTGTTCCTGAAACCAAATTGGGGCTCATCGTGCTCTAGAAAAGCACAGGAGAAAACTGGAAAGTCCCCTGAGAACTTAAACTCACTGCTTTTGCTTGAACAACCAGGCTACCAGGATACATTCCTGAGGAACTGATCATCTGGCATGAAAGCTGTGCAGAAAGCACTTGATGGCTTAGGTCTATGTCCATACCGGGAAGACAGTCTGACTTCCTGCTGCTCCAAGCTGCTGCATGAGGAATGTGAGTGCTGTGTGTTCCCCCACTTTAGCTGTTTGTTCTCTTCTTGAGGCAAAGACTGTCTTCCTCAAGAAAAATAAACAACAGAGAACCAACAGTGTGAGTTCATGGTACAAAATGCAATTAAACCAAGGGAATCTTGTAAAATAAAGAACAGCAGCACCGAGACCATGTCTCCTGTGATACTGCAACCAGCCATAAAAGCTTAATTTCAGCTTCAAAACAAATCAGACCAGAGACCTACTGGGACATTCTGATGATGGTTCCTGCCGGTAACCACTGAATGACTTACTGTCATCATGACAAATCTTCAAGAAAGCCTGAATTTTTTGTTAAGCCTTTAAAACTCACACGTTCTTCAAAGGAAAGTGTGTCCTTGAGACTGGCTCGAGGGGCACTTACATTCTTGAAACAACTGAAAGAGAAAACATTGTCAGGCTGATTGTATGGGTTTAGCCAAAATGGAGTTGATCGTCCCCACACCACCTCTCACAGTGCTGTGTTTTGTAGTGGTGGGGAGATGGGTGCTGATAACACACCAGTGTTTTGGCAGCTGCTGAGCAGCGCTTGCACAGCTCTGGCTGAAAGGTGGGCTGGGACAGCTAATATAGGTGGTGCTACTGTTATTTAATTCACATTAAGGTTTGCAGCATAATTCATAAATTCAGGGTCAGTGGACCAACTGTGATATATTCCAGGTTCTTCTCAATGTCATCTAGTGATAGGATGAGGGACAATGAGTGTCAGCTGGAACACAGGAGGTTCCATATAAATATCAGAAGGAACTTCTTCACAATGAGGGTGATGGAGCCCTGGAATCGTCTGCCCGGGGGGGGTTGTGGACATGTGGACATGTTCCTGTGAGACTTGGTCTAGGTGGTCCTGCTGTGGCAGGGGGATTGGACTGGATGATCTTTCGATGTCCCTTCCAATCCCTAATGATTCTATGAGTCTATGATTCAATTCTTGAACTATGGGGCCACCATGGAATTTGTTAAAACAGACTCTCCAGCGACAGCTTTAATGGGGAAAGGCAGAAGCAGTCCTAAAAGAACCTGTGCTTAGTTTTTGTCATTGTGTTTGACTGCCTGCATTAACAGACAATATGAAGTCTCATCAGACTTCTTATACCAAGGCCACACCTTTTAAAGGGGCTATGGCATCTGCACCGAAAAGCGTTTCAGCCCTTTTTGTCGAGATTTGAAGTAGCAGCCAATTCATCTCTTGATGCCTTATTTCTAAGGCTCATTATTCTTACTGCCTTTTGACAGTAAGAATTCTCTCTAAGTCTTTTTTCCTTCAATTAAACACCCCTGTCCAAATAACCTCCTGCCCAAAGCGTATTTACACCGTCTGATCAAACCACCCCTTCCCCTTTCCTTTGGGAAGCTCCTCAGGCGGATCTCTGCTGCAAGCACTACATCCATCCAGCAGATCCAAGTTACCTCGTGGCTCGCTCTTTGACAAAAGAAATAGCCCTGCAAAGACACTCTGTGACGCTGTTCCTGCTGCATAACCCACAGTGTTTATGTCGAGAGATCTAGTCTGCTTTTGGCACGCTTGAGCGTGTACTGAGACGTTTATCCACGGTGATTCTCCTCTGCCTTGGGTAGATCTGCCCTTATTGTTATTCTTCTGTGTTATCCATCTTTTAGGTATAGGAAAGACGACCTCTCCTTCCTGCACTGCTGATACATACAATCATAGAGTAGAATTGTAGAGTCATAGAATCTATGAACCATTAAGGATTGGAAGGGACCTGGAAAGATCATCTAGTCCAATCCCCCTGCCGGAGCAGGATCACCTAGACCAAGTTGCACAGGAACATGTCCAGGCAGGTTTTAAACAACAAGTTTGTGCTACGAGTTTGAATGTCCAGGGTCAGAGGGCAAGACAGTGCAAGTGGTAGGCCTTTAACTCTGCAGCCTGCTCCTCACCGCAGACCAACAGATCTTGAGCTTAACCTTCAAGACCCTTGCGCTCTTCTGGAGCATTAGCCCGAGGGCTGCTGCAGGCAGCAGTTGTACTGTAGTATATATGTGAATATTAATGTGGCTATGTCCAGGCTGTAAAACTTCTGTCACCACCACCACACAACACGAACGTGTCCATGGTGCTGCTTGGGTTGCAACGCTGGAGCTCCCTGCCTGGCCAGATCTCCATGAAAACCCATGCATGGACAAAGACAACAAACGTGCTTGCAGATGGGACATTGTCACAATGGGGAATTAAAAAACCTAATCGTGTACGCATTTTACAGCATAGCTTGCCACACTTACTGCTTGTACCACAGAATTGCGGGACATTCGCTCTTGGAAGGGACCTCGAAAGATCATCTAGTCCAATCCCCCTGCCAGAGCAGACCACCTAGAACATATCCAGGTGGGTTTTATATGAATCATAGAATCATTAGGGATTGGAAGGGACCTTGAAAGATCGTCTAGTCCAATCCCCCTGCCAGAGCAGGACCACCTAGACCAAGCCACACAGGAACATGTCCAGGCGAGTTTTATATGAGCACCCTCACCACATCATGGCAACAAAACCAGACACATTTACTTTCCTGTAGCCTACATAAATAACCCTCTGGCTAAAATATGTGCTCACCCCTTAAAGTGCATTGAAAAATACATCTGATTTCCTTTCGAATTCCTGCTTTGAAAGTCTGATTTCTGACACAGCTTGCTTCGCTGATGTAAACATGTTAATAGTGAGACTGTCAGAAGGTTTATTGATTTTAATTCTTGAAATGGGAAAAATGCATAAAAATTCTGTTCTGTGCTCTAGGTAAATAAATCTGCATCGTGTTTCTCCTCTGCAGCTAGTGAACCGTGTTTTATGTTAAACTCTTCCTACAAACTTAGGAACATGAACAAAGCTCAGTAGTGGAGAGAATATACAAATTACCTCCAGTTGTCCAGAAGCACAGCGGAAGCTTCAAACGTGAAGATACATGACTGAGGCACCCAAAAACGTCTGTTTCCAAAGTTATCCCAAGCATTGTGTTAACTGGTGCAACACTAGCTAATATTCTTTGAAGCACAGCAGGGTAAGACACTGCGTGTTCGTTTTACTCCTGAAGGAAAATGAACCTATTTCACGCTGAGCAGGAGGCACACGCATGCACCACCACACACCCTCACACTCGTGTGTGCACACGTGTACAGGTTCAAGCAGATGCTTTTGTGAAGAAAACCCCTAAAATACTGGATATATGGCCCTTGCCTTCCTCCCACTATGAACAGTCTTTTCGTGAGTCCACTGAATAGCCATTTGTCATGGGCTTTACTGTACCATGAAGTTATGATTAATATTATGGCTCATGTACAGCGGGTTGAAAGACCACATTCATTTTCAAAGTCACGTTGCATTGATTAGAATTCACTGCAGGTTATTCAAATAACGATCCTCTCTTTTCCCAGGAGAATCTCTGTCTGATTTTTCTTTATCCTCATTAAAGATCCCAGGTGCAGACAAAGCTTTACATACTTCTAATTTGCATTATCCTTGGGAAGGAGGTAATTCACATGCCTTCAGTATATAGCACTTGTTTTTGTAGCTTGCTCTTTCCTATCTGTCTATTTAAATAAATCAAGAAATTTAGCCTTCATAAACCCTTTGACAATAGAGAATGCCAAATTTTATTGTGCTTAGTAATGAGCACATGTATTCTGAAATATCAGTTATAACTCAGATTAAGTGAGGCGATCCTTTTTTCTTTGCTCATCACCACATTTTACTTAAAATACAACATCCTCTCACTTTTTCAGCGATGGGAGAAGGTGAACTTCTAAAGTAAGGATGTGGATTCCATAACAGCCTCTGACTGGTGTAAGAATATCCCTCAGCAAACAGTCTGTGAGAAATCATTGGCAGGATTTAATAGTCTTTTCCTTTTTGCTGATCGCACATAGAACAGTGAAAATACAGAGCATCTATAACTGCCTGGTGGAACTTAACAGTCCCATTAACCCCCAAAATGCAGAACTTGCATGGATTCCACATCTGGTTTCTGAAGCATAAGTTGTGGGGGCCTATGTTTCGCAACAAAATAGTCTGTCTTGGACTATTTTTATTGCGAGCCTTTGTGTAATGAATTTAGCCTGAGGCAGACTGACAGCATTGTTGACATTTCATTGAGTTTCCATCCTCAAGAGAGAGGAAATTTTAGCTAATTAAATAATGTTATAGTGTCTAAGAAACTACAAAGGCAAAGGGAAACCACACAGCAGTCATACTGTATTTGTTAAGATCACTTGTGTATTCCTGAGGTTTTATTATGCAGAAGTCATTCTTCTAACAGTCTTTAAAGCAAGCCATACATTGGATAAGCTTGTCGTAACTCAACATTCATAAGGACATTTGGAAACTGGTTTGCTTGTATGTAAAATGAGGCCAAATAGGGAAAAGAGTTATTGGGGGCATGGTGGAGCCAGCAGGTTTCTTTCACGCCCCTGCACCTTGTGCTAGTGGGCACTCAACTGAGTTGGAGATGCTGCCCATCCACTTCGCATACGACAGGAGGTTTCTGTGATCAGCTGCTGACCAGAGAGGAGCTGCTTCAAATTAGACCAAAATGAAAGACCAATGGTTCCTCACGGAACATTGAGGGCCAAACCAAGGTGCCTTCCTCAGCTTACTACAAAGTCACAGAACCACAGACTCACAGAACATTAGGAGGGGACCTTGAAAGATCATCTAGTCCAATCCCCCTGCCACAGCAGGATCACCTAGACCAAGTGTCACAAATCCTTCCCATCCTGACTCCAGCTGTCCCCAAAAAGCCATGTCAGCCCTGGTATCACAGAACCATAGAATCACTAAGGCTCAAGGCTTATGATTTGGCACAGTTGTGATGTGAGTGTGCTGGCACACCAGGATGTGCAGGATTTCACCATGGACTTGGACGAGCTGGTAACCCACTGCCAGAAGACACTTTCACCTGGAACTCCTGGCTGTCAGAGGAAAAGGAGAAAGAGAAAAATTGCTGCTGAGCTCAGCACTTAGATCTGAGCCCCCAGATCTACCCAGGTCTGAGCATGTTTAGCCAGCGTGGTGAGAAAACTGAGTTCACCTGAAGAGTTCAGCCTATCAGGAGAGCAGGACAAATCCCTGCCCTCAGCAGGGCTCAGCAGACATGTGACCGGACATCAGCTCAGCTCGTCATTTCCACAGAAACCAAGCAAATTAATTGCACTCGTCTGCCTGTGCAGGAATGTCCTTTGTTTCAAACAGTTTTGCTTCTGGAGTGTGGGGGCTCCCTACCTTCAGCTTCCTGCCTTATTGCACACCCAGTGTCTGGAGGGTGTTGCACTGATGGGTGCTCAAGAAGTCTGCTCATGTAGTAGCCCTCTCACACTGCCTTCCACGCTAATTATTTAATATCCTCCTTTTTTAGGGTGTCCATACTTCCCTGTTAAGTCACCCTTTCTACATCTTGCTTCGTGGTTTGAAATTACTCGTGGTATGATGGATTAAAGTACAACGTGTAGGAAATACTGTTGCTGAAGAAACGAATGGTTTTCTTTGCACTTTCCTTTCAGACACAGGGTGCTATTTGCTGGTAATTTAAACTCGGTGCCCACTACAATGAGTCCTTCCAAATTCTCTGTTCAAGATAAGACTATTTGCATAACACCTTTCATCCTGGAGGAGCAAAGCACTTTTAAATGAATTAATTTAACATTCTAATCTCCCAGCAGTGGTGATTCACCCACCACGCAGGCAGCAAAGAGCAACTTGGAAATTTCCCCCACGAATCAGAGACACCAGCCAGCGCTGAAGTACCCTGGGACCCAGAAGGACTGCTAAGTCCCCCAGTGGGATGTGTGTGTGTGTGTGCGCTGAGGACACCCTGCCTTCACCCTCTGGGTAGACCTGGATTCCTTTCCTGCACATGAGGCTTTCAGCTTCTCGGAGGCAGAGGGGAGATTGCTCAGGAGCATATCATGAGCACCCCAAAATCTTTATTCTCCCATTAAGCCTCAGGGAGTCTGAAAGATTTTATTAACCTTAATTATGTTTTGCCCGGGATCATGAGGTCGATGAGCTCGGAGAGCTTTTGTTTTTAAAAACCTAACTTGCTTGCCAGGCAAGTTTTCCCAAGCTCTCGTTTTATTGTGGTTTTCAGCAGGGGATCTTGTTTCAAGGGATATGATCAAAGTAAAGGACATTTCTTCTGGGACTTATTTTACATAGATTAGATCTCATTATGCAACTTGCTCTTTACTCTATATTCTTTTTATAAGCTTCTGGCTATATGAATGAATTTTACATAGTAAAGTGTGAATTTATTATAATGAATACGCTTTCTGAGTGAAAGGGAGGCAAAATAAAGCATCGGGTAGTACATTTAAGCTTCCTTATCAATAGCAAATTCTGTTATTTCAGCAGTTTAGTCTCGTCTCGAACAAGGTTGCTCTACACTAATTTCCCTGACATTTTAGCTGCCTTTTTGTTTTAATCTGAAGTAAAATTTAAAACAATTATCTCCTGTGGTTGTGTCAGATTTACATTTCCTTCCTACGTACATTTTTTAAGCCTTCTTTCAAAGGCGTATGCGATTTTTTAAGGCTTTAATACCTGCACTTGATTAAGTCATTACAATCCGACACCTCGAGAGCTCCACTGAGGTGGGAATTTGTGATAATGTCCAGCAGCTCCTTCTGAGCACAAAATACTCCGGACTAGTCCTGTCTGACAGTCTCTAATAAGACTGAAAACACAAGAACTTAGAAGTTAACATAGAGTAGATCTTAATGTACACAGGAATTCCCTTCCAGTGCTGTTAAGCTTCAGGGACTAGCAGAGCTTGGAATCTTTGCTAAAAGCCTCATTCTCATAGCACACAAATAAGAACAGGTTTTAAAATGACATCATTTTGTATTGTGCAGTCCAATTTTACCTGAAGTTTGGGTCAGTCCATGAAGAGAATAATCATGCCAATCCAACGGTTGCATGAATGGCTTCTTTTTGTTGGCTGAATTTCCTCCTGTGAGTAAGTAGCTATAGTGTAATACATTATGTAGTGTATCTAATGTAGGGGGTTTCTATTTTGTAGATGTGTTTTTATCTCTCATAACGGAAGAATTATTTTGATTTAATTGTCTTTCAAGTTTTACAGCAATGCACCCTTACCTTTCAAGTTCTTTATTTGCCAGTGGTTTTCAGTGTGAGCGGTGATTTTAGAAGGGTGTCCAGTCACTTGGATTCTCTGTTATATAGTGGATGTGAAAAGAAAAAAAAAAAATCTAGTTTTGCTTTTTTGTTTTTCTTTCTTTTTTCTGTCTTTTTTTTCCCTCTATTTTTGTGTGTGTGTGTATCAAGAGCAAAATTTGGCTGAACATGTTTCTGTCAAGTCACTGGAATCAGTGTTCTAGCTAGAAGATGTTCAAGCTGCTAAAATTAGTCACTGAGGTAGAATAGGTGTAAGCACCCTCAGGATCTGTCCTCATAATTGTTAGTGAAATTCATCACCAGTGAATGACCTGCTTCGTTGAAGGCTGCAGTACCTTGGGCCCATCAGAGCAGGATACCTAGAGGGCTCACACTCCCTTGGATTCTGTAGTCGAGAAGCTTCATGCATGGGGAACGGTGTTTTCATGAGTGTTCTGCCTCCACCTCCCTCTGGACCCACTGAATTCAGTGCATGGTATTGCCAGCAAAAGCACTTGGGAAAAACCCGCCTTTATTTTTGTAGAGACTACTGCTTTTATAGCAAATACCCTCATCTGAGATCCACAAATCGTACCCAGCGTGTACCCACTGCTTCTTCCCCACATCTCGTGGTATGAAGTCCATGCAAACCTCGTGTACAAAGGGCTTACATTCCTACCCACATACTTAATCGCAACCTTATCTACAGCCCATAAGCAGCTCTTATATGTTTTTCCCAGGTTATCTTTTACCATTTACATACCTGTAGTCTGCTGTCACGTCAGGCAGAGTCTCGGAAGGAAAGGTCTTTCAGTTAAATGGTTAATGAAGACTTGGAGAGTTTAATCTTTTTTTTCTGATCAATGCAAGTCAAATTCTCGGTGCAAGTGGTTGAATCATCTTCAAAACTCTGATCATAATTAAACCACAAGGAGGCTGTTATGATTAAACGTGGGAAGCTGAAAATATGTGAACCATAACAAAGGATCTGAATTCTCTTCAAGCTTTGCATAAAATGCAGTTTCAGACTTTTTCATCTTAGAATAAAAAAGCTTTGCTCCTGTACCTTCGCAGGCTTTTTCAGAATAGTTTGCCATTTCAGTTACATTTCTCATAATTGATAATAAATCTTGCACAACTAACTGCTCTCTGTCCTTCCCAATTCGTAGAAATTCCTTATGCCCTTTGTCCAAAGAAAGTCTTCTCTGTATTTTTGTGTTAGAGACACAGAATTGTGATGGTTAACCTTAGTGCTCAGCAGTTACTGTTACTGTGCTGGTAAGAAAACATTTCTTCAAATGACTTCCTCACAGTTGTTTAACCCACAAGTGGTTTTGGTAGTCTACAATAAATTTCTAAAATCTGTATTTACTCTGTTCTAATTCTTTACTGCTATTGTGGTCTCTGTTTCTGTCTTTCTAATTAGACTGTATAGCTTTTGCAGAACAGCTTTCATAGGAGAGACTTGTTTTTCTGTTCGTGCAATTTAATCGTGAAGACTTGTTATCACAGCACAAGCGTATCTAAGTAGGAACAAATCCTGTTGTCTTGCCTTGGCAAGATTAAAATTTTAAAACAATTACTAGGAAATAGAAGATCGTGTGAGCAACTATTAAAAGCAATGATGTCTAATTCCAAACCAAGAAAACAACCCCAGAGATGATCAATGATGTAGTTAGATCAGACTTTCTATCTTTGTGACATTCAGGGTTGGAGACCTGATTGATATGAAGTTGCATCACATCTAACCTGCAGCACCTTCAAAGCAGGAGCGGATGAATCGCTATAGGATTTGGTGTTCACATCTCTTTGCTTACAGCAATGACAAAGCAAGCAGGCTGGAAGACATCTGTCCATAATCTCTGCTGACTTCTGGCAACCAGCAAAGCTCATAACCAGCCACTTAGGTGCTGGCCTAAGGAACCCTCACAGTGGCTTCTACCTGGATGCATGAGAAGTACACGGTAAAGGGGATATTTTAGACAAGAGAAACTGCTGCGGAGTGGGAGAGACATCTAAACCCTCCTCTTTTTTTGGGTCAGGTACTTCCTTTCAGGTTTTTTTTATGTACCTAAGTCAGACAGCCATGACACAGAATCTGCTTCAGGAAAATGATGTCTCAGTCATTCTTCAGAGGCAGACTGCAGCACAGGGTTTACTTTTCAAAACTTCTCCAAAGGAGGTCTACAAAAAGGGTGCAGTGATGCTCAGTACTCCTGCCTAAGAAGCAGGTGGCCCAGGCTCAATATCCTCTTTTTGCTGTTCCTATGCTCATTGCAGAAGCTCTCTTTTTGTTGAAGCTAAAGCATTGAGTAGGAAGGACTGAAAATTTCTCTGACTCAAAGGACCAGAGAAGACAGGATGTGGCTCTGTAGGGGCATCTACCTGCATAAAGGTACGTGCTTTAGCAGCCTGGGAGATGAGAAACTTTGATTGGATCTTGCTCCTAAACCTTATCCTACATCGTCCCTCAGATCTGGCTTTCAGTATGCTTTGTCAGTTGTGCTCAGATCATTCCATCTGGTTGACTCTATCCCTGTACTGTTCACTTAAAAGAAACAGGTTTAGACTTGATATCAGGAAAAATCTTCTCATGGAAAGAGTGGTCAGACACTGGAATGGGCTTCCCAGAGAGGTGGTTGAGTCGCCATCCCTGGATGTGTTTAGGGATGGTTTGGATGAGATGTTGAGGGATATTGAACTTTTAGGGTAGATTGTTGGACTTGATAATCCCAGAGGTCTTTTCCAACCAGAGTGATTCTGTGATCAATAGGATGATGTCACCTGTAATGGGATGGCCCTACCTGTGACGGGACAGCAGTCTCCATGGTGTGGAAGTCTCTAAAGCAGAAGCTTTCACACACCAGCACCTCCTCACAGCTGGGGGATTTGCAGCTGGTTTTCCTTTGTTCCGGTTCTGGAAGTGACTCTCTACAAGTCAGACTGGTGAGGTTTGTTCACTGTATTTTAGAGAATAAAGCAGAACTGAACAAGATGGAAATCACTGTATTTACTTCTGTTTTGTTAAGCGGGAAGGAAAAGGAAATGAGAGATATAATTAAAACAAGTTCACTACACAGGCATACAGAGACTAGAAGATTTTTTCTTACATTTGTATAGATAGGACATTTCCATCTCCTAAAAATGCAAAGCACATCAGTAGTATTTCCCTGCAGATCATAGCATGGTATGGAATTCTTCCCTTGTAAGAATGCCAATGCAGTGATTGTATTTTGCAAGCAATCTTTCATCTCGTTCAGAGCTGCTTACCTTTAGTAATGACAGATAGATCTTTTCCCAGTTAAGCCAGCCTCAAACCTGGTTTTTTCTGCCATCAGAAAGCATAAGTCTCTAATCCATATCGCAATCATGCACCCTCATTTATCTAGGTCTGGATGTAAAACTGCTACTGTCACACTGAGTGCTCATGGTCAAGGTTCAAGTAAGGGCTAATGCTCTAAGTGAGGCTACACATAAGTGCATTTTAGTTGCAAATGCACTGTCCTAGTTGGTGAACACAAAACAGCTCCCTTGCCATTTAATTATCTGGGATTATAATGATCCTAACTTTGAATAGGAATTTCTGCCACACCTTCTGGTTTCTGAAAAACAGTGCCCTGAAGCAAAAGCAAATTTATTCTCTTTTGCTCTTTGTTTATTATTTATGTTTCTAATTTAAGGCAGTTTTTAGAGGTGTATTACCGTGGTTTATCTCTTCTGCTTCTTCACGATGCTGGTTTATAGTTAGTTTCCCTTTTGGAAGCATTGAACATATGAAAATAGGGTGCACACACATGAAGGGATGCTTACTCGTGCAAATAATCCAATTGAACTTGGTGAACTTCCTGAAGACAGCATTACTCATGCAAGTAAGTGATTACAGGGCTGTGTCACACAATGAACGGTGTGGGCCTGATTATCTTCTCACCTACACTGATTTTACATCATTTGAGTTCTACCAGCTCTAATGGAATTACTCTTCCTTTTCCCTGATGTAAGAAAATTGAGATTCACACACCCGCTTAAAAAACTTACCTCGAGAATAATAATGACCACGAGATGAATCATTTAGATACAGCACCGCAGAAGTACACCCGTAAGTGCATCTCTGCTAAGATCTGACTGGGGTTGCAGAGAGCTCAGAGTTTGACGTGCAGTACCCTTTCTGATTCCTTCCCCACCCTGGACATCAAATGTACTCAAAGTCCCGAGAGAAAGGCGAAGAAAATGTTACTGCATTTACCTTGTGCACAGCACAACCCAAGTATAAATAGGATTAACTTAAAATGTTTTCAGATGTTAGAAATTACGTGTGTGTTCTGCAAACCCTCACGGGTGGCCAAGAGTAAAGGTCCTTGAGAGAATTGTCAACCAAATCATGGAAACTGTGCAGAAGTATCTCACAAGCTCCTCTTTAGGCAGTAAAAATATCCTAAAGAGCAGTTAATCATTACAACTCACCAGCAAGCTTACTCACATCAATCTGCCCTAGTGAGTGTCTCCCTGGAAAGTTTCTACCCCTTCTGCCAGACAGTTTTGCACACCAAAGTGAATGGACATTTCTCATACACTGGAGGTGGTGAAACACTGAACAGGTTGCCCAGAGAGGTGGTAGATACCCCAGCCCCACCTTCAAGGTCAAGCTGGATCAGGCGCTGGGCAACCTGATCTAGTTGGAAATATCCCTGCTCATTGCAGAGGGTGTTGGACTAGATGACCTTTGAAAGTCCCTTGCAGCCTAAAACACGTGATTCTGTAAGTTCCCCAAAACCATGTGGGGCTGATTCTGATTCTGCATTCCCTTCTCTGAATTCTCCATTTTAATAAACTTAGAAATTCAGCTTCATGGATTTACCAAATTAAAAACTCCCTGACTCTCCAGCTTGATTGCTTTGATGAATTGAGCCCTTCTAGTCCATTTAGCATGAAATAACAGGCTTGTGTTGATGGTGCTTTTGTTCTTGATAGTAGGAGAACTTGTTACTTAAAAATTAGCTACTCACCCTTAAGCAATCGCTAACATTCCAGTTCCTGAATATAAAAACGAAGAAAGAGCAGATGGAAACAAACAAAAATTTTATTAATAATACATAACACAGTGATGATATTTCAATAGGAAAACTACAGTTTTCATTGGGTCTTAATGTATGTATCCCTCTCTAATGCTTCCATCTCCAAGCAGTTCTATTTTATTGACACAACAACACAAATTGCAGAAGTAAATTGAATCACGGGCTCAGAATGTAAAAATCAATGAGAAATAATTTTGTAGCACTAAAGTGAACAGTGTAATGCTAGGTATTCATTTAATTAACCATGAGCCTTTCCACATAATGCACAATCATTGCCAGCTTTTCAGCTCACGGTTATTCCAGGAATAATGGGTTTGGGATTCATCTTTAGAAAACCCGCATTAATATTTGAAAGCATTTAAATCCATTAGTGGGTCATCTGAACACTGCAGGTCACTTTTACATTGCTAATTGAAACAATAGTAATGGGTTATAATCTACTATCTAATAATGTCTGCAGTGTTTTACCGCTTTTATATCTGCAGATTCCAGGAAATATGTAAATTTGTTGCTGAACTGTTATAAAATATGGAAATTTAAACTGCAAACACAAAAATATCCATTTTTATAAATTAAAAAAAAAATCCAACACAACAAACCACACACAGAGCATTAATAAGCTGAAGAGTTACACTATATTTTGATGTCAGGATAAATTCCTTTCTGTAGACCTTCCAGTGTTCATCGCTTCTGCGCTGTGGGCTCAACATCTGGCATTCACATTTTCAACATTGCCATTAGGAGAAAGTGAATATCATTAAACCAGTGAGTAAACAATCATGTCATTGTTTCCATATGCGAGCTATACGTTGACTCAATCTCCCGTGCTCTGACAGCCCTGTATGTTTTGGCGGGGTTTTTTTGTCTCCCTCCCTGAACTGACACAATCATTCTGGGTTTTTTTTGTGGGCTCTTCTGTAATACACCAACATTTCTCCTGCGTATGGAATCACAGAACATTAGGGATTGGAAGGCACCTCAAAAGATCATCTAGTCCAAGCCCCCCTGCCACAGCAGGACCACCTAGACCAAGTCGCCCAGGAACACATCCAGGTGGGTCTTAAACATCTCCAGAGAAGGAGACTCCACACACCCCCCAACCCTGGGTAACAACACCGTGTGGAAATAGGAAATTAAGCTCAGGTTAAGTTCAGGTTTGTGGGGTTTTTTTCCTTGTTTTTTAAATTAAAAGGTACTGGAGGGAAAAGTTGCTTTAGGAATCTTGCAGATAATTGAATAGAACACAAATTGATACTTAAACCCTCATTTTCGTTTTTAATTAAACAGGCATCTTGCACATTTACCTGCATCTTCATAGGCTTAATTACAGCCTGATTGGGCAAAAAGATCCAGAGAAGAGCATCTCATTACACCTAGGTAGGCTGCAGTGGCAGGAATATGTAGCATGTGCGTAAGGGGAAGCATGTGTGTAAGTGAACATGCTTGAATTATTTACTTGGTTAATAAAATATGGATAACATGTTTGAGGAAAAATCATGGATCATCACATCACCTTTGCCCTCCCCGATGGAAAAAAAGTCTCTGTCTGTAATTTGGCTGATGGGAGAGAATAAAAACGTATATATGGTGTATGTCATTTTAAGAGGAATCCATTAAACTGGAAACAATTCTACATTAAGCAATAATTCTATATTAACAATTCTACATTAACAATTCTGTATTAATGCATTGCTTCCTAATGAGATGTCTAGTGCCTTAACATGCATCCTTCTCTCTGGAAAATAATGGGGTCTTTTGGGGTAAATACATCCCACAGCTTCTACCCCTATTCCCACAGTGCCATGATATTTGGTCCTTTAAGAATGCAAAGTATCCAAGCCGACATTTTTGCTCTGAATTAGGGGAAAGGGCTGCAGACAGGATCTTATGTGGTAGGTTCTAGTTTGACAAGATGGGATTATTGCAAAAAAATTCTAATAATTTATTTAGTGTATTGTGTAGGCAGTACCTGGGAAGTCTGATCCATTTGCTTCAACAGACCTTGTGACTCTACAAGCCCATGGGGAACTAGGGAGCCTGTGCTGTCTCACTGTGTAGAACATATCTCCACCAAGACCACCTTTAGCCAGCCAAAACCCCAGACCCTCAAGCATAACAACTGTGAATAACAGAGGTAGATCCTTTGGCCATGAACAAATACATTTGTCCTTGATTTCCAATAGATCATGTAAGACAAATCATGGCAACATAGGCAGGCACTGAGTGCTAGTGATGGTTGACAGAAGCCTTCCAGAAAATCTTCCCCTGTACTGAGGAGCACACTGTCAGGGAGTGGAGTGTTATTGGGCTATTCTGAAATTTGTGCTTGGTTGGGGAAACCCTAAACAGATGAGTGTTCTGTGTGATACGGTTTGTGCTGCTGGCAGCCATGCAAAAGGGCACTTATTAAACAAACACTTTTTATTCTTTTTAAAAGCTTTGAGACTTTTTTCCCCTTGTTTTCGTATAAGGGAGTACAATCTGTAATTCCATGACGTGGAAATATTTGGGCACATAACAAGTGCTTTTTTTCTCAAAAACAAGGATTCCACACTGTTAGGATGACCAGAGCCTTCCACCTCGCCCTACTTATCCAAATACAGGTCCAAATACAGATTCAGCTACTTACCAACATGTCTGGCCACCTGGCATTGAGAATCATAGAATCATTAGGGATTGGAAGGGACCTCGAAAGATCATCTAGTCCAATCCCCCTGCCACAGCAGGGGGAAGATCAAGTCGCACAGGAAGATGTCCAGGTGGGTTTTAAACGTCTCCAGTGAAGGAGACTCCACAACTCCCCTGGGCAGCCTGTTCCAGTGCTCTGT
>JAOXOE010000343.1:36314911-36340674 GCA_028565055.1 Phoeniculus purpureus | reverse complement strand
TAGGTGATCCTGCTGTGGCAGGGGGATTGGACTAGATGATCTTTCGAGATCCCTTCCAATCCCTAATGATTCTATGACTAGCTAGACAGACACAGCTAGTGTAAGTGTTCTTGGAATCTCTCAAAGTGAACGTTCTGAGTGATGAAGCTGGCCTTTTACATTTCTCCTCATTACTGCAAATGGAAAAGCAGTCACTAGCACCTTGCAAGTAATTTAGCCGACAGACTTGTTCTAACATTTGCTCTGAATTACCTTGTGCATATTTTAAAGGGAAAACTTGTAATTTATTTATATATTTTAATATTTAACTTTCTTTAAATATTTGGATTACTTACAGTAATTTAATACATTTCTGCTCAGTGTTTGCCTTCAGATAGCTTCTGCAAATTTAGAGATAGAAAAGTCCTAATCCCTCTGGATGTAAGGTCATTACCACTGCTTTATCAAATCTAAATTAAAATATTTAAAATGATGAAAACTTATAATTTTGCATGAAAAATTATTGCACACCAAAATAATTCTTCCTGACTTCAGAGCCTAAACTACCTGAGCCTCTGCAACTACCTGAAAGGATGTTGTGGAAAGGTTGGTGCTGGTCTCTTCTCACAAGCAGTTAGTGATAGAACAAGAAGGAATGGGTTGAAGTTACAACAGGGTAGGTTTAGACTTGATATTAGGAAGAATTTTTTCACAGAAAGAGTGGTCAAGCACTGGAATGGGCTTCCCAGGGAGTTGGTTGAGTCGCCATCCCTGGATGTGTTTAAAAAATGATTTTAAAAAATGTGAGCCCCATTGTAGTGCAGCAGCCTATAACAAAGGTGAGTCTCTGTCTCAGAGAGCCCCCCATGCAGCCCTTGGGCATAAATGCACCAGCAGATGCAAGCTGCCCATAGTACAAGGTGCTGATGGAAAAACACCTAAGTAGTTGTGCTCAAGGTCAGGGAAACCATGCACAGAGATTGGATGAAAGCCAGCCTTCCCCCCAGTTTCCAGCATCACCTGTGCAGGTCAGTTATCCTGTCCAGTGCAGCACAAACTGATCTGTTAATGGTGGGGAAGACCTGCAAATTTCTGCTATTATAAAATAAAGTTCCAGCATACTGTGGAACTAGGGGTTAGCCAAAATGAGAATAAAGTGATGGCTCTACATCTAACAGGGAGGAATGCTAGGAAAAAGCTGAGATGTCTCTGGCAAAGAAGCCAAGCTCCGAGGTGTCAAGGCTGCCTGATGAAACTAATGGTGTTCTGCAAGAAGGGCTCAGGACAAGGTTATCACCTCACTGCTAGACTGAGCTCAGGAAAATATGTGAAAAACAGTCACCTAAACACAGCTTGAACAGGCCATGTAATTATACATCCTAGTACCCGCAGTATTTCACTGTGTACGTGTAACTTGGAGACTGGAACGGGAAGTTTCTGAAATAACCTCCATTTTCTGCATAAATCCTCTCTGTGCATTCCGTGTGTCTCGTGCTTTCTCACAACTTTGGTAATAAAGGCAGTTTTAAGTACACTGGTGACAGGTTCCACACAGCGTGTTCTTTTAGGAAAGTGCTGACACTGGCTGTTGGGGCTCGCACCAGCAGGTTGGTTAATTCTATATGGAAAATGGTTGTGGCATGTGCTGAGCTGAGGCTCAAATGCAAGTGTGCAAGCTATGCAGCCTATGAGTCCTTCCTGTTAGGGAGGACCGGCACCAGCATCTTTACACAGCGCTACTGCACCGCTAAAGAGCCTTCCGAAACACCTCTGAGGGTTAATTTATTTAATGTTAGTATCCATGTTAACCTAACACCTTCCCTTCTTAAAACAAACAAGGGGCAGTTCATACCACGCTTTCTTGTCAGGTAATAGGTCTCCGGATTTACTTAAAGAGCCCTTTCATGTCAGCACAAGCAGCAGCCCCCCACCACGACTGGAGATTAGGTGTCCCCCGAGGCTGAGCCACTCCGCGCCTTTGTGTGGGACCCCCTTTGTGCAGCCAGCAGTGTGGCCGCCGGTTGGAAGCTGGCTGGGAAGAGATTAAGCTCTGTCCAGCCGGTCGGCGCTGGGTGTGGCTTGTCCCGTTTTGGCTAGCAGATGGTGGCGAGCGAACAGGTGCTCCCCGACGGCGGCACCGAGCCCCATGCATCTGTTGGTCGGGCGAGTGGGGGGCTGTGCCCCGGCCTCACGCCAGCTGCAGCGTGTGCTTTTACCAGTCATGGCAGCAGACTAGGTGGTGAGAGAGGAGGCTGGTGACCTTCAACTATTAACCTTTTTACATTATACTCTGAAAAGAGACGGTATGGCAAGAATGCTTTGATCTGAATATTACCGGATGAAAAACGAATGGGGACCAGGAGGTGATTGATTAGTGGATGTAGGAAGTGGTGGGCAGTTTCATTTTAGGTTTTGTAGTGAGTGACAGGGTCTCTCAGCCACTAAAAGACACCTTGTTTTTAACCAGCTCTGCTTTCACATCCATCGTTTTGCCGTGGATGGAGACTACACGGGCTCAGTTATTTTTTTCCTCCCAGAGGTAAAACTAGAGTGTTCAGACTAGAACTTCTGAGGTCCTTCAGAGTCAGTTTCCCCCCTCTCTCCCCCAAAATCCCAGCCTGTTTTCTGCAAATACCATCTCTGCACTCAGGTTGGTATCATACATGACTCTATTGGTGCAGTTGCAAGCACCACAGGAAGAAGAGGATTGAAAGCAACAATTAATGCTCCATTTTTAAGGATGTTTGTCTTAGTTTCTGAAGTTTATGTTCTGTTCTACCTTCTCACTTTATACATCTCTTTGTTCAACCCTTTTCCTCACCTGCCTGACCAGATCCCTTCATTCTCTCCTGCCTCATGCTTCCTTCAGTCCAGCCATAGTCCAGCTCAGCTATCACCCTGCACAAATGAGCACCTCTGCAGCTGATCTTCCTGGCTCACAGTTAAGAGTTTTAAACTGTTCTCACTTTAACTCTTCTTCCTCTCAGCTTCCTGCTTTGCTCTCTTTTTGATTTGACTTGATGTAAAGTTTGCTCTTCCCCCAGAGCCCTTTTTGTCTGCATATGTTCTGGGTCCATTGCAAGGTCTTCGCAAACGTGGCAGTTTCTGCTAGACTAACAGCTGTCTCCATCTCTTGTAGCTCTGGTGCTTCCCAAGGTCAGAAGCACATCATGAAGCAATGAATTTTGTTACTCTCATGTGGAAAAAATGTTGGATTAGAAGAAACCTTCTGGTCCAGAGGATACAAGCCAACCCACTGGGGTCCTACAAAAGGAGCTGCTAAAATGTGGCCAAAGACAGGAAAGCCCACTGGATGTGGTGGGTTATTGCTCCACCTCTTTCGAGAAAGTCCTAATGGCTGGGTTAAGCTGCAAGCAGTTGCTTCTTCCTTTTGTACAGCCTCAGCTCCGCCCAGGGCTCAAGAAAGGAGACACAGTAAGTGCTTGTGTCACAGCAAAAGATGTCTGGAAAGATGAGTTGTGGTGTCCAGCCTTGTCTGGGTGCCTACTGAGGAGCTGGAGAATGGCTCTAGCCGAGGTTACATAAGTCCTGAGCATCCTTTAGAAGCTCACTTGGAAGAAAATTCAACTGATGTCAAGCAGATTGCTCGCACCAGTATTGCTAGGAAAAGGTGCAAGAGTCTTCCAAAGAGGAAAAAAAGAAGCCGAGACCTGCAGTGATGGAGAAATAACTTCATTAATTGAAACCAACCTGAAGGATTGGGAGACAACAGGCTACTGGATCTATAATCCTGGTAAATTCATAAGTACATGTGTCTTTACACTTTCAAATTAATGATTGCTGTTTCATCTGTCTAAGCTACTGATGGTAGCTCTGCACTTACAGATATCAAAACCCCCTATATTACTTCTGAAGACAGAAGACCTCTCCACAAATAGTCTTTCATTCGCAGACTTTTACTCCTAATTTCAAAATATTATTTAGACGTTCATATTGCTGGAAAAAAAGAAGGGTAGCCCGTGTCAGATTTTAAAGGGTACTCCTGCTGCAAGCGTAGTGAAATTCATACGTAGACATGTTCAACACAGCTATTTATGTTCAATTCTTGTCATTTTCTCCAGCAGGCACTGAATGTTGCAGCCGTCACAAATACCTAGATCATACTGACCTCATTCTTCTGCGGATTTCACGAGCCTCAAGAATAAACCCTTGAGACTATGGACTCTGGTCCCCTCTGGAAAGGCTGGAAGAATTCCGTACAGGTGCACAGTACACCCCAGTACTTTTTAACCACCACACAGCTGCTTAAAGAGCAAGAGCATGGAGGTATTTTACAAAATAATCAAATATTTTTTGGCTATTGTGTGAAAATATATTTTACAGAGTGGATCATTCCACATCAAACTCAACATGTTATCAAAGAGCGTCCACTAATCCTTAGTGCACCTGTGTATGACGTTACTATTTCTAAGTCAGCTTAATTCTCTAAATTCACCCTCATCTCTAAACCCTATAAAGATTTGGGATTCCTTCACAAAATGGAAATCTTTGCAGACTGCGGCAGGCTTTTCCCCCCAGTTTAAAACCCATGGTGTCTTTGCTGTTACTGGAAGCTCCAGGAGGCTCCCGAGAAGCTGACAACTCTGCTTTCCTTTGCAGGGATAAGGAACCAGCTCAGAAGGGGTTAAGTGGCTGGAGACCAGATGCAGCTGGGCTCTGCTAATCTGCAGAGCCCAGCTGCTTTGTATAAAAAGGAAGACAAGAAACAGAGTGGCTAGTGCTGCGGGAAAGCTGAGGGTATTGAATTGCTTGTGCTCTGGGAAGGGGAAGCTGGCGTTTCTGTGTCAGGCTTTTGGTGTGCTGGAAAAGGAAGAGCTCTGTAGGCATTTTGGTGTCGTCTGGGACCGGCTATTGCTGCTGTTTGATTGGCAGTGGCCCAGGATGTTGGCTGCTAGTTCTCAGGCACTCCTGGAGCCGTGGCCCTGTGAGGTCTAAGCTGGGAACTGCACAAACCAGGTGTAATAAGCCATGAGCTGGCTTTGATTTTGTTTGAATGCTTTTGAAAGGTGAAAAAAGAGCAGTGGAGGTTTCTGGTGTCTTCAGGTCCTAATGTAGGAGCCAGAGCGGCATCTCTTTTGGCTCATCTCTTTTGGCTGTCCTGGCAAGCTGTCTAAGAAATGCAACTTGTGTTCCTCAAACGTGGTAAAGGCCTTCCTTCATCTGACCCGACGTGCGCTGGCACAGCGGTTGTGCTTGTCTGTGGTGCGCGACTGTCACCCCCTTGTAATACTTGCCTGTGGCAAACAGAAAGGAAAGAAAATCCCTCAGTACTTTTTTACTAATTATTTCAATATTAGCTCTGATACTTTGCTGTTTGGCTTCCTGCAGCTACTTTGAATGCAGAAAACCTCTATAAGCAGAAGTTGAGTTGCATAACACTGTGTACGGAGCTATTAAAATATATTTAGTGATTCCATTAGAAATCTGCTCTTGAACAAGGCAGAGCATATGGAGAGAAGTTGGTGAAAACCTGATTAAAGATTTATACGGAGCATATTTTGATTTAACTTGCATAAATAATTCATTATTTTTGTTTTCTTGTTTTCTTTCTTCCAAAACCACCCTTTTCTGCACCTGCTGTGCTAAAAATGATGCTACTGTGTCTACACTGAAGGAGTAGCAGAGCAAGTGGGTCTGTCGTGCCTATCCATCTGTACTAGAAGTTACTGTCTTTCAGAATTGATAGACCCCTATGCTTTTGGGAAATGAGCCCTTCATTCCTATAAAATCCCTAGTAGTTCCTTTTTGTTCCTACAAACAGCAAAGTAGCGATGTTCCAAGGGCAGTAATTATTATGCAGAAGTTAAGTTGCGCTCGGAGTCCAGATCAATAGGAGAATTTCCCTAAAGCTGATGGGAATTGCAGCTCACATATCGGATGACTGATCTATTTTTCTAAACCGAGTAACATTTTAAAGGGAGATTCATTTCTGAACTTTGCCGAAGTCTGAGTTTGATTTTCTAGGTTAGCCTCTGTTTCTGTACTCTGTTGGGATTCAAAGTCTGATTTGCAATAACACTAAAGGTCTTTTATAGCTTCTTGATATTAATAATGTGGTATAAAGCGTGTCTAAATCTTGCTTTTAAGGGTCTCTCTCTCTCACCACTAAATGCATGAGGGGAATTCAAGCCTCTTCTTTAAGAGCTGATCTGAGTGAGCATTCAGGTGCCCCAACGCACAGATTTTCCTCTGAAACTCCCAAGAACAAAGTCTTCCACAAAAACTGTTTCTCTTTTCTCTCCCACTGAGCTTCAGAGTTCAAACACCGGCAATTTCTAGTACCATCTTTTCTTGTCTGCTTGTTACAAGTTAGGGTTCTATTTGCCGACGAGCACCCAGCGCCTGCTTTCCCACATCAGCATTGTCCAGAGAGATCCTTTCTCCAGCTGCCGTCACTCATTACAGCAACGTGCTGCTCTTTCATGGCAGACTGCACACACGTGGGGCTCTGGATCTTTACTGGGGAGCAGAGTCACTCTGGGGTCATTAGCGGAGAAAGTGTCACTCTTCTTTTGGTTCTTTTACAAATGGTGCTTCCTCTCTGTTCTGCTTGGTGGTGGCTGTCTTCTGAATCCCAGCCAGCTTCTGCAACCCAGCAGCTTTGGCTGATGTGGTTCAGCAGGGAATTAAAGTACCAAATTTTGTTGGAAAGAAGCTGCTGAAGTCTTTTGAAACAGAAATATGATCTCCCGGATGAAACATGCTATGTTGGGTCCTGAGGGGCCTTGTGAAGCTGCTCAGATAAAAGCTTCTGATGGCGTGTGTTTGCCAGTGCATTAATCAAGATGCAGCGAAGCAGAAAGTCCACCCCAAACTCCGAGAGGCAGAGTAGTTCCTCTGGTATTTTAGGCAGTCTCTGGACTGATGCTTTTGGCCTCTGCAGAAGCACTGTCAGACTGCTGAGGTGATGCCGAACACAAAACAATATCTCGACCCGTGGCTTTGACAGTTACGTCTCATTTCTGTGCCCTTGTCAGCCCGGGGAGAAGAGTTCGGTGCCCGAGCCGCCCTTGCAGCCCGCTGTGTGCAGGTAGCGCTCACGCACACCGAGAGCTGCTGACGCCGTAGTAGTGGCGAGCATGTGGGGGAAGTGGTGCTGGTTTGTGCATTTCATTAAAAATCTGAGCTGTCTATGCGTGCAGCCTTATTCACAGTTTTTTCAGTATTGTGATTTTAGGATATAACAAGGTGTTAACAAGAAAAACATGTTTTCATTAAAGCTGTATACAAAATGTATCTTTGCCCTGAGCCCTTCTGTGTGTTTATTTTTCTGAAGCAGTCTGTTACTTAAAGAAACAAACAAAAACCGAGGCAGGAGAGGAAACTTTTCCCTTTCTGAGTCAAAGTCCATTTCGGTCTCTGCCTTTGCCTTGCAGTCACGGAGGGCTGTGAGTGGCCAGGTGGGTCAGGCTGGCCCAGGTGAGCACGCACCTCACCTGTGGAGTTGGTTTAGTTAAGCTGCTGTAAACATTTGCTCGGTTTCCTTCCTCAAAGTGAAAACAGTGTAAAAATAATGGCTGCCATAACGACTGCATTAAACACTTTCTGAAAGGTTGCAGTTCACAGCTGCCAGGTCACTGCCCTATGACCATACGGCAGCCATGGAGCTTTATGTCTTTCCCCACACATCCTCTGCAGAGATGGGGAAAGCATTGCCCTGCTTCCCATGCTGGAGGTATTTGGGCTTCGGGGTGTTCTCTGCTGTCCAGGGGTCAGGGCAGAGATGAGAACTGTGTTGTGGAGGTGTGTTGTGAGCCAGCTCTTGCTTGCCGTGTGCAGCGGGTTTTTCCAGGCATCCCATTACCCCGTCACCCTGTGCCTGTCCGTAAGCTGAGCACAGCAGGGAAGGGAAATCTGAGATGAGGCTTGGTGGACAAGCAAGAGAAGGCAATGGAAGATAAAAACGCAATAGGCAGAACTCTACTGAGCCTGGAATTCCTGTAGGAGACTGAGACAAGATGTGTTCTGCTGATGTGCAGTGGGGAGAGAAGGGGATGAAAATTGGAAGCATCAATAATTTTAATAATTAACTGATTCACACACGTGTGGGGTACAGGTACAAGTGCGAGTAAGTAAAGCACTCACTGGACCAAAATGGACTTAATGAAGAAGCATCTAAACACCTGTCCGTGGGGAACGGGGGATTGCCTTCTGCTGAGCACACAAAGCACACTGGGCAAACATTTAACCCTCCTTCCCACTGAATCTTGCTTGTCCTCCTCCATCCTCATCTCTACAGGTTGAAACTGCAACACAGACAGGCTGTGGATTGAGGATTGAGGACTTGTGGAGAAAGAAGAACAAGCTTGGACCTGAGTGGGTGGTACTTGTTTGTGTTCACATTTGTATGTCTGTACCTATAACTGCGCACAGATTCGCTTCTATGACGTGACAGCAGATCCGACAGCCGGTTTCATTCCTTACTCCCAAAGCATTAAGGATCCTTCTGGCACATGTACTGCTCTCAGTCTGCTACAGGAAGGGATTTCCATTTTTTTTAATTTCTATTTTAGAAGTACGTGCATCAGATTTATGCAGACTGTGTCCTCCTCATCTCTGTGCCCAGCAAGTTCACGGAGCAGATCACCCTTGAGATTATGCTAAGGCACATAGAACGTAAGGAGGTGATTGGTGACAGTCAGCATGCTGTCACTAAGGGCAAATCACACCTGACAGATGTGGTGACCTTGCTACAGCAGGGTTACAGCACTGGTGGGTGATTAAAGGAAGAGCAAGTGATATCATCTGCCTGGATTTGTATAATGCATTCAGCGTTGTCCTGCATGACATCCTAGACTCTACATTGTAGCCATGGGTTGGACTGATGGACCACTCAGTGGGTCAGGAATTGTCTGGATGGTCTCAGTCAAAGAGTCATGGTCAATGGCTCTGTGTCTAAGTGGAGGTCAGTGTCTAGTGGTGTTCCTCAGGGGCTGGGACTGGCACTGGCACTGCTTAACATCTTAGTTGGCGACGTGGACAGTGCGTCTTCAGCAAGTTTACCAAGGACAGCAAGCTGTGTGGTGCAGTGAAGGTGCTGGATGCCTATCCAAGGGGACCTTGACACACTTGGGAACCGAGTCTGGGCCAACTCACAAAATTCAGCAAAGCCAAGTGGAAGGTCCTGCGCCTCAGTCAGAGCAATCCCAAGCACAAATACAGGCCGGGTAGAGAATGTATTGAAAGCAGCCCTGGGGAGAAGAACTTGGAAGTGTATTGGGCTAGATGATGTTTCGAGGTCCCTTCCAATACCTGATGTTCTGTGCTTCTGTGTCTCTGTCTGTTGATTGCTGTTCAGCTTCTGCTAAACACAACCTGGTAATATGTCCTTGCAGCCCAGAAAGCCAGCTGTATCCTGGCTGCATCAAGTGAAGCGAGACCAGCAGTGTAAGGAAGGTTCTTCCTCTCCCAGAGTTTGTTCCTGATCACTTTACCTCTGGCTGTCATGCGTTTTGCTCCCATATCATAGACCTGTAGCTTGGGAGAAGTAAAGGATAACTTCTGGGGACAGTACAGTTCCTACAGGAGTGTCTGGAACTGAGGGAGTCACACTCTCCACCCTAGCTAAGAAATTAATCCTGGCAGGAGTTTTACACTTAATTTGGAAATTAATTTAGCACTCGTATTTTTCCCTACACCACCAGGTTAGGAAGAAAGTAAAGGAGTACTCGCCGCCTGGTAACTGTTGTAGCTGGGCGCATGAAAAGTAGTTTTATTTCACGCTTACTTTAGCTGGCAACTGTCCCTGTCATCTGCTTGGGAGGTGCTTAATGAACATAAGAGGAAGAGCAGCCCCTTGTACCTGCTGCATGCAACCAAGCAGAGAACCAAAGGGTACGTTACTGCTCTCATCTGAAAAGAGTGGGGTGAAGCTGCATAAAACTTAAAGCAGTCGCTTTAAGCGCATGATGTTCCTTGCACTTGAGGACACACGCTGCACTGCTGCGTTCTGCTCATTTTTTCAGATCCATTAGTGCTGCACTTTCTTGAAATGTTTTATTCAAGAATTGAGGGAATACTTTCCCTTTGTTTTGTGTTTATTACTTAACCTTGATGCTCAGAACCTTCATTGCTAAGCCTTAGGAAACCAGATTGGTTATGCTCTCTGTGACTAGGTAGCTGCAGTGTGGGAGGCAGGCAGCTGCTGTCAGTCTGTCTGTCTGCACAGGGCTCTACCTCCGTTAAAGCTCTCAGATCTTTTCCCCCACACCAGCTTGGCATGGGAATCATGGAAATGTGCTCTGTAGTCCTCCTTTGCCCTGTACCTGCTAGGGCAGAACCGTGGAGCTCTGCTCAGGGTAACTGAACCAGCGTTCTGTCCTTGACTCTTTTCTCCTCCAAAAATGTGTGTTAATAAGTCTTTACAGAGAAATTGTATGTGCTGCCTGAGCCCAGACATTGCATACTGCAGATGTCTCTTTGTACCTGACAGGAATCATTGCAATGACAAGAGAAAGGTCCAAACTTGCCAACATCTGTAAGAACTCTACCACGATGTCAGAAGAAGCTGATTAGACTCACAGGAGCAGATGGTCTGCCCAACTTTGCTTATTTTGTACCTGGTGGATCTTTCCCTCACCACGCTCGATTTCATACTACATAATTTGCATCAGGCAGAAAGTGGGAGAGCCAGCATGAGTACAATGAACCCCGAGCACTCTCAGCTGGTGCTGGCTCTGGGAACCACTGGCAGCCAATACGTGGTGAAGCAACATGGAGCCTGTTTCCAGCTGTGCCTGCAGCACGAGTGGTATGGAAAGGGCAATATGGTCTATGGTCCTTGAAACATCCGATAAAGGGACTCATATAAAGCTTTACTGCAAATGAGAGGCTACTGCACTATGTTTGTTGTCCAGGGAGAAGCTTTAACCTCAGAGTACAGTTCCTCTTGCTCAGTATCAGCCAAATAAAATGACAAGTGTTAGCCCTATAGGTGCCTAATCTGACTCCTACTTATACTCTTTCCATAGATTTTGGGTAGACATAAAACACCTACACAAGTGATTAATTCCTTAAAATTTCTGAGACTTCTGATGGTGCCTGAAAGAGCCTGCTCAGTGGTGCCTGAAAGAGCCTGCTCCATGGTCTGCAGTAGATGGACCAAACCTTCCGACAGATGGAGTAAGTTGAGTTGACTTGTGCTCTTAGAGCATTTCTCAGTGCAAAACTTGCCCAGTGCAAAAATAATCTAATATCTTGGCTTGCTTCTTCACCACTGGTTTTTCCTCAGAATATTTTGAAAACAGAATTGCTTATGAAAAATCATTAAGTATTCTGAGGGTAAGGCAACAGAGGTTGGGCAGGAAGTTCCCTAACAGTGCTTCCCATGTGGACGTAACAGCCAGTAACTCCCGCACCCATCCCAGTAGCAGTTCTGAGAGTGCCCCATCAGTGCCTGTTAACTGTGTTCCAAACAGAGCTGGCTGCTCTGAGCTGGCTGGGAAGGAACAGCCATCTCCATGAGGTTTTTTTTGTCCGAATGCCTGGAAGTGGGCATCTTCATGTAACCCATTTTAAAACCTTATTTGCACAAAACAGCTGGTCTTGAAAAGTCTCATCACTTCAAGCATACCACTGTTGCAAAAGGCTTTTCATGAGGGGACATTACTTTTTACAATTAAAACTAAACCAGAGGTATTTCCCGTGGGCTGTTTTTGTCACCACCTTCGGTAAGTCTTTGCCCATCTCTGCGTTCACTAGACAGGAAAATAATGGCTAACAGCATTCAGTACATATCTAAACCCAAAACAATTTATTGTTCTCTTCTGCAAGTATAACACACTTTTCTTCACAATCAACTAAATAAATCATATCTGCTGCAGGAATTATTATTACTAAGGCTATTTCCACACCCTGCTTGTTACAAATGGAGTAACCGGGTGCCTACAATTAAAATTAATTAAGGCAGTTGAGAAGGTTCGAATCCATGACACAAACTTGACTAAATAGCAGCATGACATAAAAGGATGCTGTAATGTCTCCATGATAATAGTCATAAAGGCTCCTGTATGCAGAATGTAAAAGACCGCTTTTCTGTGCGCTGCCATATGTCCCCCACAATTTGTGGACATATGGATGTAGGACACTCTCATGTGTAATGTATATCACACAGACAAAAATAAAACAGGAGCAAAGGGCTAATATCATGAACACTGTTTAGAGGACAAATTAAAGTGTTTGTTGTGGCAAAAACACGAGTGTCCTAATTAATAGCTTGAGATTGCTTACTGGCACTGGTGCGACAGCCTCAGGTTCTTGATAGTCTTCAATAAAAGACAAAGCTGCGTAAAACTAAGTCTGTGACTTTAAATGGAATCGTTTAGACACGGTCGCCTTTTTGGGGTACGCGCTGCCCGACTAGATGATCTTTGCTAATGTTCTGCGACCTTTATAGTTGCAGTTTACAGTGCGACTCAATTTATCTGCAAATCTATTTCTAACGCTGCTGTCCTTAGAACTTTCTACCATTTGTCCGTAGGGTTTGAAGCAAATAGGAGGAATTAAAAAAAAACTCACCAGAAGTTTTTATATTAATGAAAAGAGTTGGAACATAAGTTTTATTTCCTAGCCAAGAAGAAGGTGGTAACGTACATCAAGCAATACACGCATGTTGTGCTTTCATTTCTCTCCAAGAGAGAAGCTGCCTGCTAAACGTTGCCTTGCCAGCGATCAAAATGATTTAAGCTTAACCGTCCTCTCTTTGACAATCCAGGGAGGATGCCTTCTTCACTCAGGAAAGTCTGCTGCTTGTATCCCTGTTCTGAGAACTGCAGCTTAACACAAAGGGTAAGACTACTTGGCACCTAAAAGGAAGCTTTTACAAGTTAAAAGTGAGCAGGATCATCGAGTGTATTACTTCTCCGTGCTATTTTGAAGATTAATTTTACGTCTTCCCTTTTGCTTTGCAAGAGGGACCGGAGAATGACACCAAATTGAGGAAGGACAAAAGGATTTTTATGGCAGATAGAAGCTGTACCCTGAATATTAAGAACACAAGTGAGATCGGCAGCTAATACGTGCATAGTAACTTGCTTCCATAGGAGAGACACCGATTTCTCCCCTAGAGAGCTTAATCTCCTCATACATGACTCATTCGAGCATGAAGAAATATTCTTTGGACATGGTGCACCAAATGGAAGCCCATACATCAGACAATGATGGTGTATTATATTGAGACGTTTATAGGATTGGAACATGCCAGCTGGGATGTGAAGCTTTAAGGGAATAAAAAAAAAGAAAGGAAGGATTTAAGGTGGATCTGCAGAGAAAATCAATCAGCCAACACTGTAAACGGGAGCGCATTCACTTCTCCCTTTACATGCCCTTCCAAAGAAGGCAGGGAGGGTCCATTGTCCGTTATCATGGAAAATGTACACTCAGCTCTGTATCATGGCTTTGTCCCACTACGTCTCTCAGTTGTCGTGACAAAATCATGCGCAAGAGTGGGAGCACGCTTGCCCAGCCTCACATCGGTGCTGCAACCGATGCGTATTCTTTCTGATATTGTTATGTTAATAATGGCCGTGTGTGATGATTCTTGCAAAGGCAAATCTGTTGAGGTTTCCCAGATGAGATTTGGAGAGTGGGTTTTTAACTTTTTTTTAACTTTTAAACTTGGGATGGTAGGAAAATCAAGTGTAGGTTTTCCTCCTCCTACCAGGGAAAGCTTTTCCTCAAAAAGAGCTCTTTTTTTTGAGCAAAGGCTGCCAGGCTTTCTGCGAGGCTTGGACTGCCTGACTTGTGGGCAACCTAAACCAGTGTGTTTGTTATTAAAACATGACTGGCTTGTAAATCTTCACCTACAAGTTGTTGAAGGCAAATACTGCACGGTGGTCATGGCTGGGTTTTTTCCAAAATGACAACGTTGCTGTGACCGGAACACCCCTGAACTGAATGTGCAGGAAGGGAAGGGCACTGGTGAAAATGGGCTCCCAAACCAACGGGAGCACGCCAAGTGCACTTCCTATGTCAGCGAGGAGGTGTGCAGATGCACTAACTAAATTGTTATTAATTATTCTGTGCACGATTGGCTTCCTTGGCACTTATGCAGCAGTTTTTCTTGCGTGGGCAGAAACAAGTCCTGATGAGCAGGCAGTGCGTTTCACAAAATACGATACTTAAACACTTTCCCAAACTCGTGGAGGGCTAATATGCTCTGGAGTTCTGGCTCCATCAGTGAGGAGTTTACTCCAAGGAGGGGAAGGCAGGAGGCTGTGTGCTTACACATCTAAAGCAGCACTGTGGCGGACCCAGACTCACATGTAACCCCAGCAATACACTTGCATTGTGGGCTGGGAGGGCACAGCTGTAGGACTGAAGGGAGCTGGTATGAGAAAATGTACTTGCCTTTCCTAGTTCCTGCAGTTCACCCATGGCCACTTCAATTATTCCTATTTCTACTTTTCTCTGTCTGATTCCTGGTGCTGTTTCTGTGCATTCTTCTCCTGCACTGCAGAACTGTACGGTAGAGCCCTCTCATAGAAACCGTATCAGACCATCTGTGCTCGCCTCAGGGGTAAGGATTTTCCTAGGACAACGTCTCAGTAAGAGGGACTGGCCTAGATTTTGTGTTCCAACCTTATGAGAGGCACAGACTTCCCTTAGCAGCAATTGAATCTGTCTACACAGAGTGCCAGTGCAGCTCTCTGGATGAAATACAGCAGGTGAGGGATTACCCTGCATCACTCACAGCTCTGTTGGCTCCCTGCAGCCCAGCTTCCAGCAAGGTTTCTGCTCTGAAGGTGCAGCATGAGGTGAGCATCCACTAGTCCTACACACTACACAGAATAACTGGTCTCTCCTCATCCAGACCCTCATGTTTCCTGCTAGAGTAGGAAGCAAAACAAAAACAGATCAGCACTTGAAAAAGATTTTAGTAAACAAACAAACAGAAAAAGATCCCACAATCACAAAACATTGAAAAAACTTTCCCAAGACTGTCTATTTCTCATCCTCTCACTCTCTCTGTAACAGACTTGTTTTACCTTGAAAAATACCAGTGCATGCTGTCTGCATTCATCCAGGCTTGAGGTTGAGAGCATTTACTCTGCTAAATGCCATCTTCTCACGTGAAAATGTCTGGTGAATAGTGTCTGTCAGGCAGCCTTCCTGCTCTGGATATTTAACTCTACTTCATTTCTCTGTCAGGAAATCTGGACTCTAAGACTATTTCAAAGAAAGCTTTAATGGATGGTTGTGGCACCTTTTCAATTTTGAATTCCACTTGCCTGTATCAGGAAAACTGTGAGTTCTTTCAATCAAATATTTCATTCTAAGTTCATTTGTGCCTCAGAAACACATTACATTTTGGTACACGTTCTACAGTAAGGAGAAATCATGCATATTTTATGTGCAACACATTGAATTTGTAATATGTGTCTGATAATGACTTTGTACTAAGCTCCTGTGCCTCTACACTGGCAATGTAATTGCTGTCCTGAGCTAGACGGAGTCGGCTTTAGTGCTACCTGCTTGCTTATACAGTTGTGGGAAGCCTATAAATCTGATTAGACTCTCTGATGAGACTTTCATACACCAAGGAGAAAAATGATACTTCATGAAAAAATAGAATAAAATTGTTTTCTTCTGGATGATTCTTGTCTTTTAGTGGTTGGAGACTTTGTTCAGGCTCGAGTAGTTCATAGTAGATATATTTTTGACTAAACATGGCTTCACTTGGCAGAGAGACATTTTTAATGGTTTCAGCAGACTGAGTTGGAACAAGCGCTCGTGCTGCCATAAGGAGAATTAATTATTAGATTTGGGGGTTTATGTATGTATATTTATATATGTATCTGTAAAAACATAAGGGAATAAGTGCAATGGAAGCCTGATATCCTCTGCAAGTCCTGCATGAAATAAAAGCTTAGCGAAGGCATGGAGGTAGGACGAGACCTCTACAGCACCAGGAAAAATGAGACTGAGAGCTAGGAGTTACTCATTTTCCCACAAGATGGTTCTGACTTCCTGCCAGAAGGTCAGCATCTGATAAAGTATTTTACACTGCTGCTTTTCTTTCTTTTTCTTTTTTTTCTATAATCTTAAGGAGAGTGAAGCATGTGGGCTTAAGCTGCTAAAGGAGAGCCACACATTTGAATTTCAGCACAACATCCCTGACCCACTGTTAGGTAGTAAGTATTTTATTTCTTTAAATAACAGACATAAAGTCTTTGTTAATGATTTGCAATAAACAGTGCTGTAGTTTTTATGGCACACTTTCAGAATGAAAAAGGGGATCCTCTTATTTCAAAATGTCACATCAAAATGTTGACCTTAGTAACATCTTCAAGGGAAGAACTAGCAGCTTCTATTCCCCTTGTCTCTCTCCTCTTCCCCTGAATTCCTGGTTTTTAGTGAATAAAAATATGCTTTCTCTTCCCTCACAGAGAACCATCACAGCTGGGCTGTGCTCCTGCTAGGCAGGACAGGATGTCGCTGTGTGTTAGTTTCAACTATTACTGAAAACATTTCCCTCAGTCAGACCCTGTGGTCTGGAAAACAGGAGTGACTTCTCCTGGTGTGAGCATGGGACCAAGACAGCTGGGTGGGGAGAAATCTAATGAGCTATAACAAGGGTAAGTGTAGAGTCTTGCATCTGGACAAGAACAACCCCAGGTACCAGCACAGGCTGGGGACTGAGCTGTTGGAGAGCAGTGTGGGAGAAAGGGACCTGGGGGTCCTGGTGGACAGCAGGATGTCTACGAGCCAGCAATGTGCCCTTGTGGTCAAGAGGGTAAACAGCATCCTGAGGTGAATCAGAAGGGGGGTGGTTAGCAGATCGAGAGAGGTTCTTCTTTCTCTCTCTCTCTCTACTCTGCCCTAGTGAGACCACATCTGGAGTACTGTGTCCAGTTCTGGGCCCCTCAAAGCTGCTGGAGGGAGTCCAGCATAGAACTACAAAGATGAAGGAAGTGGACCACCTCCCTTATGAGGAGAGACTGAAGGAGCTGGGTCTCTTTAGCTTGGAGGAGACTGAGAGGTGAGCTCAGTAATGTCTATATGTGAGGGGTGGATGTCACGAGGATGGAGTGAGGCTCTTCTCAATGTCATCTGCTGATTGGACAAGAGGCAATGAGTGCAAGCTGGAACATAGGACGTTCCACATCAATATCAGAAAGAGCTTCTTCATAGTGAGGGTAACGAAGCATTGGAACAGGCTGCCCAGGCGGGTTGTGGAGTCTCCTTCTCTGGAGACATTTAAAACCCGCCTGGATAAGTTCCTATGCAACTTGGTCTAGGTGATCCTGCTGTGGCAGGGGGATTGGACTAGAAGAAACATAAAAAGGAAATGTGGAAAGTGAGGACCTGTGGTTTCATTACTTTCCAGTGGTTGACTGAGGCAGACCTGCTCCTCTTTATAGACACAGGCAGCAGGAGCAAATCCTTGCTGAGTATATGAAAGATGGACCTTTCTTGGACAGATTAATCCTTTCTGTTTGCTTTGCAACTGAAGTGAGAGCAATCAGCAATTGAGACTGGGGGAGGTGGGGGGAGAACCGTCAGATCACCATAACAATATGTTAACTTGAAGACTGTCATCAAGATACAGTCAGTGCCCTTGTGAGATCCTGACCTCAGACGAAACCCCCAGCTGTGGCAGAGGTGATAGTAGTTGGCATTATTCCAAGTCTAAGTGGGAACTTCATCCATATGCATGTCTTTCCACTTTGGAACTTCACACAGTGTACAAGCACCAGCTGATAGTCTTATCCCTGCCAGACCCGATGGGTGGGAGCTCTAAGGTGGGTGCTGCATGGCTGTTGTTAGCTGAGGGGAAGTAACTTTTAAATAAGCCTGAGCTCTGTCAGCTGATGAGCACAGAAACTCTGTTGTCGTGGTCCGTGTAATGTCGTGGGTTTTCTTGCCAAAGCAAACACGTTGGTGGGCATCAAAGCTCACAGCTCCGTTTCCTACAGGTGTGCGTTCCTCAGACTGGTGTCTGGTATCTCGTCAGGAGTTGTCTTTGGCGGTGCCTTGTCTATGTTTTCCATGTGAACATTCTCTGTGTGAAAAAAAGAGTTCACTCTGCCTCTCCTGCAGTGGGTTATTAATAGGGTCTCCCTTTCCTAGCCAGCCACCTAACTTCCTGGAAGCTATTGGAACAGAGCCTGTTTGAAACAATCACAGCACTGTCCAGTTTAGTTGAAAGTGGCCAAACAGTGAATTCAAACGTTACAAGCAAGAAGAAATCTGTCCCGACCATGTGAACACACAAACTTCATTTGTTTAGCAAAACACAACAAAAAGAAGGACTTTGGTATCAGTGATCCTGCTGGACTGGACTAGATGATCTTTTGAGGTCCCTTCCAATCCCTAATGATTCTGTGATGCTGTGATTCTATGATCCAGTAATCTGTTATCAGTCAATCAGACAAAGTACCAACAGAAAAATGACCTCAGGAAAATTACAAAGTATTAGGAAAATATTTAAGGTTTGATTCTTCCTCAGCTTGAAAAGGTGAAATACTGAATGCCCTGAAATCCTGAAAACCTTCAATATATTCTTCTCCTAATCGCTGGCAGAAAAATAGCCTTCACCCAGAGATACCCACCAATGTGTAATTAACCTTTTGTTTGTGAAGGAACTTTCTTGGGGAATTTCAGATGCTTATTTGGAGCTCTCAGGGGTATTGAATCTTTAACAAAGACATCATTTCTTATCAGTGTTCGTTTGTTACTGGAGTTAAATGGGTGTTAAGAAGAGTGAAGGATCTAGAGAATACAGCTAAAAACATCTGTTTGCTGAGTTGCTCAGATTTCTTCATTCTCTTGGGATGTAGCAATCTGACTAGTTCTGCAGCTAACATTCTGTCCTCCCAGGCAGACAAGACCTGGGTTTTTACCATCAAACCCCTTTAACACAGGCAAAAACCCTACCACTTCCTTGGCTTGTTAAGGAAGTGTTTTGGCTTAGGAAAATTTTCGAAGCTTTCATGATGTATCTTTGCACACATACACACAGAACAAATGAAGACAAAGCCCTTGTTTTCTTCTCCCAGGTAACCTTTAAGGTCCTTTAGCTCCAAAACTCTGTACAAACTTGACTGACCCATTCTTTCTTTTTTCTGAGAACAAAGGGAAGCTCTGAGACAATGACACAGAAATACAGCACGAATTCTTGGAGCAACAAGCATTTGTGAAGTGCCTTCACTAGGCTTCACAGATTTTTTAGCTGAGTTACAGAAAATCAATTAACTTGGGTTAAGAACTCTAATATTGACGAATCTGTAGGAAACTGGGGGAGGTAAATAAGCAGAGCTCCAGTCTCCAATGTATTAGAACCACGCTGCATGCACTAGGCAAGCTCTGTTCTCATGCATACTAATGTAGTTTGATTTTAGCCATGGGATGTATAAAGAAGTGATAATGACATGTACGTATCTTTATAAAAAGATTTACAGGTGAAAGCAAGAAGTTTGTTAATAGCTCTGCTTTGCAATGAGTAGAACTGTAGTGGTAGAATATTAGCGGAATGTCTTTGAGGATTCAGCAGAGATACGCTTTGAATAATATACAGGACGCTTAGCCCAGAGATCTGAAGCAATCCTTATTTGCTATTAATTGCTATTGTAGTAATAGCAATACCTATCCATGTTGATTTTACTGTGGAAGTTGGGGGGTACATCTATTAAGGGGCAGTGTTTGGTTTCTACCCGCACTATGGTGTCATATCATGCATTGTTAGATTATACTGTGTTGTGATGCAATATTAAATCCTATAATTTTTCCTGGTTTCAATGCAGAAATGTAAATGTTCATGTTTCTGGAATCAAGCTGTGACACTGGTAGCTACAGGAGAAAGCAATTTCTTGGCATCACTCACTCCAGCTAGCCAACAAAAAACATTCTGTGGCTGCAAAGAATAAAGAATGGTCTGTGTAAACAGCCAGGAGTTACACTCGTAGTCCTCCCCTGGTGCAATAGCAGGGCATGCGGACAGCTGAGCTTCACAGCATACAGTCTGTGTCTACATGGACAACAGAAGTGGGCTGCTGATGGTCTCCACTAAACTTTCCACTGAGTGTTAGCAAGCAGCTTGAGCCTGCCCAAGAATTCCTGCGAAAGCTTGGCATTGCATGAGGTGGCTGAATATTCACGTGATATGATAAAGATGTAGAAGTGGTGGGGGATAAGCTCTGGGTGACTTCCAAGTCAACACTTAATTGTTAGCATAAATGTACCTGTTTCCACTGTGGTCTCATTTTGGGGCACCATAATGCACTTGGTGTTATGAGTGCTGGTTATAACCTTACCTTGGATTCTCATTGCTGGGATTGGAGTGACATTTGACCTTGGTTGTCACAAAACAACAGAGCCAGTAATAATTTAGGACCCAATTTTGCAAAGCCCTCACTCAACTGGATGAAGTCTAATTGTATGAGTGAAGATTTACAGGACCGGTCCTCTATGATACAGCAATGTCTCCAGAGCTTTGTTGTTTCCCAGAGGCCTGCTAAACTACATCTTGCAATTCATCATGTTAATTCATTGTCATGCTGCATTATCTAAGTAATAGCATCAAGTGCCTGTCCAGAAGGTGGTAGCTGAAGTACACTGGTAGAACAAGGTATCCTGTGGAGCAGAACAGCTTTGGGTGGCCAGGGCAAAAGATCTAGCATGGGGTAGTTGTGTTTTCTTAAATCTCTGCAAAAGCACATCTACCTCTCTATAACACAGGACTTGTGTAGCTGTTTGTGCATTCCTAAAGTGTCAAGCTCCTTTCCTCTTCCATCACTCACATTTCCATGTTTTAAACAAGGGTCTGAGTAAAATGGAATTAGGTTGTTTTCATTCACAGCTCCACATTTCATAGCAAAGCTTCAGGGGATTAGCAAGGTGCCAACATATATGGAGAACAAATTCTCCAGCAGCATATTGCATTTCACAGCTTTAAGACAGGAATTTTTTCTGTTCTTCTTTTTCTGGGTGCTATTAAAGTCTTCAAGTCATGCTTTGTTCAGTTTAATTTTCACTAATGTAATCCCCTCTGGTGGAAGAAAAACTCATTTTCATTAGTAGGTGAGCTCTGTGGTTGCATCAGTTGTCAATTTCCATTCTCTCCACTTATGGAAATACCATTAGGTCTGCTCAAACTCAAGTTCAACCTAGTGTAGACAAGGTAAAGTATAATGTTGAGAAAGGGCTTTTCCCTTCTGTTAGAACAGCGTTTATGTTATTCAGTTCCTGCACTTCCTTCATCATTTTGTGGCACTCAACCTAACAATAACCATTGTTTGGATGGATTTGTATCTTCAGGTGTTTACAGCCAAGACCCTTTTTCTCCCACCTGAAGCTGTGGAAAACTGAGCTTCTCACCTGTGGTGGAGTTTTAGGGTCACTGTAGCCATTCACAGAATCACTGGAAAAGACCCCTGGGTTCATCGAGTCCAACCATCCACTCTACCTTACAAGTTCAGCCCTAAACCAGATCCCTCAACACCTCATCCAAACACACCCAGGGATGGCGACTCAACCACCTCCCTGGGAAGCCCATTCCAGTGCCTGACCACCTTTTCTGTGAAAAAATTTTTCCTAATACAAGTCTACACCTACCCTGTCGTAACTTGAACCCACTCCCTCTTGTTCTGTCACTAAACTAATAGAGGCTGGTAAGGAGTAGCTCTGGGCTGGTGTATCTCACCCTGTTTTGGCACCCTGGGGAGTCCAGCCAAGCATTTTAGACAAACTACTTTTACATGGCTGAAACTGGGAGCAAAGATACCTCTTCCCCTTCAGAAATACTCTTAAGTCGCTGCTTCAGCCTGGTACAGCACGTACATTTTTCTTTCCCAATAAGCAAGCAGAACTCAGCCTGGCATTACAATTAGCTGCTCTTTTCTTCACCATCTCCTTTCCCTCGAGTGTATAAAGCTGGTTGCATGTGCTACGGGGTGGTGGGGAGGAGGTTTAATAAATCATACAAAGGCACTGTTTTCTTCTTCCTATTTCTCAAATAAACTTTGTAAAATACTTGGGTAAACAAGGATTTGCCGTCTGGTTTTGTCTTTGTTTCTGAATCAGACCCTTGTTTTGCAGGAAAATGAAACGTTCCTCCAAAATTACTGCTGAATAATAAATTGGGTTCCTTGCTCGAGGTGTATGACCTTGGAACATGCATTTGTCTTAGCACGGCCACGTCTCCCGCTGCTGAGATGCTCTTCTTGTATTTTATGTACTTTTGAAAGGAACGGTGTTTATGTTCACGCTTAATTAAATTTGCTGTCGTTCGGCCCGATACACGGTCAGATTTTACTCACACAATAAAGGTCAGAATCCCTTTTCTTCATCTGGTAATGAATTTTTAGATTAGCATCTTGTAGTTTTTAATCTTCCCAATTTTCTTCACACAAAAGTAAATCTTAAGTTTTGTCGTACCTTATAATTGCTCTGACAAAAGTGTTCCCGGTGACATGAGTGGTGGCTTTGGCTACCAAGACAGATTTTCATAATAATGAGTTTTTTCCTGTAGGGGGCTGTGAACTGCTAATTAGCATCTATGACCCAATATTCTCAGCAAATAAGAGTAATAGCAGTAATTTCTAGCTTTATGCAGGGTGCAAGTCTAATATTACCAGCACTTCTGTTTCATTTGTAATTAACTGCAAGCAATTATTACAGAGTCAAGGAAGTATATCCTCACGCTCCTAGGTAATAAAAAAAACTGAAATGATGTTTGTAAAACTCATATGTTTCATGCTGGGTGCACTGATTTCTTTCAGAGAGCAGTGATTATGTGCCTATCAATTACAATTCCTTCTTTAATGTTTCTTTATATTTATGTGCTTTCGAATGTTTCTGTCTGAGTGTCTCGTCCTCAGTTTGTCTTCTTTTTTTTTTTTTAAAAAAAAGATATATCCTTGAAATCTCAATTAATATTTAACCACGAGACCTTAGCGGGTACTTAATCTGGCTCCTTGATCTCAACATAAGGTTTAGATGGTACTGAAAAGAGTGGTTCACACTTGATTTTATGAGGTCTGCAGCTCAGTGCTGTCAGAGCCGTGACTCACAAGGCTGGTGACAGAGATGCGTGTGCTCGTGTAGCAGAGATGGTTTCCCTAAACAAGAAACAGATCTGGGCTTTGTTTTACTCAGCAAAGTAATACACAAGGTCTTCTGCAAATTTACTTACTGCCCACCGGTGTATTTCTGTGACCATGGGAACACCTATGAAACAGTAGCTGTTGGTGGCAATTTTATAGTTACTGGAAGCCTTGAGCTTTTCAGCATAAAGATCCAGGTTTTTTTGCTCAGAGATATGATTTTATTTGAGCACCAAACTCTGCAAAGAGGTAAACATGCAGTTACTTTATTTCCCAGGTTTTGATGAAACTTCAGATGGGGGGGTCATTTTTTCTGCACTAAATGCCCTTCCCTTTTAGGATCAATGATTTTTCAACAGCCTTGCACAGATATGGATATAGCACATTCCTGTGCCATAGAAGGTACGGGGCTATTTCAGATGAGGTGTCTTTACAAATACTTCATATGAGGTAAATTTAAAACAGTGGTGGTTATTCAAAATTCTTTCTGCATGGATCTCTATGTTATGAGCCATATTTACTGTTGGTCCCTAATCCTCTGTAAACTTTACTGTACCGGCTATACATAGGCACAATCTTGCTTATTCACAGAATCACAGAACAGCAGGGATTGGGAGGGACCTCGAAAGATCATACAGTCCAATCCCCCTGCCACAGCAGGATCACCTAGACCAAGTTGCACAGGAACACATCCAGGCTGGTTTTAAACTGGATGCTGAGACTAAGATCACCTGACAGTGGTGCAGTCAGTAGAAAGCAATGGACATTAGCTATAATTTGCCTTAGAAAATCTAAGTTGTTCTCCTGGCATTTTTGATGATAGCTGTTCTATTTATGGGTACGGATCAATGTGGAATTGTTGGGAGGCAGTGCTGCTTTTCATACAGGACTCCATGCTATGCTGTGACTAGTTAATTGTCTCTATTTCCTTTCATTAAGGTTTAGAGCTGAGCCTGCCACTAGACAAGTGACAGTAGATCTTTACTAACCCTTCTGCCTTCCCAAAGGGGAAAAGGGTGAAGTGAGAAAGATTTATGGATTGGAGAAAGAAAACCAAAGCTGCTTTAATGAAACTAAAATATAATTAAATACATGTGTACAAAACAATATGTTGAACCTAACTCCCCTGATGCCAAGTCACCAGTGGGAGAGTTCCAGACTGGACAGTCGGTGGATGGGAACTGGATCCAGGAGGTGGGTTCCAGAACTGGGTTCAGGAATTCATGGATTTGGATCAAAATACGCAGATGGGCATCCTCCTCGGATGCCAGCCATTGAGTGAGAGAAGCTGACCCTTGTGATTCCGTCAGCTTTACACCAAATACCATGTCTACAGGATAGAACACCTTGTCGGTCAGTGTAGGGGTCACCTGTCCTGTTCACTCCCCCCCACAAATGCTGCCTCTCACTTACTGCACCACAGCATGGGACACAAGATTTAGCAGTGACCTTGGTTCTCACAGGAGCACAGATGATCAAGAGCCTTTCTGCATCCCAACCCTTGATAGTAACTGTAAGCACCAAGTGTAGGAGCATCCCCACTAATCCATTTTTCCGCTCGGCATTTTACTGCTGATACAAAGCTGGGAGCAGTGGCTGACACCCCACAGGGCTGCGCTGCCATTCAGCATGACCTGGACAGGCTGGAGAGCTGGGGAGAAAGGAACCTAATGAGGTTCAAAACATACCAAAGGAGTAGCTGGTGTATTTACTGAAGATCCTGTGATCTTTCACTACACTCAGGTTGATCTCAGTGTAAGAACACCTTGTGCTGTCCTCAACTGACACGGGTATGGATGCTTCCAAGTGAGAAAAGCACGCTCGCTTGATGAGATTCAGCCTCTGTTGCATCAAACATACAGCTCTCCACTGTCATTGATGGGAAATACGATCAGGATGTCTTTGCTTTGAAAAAAGAAAGGGTTTTGTTGAAGAAGTACTCGTTTTTGAAAGAGTGACACTATTAAGAAGCATTCCCTGCAGCCTGCAAAGGCCTTCTGCAAACACACCTTTCTGGCTGTTTAGCTTCATAATAACTAAGCTAATCGGGGTTTCTGTGTAATTCGAAGTACATGTTCACTTTCCACATGCTGCAGGAAAGTGCC
Organism: Phoeniculus purpureus; assembly: GCA_028565055.1. Classification (NCBI taxonomy): domain Eukaryota; kingdom Metazoa; phylum Chordata; class Aves; order Bucerotiformes; family Phoeniculidae; genus Phoeniculus; species Phoeniculus purpureus. The sequence continues at coordinate 36,315,527 of JAOXOE010000343.1, read as the reverse complement.
TTTATTGTGCTCTTGGCAGCCTCGTAGGGATTCCTTTGAGTGGGTAAGAACCTGCTTTTCTTCCAGGTCATTTGGACCATCTCCACTCATTTGATTCCCACTATCACCAGAAAGCGAGGCATGTAGGAGTTCCAGAAAGCTGCAAATTACAGCTAAGTTCAAATCCTTGAAGGGATTTCAAGTGCACGTTGTAACAGACTCATAGTAATCAAGCTGCAGAAAGACTCTTCCAACAGGCATCTCTCTCTCTCTCTCTCTGTCTCTGAATTGCTGGGGAACAAGCAGATGTGGAAATTATGAGTAATGTAATTGATGATCTTAAGGCTTTTAAATACCCAAGCTCTCAACAATCGAGTTCTATTTGAGTTCAGAATCTAATGAGTAGTAAATACAATAGGTTTCAGTAGGATGTTTTATCAGGTTCTCTGCAGAGCTTCCCCCCCTCCTCCTTGCTTTTATGGGCAGCATTACCATCTAATCAGGAGACAAGTTGGAAAATGTTATTGTGACACATAATCACTTTAGTTCATCACATTTACTTTGTAACGGGTTGAAACTAAGAAACTGCTTTGCTCCCAGGTTTTAAGGGGAAAGGAAACCAAAGCAGTCAGGTCTC
>JAOXOE010000343.1:36294396-36305850 GCA_028565055.1 Phoeniculus purpureus | reverse complement strand
CCTGCTCCTGCTGGCCACACCATTCCTGATGCAGGCCAGGATGCCATTGGCCCTCTTGGCCACCTGGGCACACTGCCGGCTCATGTTCAGGTATTGTAACTGTAGAACTGGGGAGCAACAGTTACTGCGGTCATCTAGGACTAATCTATGCTGAGCAAGTCCTTTGAAGATGAAAAATGCATTTCTTTCGTTTTATGGATACAGATTTTAACTGTGTGGATGGAGGTAGGTTTAGTCATAGAATCATGGAATCGTAGGCTCAGTCCTCAAGGGCTTGCACAGCACAAAATTCAGGAAGGATATACTTTGCCCTTTACCTAAATTCTTGCTTTATGCTATTTTCATCCAGAATCAATTTGAAGGGTTGCATTTCAGTGCATACACTTAAATAAGCTTGGAATTAAACCTGGAAGTGGCAGGACCTTGTGTGTAATAGTAATTTCTGTTGATTTGGAGTCTCGCTGTTGTATGCTTCTTTATTGAGTACTTCAAGCACTGAGAAGAAAAAGGCTCTAGTTTGTTCTTGAGATAAGTACACATCTCCTCAAGCGAATGCCGTCTACATTTAGTTCAAGGTGAAGATTCACAGTGGATGTTTAGTTAGATAACGAGGCATCTGCAGTAATTTTGAAACTTTGAATTGTCAAGGTACATGTGATGGAAACAATGGACTACCTCTTCCAGTCCAGATAAAGGACAGAAAGGACATGTTTTGTCCCTGAGGGTGCTTGCTGGTCCATTATGATCCCAGTAATAAAGACATGCAGACTCTGCAACCTAGGCATTTGAAACTCCAAGTGATGTAGCACCAAAAGGGCCTCCAAGCCCTGTGCAGCATTCAGTGTAGACCCATCCAAAAGGACCTGTGTTTTTTCCTTTGAGCTACTCCTTGTTTTCGTGCAAGGAAACAGCTCTATTCATCATTTCTGCTGTCAGACAGGAGGGATATCCACATGAGAACTCATTGCTGCACAGATAAAAAGCACGGGTATAAAAGCAGGCTGCACCTGCTGCACAGGTATAAAAGCAAGGCCTGGCAGGTGGTGTCGTTGCCAGTATGAAGCAGGAGCTACCTGCAGTCTCCTCTGTTACAACCGGCTGGTTGTGTTTGCTCTGCAGCCAAAATGTGTGCAGCACAGGCCACGGGGCTGTGCTGGTCGTGCATGTACATGGTCATGCCATGCACATGTCAAGCAGTGAGGACCACTAGACCACTCCCTGAAGATATTTTACTAAGTAAGCTGCATTTTAAAATTGAGTAAGGATGTGTTGGTACCTCTGCTCTTCAAAAGCTTTTTATTTTTCTCCATTTCAGGGATAATAGGATAAATCAGTCCCAAGGGGAAATCCCAGTAAAACTGATTGGGTTCTTTGTTAAGTCCACAAGCAATTGGTTAGGTAAATACACTGGAAGTGTTCTTAAATAATTTAGTTAAATGCAAGGTGCTTTGGAAAGTTAAAGACTGCTAATAAATTGGTACTACAGAGCTGGTAAAACACATCGTGTATGACCAGCATTGGTATAACCCCCATGCAATTACTTTAGATTGCATTTCAAATGCAAATGAGAAAGAATCAGGCAGAGAAAGCAGCAAAAATGAAGTGAATGAAATATAGTTTATTATTGCACTTCTATTTTTTCCTGGCTTTTAAAATTGTGATAATAGGGATTCATTCCTTGCCTTCCAATAACCAAACATCAGAATTATAGTATTTCATGAAAAACAGGAGTGTGGACATATAATGGGAAGTTAATGGAATGTTTAGGAAATGAGAAGCAGGATGGCAAAGTAGTAGTGCAATTAACACTTCCTATTTCAGAAAGAGTAGGTTCTGAACCCTACAAAGACGCCCTTTAATTATGCAAAGTGTATTTAATTAGATTTCTATTCTTTAATAAAAACACATCCCAGTGCATATGTCTGTCTGTCCATTCATCCGTCTGTCTATCTATCTATCTATCTATCTATCTATCTATCTATCTATTATCTATCTATCTATTATCTATCTATCTATTATCTATCTATCTATCTATCTATCTATCTATCTAATCTATCATCTATCTATCATCTATCTATCTAATCTATCATCTATCTATCTATCTATCTAATCTATCTATCATCTATCTATCTGTCTATCTATCATCTATCTGTCTATCTATCTATCTATCTATCTAATCTATCTATCATCTATCTATCTATCTATCATCTATCTGTCTATCTATCTATCTATCTATCTATCTGTCTTTCTATCTAATCTATCATCTATCTATCTATCTATCTATCATCTATCTATCATCTATCTATCTCTATCATCTATCTATCTATCTATCTATCTATCTATCATCTATCTATCATCTATCTATCTATCTATCTCTATCATCTATCTATCTATCTATCTATCTATCTATCTATCTATCTATCTATCTATTCGTCTATCTGTCTGTCTGTCTATCTAAAATCACTGTTTATCTTATGAAGAGACCCTCTCATCAGGACTTCTAGTACTGTGAAGCTCTCCCTTATTTCTGTTCTGTGAATTTACGTCTAAATTCTGTTGTATGAGGAAAGTGTTCTTCTTTGTTCCATAGAAATTACTCAAATCATGTTCCCTCTCTCCATCATCTCACGCAGGCAGCAGCAAAGAGTCTGTGGGGGGCACTAATGCTCGGTTATTTTCCACACTGCTAACGGTAAGTAAATGGCATTAACCTGCTCTGTGTTCCGCATAGAGTTCTGTGTGGTGCTCCATAAACCTATCGAAGAGAACAGGAAGACCACTTGTAACTAGTCCGGACACTTCTCTGGATTGGACATAGTGAATATTCTTACCTTTTCTCTTTATTCTGTGCGTATTTCATAAGCAAATAGTAGGTTTTTTCCTTTTCATTTCAGTAATACTGTACATAATGCATTTAAGCGTTGTTCAATAAAAACACTTCTAAAAGCTCTGAAATGGATCTGGGTAGTTCTTCATCTTTAGCAAATTGCTAAAGTGTACTGCAGTGAGGCTCCACTACAGTCGGAGTGTGACTGAGACTGCCTTACAGACCCTTTTTACGGGTGGGACTCAGGAACAATACACCTGTCATAACTTGTGTTAGTGATCTTATTTTCTGACACGCATGAGGATAAAAAGGGGTTGAAAACAAACTAAACACGTACAAAAGAACACCACATACTAGAATGCGGTAGTCCTCTGTGCTCACACTTGGCTACATGGAACAGAAAAAAGATAATGCTCAAGATCAACTGTGAAATGAAAGAATGAAAAATCTGCAAGCTTTGAATACATAATGATCTGAAGGATTTTTTCTCCTTAGTTGCATGAAAAAATGCCATTCATCGTTAGTTGGACTTGATTTGAATGTCTATATTTGATTTGAGAGACAGTTTTAGAAACCCATTAATTCAATCAGGTTTAATCAAAGTATTTAGAATACTTCAGTGTTAGCACTGTGAAGATCTCAGCCAGCTTTAAATATCTGAAGTATGATGTTGAAGTCTAAACTAGTTGCCTCTGCGTTCGGAGGAACCTAATAGGTGCCTACAGAAAACTTCTTATCCACTCTGTCAAGAACAGAGAAAGGCATCATGTTGAGAATCACTCTCTCAAAGTGCCTACTTCTTCTTACAGCTTACAAAAGGAGCTCACAGCAACCTTTGGAGATTTAAGCCTCTGAGCTAAAGTGAACCGATATGGTTCCTATCACTGCAGGAGTATGATGGTGAAGATTTCTGTGGAGCTCACGAGCTATTTAGAAATCAAAGAACTGTCGACACAATGACAGAGCCTTAGTTTTTCATAGAAAGGGAAGGAGATAAATTGCAGAATCGCAGAACATCAGGGATTGGAAGGTGATGATCAGAAGATCATCTAGTCCAATCCCCCTGCCACAGCAGGATCGCCTAGACCAAGTCGCACAGGAACATATCCAGGCAGGTTTTAAATGTCTCCACAGAAGGAGACTCCACAACCGCCTTGGGCAGCCTGTTCCAGTGCTCTGTCACCCTCACTGTGAAGAAGTTCCTTCTGATATTTATATGGAACCTTCTATGTTCCAGCTGAAACCCATTGCTCCTTGTCCTATCACTAGATGACACTGAGAAGAGCCTGGCTCCATCCTCCTGACACCCACCCTTCACTCATAGTTTGAAGACTTCTCTGAGGGGGCTTCCCTACTACACTTCCAGAGTGCCTCTCCTCCTTGCACTCAAAAAGCTCTTCCATGCAGCACAGAGACTTCTCCTTGTCTGCTTGTTCTTTGATACTGTCCTGGAGTTACAAACTTGGGAAAGGCAAAAGAGGCAATAAAAGGGCATGAATTGCTTGGAGTAGCCAACTTCTGATCTTAGAAGAAAGAAGTTATTGATTCCACTTCAATAACATGGAGCTCTCTAGTTGCTCTGTCTGTGGTCTATCTCACATATATATACATATATATATGTGTGTGTGTGTATAAATGTTTTTGTGTTAATATTTGGGTTCCAGGGGTGGTTCGATAACAGTGTTGTGTTGGTGTGGGGACAGAAGGCATGCCGGTGTGAGGGACAGTTAAGAACTAGGTAGGCAGGGACTGGTTTTGCCAACTAGGAGTGATACAACAGTGTAATCACATGCTGATAAGCTCAGTACATACCTGGTTGTCTAAAAATTGGTGGTGGTTAAGCGTGTGATCCCTAATGTTCTGTGATTCGGTGATTCTGTGTTGTGCTAGGACGATACAGCCTTTCCTGGTTTTCTGGTACTGTTATTTATTGGCTCTATTTTCCCTTTGGCCTTTGATTTACAATTCCAGTGTTAATTCTTTGAGCACAGACATATGTTTCTATGGTTGGCAACTGATCCCATTTAGAGCTGGAATTCTACTCTATAAAAACAAGGACTGTACTTTGGGTGCTAGTGGGTATTCCTTCTCACAGATAGGCATAGCATGTAATGGCTAAGAGGGAGCATGTATATATATGATTTTGCATATAAAGTGGGTTTGAATCATTCATAGGCTTTAGGGAAGTTCCTGTAAGCCTATTTCACCACTATGGTAGCCCTGGAGCAAATGCAATGCTAATGCTCCTGCTTAGTGATTTTAAGTAGTTTGTAAGCTGCTGTAAAAAATGTGTTGTCAAACTCTGCAACTAATTTACTTCTTCCAGTCTATAAAACAAGGAAAGGAAACATCTGTTTAAATGTGAATGTAATGGCAATGGGGATTGTACTTTTCTTGTCTCTGTTGCTGCTCGTTGTTTTTAATCTGTTTAAACATACAGAAATGAATGCCTCTGATTAATAAGTAGTGATATTTATTAGAGCTTGAGACCCTGTACAAGCCTGTGTAGATGAACATTTTTGTGATACTGCTGGCATTTCTGAAATAAATTAAGCAGATGTGGGAACATTCCAGACATTGCTGAAGATACACTTCACTCCTCATAGATGAGGTTACGGCAGAGCTAGTGCAGAAGACTAGAGCTATCAATGCGGCTCTGTTGCGTTGTCCATAAATTCTCTGCAGAAAGAGTTAACACGCTGCAAAAGGCATATCCTGCCCAGAAATGTTCGTGCTCCTGCCCGTGATTCATTTATTTATATGTGTTCCATGTCTGTCTCTCAGACTACTCAGCCACTGGTACGGCAGAAGAAGTGCTGTTGAAAGGTCAGCCCTGCTTGTAGGGAGCCAGCCTCGCTGTTCTCCAAACTCGCAACACTCAGAGACCATTTCTTGCGTGTGCTTTACCGCATCCCTGAAGGAAGTGCACTGCAACGGCATTCACCAGGGTGTGAGAAACACTGAAGGGTTTTATCCCTGCACCAGAAATGCCAGTCTGGTGCTCTAGCACAGCTCGGGTTGAGGGCCTTTCCTTGTCTGCTCTGTTCTATTTGGTTCTATGAGGGTTTTATCCTCTTATAAGATAAGATGATCCAGGGTTAAGCTCTTGCTGACAAAAAAGAAGTAAATAATGTGTTATGAATGTGTTGACGTAGCAGAGACAGACAAAAACACTGGGGGGGATGTTCTACTGATCATTTCTTACTCCAGAGCATGCAGTGCTCTGTTGCTGAGCCTCAAGGACCCTGCAGTGCAATAACAATTGAGGCTGCCCAGGGCAGTTGTGGAGCCTCCTTCTCTGGAGATGTTTAAAACCCGCCTTGATATGTTCCTGTGCGACTTGGTCTAGGTGGTCCTGTTGTGGCAGGGGGATTGGACTAGATGATCTTTTGAGGTCCCTTCCAATCCCTAATGATTCCATGATTCTGGGATATATATGAACAAAGGAGCTTATGAAGGCTTTCTACTGATTCGTGCACTGCAGTGGTATGTCTAAGAGCATCGAGAAGAAAGTTCAGGAGCAACCTCAGTAGAACAAAGGACAGCAAAAGCTCTCTAGCAAATTACGACTGTTTGTGGGTGCCCAAAGTAAAATGAACTGGAGCACAAGGAGAGACATTTGAAAGACATACCAAAACAATAAATGAAGCTGTCGTGTGTGAAAAGAGCAAACATTTGAGGAGATGTCCAGTAAATAGCATTGAGCAAGCAGCATGAAGAGTTGGCAGCCGTTTGTGTTGGAATTCCCTGATGCACAAACAGAAACTTTTGCTGGATCTAGGTCTTAAGAGTGACGTGTAGGGCTGGGATCCTTCAGAGACGTGGGCTGTCGCGTCTCAGGACTGAGGGTCTCCAGTGACTGTGGCTCTCCACGTGCACTGTGTGTGGTAATTAGTAGAAGCAGAAGCAAACCCAGGTACATTCACAGTTTTTGTCTTCTGAAGAAACGCGTAAGTCATTGTGGTTTGCCCAGGCTGTCCAGGGAGGACAACCAGAGCTCTGTAAAACCGCATAAATGGGTCAGAGTTTGGGCATTTAATTACTACTTTCCTGATTTACTTTTTCCTCTAACAAGCATTTTCTCTTTATCAGAACTGTGTGGTCTACCGTTCCTGACACTTGATTTATGAGGTGTTACTCTACAGTGATTGACAGACCAAAATCAATAGTGGGCTACGTCTAGCAGGCAGTGAAGTAAACAGTGGGTATCACGCTAGTGGCAAACTCTCAGTGAAACATCAGAACATTAAATTTAGGACTTGCCTTTGCACAGGGCATGCCTAGGAGCATAATTAACGTCTTTGTGAAAGCTAAATATCAGCTAAGAGATATGGCTGGATTTTCACAAGCTTGGATTTTCTGCATGAGGACTTGGGCAGCATTTCTGGGGACTAAAATGGACTTTCTGAGGCAAGCATCTCTTTGGAGTTAAGCAGAAAAATGCAATTTAACAGCCCTTAAAAATGTTGATTATGACTGTTCTGGAAAGTCTAAGGCAGATGCTGCATTAACCTCATAATTTCCAGCAGCAACTTTTGGTCAGTGGGTGAAGCTCAAAGCTGAAGGAGATTATAAGAGGGGTGGTTAATAGATTGAGAGAGGTTCTCCTCCCCCTTTACTCTGCCCTGGTGAGACCACATCTGGAATATTGTGTCCAGTTCTGGGCCCCTCAGTTTCAGAACTGCTGGAGACAGTTCAGCTCAGATCCACAAAGATGATGGAATAGAACATTTTCCTTATGAGGAAAGGCTGAGGGAGCTGGGTCTCTTGAGCTTGGAGAAAAGGAGACTGAGGGGTGACCTCATTGATGTTGATAAATATGTGAAGGGTGGTGTCAGTAGGATGGAGCCAGACTCTGCTCAGTGTCATCTAGTGGTAGTCAATGGGTGTGAGCTGGAACATAGGAGGTTCCACATCAATATGAGAAGGAACTTCTTCCCAGTGAAGGTGACAGAGCACTGGAATGGGCTGCCCAGGGGGGTTATGAAATCTCCTTCTCTGGAGATGTTTAAAACCCACCCGGATATGTTCCTGTGTGACTTGGTCTAGGTGGTCCTGCTGTGGCAGGGGGATTGGACTAGACGATCTTTTGAGGTCCCTTCCAATACCTAATGTTCTGCGATTGTGTGATTTACATTAAATAAAAAATATTATTTTAACCTCACTGAAGACGCTATGATGAGAAAAAGGATCTTTGTTACTGTTTTTTTTTAAATACTTCTTTATTTACTTGAAGAGTCACAAACTTATCAACTGAGAAAGGAGAAACAAATACCTCCTTTGACGTCTGTCCTCTTCTCATGGGTCATGAAATACGAAGTTCAGCATATGCACTGCCTCATCAGGAGATGAATGAGCCTTTTCTTACTGTCTCTGAAAGACAGCCATCACTTTTACAAGACCAAATGACGTGGGCTGTTTGTAACACCCAGACAATGTCAGTCGGAAAGATTTGAACTGGTGGGAAGAGATTCCATTGGTTTTCTAGCTTTGATCACAAGAGGGAGTATTTGCAAGTAATCATTCCTTATAAAAACAAAATATTGCTAATAGTGCAGGCAGTGCATTTGGGCAATGAACCGTTTCCTGCAACGCACCGGGAGCATCTACATCACACTTGCAACAAGTGCACATTTTGTCTGATTTGTCTGTTTACAGAAGTGCTCATGATGATGAGACCTTCAGAAGCTGCATGCGGATTAGATACCAGTCATGGTGAGACAGTTTCCAAGGACGAAACTGTATTATTTGAAAATGTTATAGAACTACTTGGGGATGAGGAAAACATGGAGCAAGGGAAGAAGGATTTGCTGTAAAGCCACGCTGTCAGGTGAAGTTACGCTCTACGTGCATGCGATTTGTTTTTTAAGACTGCTACATCAATTGGAGGTTCCAATGAAATTGAATGTGTAAAATTATTCCACTGAAAACATCCCTTTTGCTTGTAGCTAGCCATTCCAACGCGGTGCCCGCAAGCCAAACACAGGGGTTTTGTTCAGGGTCTTCTGTGCAAATTTTTCTGCCCTTCTGTGAGAGCGGTTAATCATTTTGCAGAAAGGAGAGCTGCTCTTTGTGGTCGACATGTACTTCTCCTGACCGCTCAGAGGTGTTTTGATGATGGTTGGCAGAGCAGCGTGTCGGGATCTTGCTTACTGACACTGATGATAGGTGGTAAAGTATCAGAGCCAGTGGGAATGTCTGAGCAGCCAAACGATGAAGGAGTGAAAAATGACAAGCCAATGCTCAGAGGTGTGAACAAGGATGGGCCGTCCCTGTCCTTCTCTTCCGAACTGCCACATACACCTGCCAGATCTGCAAAGCTCTTGCAAATCCTGTGCTCTCGAGGATATGTGTGAGTGGGCAGGGAGAAGAAGAGAGGAGGCACCACCTGGCCATGGCCCCATGCACTCTGCCATCCTTGCCCTTGGAAGGAGGTATTACTGCTCTCTAACAAAGAGAAGCAAATTGGAGAGCTTGAAGTGAGTTTTAATAGCTCTGGGTTTGCACATCACTGCACGCAGATTTACCATTACACCCCCTATTCCATGTCAGTGACCATTCTCCTTAATGCCTGGAGTGAGCGGCAAAAGAGCTGCACTGGAGCCAGCCTCTACCTGCCCTGTCGCTCTGACCTCTAATCTTCTTGGTGGTGCCACCTCAGGGAGAAGAGTTGATAGGACATAATCCATTCCCACCAAGTGGAAATGGCCGGGTTTGGGGGTGACCTCTGGGAAAGGAACCCATTTGGTAGTGCCACGAGCCAGGATGCAGAGATTTTTTTGGCTTTAGCTACACCCGGAAAGCTTTCAGGCAACAAGTCAGGAGTGTTTCCACAAAATCGTTCTTTTTCCTTTCCAGCTGTTGCTTGATTTCCTCCAGTTCCCATGTCTGATTTCTTAATCTCTTCCTCTCTAAAAGCTACATGTTCCCTTCTTTGGGGTGTTGCCCTTAAGAACCAGAGCACAGGGGAAGAGAATATCCCTTCCGCTTGATGTGAATTGCGAAGCAGGGCTCTCTCCTTCCATTCTTAAACGCGAAGGGTGGTACGAGTCGCAATGCTGACAGTGTACATTTGCAGATGCTACCATATGGGTCTTGAAAAACTAGTTGCACCGATGATTCCCTGCACATGGAGGAGACAGTTTGCATTGTTGGCATCGTCCCTGCACAGAAACAAGCACAGCTTAGCAAAGCTAAGCAGATGGCACTAGATCTGGTGCCAGGGAAGCACTGAATTAAAGGTTATACCCACCAGGTTTGATGCGGTGCCAGTTTGAATTGGTACAGAAGCTTCAGCCCACCTGCTTATTGGCCCTGTGACATCTGGCATCTTTTTTTTTCCTTTTTTTTTCCCCCTTGGACTAAGCTAAATGCAGCGAGGAAAAATGTCATTTTAAAAGCTAGTTACCAATAAATGGGATTAAAATTCTTTAAGTAAAAAGAAAGCTTTACAAGTACGCTGCGTTTAACACTGCCGTATCGGAGATCCTGGGGCAGCTTTGGGAAGATTATGTGGTGGAAAATGAAGGTCTGAGTAAAGCCACATTTTATGGAACCACTTAATGGTGAGGGCGGCATCCTAATGCACACGCGTAGCTGTGAGGAGTTTACGGCTATCAGCAGCCTGCACATAGCAGCTCACTGTCTCAGACTGTCACTGCACATATGTTGTCACTCAGAGCAGGAGAGACATTCTACGCTGCACCACCTGAGTGTGGCCAGGGAAGGTGCTGAGCACTGCAGCGTACCCTGGTAAACTTCCTGCCCTGCTCCAGTTGGGTTCCTCCCTCTCATTGCTGTTGTCTTACGTGCTGCACCGTTCACCTTGTGAAGATTATTTAGTTGTCTTTAAACCAGTCCCTCTTCCCTCTCCACACATTTACATGCTGTATAGACAAACACGCTGCCATGGGGACCGGGCTCATTGCGAAGCCTAGAACTGTTTACATGTCTTCTCCCTTAGGGATTTAATCCTTGCTCCCTTGGTGTGAAATGAAAGTATGCAGCTGTATGGCACTCTGGAGATGATTACCATTAGAGCTAAGCCTGAGTTTATACACACCGTGAGCCAGATTAATCAACAATTTATTGACTCCAAATTGAATCCATACTCCATACAGCATTACTGTTTTACTTTCTTCTTAATTCGTTTTTATTTTTTGTTCAGGCTGCCTGAACAATTTTGGTAAAGAATTGTCAGAAAATCATTGAACCAGATTTATTAAATATCTGAAAAACAGTGACAGCCATTGTGTGATTTCTACAGCTCCATCACAGAACAGCAGGGAGCTCGATCTGCTTAGAAGCTGTAGATGTACATTCTTGAATCATCAGCGGTGTTTTGGAGCGTCATTACAAAAAGAAAGAAAAAAAATCAGCTTTGAAAACCACCTTGAATTTTCATGGAGTCATAGAATCATTAGGGGTTGGAAGGGGCCTCGAAAGATCATCCAGTCCAATCCCCTTGCCAGAGCAGGACCACCTGGACCAAGTCACACAGGAACATGTCCAGGTGGGTCTTAAACATCTCCAGAGAAGGAGACTCCACAACCCCCCTTGGGCAGCCCCTTCCAGTGCTCTGTCACCCTCACCATGAAGAAGTTCCTTCTCATATTGATGTGGAACCT
>JAOXOE010000343.1:36261280-36294296 GCA_028565055.1 Phoeniculus purpureus | reverse complement strand
TCCAGCCTGGCCTTAAACACCTCCAGGAATGGGGCCCCAACCACCTCCCTGGGCAACCCATTCCAGGCTCTCACCACGCTCACGGTGAAGAACTTCATCCTCACATCCAGTCTGAATCTACCCATCTCCAGCTTTGCTCCATTCCCCCTAGTCCTGTGGCTACCTGTTTAGTTGGTAATAGTCACTGTATTTCTCTCTGATGTTTTTCCTGTAATGTGCAGTTCTTTGGTGTAATGTTCTAATCCACAGGGCTAAAGTAGCAGCTATGGAGTTGGAATTGCAGGAAGAATGGGCGACCAGGAAAGCCAGCAGCTCAAACAGAGAGCTGACACGTTAAGGCAAACCATGGGCACATAATGCCAGTGTCAGCTGCAAGGCGCTGCGGGTCTTCAGATTAATCACAGTGCCAAGGGACTGTGGGCTTTGTGAGCCAAACTGCCAGCTGGCAATTGCACAGTAAGGGTTTATCAGAGCCGTGTTATTAAGAAGCTTCCATAGCAACATCCATGAATGTGGACCTTCACCTAATAGCCAGCGTGCCTGCATGAAGCACTTCCAAGGGCAGTGGGATTGAACTGCCCGTGAGACTGGACTGAACAGTGGGGATGACCGTGAACTCTGTAGACAGACATGCAAAAGAAGAGAAAATCTAATGATAAGAACAGCTTTTCTGCATTGCCCCCCAACAAGATGCTTACAGAAACCCAGGAATATAACTCTTCATGGCAGCCTCAGGCTTACTTGCCTCTGGAAAAACCAGAACTAATAAAAGAGCAAGAGAAGAGCCCTCTGATTGATTGTCTGCCTTCAAGTGTTTCATTCTTGTGCTGTCTGGACCATACAAAATTGATTATCATCTCTCCTGTAGAAAAGGAACTCACCTCATTTCATCCTGCTTGGTCCCTAAAAGCTGATCCTGTGATTCTTGTTGTTTCTGACGGAATTGTTAGTTGGAAAAGACCTTTGAGATCCTTGAGTCCAACTCTTAACCCAACTGTCCCAAGCCCACCATTACATCCCTAAGCTCCATGCATACAGGACTTCTAAACAAGTCAAGGGATGGTGATTCATGGAGGGAAAGTTAATTATAAGAGGTATCTTACAATATTCTGAAAAGCATGAAGAACAACACCTCATCGTGATCCTTTGCACTCAGTAGAGCTGTCTGTAAAACCCATGCTCATGTTGGATCCAGGGTTCATCCCTGCAATCATTTAAGGCAGTGTCTAATGAGATGGCGTGGGTGTGTTCTGTCAGAACCACTACCGTGAGGGTCACTGCCATGTGGGATGAGAAAGTCATAGATTTAGCAGTGCTGCAGTAAATATTTTGATCTTGTTTACAGTCCCCTGACAGGACAGCAGGACATTATTTATCTTTAAGGAGGTATAAAGAAAAACTTTTAGCCAGATAATAACACCATAAATAACAAATCCATCTTGGTAGAGGACCCATAACGTGCCAGAATTCATTGCTGATTGATAACACAGTAAACTTAAGCTGCCTAGTTTTGGAGTCTCTTCTAATTTTTCATCAGTTTAGGAGGTGGATTAAGCACTCTACAATCATCCTTTAAACTGCACGACATCCTATTGACGCTGGGTGAAGTTCAAGGTAAACGTAAATCAAAATCTGCGGTCAGAAGTTAACTTGGTTGACTGGGGTGAGATACTTGTATTCACGCAAAATACTGTGACATCATTTCACTTGTTGACCCATTGAAGCTTTATTACTAGAATGTACAGGTTAAACTGCTGTTGGCAATTTATATGTGAATGTTGAGGATCAAAGCAAACACGCTCCTGGTGGAACTCGGGCTCGCTTGGCCTGCGTATGGCAGATCAAGGCACTTGTTATATGTTTTGGAGCGGAGGTGAGCTCTGGCTTTCTACATATCTAGCAAGAGTTTGGGCTGCCAGACTATGGAGCCGTCTGTCTTTATCCGATTATCCATTTATAATGAACTGGTTCCATGAGGAAAGGCTAAAGCCTAAAGATGGGTTGTTTCTGTAGCCTTAACCACCAACCCATTTGCCAGCCTCAGATGCTCTCCTTCTCTCCCTGCATGTACCTAGAGAAATCCATCCTTGGCAGTAATAAAATGCCATCAGAACAGATAGTTGTGTTCAAAAAATTGTGTTCAGGGTAATAATTCACTTCTGAAGTGTGGCTTGAGGAAAGCCTGCTGTGGAATGCGATGTCTTTGCCAGCTGATCCCTGAGACAGGACAGTCTCAGGGTAATCATCTGACTCTTGTGCAAAGTTAGAGTGACTTAAAACAGTAAATAAATGTTAAATAAAATAATTATTAAATAAAAGCCTACAAAAGGCTGTTACGCCTGGGTTACCTAGGAGTGGCTTTGGCATTGGGTATTATGCATGTTCTTAGAAATTGCATATCTGCATAAGAAGCTGTTTGCTGGGCTCTGTTCTAAGAGGAGTAATTATTAGGAGAGTTTCTATAGGATGCAAATGAGCTGAAGGATGTTTGTCATGATCAATAGAGGCTGTATGTGACATCTCCTGTTTTCTAAATCTAATCAGTGATTTGCTTGTGTCATTTGCCATCTATGCGTGTTTGATGCCTTGTCCCTTAACAGCGTGTGGGGCAGAGAAAGTAAGGCGTCACTGGCAGTGAAGACATACTGGTGTCCTTGCCTAATACATGTTGTTGAAGCAGTGAAAATTTAAACGAAGCAGTGAAAATTTAAACCATTGAGCATTAAAATACTTTATATTCTTGAAGTTTCAAAGCATCTTTGCACTTACTAAAAAAGACTTTTCAGTACCTAGAGCAATTAGCAACCTAAAGCAATTAGTGATCTTTTTATCACAATTGAAAGGTACTTTGAAAAATTAACTGGTATGGAATTCTAATCTATTCAGATAAAAAGGAACTGCCTTCGTGCCATTTGCTTTATGAATCTGCTGATCATTTGTAATAATAGGCAGTTATGCTAACAGTAAAAGAGGTGAAAATGAAAAAAGGGTGAAGACAACCCAGTCGTGTACCCCAGTGTAAGCCTTTGATGATTTTTCTCTGTTCAAATGCCAGAGTCTTAATTTACACTCAGTGTTTCTTTCAGGTGCTGCTTGCTCACACCAGTGCTACACAGCATGGAGATTTTGGCTGGGGTATCATAGAATCGTTAGGGATTGGAAGGTATCGTTGGTTTTCCTCACTGCAGCGGGTATGTGGCTGTGGTTTGATAACAGAGAGATGTCTTAGTTATCCCTGAGCTTACACACAGTCAATGTCTTTTCTGTTCCTCTCCTCACCTTTGCTTAACTCTCTGGGGTTAAGCAAAGAGGGGACACAGCAAGGATAACTGACCCAAACTGACCCCAGGGATATTCCAGACCACATGATATCATGCTCAGCATGTAAAGCTTGGGGAAGAAGTAGGGAGAGGATGTTCAGATGACATTTGCCTTCCAAACACCCAGTAGATCTGATCATAGAGTCACAGAACGTTAGGAATTGGAAGGGATCTCATGAAATCATGTAGTCAAATCCCTCTGCCAGAACAGGATCACTTAGATCAAGTTGCACAGGAATGCGTCCAAGTGGGTTTGAAAAATGTCCAGAGAAGGAGACTCCACAACCTCCCTGGGCAGCCAGTGCTCCGTCACCCTCAATTGTGAAGAAGTTCCTTCTTGTATTGATGTGGAACCTCCAGCTTACACACATCGTCCCTTGTCCTATCATTAGATGACACTGAGAGGAGCCTGGCTCCATCCTCCTGACACCCATCTTTCACATATTTGGAGCCTGGCTGTTCTGGAGAAGGCAGAGCATCTTTCCGTTGATGGGTAAGTGGCAAATGAATGGTTTGAGTTGTACATGAGTGCAGCTCTTTCTTTACCTGTTAAACTGTCTTTATCTCAAGCCACAAGTTTTCTCAGTTTTATTATTCTCTTCCCCCATCCCAACTGAGGGCCAGTGGTGAGTGGCTGGTGGGGTTAAACCATGACACCTAGTCAACGCTTTCTCCTTCTTTATGTTTTATTAAGCTTGGTTTGCTCTTGCAATTTGCTGCATTTGGATCTGTAGTGATTTTCCTTTTTCCTCCCTTCCTCATCTTTCAGAAGGAAACTTGTAGCCTGGTGTTTTCAGTCCATGAGCAGTACTAGTGAATTCAGTCATGGCAACAACTCTGGCCTTTGGTAATTTATGTGACCCAGTTAATAACCTTTTAAGCGAAGCATGAGTTCGATACCCAACTCGGCTGTGAGCAATTAAATTGTTCCCAGACTAATTTTCTTCTCGCGTTGCTTATTTAAACAAATGTCTCCAAAGTCTCGCTGCCATATGCCGCAAAACATTGGCATGAGCTCTCGGATCCATTCTAACACTTAGTAATCTACAATTTAATAACAGCATCA
Source organism: Phoeniculus purpureus (assembly GCA_028565055.1). Taxonomy (NCBI): domain Eukaryota; kingdom Metazoa; phylum Chordata; class Aves; order Bucerotiformes; family Phoeniculidae; genus Phoeniculus; species Phoeniculus purpureus. The sequence continues at coordinate 36,289,910 of JAOXOE010000343.1, read as the reverse complement.
AACATCAGGGTGAAAAATACCCACTTCTTCTCTGGTGACATTTTCTGCGTGAGCTTAAACGTTGGGGCTTGGGGTTTTTTTTGGTCTTCTAACAGAAGTTGCTATTTCGTGTGCTGCACCAAATGGCTGCAAAAGGCTCGAAAGATGTGCATTTCTGCTGCTGAGTAATTCTAAGTACAACCGGGGGAAAAATAAACCCGAAACAGGGACGTGATAGTGTCAGGAAGAAGGGGGAGGGCTGGGACAGGTGCCCCGCAGGATGCTTCGCTTGGTGGCCCCATGTCGGGGCTCCGACCCCCTCTGCTGTTTCTTCTGAAAACAGCGCTGGGGGAGGGCATTTTATTTCCATTGGATTTTTTGTTCGTGTATTTGGTTTGTTCTAGTGGAGTCTCTGCAGTTTGACGATTTCTGGGCTTCCCCCTGCCCTTTGCGCTTGCCCACTCTTAACCCTTTGTGCGGTGGTGCTCAAATAAACCCAAATCTCCTCGAGTGATTCAGGGTCTGTTTGGTGAGCGTGGCTGGCACGTGTGTGTTTCAGATAGGACAAGGGGCAAGGGGTGTGAGCTGGAACACACGAGGTTCCACATCAATATGAGAAGGAACTTCTTCCCAGTGAGGGTGACAGAGCACTGGAAGGGGCTGCCCGGGGGGTTGTGGAGTCTCCTTCACTGGAGGTGTTTAAAACCCACCTGGATGTGTTCCTGTGTGACTGGATCTAGGTGATCCTGCTGTGGCAGGGGGATTGGAGTGGATGATCTTTTGAGGTCCCTTCCAATCTCTAATGTTCTGTGATTCAGTCCTGCTCCTCTGCTGAAGAGAGCTTTGCTCTCCACACCTGGTGTTTCTCGATCTTCTCAACTTTCAGCTTCACTATTAATACACGGCTGACTCCTGCGGCTCTAGTAGTTTCTCTGTGGCACTGAGTGATCAATGAATAGGACTCAATCAGAGGGGAAAAGGGAAGGGGGAACAGCTATGGGAGATCTACCCTTCTCCACTTTAGCCTGGAGTGGGCAGAGACTGGCTTAGTCAGGCACAACCCCTGATTCAGAGACCTAAATTCACCTCTTTTACCTATCACACCACAATCCATTTGTATGAATGAAGGTGTCAAAAATGAGGCAGAGAAAGTGGGAGAGGAAAGGTCTAGGGGTTATGTTTATAAAATAAGCTTTTCTCTAGCTTCAACTGTGTTATTTTATGGGCGATTTTTGCTTCTAAAGGGCATCAGAAAAAGCCAAGAAACAGTTCTAAGCTTGAAGCAAAAAAAATTGAGATTTAGGTATCACTTGCTTATAATCAACAGAGTTCTTACTTCCTGAAAATGAAGCATCTTGCCTTTCCTTGTCAAAAAGTTAAGGAGAAGACTGCAGGAACTTGAGTTCTTTGGGAAGAGGTCAGTACTTACCCAATACAATCCACTGGGATCATTGCTCAAAGAAATGACCCAGCTAATATTTAAGCGGCTTTTATTTATTCTTGGAAATCTTATGAATGGCATCAACAGTATCTCGTGTCTCAGAGCTGAAGCTGGGTGGAAGCTTGGGTTGTGTCAGCTGTTCCACATTCCCTCCTTGGAGCAGAGCACCAGCTACCTGCAGAACTGTGCTTTCATGTGCTGGGAAGCCAACCAGCTGTGAAAGGTGGGTAGCTGATAATGCTCCACAGCAGAAGTAATTGTGACTATTCAGTAGAGAGTCTTTGTTTAATGAAACCTACCTGTGTCAGATGACCTAGTCTTAGACCAGGTATCTCTGTCTATTCTACAGGTACCTGAAAAATACAACTATTTTAACTCTTAAGTAGAGGCTGAGGCACTGAAGTTTGTTCTTCAGCTCTCATGCAGGTGCCCTCAGTGTCTGCTTTCTGCCTCAGAAAAGTGGGAAGAAAAAGGTGGAAAGTTCTAAAACTTGGTGGAATGAAGTGCAGAGAAGACAAAGTATCAGCCTGCTTTGATAACTCTTCCCCTGCTCTGAGGCACTGCTCTGCATCATAGCCAGATGGGGAGTGTCAGGGTGACAGCAGAGCAGATGGTCTCCTTTCATGACCTACTGAACTCCTTGATCCCAGTCACCACCCCTTCGCTGCCTGCACAAAGGTCTTGTTTGTACAAACCTCTCCTATTTGAATTCCTGGCGTCAGAAATCTTTCAGCATCTGCCCCAAGCCTCCCTGCAGCTGACAGTTTGAAGGCTGCTGGTCTTTCCATACCTACCCGAGGACTTTCTTGTGGAAGGTGGACATGTCTTGGGGCAGGCCTCATGGACTGTGCTGGTGCTCAGGGTTTCATTGGGTTGGTTTCTGAAGAGGACAGTGGTGGTTTATAAGAGCATTTTATTTTCAAACGTAGCATGAATTTCCGCCATCGACAAGTGGAATATAAAGCAAGCCTTATGCTGAATATTTCATTCGCTATGGCAAAAATAAGTGCACAAAAACTGTTTAGGATGAAGTCTTGCACATACTCTCCTGCCTTTCTTCTCCCCCCACCTCCCCCACCCCTCTTCCCCTTGTTGATCTTCAAAGATGATCAAATACATCATTTCCCAAGAGCTGTGCTCACTCAGAGCTAACATTTCTGGATGCACAGAGACATGAGAACTTTGTTTCCCTGGCAACTGAAGCCGCTGGAAAGTGTTTCCAGCATCTCCTCTCTTTATTCACATCCACTATTATTGAAGCCTTTGGTCAATCAGGTAGTAGAAACAATTATGGACTGAAAAAAGCATCTTGATAATGTGCTCCACTTAACTCGTCTGGCTTCTCTCTCAACTTCTGGAATAAAAAGTGACCTCTGCAAGTGTTGATTTATCAAAGTATCCAGGGTAGAATTCCTGTCTGACCTCAAGGTTTGCCTTGTTCTGCACATTTAACTTAAACCTAGAAAGAGTCTTCTGGGAGATGTTGTCTGCAACTCAACAGCTTTAACTCCAAAACTGCATATGCTGGAGGGATGGAGATGGGTCTCTACTGCAGCACCGGGAGCAGGAGCTGCACAGAGTAGAGCAGGTCGTTCGTATCTCTGAGTCAGGGCTGAAATTAAAGTCCCAGCATGTCATTATGGTTTTGGAGCAGTGCTCTTATGGGAGGAGCTCTGTAGCTTAGGGCAATGTGAAAGTCCTTTACATCTGCTGTTACCACATGTCTCCCTCTCTCAGTGTTCCTTATCCATTCAAGGGATTTCACTAGGATTGCAAAAGCCCCACTTTACAGATACCACATCTGCAATAGCCCAGGCAGAAGATGGACATACATTTCTGGAAGGTCATTCTTTTGATCTTCCAGCACCTGAGCAGGGCCCACATGCAGGCAGGGGAAGGTCTTTTCAAGAGGATTTGTATGGATAGGACAAGGAGCAAAGGGTTCAAGCTGGGAAAGGATAGATTTAGGGTGGATACTGGAAAAAAGTTCTTCAGTGTGAGGATGATTGTGGCTGGAATAGGCTGACCAGGGAGGTGGTGGTGGGGGCCCCATCCCTGGAGTCATTTAAGGTCAGGCTTGATGAGGCTCTGAGCAACCTGACCTAGTTATCCTTGTGTAGGGAGGTTGGACTAGAGGTCCTTCCAGCCTAGAAGGTCCTTCCAGCCTAGAATATTCTATGATTTTGTGTTAGGATCTCCCTTGATTTTCCAAACAATTGTTATGGTCTCAGCTCTGTGTTCTGTCCCTAAGATGTGTGAGCTAGTCTACATTTTTATCCATCTTCATTAGGGGTGAAACTTTCAGGCAGCTCTGTACAGACGATAGCGTGTGTATGCTGTTGTTATGGAGTGTTCAAAGTCATCACCATGTTTGAACAAGGCCCTGCCTCTGTGGAAGGTGATGTTTAGTTTCATTTAAAATCTTCTGCATGATTTTTGACTCTGCATCTGACATTATTTCTCATCTTGACTATATGCTTAGAAAACAAAATTGTTTTACAAATAGAAAGCTGGTCACAACTGCTCAACAGGATGAGCATGAACTCAAGTTTCAACACTGTAAAAGGATGAAGGAAACCCACTCCTGGGTGGGATTTCAAGGTCTATGTGAAAATTAAGGGATATGTGGAACACAGAGTGGTGCGTTCCTGACCCCTACTTGGTGGAGTATATTAGGGATAAGCTCTGATGGATGTGATTTTTTTATGACTTCTTCACATGACATTTCTCCATCCCTGGCTACAGCTGAAGCCTAGGGAGAGGGAAGCTCTGGAAGTTCTACATGGAATTCTTTTCACACTGTGTGGGACAGCTTGAGGAAAATAAAGACAGTAATTGGGGTCCTATCTCTGTTTTGGTAGCCATCTTCCAATCTTCCAACTTTCCTTCAGACTGTGGATGCAAAGGAACAGCCCCACAGCAAGATGTATTTTGCATTTTGGGGGCTGGGCTTTTCTCCCAGGCAACTAGTAACAGGACAAGAAGGCAGAGTCTGAAGCTGCCCCAGGGGAGGTTTAAGTTGAATGTTAGGAAGTCCTTCTTCACGGAAAGGGTGATCAGACACTGGAATGGGCTGCTCAAGGCAGCGGTGGAGTCCCCATCCCTGGAGATGTTTAAGAACAGACTGGATGTGGCTCTTAGTGCCTTGGTCTAGGTTGTGGTGACGCTAGGGCATGGGCTGGGCTTGATGATCTTAGAGGTCTTTCCCAGCTTCAATGATTCTGTATGCACAGTTGTGAGCTTGAGGCTGGAAGACCCTGACGGACCAGGCAAGGCATCAGAACTGAAAATTCCTGTTTTATTAAGTGTCTACTAGTCCATTAAAGCCAGTGGGATTAGTAAGGCAGAGAGAACCATTGCTTGAGGCCTGGGAGAGCCGGGGGGAACAAAGAAAGGCAACTCAGAAAAGTGCATTAAAAGCAAGCTGGGTGCTTATTTTTCATTGCAGAACTTCTTTTAATTTATCTGCCTCTCAGGGTTTAGCCCGAAGTCATGTGAGCTGCTGAACTGCAGGGACAGAGGAGAACGTGTGCATCAGTGCCGAGTGGAGCTCTAGCAGAGCGAGAGGGAGCCGGAGAGGGAAAAGGCGAAGTGGTGGGAGCTGGAACAGCAGCAGCTGCTGCGACCGCGTTGCAGCCTGTGCCCAGAAATCTGCGCTGCTGCTGCCAGCGCTCCTCTCTTAAGGTACAGCTACATCAGCTTCAAAAGTCCTAGAAGGCTGGTGGAACTTCCAGGAGCCAAGGCAAGCTGCTTTGTCCCTTCCTTTCCCGCGAAGAACGAGGTTTGAGGACTGCACTCCTCTCCCCGCGCTGAACGAGGTATTTGGGGTCGCTGGCGTGCGGTGGGGCAGAGATAACCTGGGGCTCGGTGGCCGAGCAGATGGGCAGCGAGGAGAGGTGGGTTTCTCTCTCTCCCCTCTTTGTAAAGAACTTAGGCAGTAAGGAGCCCCTGTCGTTAGGACACAGTTTGCCTTGAAGCACAGAGGCTGGGAGAGGCAGCCTTGAAGTGTGGGGGTGGGTCTGAGCAGTTTCCCAGCTGATTTGTTTCTCGGTGCGATCTCGGAAAGTGGAGCAGAACTTTTCCTCCGCACCTGGAGGAGCAGCCCCTGCCCAGTGCACAGCCAGGTTTAAAACTCGTAGTTTTTTAATATGACTGTGGTTTGTTTAAATCACTGCTTGGCGAATTACAGTTCCCATGACAGCGGAGCTCCCCTTGACACGAACAGATTTCACAGGTCTTAACACCCGTGCGATAGCTGTGATTGCATTTCTGTTCCGTTCCCTCTCTTCCCTCTTCCCAGTGCACTTGCCTCCTGCTGCTGGCACTCTCCTGCCTGTGGGGCCTGTGCCCCCATGGATGCTCCAGTACAGATTTTCCGGGAAGAGCCAGACTCCACTTGCTCCCCAGGGCCCTGTCGTCCCCCCAGCACCAGCAGCAGCTGGCTCCTGGGCTGGGCAGACTATGACAGCAACAACTCGGAGGCCTTTGGGGGTGCCCTGCACAACCACACCAGCATCTCCCCTGCCATCCCCATCATCATCACTGCTGTCTACTCGGTGGTCTTCGTTGTCGGCTTGGTGGGAAACTCTCTGGTCATGTTTGTCATCATAAGGTAAGGGGCTCTGGAGCATGTGTTGGAAGAGGTACAAATGGCTGTCCCTAAATTGTGAGTGTGGGAAAGAGAGTTTATGGAAGCTCTCTGCGTTTATGAAAGATGTAAGTGTGGAGTACTCACTGCTCAGATTAAGTAAGTTTGTATACAGAGAGAAAAAGAGGGTTGTTGGAAGGGCTCTTGTTCGTAAGCATGCATGCTCAGGGTCAGGTAATCGCAGAATGGTCAAATAACCGTCAGACTTGGTCCAGGAGGAATTTGACTAGAAACAGTGAAATTGCCAATGAGGTACTTTAAAGAGATGAGTTAAGATCAGGTGGATGATCTTGAAAAACGGAACTAAATCCCTTTTAATAGTCAGTGCAAGAAATAAAGATGCCTGTGTTCAGCATGGAGATGCTAGTTTGTGCCAGCTGTATGATGCTGTGCTTTCGTACCCCTCCCTGCCCTTTTGTCCTTCATTCAGAGTGGAGATTTCTTTTTGTATTTCTCCTTGAGGAAGAGAGAGTCTGGTGCTGACACAGACAGCTGCAAAGGCAGAGTTTTACTAAGCTCTCAGCCACTAACAGTGATAATTAACTGGCCTGAGCATTGGAAATAAATTCAAACTTAGCTACAGCCCTAAAAGTTAGCATGTATGGATTTGGATTACACTGGTGCAAGCGTTTCTCCTTTTTTCTCTCCTTCCATTGGCCTCCTAAGGTTATTTTGGTGAGGGTCTAGCTATGGCTCACTCTCCTACTGGTTTCTATATTAGCCTTTTGGTTCAGCTTCCTCTTGGTCCAGCTCTACTAAACTATACAAAAATGAAGAGCCAAGACAATGCATCAGCGTGAGAAAACACCCATCTCTGCTTTTATTATTTCTCTTTCTTCTCAGTATCTCCCGTCTCCTCTCCTACGTTTTTTTCTGTGGCATGTATTTTAACCACTGCTAGAATAATCAGCTGAAGTACATGTATTCACAAACCTACAGCTTCCAACCCTTGGGAATTTGGAATGTTCTCAGCATTCATGCAAGAGGTGTATTTTCTTCATTTTTGTCCTCCATCTCCCTCTCCTCCTCTCACGTGCACTCCCTGCATGCTGGCCTCTCAAGATGAGTTTTCATGACCTGCTCCAAAGCACAGCCTGCAGTAGTTCCTTTTGTCTGGAAAGCTGAGCTCTGTGTGATGTTTGTGAAAGAAGGTGGCAAGGCAGGGTGTGATTGTGTCCTCCAGCCATTCTATGTTGCCTCTGGTCCATCTGCCCCAACTCTACAGGGAGGATGAGAACAGAATGCAGCTCCTCTCTCCCTTCCAGCTGAGCACAGAGTTTGTGTTTGGTCCCTCACTGCTGTTTCCCGTTTCTGAATCCTACGTCTGCTCCTCTCCTCCTAACCAGGCAATGCAGGCCCAGCTCCTCCTCCCTCTATTCTTTTAAATAAAACCTGATATTGTTGGAATAGTTCAGTTGGAAGGGACCTAGAGCGATCGTTCAGCCTGACCACTGTGTCTTCTTGTGGGTGACACAAACACAGCCTCCTTTGTTCTGAGGCTTTCAATGAAGCTGTTGGAGTGTCAATACTGTGCTTGATTCAAGAAGCTCCAGATAGTCTTGACGTGTCTCAGAAACAGGCTCAGACTCAGCCATAAGCTGTGGTATAACTAGGTCTTGGCCTTTTTCTTGCTTCCATATACCCACAGGGGCAGGTTTGCTGCTTCTGCATGAAGGCTGCTGAGGAAGCTCATTGGAGACCAGTGAGTCAGCATCTCAGCTGCCTATGTGCAGAGTACTGGATGTTCAAAATCTCCTCCTTCAGGAGTAGCGTGGTTGGTTTCTGCTAAGAGGGAAAACCCTCTTAGAGCACCCTCAGAGGAAAAAATTAGAGGAGAATGGCTCTTTGCTGACATGTACAAGCCCCTAAAAGGAAAGTAGCTTGTTAAAGCTTCAGTTATGCTTAAGGCAGAGTAGTAGTGGTACTTGAGCATGGTGGTGGCAGCATGGCCTGCACATCTGGGATTCAACACTTTGTCCTGTCCTGACAAAGGCACGTCATGGTCTCACCTGAGCACAGTTACAGAAATGCGCCTGGGTGTGTTCCTGTGTGACTGCATCTAGGGGATCCTGCTCTGGCAGGGGGATTGGACTAGATGATCTTTCGAGGTCCCTTCCAATCCCTAATGTTTTGTGATTCTGCAGTGTCTTGGCATGATTGGAACTATCTCAACCCCAAACCTCCTTGTTTGAGATTAGCTTTACCTCTGTGTCTTAGGAGGTATGTCTGGAGGTGAAATAGTTGACTGAAATTGATCAATAAAGTGACTTGTCCTTGGAAACAAAAAGTTTGTTTCTTCCCTTTCTCATCCCTCTTGACTCTAGTTCTTTAAAATTTGGTGCTGACTTAAAGAAAAGGGTATGAAACGTCTTGGTCTAGGTGGTCCTGCTCTGGCAGGGGGATTGGACTAGATGATCTTTCGAGGTCCCTTCCAATCCCTAATGTTCTGTGACCAATAAACTTACTCTAGTAAAAACTCTGGGAGATGCCATGTCTTACTCACTGCAGATTGTCCTTTTCCTTTGCCTTGCCCTGTATTGCTCCTGAAGTTATTTACTGAGAGCGGCTGCTGTCAACAAGATCCTAAATAACAGATCCTGTGTCTCTTTTAACATCACCTGTAAAGCTTCCTGTGAACTGAATAATGTTCCACATTCCAAATGGGTTTTAACGTGAAGTGGTGTCACGGATATGTAGATTCCTTCCTAAGGGAATAGAGGAGGCTTGAATTCCTCTGCCTACTCTAATCTTGAAGACAAAATCACAGCTAGTAATACATTTTTGTTCTCATATTCATTGAGCTGAGTGGCATCTTGTGTAACAGGAAGTGTCTATTAAGAAATGTCAGAGGAAATGGATTCCTTTCCAGATCGCTTTTAAACCTTATCCATCAAAACCAGAATGAAAATGTGGCAACAGCAACAAAAAAGTATAAAACATGGAAACCAATTCAATATATTGGTAGGAATCAGTATTAGATTTTGATACCATCAAAATGTTTACTTGTTAATATACTATAAATTGTTGTTCCTATTTTATTAAATTATATTTGGAAGTAATATTGTCCTGAGATGAACAATGAAGCTCCAGAAGAGTTGACCTAATGGAATTACCTGTTCCCTGTCATTGCTGTTGGTGTGATTTCATTCCTTTGTGAAATCGAGAGTTTGGCTGCTGAAAGTTAAGACGGCTCTGCCCTACGCTGAGTGAATTTTAGAGCTATTTTAACACTTTTTAAAATCTGATCAAACGTTTGGTGTCTTACCATGGAAAGAGCGGGTGTCAGGAGGATGGAGCCAGGTTCTGCTCAGTGGCAGCCAATGATAGGACAGGTGTGAGCTGGAACAGAGGACATTCAGCATCAATATGAGAAGGAACTTCTTCCCAGTGAGGGTGACAGAGCACTGAAGGGGGCTGCCCAAGAAGGTTGTGGAGTCTCCTTCTCTGGAGATGTTTAAAACCCACCTGGACATGTTCCTGTGTGACTTGGTCTAGGTGATCCTGCTCTGGCAGGAGGATTGGTCTAGACGGTCTTTCGAGGTCCCTTCCAATCCCTAATATTCTGTGTGATTCTTGCCAGTGAGGGTGACAGAGCACTGGAGGGGGCTGCCCAGGGGGGTTGTGGAGTCTCTTTCCCTGGAGCTGTTTAAAACCCACCCGGACATGTTCCTGTGTGACTTGATCTAGGTGATCCTGCTCTGGCAGGGGGATTTGACTGGAAGATCTTTCAAGGTCCCTTCCAATCCCTAATGTTCTGTTGTTCTGTGATTGTCAGTACAAAGGTAGTGATTGGATTCAGGGTAATTCATCACAGGACCTCAAAGAGCATCTGGCATTATCACACTGAATGGAGGTGATTTGAAAGGTTCTGCAGGGTTTGGCCAAACGTGTCATCATTTTCATCACAACTTTGAAGACTGATCATCACCAACAATGTTCACAGATGGCAGAAAGACCAAGGTAGCAGGAAACATGGAAGAGTTTTGTGCATCAGACAGTGTTGGTAGTTTGTCAGCCCAGAATGTTTAAATGAAATCTGAATGTTTCTAATACTTGTAGCACCTGATAGACAATGACTGAGTGAGACCTGGGGATTATGAGATCCCAATCCAATGCTGTGATTGGAAAAGCTGAGGTAGCAGAGGAAAGACATGGAAGGAATATTTACTAGAGACAGTACCAGAGAGAGGCTGTAGTTTATAGCGAATAATCTGTTTGGCTGCTGAAAAGTGATTTGGTATCCATCCAGACACTTCCGATGGGCTAGCAGCCAGGTAGCAATTTATTTCTGAGAAAGTCGTAGCTGGGATCAGTGTCTGGAAGGAAGACAAATTACAGGGAACCCTGTTGAACTGCCAGAAAGTGAAAAACCTACGAGAACTTTCCGTGTTGGCTGCTGACAAGGCAGAAAGCTTCAGATAATTGCCTGTCCCTGGCCAGGAGAGTGGTGGGGAGGGAGCACAGTGCAGAGGTGGTATTGGGGAGGGTAGGCTGGATAAGTCTTTGTGATGAAGGAAACCTTTTGTTTTGCTCTTTCTGGGAGAGGATTTTGAATTTGCTGAATGGAGCCAGGCTCTTCTCTGTGTCATCTAATGATAGGACAAGGGGCAATGGCAATGTAAACATAGGAGGTTCCACATAAATATGAGAATAAACTTCTTCACAGTGAGGGTGACATAGCACTGGAATGGGCTGCCCAGGGAGGTTGTGGAATCTTCTCTGGAGAAGTTAAAAACCTGCCTGGTTGTGTTCCTGTGCCACTTGATCTAGGTGATCCTGCTGTGGTGTGGGGATTGTACTAGATGATCTTTTGAGGTCCCTTCCAATCCCTAATGATTCTATGATTCTATGTATCAGAAAAAATTTGATAAATTCTCCTTTTGGGAAGTTTACTTCATCTCTCTGATTTTTGTCCTCCCATTTGTAAAAAAATCAGCTAAGTCCTGCAAATTGTGGACTCTGCTCTTCTCAAGGAAGTCTGTGCATTTTTAATAGTGAAAGTGAAATAGTTAATAATGAAAACTCTGTCTTTTCTGCATGGGAGCCTAACACAATTTTCTTCAGCACATGAATTTGCACTAATCCATGACAAGAAAGTGTTCCTCATACCATTCCCTGTATTCCTTGCATAGCATTCAGCCTGGCTGCTCATTTCTGCTCCAAGAGTTGGTGTCATCCTCAGTGAATATCAAAGGTTCCCAAACTTGGCTACAGTGCACCTGGCATACAGAGCATTTCATATCCGCTGCGTGACTACGCGGCTAAATCCACTTTCCATGGCATTGTATTTAGCCTGGCCACTGCAGCTGCCGTAAGACAACCAGGAAAGTCCTCGCTGAGTAGTGTCGGATGGGAAGTTGCATGGCAGGATTAGTTCAAATTTTCTATTCAATGATTAGTTGATGGTTTTTTTTAAGCTGCTTCAGGCTGATGGACAGCATCAGCATGTACTTGTAGACATGCCTTTTGGAATCATAGAATCATTGGGGATTGGAAGGGACCTTGAAAGATCATCTAGCCCAATTCCCCTGCCACAGCAGGATCACCTAGACCAAGTCACACTGGAACACATCCGGGCAGGTCTTAAACATCTCTAGAGAAGGAGACTCCACAACCCCCCTAGGCAGCTCGTTCCAGTGCTCTGTCACCCTCACCTTAAAGAAGTTCCTTCTCATATTTGTGTGGAGCCTCCTACGTTCCAGCTTACACCCATTGCCCCTTGTCCTATGACTGCTTTGTTAAGGGATACAGGAGGAGAAGATGACTTTCACCATGGAGGTTTCCAGCTGTGCTGTTCAGTCGACTGTGTCTTAGAATTTACTGCCTTTCACTTGAATCATCTCCTTTGGGAATGGGGGTGTTCAATCGGTCTGTGCTGTGTACTGCTCTGAGGCAGGTGAGGAAACCAGACCGATGGGTACAGCCCAGGCTAAACCTCCCAGCTGCCGCCTAGGAGGGACAGTGACTTCTCTGAACTGTCTCACTACTGATAGGTGCATTTGTTCCCCTTACCCCCCAATCTTGTCCTTGTCAGTGCAGTGAGGTAACTTATCTCCCACTCAACCGTATTGCAGGAGTGCTGACCAGAGATTCAGGTCTCCACACATCCAGGTGTGTAGTTTTCATATAAAACACTCCCAGCTGTACGTGTGGCAAAACTGAGACCAGGTGCTTTGTTTTGATAGCAAGAGGGATCCCCACACCCCTTCATCTGTGCATGAAATGAGAGATTTCTTAGTTCTTATCTCCCCCATGAAGAAACATCCAAGGAAAGCAAATGTTCAGTAACTTTTGGCTGCATCCAAGGAGCTTCTGCACACATGTCCTTGTAGACATGCCTTGTGGAATCACGGAATCATTAGGGACTGGAAGGGACCTCGAAGGATCACCTAGCCCAATTCCCCTGCCACAGCAGGGGATCTGTGGAGACCAGAGCCTCTCTAAAGAGTAAGAGACTGTAAGTCTTTTAACAATACCTTCTAACACTCAGATAGGTTATGCTCCTTAAGGGTAGAATAAAAGACACAACCATGCTTTTCTTCTTTAAGCTGCTTAAAAATACAAGTGCTTATTAATAAAGGAACTGTCACTTCAGGATAGTGTTTTGTAGGCAATGTGTACAATTTTTGGTAGGCTCCTAACGATTTTGGTGTTAAAGACTGGCAACCCTTAAGTGTGTGTGGTGACAATGTCTGCCGTTATTTAAAGTGTTTTCTGAGGTCCTGTCTACTGCTGCATTCTGTCTGTCATTCAGATGGTAACATACAGCCCAATAAGAATGTAAATCCTGCAGCATATTGATTTTTATGTTCTTTAAATGAACGTCCTCAGTTTCATATTGGCAGGAGGCTGTTGTATTGGATTATGGAAGTCCAAAAGGCAGCTGAACGATTCTTCTGACGTGGTATGTACTTGGAATAGATTATCAGGGGTTGGTGTTTTAACTTTCTGATGCAGGAGGATATTGAGCATCCCCTGAGTATAGCCCTGAGATTCAGATCTTTCCTGTCTTAAGCTTTTCAGCTGCTTGATCTCCGTATACTTCATTCAGAGGAATCTGGTGGAACAGAGCCTGCATCCTGCTGATACATGTTTTAGTAATTTGCTTTTAGATGTGCTTTAGCTTTCATTTCCATTCACTGACTCAGCTATCTGCTAAAAACACATGTTTGGTATACCTGGCTTTTGGACTTTTCCTGTGCTACAGGGAAAAGTTGTTGTAGTCAATTTGCTAGTCTTGCTCCCCTCACCATCCCTTATTTCACACTGCTGGGAATGTTTCAGCCCATTACAGTAGCATGAAGAAAATGTCACCAGAGCCTCCTTCTCAGCTTTTATTAGCTTTACTAGTGTTACAGTGTACTTCAGAATCACCCTCCTGTCCTCTGCTTGAGATAATAACTTTAAGGGGCTCTACTAGCAGGTTTAGTAATGCATTTTGATTTTTTACTCCTGAAAGCATACCAACTCTTTAATAGCATGCTGCCTTCCTCGGGCACTGCAATTTCACTGATCAGCTTAGGCTGGAGCTGTGATTTCTTCCTATTTACTGCCTTTAAAAAATGTGCAAATTAAATTCTACTCCAGAAGGAAAAGTGCAGTAATGATGGTTCAGCTGAGAAATGGGAGGAAATTTTCTAAGGGTCAGTCTTTCACTTTTGGAAAGTGGATTTATCCTAAGTGGTGAGAGATTTCAGAGTTTTACTTTTGAGATGGGTGGTCATAATTTTAAAACTTGCTTCTTAAAAACTCTCCCGTTATAGCACTGGAACGGGCTGCCAAGGGGGGTTGTGGTCTTCTCTGGAGACGTTTAAAACCCACCTGGCCATGTTCCTGTGCAGCTTGGTCTAGGAGACCTGTGGCGGGGGGATTGGACTAGATGAGCTTTTGAGTTCCCTTCCAATCCCTAATGTTCTGTGATTCTGCGACCTATCCATCAAAAAACCCCACATCTAGACCAAACTTTTCATTTTCATCCTGACTGCTTTGCTAGTTTCTAGATGTCTTTCAGTTATTTAAAGTCTACAGAGGCTTGTAGCCAACCCATGGCTTGACAAGGACTCTTGAGATCCACCAATCATTGGAAGTTTTACTTCCTCTTGACATTAGGTTTGAATTAATGATTTAAGAGAGATTTAAAGCTCTTCTATTCCTATGCAGTAAATTAGAAGAGTCGTCACCTTGCTATGAAAACCCAGCGTTTAACAAACCACTTTCTAGACACTGGATCACGAGCCGTTTTTATAGCAATGGTTTATAACTATTTTAATGAAGTTAGATCTCAGAGGCACTAAGTAAATGCTTGTCGTTGATCACCACCCATGTCATGGTTATGTCCAGATTTTCCCTAGCTGCTCTGCTAGATTCACAGAATCACAAAACATTAGGGATTGGAAGGCACCTTGAAAGATCATCTAGTCCAAACAGCAGATCACAGACATTTTTTCTGAAATGAAATTATTGATGAATAGTTTTGCAAAGGTAGACAAGAGTCCATTACTTGGTCACTGTTTTGACCTTCTTCAATTACAGATTGGGGTGAATGGAGAGTATGATTGGAAAATCCCGAAGTACATAAAATACTGCCTCCTATATTTTGTTGTAATGGAACGAGTTCTAGAAAAGTAGTTGAATATTCTTGTGTTTGACTCAAGACTCTGTCAGGGTCCACTTCAAAGTGTCTGACAACAGCAGCAGTCACTCCATTACTTGACCTGAGCTTTTGATGAAGCCTGCAAGCACGTATCTTCAGAGACATGTAATAATTTTAGGTGTTTAGTGAAAAACATGGAACAATGTTTGGATGATTGAGTCCAGATTCTCAAAGGCATCTCTGAATGTTATGAGTGTCTAAAAGAATGCACAGATTAATGTATGTTGCCTAACAACTCTAAAGGCCAACGTCTCATTGATACAGAGGTCAATGCTTTCAGGCAAAAGTAATCAAGCTGTTTGCATTACTAGTGTGAGATCAAAGAGTTTTTGAGGCTGCATCGGTAAAACGTGCTTGGACTTAACATTGCTGAGGTTACGCAGTGCACCCTTCCTCCCTGAGTCAGGTACGTGTGATCCCTCTGCAGTGCCTGAGAGAACTGATTGCCTCAATGCAATGAAGCATTTATTGGAACAGTATTTAATGGTCTCCTGCCTTCTTGTTCAAAGTATGGCAGAAAAGAGGTCAGGTGCTTGTTCTGCCTCAGAGCTAGAAGTGCAGTGAGGCATTTGTGATCACAGAATCATTTAGGTTGGGAAAGACCTTTAAGCCCATCATTCCAACCATTAATCTGGCTATCAAGCCCAGCACTAAACTCTGTCCCTAAGCTCCATATCTGCCCAACTTTGAAACACGGCCCTGAGGTGCATTTGGGCAAGGGCACCTTGTCCTGGGACAGGTGAGATTGTTATGTACATACATGCCCCTGAAATGAGCCAAAGATTTCACTGAGCTTTATGGGAGGAAACACATGATGTTTTTTCTTATCCCCATCAATTTCACTCTTGGCTTTGGTTTTGTTACATTGGAGGTTGTCTAACAGCTGATGCTGGGATGGTCCTGTATTTCTTACGACCTGTGAATAATAACAAGACATTCTTCCTGTTGGATCAACAGTAGTGAGGAGCGTCAGTTTTCCTGTAAGTGCTTGTGTTGCACAGTGAAAATAATAAATCAAAATTTCTTACTTCAGGACAGTCTCACTGAATCACAGAACATCAGGGATTGGAAGGGACCTTGAAAGATCATCTAGTCCAATCCCCCCGCCACAGCAGGACCACCTAGATGCAGTCACTTTACATGTATAACAGAAACAGTAGGTATACAGGAAACACAATTTGCATTGCAAATTTAAAATTTGAATTTTAAAGTTGCCTGAAAACCTGGTTCTATTATACAGAGGATCTTTGCTGTCGTGTCACTGGGAAGCTGGAGAAAGAAGGAAAAGGGAATACTGGAAAATGTGGGATTGTATGGTCGCAGTGTTTCACACACACACACAAGGAGTTGAATTAAGATTACAAAGAAGAGGAAGTGCCAGATATGAGAATTTCAGATACTTGATTATTCGAGGTTAATAAAATACTCTTTGTTATGATTCACCACTCTTCTGATTATCTTCAAAGGAGAAAGGTCCAACTAATTGTTCCATATGCGAAAGCAAACGTTTCTTATCCAAACCCCTGGGGAAATTTTTAAAGATCTACAGAAGCAGTGGTTCAGAAGAACCACCAGTTACTTCACCTCTCCTTTCACAGGCCGCTGTGTTTCATTTAAATATTCCTGTATGGAGCCTAGTAATTTGTACTTGACGGAAGCGCGCCTTTTGCAAAGCAGCAGACATCGATTTGGAGACATCAAAGATGGATAAATTACTCCTTTCTTGTGTAATTTTTTTCCCAATAATAATCACCTTAGCTGTTAGGAAAGATCTGTCATTGTTTCTAAGCTGGGTTTGTCTGGCTTTGACTTGTACGTGTTTGTCCTTGTTATGCTTTTCTTTGCAGCCTGAAAGAGCTCTTCAGTACCTGCTATTTTCTCCCTGTGAAGGTCTTCAGACACTGTAATCAAGTCACCTCTCAGTGTTCCTTTTGATAAACTAAATGTGCCAAGCTCTTTAAGTTACTCACAGTCAGATTTTTCTCCAGTCCTTTCACTTACTTTTGTGGCACTTTTATGCCTCCTTTCCAACTCTTCACAGGGGTTTTTTTTCTGGTATAAAAAGACAACAGTCCCAAATATCACCGGTCATCTCCAAAATCACCATCCTAGACATTTAATGGAAGTTAGTCCATTTCAGCTGAGATTGGCAATCCTACTGTTTAGTGAGTTCATACTCAGTCTTGCAGCTGAGATGACTTGGAACTTCTCTCTTCTTTGGTTTTCTTTTGACGGGGAGGGAATTTTCTTGTCCTGCTAATGTGTCTTCTATTTGTTTCTTCTAGCTGTACACTCTCATGTTTGTCTCTGAACAGTGAGAAGGGTCTTGTCCCTTGCAGAGAGCTTTTCTGTGCTTCAAACCAACATTTGGTTTCATTTTCTCAATAAGATCTGGTTAGAAACACAGGGACATATGCAGGCAAGATTTAAATGTCTCCAGAGAAGGAGACTCCACAACTCCCCTGGGCAGCCCCTTCCAGAGCTCTGTCACCCTCACCATGAAGAAGTTCCTTCTCATATTGATGTGGAACCTCCTGTGTTCCAGCTTACACCCATTGCCCCTCGTCCTATCGTTAGATGATATTGAGAAGAGCCTGGCTCCATCCTCCTGACATTTTCTTGGCTTCTGTAGAGTCAGCACCAATGTTTAGTAAAAAACAAATGAAAAGCTGATCAAGAGGTAAATGTACTGGGGAACCAGTTGTAGTGCAGTTGCATTTCACAGGGAAATGCCGTTAGTCTTCTCCAAGCAGTAACAAGAAAAGCGCTGTGTGCCTGGAAATGTTTAAAAGATGCATAAAGTACTAATGCTTAACATACGATTTTCCACTGCTGACCTTCAAGACAGAAAATATTTGCAGGGTACCTGATCCAAACCCCGCTGAAGTCAGTGGAAAGACTGTTGACTAATGTGTGCCTCAATCTTGACCTTGTTGATGGTATCTCTGCCTCGCTTTCTCCAGTGCAGACATCTGCACAGTGCTCTCTGCTGCAGGAGACTGCTGGCTGCCTCACAAGTCCTGTCCTAGCACATATATGTGTTGAATGTCAAGTTGGACCTCTGGTTTATAAACTTTTCTAAAGCACAGCTCTTGGGTGTTCCTTGGTTGTTGATTTCCTGGAGTGGATATTCATGGCTTTCAACTCTAACCTTCTGGATTTGCTGCTTGTAGACAACAGTCTTATCACAATGAGAGTGTTATCACACAAGAGCTGGAATTCTTCCGGCAAGGCACCAATGAGGATTGAAGTCTTGGAGATAACATCCTTCTCCAGCTGCCTCTGAAGCAGTGTGATCTAAAAACATCGTTGTGATACTCCAGATGTCCAGATTTTAAGAGGTGGAGGTGAGCACAACTCTGTTGGTTTTGAAATTAAGTGGGGAGAGCCAAGATGTCTTGACTTTTTAGTATCTCATATTAAGTGTTCCCAAAGCAATATTTGGGTTATTTGAGTGGTTCTTCCTGAGTGTCAACAATGGAACAAAACCATTGGGCCAGAATTTGAAGCCTTATTCACAACAGACCCTCCTCCTTGTCTTCTCTGAGCTCAGGGAATTCATCATTCAGTCCAGCATCAGAACCAATCGAAAAGTGGTTTGTTTGGCTTTTTTGCTGTATAATTAGACAAATGTTCTATGTACATAACAGATCGATAGATAATTTGGAGACAAATTCCTTTCACTACCTCCTCTGATGTCCTCAGATTATTGCCTATTGCAATTATTCCCCAGCATTTTCAAGTTATAGGCAATGTCTCATATTCCCCAAGGACAATGGTGCTAAATGTAAAATATCATCATCCCTAAAGAAAAATGCTGTAAATAAAATAAAACCATTTATGATGTGTCTGTAACCAACATCCAGTAAGGATAGAAACTTCTGCCAGATGATTTGCCTGAATTTAGTCTGCTTCCCTCTCTTGTGATTTGTTACTACTGCAGGTTAGACTTTTCACCTGGACCCATAAATTCCATAACTGTAACTCTTCAGTTGGTCTTTGACTTCTTCCCCACTTTGAGTTTCTTCACCACTCTCAGCTGCTTCTCTGAACTCAAATCATCACTGGCTCTTCTCATGAAATTTGAAATACAGTGTTTCCTAAGCCATCCGGTGACAACTTCTGGATTCATCTGATCCCATGCTGTCTTAATCCAATGACAAAGCATGGTTGCACCAAGACTTCCGTATCTTCCCTACAAGAGTTACAGCAGGATTCCCTGCCAAGAGCCATGAGGACTACAAATAGTCTTTAAAGGCTTGCTCTCTACTACATCAGGCACCTGCAGTTGTGACATTCCACCTGGTACAACTGCAAGAGCAGCATTAATTTCTCCAATGCTGTTCTTCATTGCTGCTGTTAGATACTCTTTGAATGTACCTCGGACAAGCATTGGATACCAGCACACCTGGTCCCTTGTTCCAAACAATGTTCATCCAATCCTTCATTAAGTCTGTAGACATCCATCCTTGGTTTTGACACCTAACAATTATTCCAGTAGGCAGCTGGTCCTTCAGCATTGTTTTCCGCTTCAGGATCACATACGGTGGCAATTTTATGCCATCTGCTAACACTGCCAGCATTACTGTAATGCACGTTTTTTCATTCCCCAAAGTTTTGATGATGATGGATTCTGTGCCTGTTTCTTCAATGATGCTATTGGATGGCTCATCAAAGGAAACTGGTGTCTCATCTGCATTTCCCATTTGGCTCAGCAGACCATCTTGACCTTTATGCAATCCAATCTTGCATTGCTGGAATGCAATGAATTTTTGGTGACTTCCAAAGGTGGGTGTTGGCAAAGTCCTTCTCTGTAGGAAAAACATCATCTGTATGCACCAGCCATTACTGGTCTTGAACTTTTGCCATGTAATTCGCCATGCTTGTGCCATTCATTGAGATTTCCATTGAATGATTTGCCGTGTAAAGAAGGTTCTAGCTCTTTTTTTCCTTTGTGCAGACATTCTGCAGCCTGTCGCTGTAACTGAGCATGATGGCTGAACTACAACACCAACTATTGTGTGGTTCACAGAATCACAAAATACAGAAAGTCAGGGCTTGGAAGTGACCTCAAAAGATATATAGTCCAGGCCCTCTCCCAGAGCAGGATCACCTACTGTAGGTCATCCAGCAACACATCCAGGCAGGTTTTGAATGTCTCCAGAGAATGAGACAGTTCTGTCTCCAAAGGAGAAACTTCTGTGATGCCGCTATAGTGTCCATGGAAGTCCCCATTTTTTAGGCACTGAATAATTTCTGCACTAAGTTAGTGAATAACAGCATCTGTTTTGATTATCTCCATCTTGACGTGTTTGTCTCAGAAATGTTTTATTTCCTCTTGGACTCACAATGGTTAGTTTTTTTCCACATACAATACCACCATGAACTTAAAATCTGCACTGGGACTCCTACTTATACCTTTTAGTATGCTCCCTCTTTCACTTGTCCCTCTCATTTCCAGATGTTATTTCACAATTCACCTAAAGCTATTTTTACAAAACCACAGTGGAATTCCCTGATCCACCCCATGCTTCTTTTCTAGCGAGTGAGAAAACCAACAGTAAATCACTGTGTTGCCTCGCTCAGACTTTGGGCTCCTTTAGGCATACTTGTGCACATAGCTAAGGAAAATTCCACAGTGCACGGTCATGGTGTCATAATAATACAAAGGGAGGACAACCTCCAATTTCTGTTAATTGTTTTTACAAAATGCCCTAATCTTGCTTTTGGGTACATGGGGTGTTCTTTTGTGTGGATGGAATTGTGGTTATGTTTAGTCGGATGTGTTTGGTAATCAGGGTACACAGGCTGTATGAAGGACAGCTACTTTATTTATTAAACCGCTTCATCCGGGTCTGCCTAGATGATCTCTCTTATCAACGTTTTGGACACAGTGAGTGCACATTGTCATGGGCAGAGTCAGCGAAGGGGTGGGTCTGTTCACTGAAGGCTGCTGCTCAAAGTATCTTGGAGAAGCAGGGAGTAGTTGGGACATAGCATGGGAAAATAAGTCATGGAGAGAAGTGTATATCACAGATGACTGAAGTGGAGATGCTGGTGTACTGTTCCATATCTGGATGTGTTGAAGTTTAGGTTAGATATTAGGAAAAACTTCTTTATTGAAAGAGTACTCAGGCCTTGGAACAGGCTGCCCAGGGAGGGGGTTGAATTGCCATCCCTGGATGTGTTTCAAAGTTGTGGAGATCTGGAGCTTAGGGACAGGGTTTAGTACATGAATGTGTACCATGGTCTTCAAGGTCTTTTCCAACCTAAGTGATTTTGTGATTCTATGGCTGAGCCTGATGCCCTGTACATACGTATATACTTCTGGTGTGCTGGCCAGGCATCCTGTTAGTGTCTGTGAACCTAGAGAGAGACATCAGGTCTCTTGCCTGGTATTTCCTTGTTGTAGAGTGTGTGACAGTTATACTGGTCCTCTACAGAGGCATTACACCAGAGTAACACACAATAAAGACTGCATACGTGAATCATGTAATGTCAGATGATAAGTAAAGTACTGCTCACGGTATTGTCAACACATAAACTATTGAGAAATAACATTTTAAGAATGAAAACATGCTGATTTGTTATATTTCACTGCATTTTTGTTGTGAAATACACAGAACAAATACAATTAAATGATCCACATCAATGAAAAACATCCAAGTGACTATTTGTCTTTGTACATAATTGCTTGAACAAAATCAGCAGCACGGTTTAAAAATAACAACAAAATAAATGAGTAGCATCCTACACTTCTACTACCTTAATCCATAACACTCAGCATTTACCTTCATTTTTCTTTCACCTGGTGGCTAATTCTGGATAATAAATTGTGAGTTGCTGTGAAGTGCCTCATTGCCATGGAATGTATTTAACTCCTTTAATTAAGCTACAACCGGATCTATTTTTAAAAGAGCGTTGTTCTTTCATTATTTTGGTGAGTTGGATTAACTTCACAAGTTACAGAGTGGAGCCATTTTATAGACTTGCTTTATTATTTGAATGGCAGACAAATAAAAGTCGACATAAAAAAGGTCGTTTGTTTTCTGAAAGTTTTATTGCTCCGGTTACAGATAGTACACACAAGTGTAAAAAGACTGTGGCCCGTATTAGTTCCGCTATATATTTCTGGTTTTGCTCTTTAAATGGAAAAAGCGTGATGGCATGAAAAACAGATGCGTTCAAACCCTTCTCCTTCAAAGTGAGAAAAAAATGTATGGGGTTTTTTTCGAGGTGCTACTACAGTCGTATCTAGGTACAGATAATTCTGAAAGGCTTCACTGCAATTTATTTTGAGCCGGTTCACAGACTCAGGTCTGAATTTTGGATGTGAATGTTTGACGCTGTCAAGCCCTTAACTCCTGCCTGGCTCAACATTTGGTGTCATCAGTTGATCAGCTCTGAGATGAAACTAACCAATGAATTTAGCTAATGGGCTGAAATAAAAACAAAACGAGGAGGGTTCAAAAACCAGTTATAAACTGCAGGCAAGACCAAAAACTTGCTTGATTTGGAGAAAAACAAAAGACACGTTTAATTCACACCACATAAAAACCCCAACATAAAGACATACCGAGATTAATCACATGTTCTTACATAACTGGGCCACGCTGCTATCTCCTGCCCCTCAAAGGGAAGAGACTTCTTTTTCCTTGTGGAAACGTAGAGTCTGTTCAGTCTTTACACACATCCCTCAGCATCAGTGGGCATTTTAAAGTCCAGTTCCCAGTTCCATGTGCTTCCAAGACAGTCTTCCATTTCCAGTGTGCCAATTCCTATGGACCACTAATGAAGAAAAGACTCACAATTTCAGCAATCAATACATTGCAGGTGAAATCTTCCTTCTGCTGATCTTTGAGGTCCCACTCTCTCTCTCTCTCTCTCTCCATTCACCATGTTCCTGGGGCAAGATGTCTGCCATGCTCAGTCCAGTGCCATGTGTCTCTCCAAACGAAAGCAAGCATGAAGTGAAGAAGGAGCAGGAAGCAGGAAACCAGAAGCTCCACCAGTCATACCATTTTGCAGAGCTGAAGAATATTTCTCAAGTTGCCATAGCAACTACCCAATGCCACAGGCAAGAAACACGCTCAAATTCAAATCAAAACAGATGCCTAAGAAAACATAGGTTTTGTTTAGCACAAAATCTGCCCCACAATGTAAAGCTTCAAAACAAGACTGTAGGTACATCTGTTGCATCTTGCTTTCTGGGAAAAATACTGAAGCTGGAGGCCACTGAATGGCTGCAGATCTGCTCCATGTACAGAACTTCTGCAGTACGTGAATGCAGTGTGCTGTGAAGAGGGAAATTACAAAAGCCTTCGCTTGGCAGGTCCACACAATCTGACTGATTATGATTTTAGTCATATAGCTGTACAAATAGATTTTAGATTTCCGTGCCCATTCTTCGTCAGATGCTATCTGAGCCTTCATAATAATGAAATTAACCCAGGACAGCTTGAGAACTCTTCTGTGGGTGTTCAGATTCCTCTTCTTATTTGTGTTAATATAATCTCTATTCTGCAGGCTAATGTGTTACTTTTCTTCTGGTTATTTCTTATAACGTTAGTATTGGGTGATTCTTTTCTAATTTGACTTTGCACTAAGATGATTTTATTTTCCATTTTACTTCATTTACATTTTTATTTCAAGAGACCAGAGTATTGCAGTGCTGAAAATGAGTGTAAGTGTTAAAGGTATCAACTATAGTAAACGTTAGAGTATCAGCAGAACATCAGGCTTCTTGTTTAATGTGGTTTTGCACTGGCACACAACGTTCATGTGTCGATTTTAAGCACTGGCACAAGTAGACAGTCTATAAAGTACCCAGATACAAAACCTGTTCAGTTCATGCTGGATTTGCATGCAAAAACTGGGTTCTGATTGTAAAAATACTCCAGGTTTCATACAACTGACGTTGTCACACTTGAGTCTAATCACTGTCAAAATCAGAGGAATCATAATTTTAAATTTGATCTTCAAGGTCAAGTCCAGCAAGGTCCATATTTCCTCCCCTGACATCAGTGGTGGTGTTCCTGAGGGCATCCTTTGTCTTTTCATTTCATGAGGGATAATAGAATTTGTAGCACGTTCCTTGTTTTGAAAACAAGAGCATTTTACTAGGAGAGACACACAGGGAAAGAATTTAAAGAGCCGCATCTTAAATCCAGCAGGTGAATGATTAGAAGACAGTGCCAGAGCATTGGGCAAGAAAGACAATCGGTGTGGCAGCCTGTACTAAGAATCAGTCTTCCTCCAAGAGCAGTCGCGTTATGGTATGACATCCGCCACGGTGAACTTCTGCTTTGAGAGTACAGTAACATCTCCTGAAGAGCAACAGCCCTTGTCTTTGAGGTAATTTAAAGCAAATAATCAGCTGTTTGGGAAATCCAGACGGAAAAGATGTTGACATTCAGAGAACTTAAACAGAGGGCCAGCAATGGTTATGGGTTATAAGAAAGTCATTACTGAAAGACATGAAATGAGGGGTTTTTCCTTCTGTCTTACAATTCAAAAAGAAACATAAATTCTCCTCAGCAAGGATTACTTACAGCTAAGAAGAAATTATTCTGCTACACGGAACTTGAAGAGCAGCGCCAGCCTCTACAATGTGTAGGAACAGTAATGAAGTCCAAATGTAGAGCTGGGAACCTGGGACAAGGGCCAGTCTTTGTATAATGAGTCCCAAGATTATTTGGACAGGAATATGGAACACTTACTCATAGAATCAATAGTTCATTACAGTATAAAAGACAGACAAAGAAAATAATTTGTGAGGGATTTTATTATTATTATTAGTTCATTGCTGGGAAATTTTATATAACTAGAGAATGGACTCGCATTTATTAGCTGGTTCGGGGCTGAAATGACTTTAAGGTGATGAGTTTTAAGGCAGGTTTGAATTAGGACAGAATTTCTTTTCTGCTTTCTAGTTATGGAAACGTAGGGGACAGAAGCTCTTGTAATAGTCACATAAATACATAGTAATGGCCATTCTGCAAAGTCTCCATTGAAAAAAACGTTTGAAAGGAACCCTCACTTAGACCATACATTTTTTTTTCTTTATTTATTTAAATATTCTTGTGATAGAATAGCTTGAAAAGGATCAGATTTTTAAAGCATAAGCTGGAACATAGGAGGTTCCATATAAATATCAGAAGGAACTTCTTCCCAGTGAGGATGACAGAGCACTGGAACGGGCTGCCCAGGGGTTTGTGGAGTCTCCTTCACTGGAGATGTTTAAAACCTGCCTGGCCATGTTCCTGTGCAGCTTGGTCTAGGTGATCCTGCTGTGTTAGGGGGGGATTGGACTCGATGATCTTTTGAGGTCCCTTCCAATCCCTAATGATTCTATGATTCCCCAGCTCCATTGCCCTTTTCTGGACCCTCCCTAGCCCCTCACTGTCCTTTCCAGCTTCCCTCCAGTTTCACCCCAGTCTATAAATGCAAACCAGCACGGGTTGTGTAGAAACGTGGTGTTTTGGTGTCTCTGCCCCCCAGGATCCGGATGTCAGGCATTAAAGGCCTGCAGGGGGTCGTGAGGAAGACGGTGAACGATGAACTCCAGGCCAACATCTGGGACCCTCAGCACATGGACAAAATTGTCCCCTCGCTCCTCTTCAACCTGCAGCATGTGGATGAGGGTGAGAGGTGAGCTGCCCGCTGCTGCCACGAGCAGTGGCTTCAGAGCTGCTCTTCGCAGAATCTCTTTGGTTGGAGGAGACCTTTAAGATCGTCGACTTGGTCTATGTGGTCCTGCTCTGGACTAGATGATCTTTTGAGGTTCCTTCCAATCCCTAATGTTCTGCGATTCTGTG
This sequence comes from Phoeniculus purpureus, assembly GCA_028565055.1. Taxonomy (NCBI): domain Eukaryota; kingdom Metazoa; phylum Chordata; class Aves; order Bucerotiformes; family Phoeniculidae; genus Phoeniculus; species Phoeniculus purpureus. Next base: position 36,264,372 of record JAOXOE010000343.1, on the reverse strand, counting down.
AAGTCCAGCCTTCAGCCCAGCTCTGCCAGGTCACCCCTAACCCATGTTCCTCAGCTCCAGCTCTATACCAGCTCATTTCAATCCCTCTGGGGATGAAGATTCCCAACACTGTTCCAATGTCTGATAAACCTTTGGGTGAAGAAATTCTTCCTCAAATCCAGCCTGAACTTCCCCTGGAGCAGCCTGCAGCCATTTCCCCTAGAACTGAGTCAAGGCTTTGCTCACTGACCCTCTATCCTTCCAGCTCAGTGCTTGCCACCAGCTGTTTGAAGAGCAGAGAGGCAGCATGAATTCCTCCTGGGATTTTCTATTTGAGGGTTGAGAGAGAGCAGAATCAGCCTTGGGAATGAGCTGGCCCCTAGCCAGCTCCCTTTTCCCTTTCTATTTTTCCTTCTTTTATTGAGGTGATAAAAACCCTCTCGTGATGTCTGTGCGATGCCAGTCATGCCCGTGTGTACAGTGGGTGTTGACAAAGATCCCCTCTGGGGTGGGTTGTATGTGTCCAGTGTGACCCTCAGAGAATGTTATGTCCTCACCCGCAAGATCCTTCCTCCCAACTGGCATTGTCCTCCCTGTCCCGGGGATGTGGGGGCTGCCTGGCACAGCCTGGCGCTGCAGGCAGGACCGTGCTGGCACATTCCCCTCCATCCCTGCACCCGTGCTGGCTCCAGTCTACACTGGGTATCACTGGGCTGTGCTGGGATGGAGCTCCCCACCCTACCTGCCTGGCAGGGTGACATCTGGCTGCTGCAGGGTGACCCCATGTACTCAGCGAGGGGTAACCCATGGGGTGCTGGCAGATGCTGCTGCTGCTCCAGGGCCAGTTTCTGTGTCTCCTCTCCCCCGCTGCTGCCGCTCTCACCGCCCTCCTCTGCTTTTCGCAGCCGCTCCCCCTCGCCGCTGCAAACCACTGAGAAGGAGAAGGAGAGCCCTACAGAGCTGGCGGAGAGGTGTCTGCGGGAGCTGCTGGGCCGAGCGGCGTACGGCAACATCAAAAACGCCATCAAACCCGTCCTCATGTAAGTCCTGCGTCCCTCGCGGGCGTTCCCTTCGCTGCCACTAGGGAAACTGAGGCACGGCCAAGCGGCTCCGTGGGCTCCTCCAGCTCCCTTAAGCATGGAGCTGGGGTTGGGGACTGGGTTTTAGGGTTTTCTGGATGCTTGAAGGAAGGTTGGATGGGATAGAGAGGTGTCTGCTGAGAAGTATCACCCCAGGGATGAGCTGGTGACTCTGCCCTCACCCTTTGCTCCTGGTTGTCCTTGGTGCTGTATGCTGTAGGGTTTGGGGGGGTTTAGGGGGGTTCTGGGAAGTGTTAAGTGGGTTTTAGGGTTTTATAGAATTTTATGGGGTTTGAATGGAGTTACAGGAGCTCTAAGGGTGGTCTCCAAACTGGGAGTACTGGTTGTTGTGGAGTGGGTTTGTGGTGGTTTCCCATCCCTAATGAAGAGCTGAGGGTTGGCCCTGGTGGTTCTGGGGGAAGGATGGGGTAGAATTGGGGGCTACGGGGACAGGATGGGGTCTTGCAGTGTAGGGCAGGATCCTTGGGTGCAGCTTGAGATCCCCCGGTGCAGTGCAGGGTGCCTGGGTGCAGCCTGGAGACCCCCCCAGTACAGCTCAGTGGTCCCCCAGTACAACTCTGGATTCCTGGGTACAGCTCAGGGGTCTCACAGTACAGGATCCCTCAGTAAAACTCAGGGACCCCTCTGGCCCATCTTGGGGTCCTCCAGTTCAGCCCAGGGGTCTCTTTGCAGCCCCCTGCCCACCACAGCACCAGCCCCTGACCTCTGGGCCATGAGGCTGAGCTGGTGGCCATAGGGCTCAGCTGGTGGCTGTGGGGCTGATCCAGTGGACATGGGACTCAACTGGTGACTGTGGGGCCACTCATCTGGTAGCCACAGGGCTGATCCAGTGGCTCTGGGTCTCAGCTGATGGCTGTAAGGCTGAGCCATGGGCATGAGCAGTGGTAGCCATGGGGCTGACACTGGTGGCTGTAGGGCTGAGCATCAGTAGCCACAGGCTGTTCCAGTGGCTGTAGGGCTGAGCTGATAGCCACAGGGCCAATCCAGTGGCCACAGAGCCCAGAGAACACACCAGTGCAGCACTGGGATCCCTGTACTGGAGGTACCACAGCCTCAACTGCAGCGCAGCCAGCCCGACCAGTATAGGACCCCCATGAACTTCAGCAAACCCCATAGCTCCTGCACGGGTGCCGGTGGTCCATTTGGGGTCTTCCCCCCCACCCGTCATCTCCAGGCTGTCTCTGTAGGGTCTGGGATCTATGTGGGCTCAATCCCAAACCCCAGTAAGGGTGGCACCCACCCCATAGCCAGGTGGGAGTGGGTCCCCCCCACCTCCACCTCCAGTTTGCTCTCAGTTTGAGGGGCACTGGTTGGAAAGGGGCAGCTGGGATCCCGCTGCTCTCTTTTAGGACGACCTAGATTCCTCCTCCCTCGTGCGCAGCCTCGAAGCTCCCAGCAGCTCCCAGCGTTGCCGGGTCCTGGCTGACGTCAGCCAGGGCTGTGGTTGTGGGGCCATGGTTGTGGGGCTGTGGTTATAGGGCTGCTGTGAGGTCGGGCTCCATCCCCATCCCCTTTTATCCTACAGCAGCTTCCCAGTGCCCTCCTAGGTGGCTGCATCCAGGGGGCCTCCGGTCCTGCCTCAGTTTCCCCAGCTGGGGGGGGGACTTGGGATTTGGGGATGGGGATTTGGGATTTGGGGATGGAGATTTGGGATTTGGGGATGGAGATTTGGGGTTGGGGATGGGAATTCAGAAATTGGTGATTTGGGTTCAGGATTTGGGGATGTGGGTTCAGGAATGGGGGATGGGGTTTTGGGGTTTGGAGAATAAGACTTGGGATTTGGGGATGAGGACTTGGGATTTGGGGGTGAGGATTCGCATCTGGCTTTGGAGCAATTCCCAATTCCTGGAGCAAAAGGAAGGGCTATTTGCTGTTTCCTAGGTAGAGGGACAGACTCCGCACCCCAAATGTCACTGGGGTACCAGAGGGGCTTCCCAGATCCTCCCAGCTTCCTGGGACTGGGGGAACCTTTTGGGGTTGTTTTTTTCCCCTCTTCCCAGGGAATCATTCCGG
>JAOXOE010000343.1:36236331-36249104 GCA_028565055.1 Phoeniculus purpureus | reverse complement strand
TCCTGCTCTGGCAGGGGGATTGGACTAGATGATCTTTCGAGGTCCCTTCCAATCCCTAATGTTCTGTGATTCTGTGCATAACAAAAAAGTGGTGGTGGAGAGAGCCAGGGGGTGTCTCACAGGACTGAGATTAGCGACCTGGCATCAGTAGAGACTTTTAGGATTAGTATCTATGCCTCGTGTCCTCAGCTGAAACATAAGGAGTAGCCACTCTGTCACTCCACAAGGTTGTTACGAAGATAAGTGTGACTAAACAAGACTTGGATAGTGCCGTGATGAGCTCTGGAGAAGCAGTAGTCATTCCCATCCTAGAGGGTTGTTTGATTAGTATGCATCAGGGGGCAGCAAATGGGACAGGAGAAAGAAGAATGGATAGTTGTTAGTTAAGTGAGCAAGCACGGTCTACTGTGAGCTGTATGAGAAATTAAGAAACAAACTGCGAGTGGTGAAGTTATCAGAGACTGCAGCACTAAACTTATTTACAGCAAATTGCATTTTCTGACTTTCAAGTGCTTGACTTCCGAACTAAAATTACAGCCTGCAACTGTTTTTTGAAATAATTTCCTTGAATTAGAGACAGGCCATTAAATTGCAATTTCACTTGTGCAGCTCCATGATTTGTGTGTGAGTCACTAAAAGTTGCTCTAAGTATCTTGCCATCTCCAGTTGGTGGTTTTTCTCCAGATGAGCTCTGCTCATTGCACGCGCTAGGGTAGCCCAACCAGGCATTTATTGCCTCGTGTGTTAACATAAGTTATGTCCAGGGAAGTTGTTCTCAGCCTGTTCGTGAAACGTTGAGGTTGTTTTGTTTTTAAGATGAAAGACAGGTTGTTTCCCCACGTTTGTCTCTCTTTCCTAAGTACCAGCAAGGGTACTAAGAGAGGATCACTTTCCCTGCAAATCTTTCCTCACTGCCTTAGACCAGCACTGCTGTGACGCTGCCTCTCCCATCACCTAACCCCTGCTCTGGTTGCTGAGCCTGCGTGGACTCCACCAACCTTATAGTTTGTGGAAGCTTAAAGAAATTGGTAGAGTGCTGCAGTGAAGCACTTGCCTTGTTTTCTTGCTGACCCAGCCTGGAATTAAATAGTATTCTACCCAGCTATACACCAAAGAGGACACGGAACAAATGGCTTATCTTTATGCAACATCTGCAAACAAACTACAGAAATCAAGGTCTCCTATAGCTTTGATGGTTGGATTCCACCATCCCAACAGTGATTTCCAACCTGAATGAGTCTGTGATTCTGTGATTTACCATTAGGTAGAAACTCAACGATGTGACTGAAGCTCTGTTCCAGCCTGTGTTTTTCCCAACCCTGTTTTACTAGGACTGCACTTGGAATTCCGGTGGGCAGCAACTGGTAAAGGCTGCAGGCTGCAGCTCTCTGGGCATGTTTAGTAATGTTCACACCACCACAAGAGAAAATTGGTCCAGAAACCATAGTCTGGAGGAAAAGACATTTCCCTTTCATTAAACTTACAGCAGACGCTCTACTGAGCTTTTCCCTGCAAGCTGTCACTCTTGGATGTTTCTATAGACTTTCCAAACTGCTAGGTTGCAGTAAATAGCAAATAAAATAATTTGGCCCAGTCACCATTTGGATCTATGAAGTTTTACACCTCAGAAAGCTCCTAACAATCAGACAAGCTCAACAGATTTTTAAGGAAGTGTAATCAAAAGCCTGAAGGATGTGTTAGAAGTATGAGTTCTGCCTGACTCCGCCAGTGAAGACGAAGCCAACTGACAGTGCGTTGTAAAGAATCTATCTCTGTGGTGGTGCCTTTCATGGGAGGGCTCTTGATACTTTCTGACTGATGATGAGCAAAGGGATTGAACAGAGTGGTTTTAGTGCAGCACTCCCAGCTCTGTGAACTGAACTCGGCGAGGTAATGGACAGCTGAAATTTTTAACTGGTGTTTGGCGGTTTCTCTTAGACAAAGATCAGTAAATTTTGGACGTTAATAACTAACTTGTTGTTTTTCTGTAACTGTAATTAGAGTGAATGAATCATCTGTTAATAAGTCTTGTCCTCCAAAAATAAACACCTGTCATTGCACACCCGCATTGTTTTTCATTTCAGTTTTGTTAAGCCTGATAAGGAAGCAGTCGCATGAACTTGCGCTGCGCAGATGGGTTTGTTCCAGGGATAAATCTGCATGAGTCAATGCTGATCCTGTAGAGCATGTTTTAAAACTGTTCAGTTGGACTTACTATCAGAGAAGACAGAGTTGCTGCATGGCAAGGGTGTCTTTGCTGTGTTGCATGTATGGTTCCAAAATCACAGCTTGCTCTTTGGATCATCCAGAAAGACAGAGGGAGAGAAACTGCTGGGTATATAGACTGTGATTGCTTATTTTAACTCAATATAAAACATAAGAATACAAGACTTCTGACAGCTTTAAAGCTCAGCAATCTCCAATATGTTGATTCTGCTATTCTATACATCTAATTTTCTTTTTAAAATGTATCATATTTCTCCAAGCAGTGATTTGCTTTTCAAATTATCATTGCCTAGCTAAGACTTGTGTACCAGGTGCCATGTAAAAGCATGTTAAAAGTAGATAAAAGCAATTTATCCTGCCCTCTAATTAGAGATTGTCTTGTCTTTACCACTGACAATGGAAGTATGCAGCTGTGGCAGAGCAGAGATAATAGCACCAGAGCAGAGAGAAATTAAAGATAGGTTATCATATGTTGGCTGATGTAGAGTGTCGTCTCTCCACCGCACAGCTAAGATGGTCCTTAGGAAGAATACTAACCCAGCGCTTGTCCTGACCCAAACAGATTTATTTTAGTTATTAAGTCCAAGGTAGGATTTTATTATAATGAGGCAAAGGGGGCAGAATAATAATGCCTCCATTAAATACACGGAAAGAGAATGCGCCTTGCCATGATTACTGTATCAATAAATACATTCACACCACGTCTCAGGATGTGCTGGGTGTTTATGAGGGTGGGACTGAGGTTCATTTTGCTCTGCAGTGTTTCTCTTCAGATGAAGTGAATGAGTGTCGGGGGAGTCATGTAATGGGGTAGGTGACTCAATGGCCTGTCTCCTGGATCATATAAAGGGTACCTTTAGATCAGCAAGAGGCTCAAAATGAACAGCAAAGGGTGGCAGTAGCCTAAATAAATAAATACTGGTACCTCAACATGTTGTATGTGGGGTGTCCGCACTGGAAAGTTGAAGTATTAAAAAGAAATCACCACCAGAGTTAGGAGTGAGCACTGTCCAAGATAGAGGTTTGATGTGGGGGACCCAGCAGGGAGAAAATGAGCAAGAGTGAAGCTAAAGAAGTGATTTACATCAGCTTTTGAAAGCCATTGCCTTGTGTTTTATCAGTAGAACTGAGCTGAGACTCCTACTTTCTTACCACAAATCCATGGTCACCAAACTGTTCAGGAGTTAGAGAACTTGTTCTGTGTCTTCAGGAAGATGCTAACAGAGGAATACATATCTGTGCACTTGTCCAGGACCCCAAAGATTGCAGACCAAGGTCAAAACTAATTTCTGGTGTAAAGTGTGCCGGGTGGGAGACGTTGTGATCAAGGTCATGGTGGAGAATTGGTTATGACCGGGACATGGGCTGGATCGTGTCACAGCCCTTTGTACTCGATCACTGATGCGTGTCTGTGCTTAATTCATGGTCAGATCTCCTGGACTGTATGACATGGAACGTTGTACTGACCAAGCCTTTCATGTCCTAGATCCTGACTGCATGAGATGGCACGTGATGCATCTTTCCAATGTTCTAGGTACACACCCAGACAGTATAAAACTAGAAGAATGTGTATTAAAAAAGAAATCCAATTTTGGTGCATGGAATTTGGAATAGACAATGATTTCCGCTGATCAAAACAAGCTTCCAGAATGAGTAATGTTTGCGTTGACATTATTCAAGTTGGGAAATGCGGTATTTGTTTATAACATGAATAAATACGCATAAATAGCATAATATGTATAAATATGTGTAAATAACATAATACGTATAAAATCATGAGTCTCCTTCTATTGCTGGTGCAGTTTGATGCCTGGAAAGAGAATCTATCGCTCACTTCATACTGTGGTATTGCAGATATGCCACAGTTTGACCAACTCCTCTACTTCTCATGTTTTATCAGATAGACATAGGATAAGGTTTGCTGTTTGCAGGTCTTGTTTGGATAACACATTGTAGCAAAGGCAGTGATCTTCAAGATCTAATGAGTTACATTGTAGTACTAGCTGGCGAAGCTGGAAAGGAAGTTTGCAGCCAAAAATGTGCTTAACTGATTGGGTGTACTCTGGTACGTTTCTCCAGATCTTTCACTTGACTATGTCCCATCAGGGATTGACAGAGATCAGACCCACTCTATATTAAATAAAATGTGTGTAAGCAATTCCTGTCTCTCCCACAGTGATGTCGCCACAAAAGGGGACTGACTGGAGGTTAATCTAGTATTCATGTTCTTTTTTCTTACTCTCTGAGAAGACACAATCCAGTTTCTGCCCCTTCCTGTGCTGTGAGATGCGCCTCAGACTGGGAAAGGAACCTTCCCTGAGCAGTGAAGCTCCCTTAGTGGTTACTTCATGCTACTGAAGCAGCACAAACAGAAGGAGCTGAGCTACTTCAAAGAGGCCATCATCAGTGGGGTCCAGCATTTTGTAATTGCCTGCAATTTCCTCTCTGCTGTCTAGAATTCAAAATCAGATAATTTTGGATGTGAGAGAAGATGGCACTGCCTGTATCCTGTATATATTTACGCTGTTAATGTATATATTCAATCTGTTAATGAGGAGACAGAATGGGTGAATCTGGGTCCAGTCTTGGTTCATGACGTGAATTTGCATTAGTCTCTGCAAGTCTGGTCCTTTCGAATGGAGGGTGTGCAAGTTGCACACATCTCTGTAGGGCTAATTGGGCAAGTAGTGTAACAACTGACCAGAGACACAGTGGAGGTGGTTGGCTTCATGCACACGAGAGCTAACTTGTGTTTGCAAATCCAGCAACTGCTGGCTGAACAGGTCTGAGACTTCGTTGTTAGTAAGTGGGAAGCAGACTTTCAAGACTGGGTGCTTAGTGCCAGGCAGTAAATGCACTGGAACAATAAGGTAGCAAGTAATTTACTGCAGTGGTGGACTCTGAGTTTAAAATAATTCTTACCGATAAAACATTTCAGATCTTTGCACAGACGTGTAAATTTTACACAGCAAAGACATACACAGACTCAGGGAAGTGCAGCGTTTCTGTGCACACACTATTTTATTGAGCTCTCTAATGGACTGAGTAAATGGATTGCCCCGTAAAAAGTTTGGCAAGGCAATAAAAAGATCAAAGACATTTTTCACATTGCATCTCAAAACATCTAAACCACTGAAGTTTAAGGGTTGTAATGCGACCTTCCAGACTTGGGAAACTTGTTACAGTGACTAATAGCTCTGCTTTGCACTTTCAAGAGGTGGTGACTGTGTAGAAGCTGAGATCTAAGGAAGAATAGGAAAGAAGGGTACAAGGAGAGGCAGAAAGCCCGTTTTGTAAACAGCCAAAAGCAGAAGAGGGATGGGCATGACATAAACAAGGGGCAGAGGAGTCGATTACAAAAGGAGGGTGAAGAACAGGACGATGGAAGGAAATGGCCTAATACAAATAGAACAACCAGCACACACAGAACTGTGGAAGAAGTGGAATACTGCGAGGAAAAAAAACCCCACAGGTACGTTGCAGGAACCGTAACCAGTACTTGCTTGAGATCACAAATATTTTGCTCATGACTTCATCGTCTAGAAGATAATTACAATTATTTTGTCTTTCTCCCCAGTGCTTTTGCATGGCCATACAAAGCGAAGGACAGAGGAACAGAACTAGTGGCTGAGACAGTTCAGAGACCAGTGGCTTCCATGTCTTATGAGGGAAGCCACTTGTGTCAGGATGCTCCATCACCAGTCTACCTTCTGGTTATGCAGCTGATGTTTGGGATAGTGACATAGGCTGTGGGGCTGCTCAGACACAGCTGCTTGGACCAAGCTGGTGAGCTGGGACTTGTTTAAGTGAAGGGAGCAGATCACTGCACACCACTGATCTCATGACACCACAGTGGGACCCCTGAGCACAGGAGCAATCTTCTCATCAGGCCCAGCTTTTTCTCCACAACAACCACCCAAACAGCATCACGGCCACAGAGGGCTGTTCAAGCTGCTCCTGGGTAACACGGGAAAGCTGACACGGTGTTTCCTTAAAGGACCCCAAAACCAGGCTGGCATCACTCAAAGTCTGGCCCACAGTTTCCAGAGCTGTTAAATGCTGAGCATCTTCTGTAATGGTCTGTGCACCTTCTGCAACGGGCTGTGCATCTTCTGCGAGCTCTGAGCCTTCTTGGGTCCCTGGGGTTTCAGGGAGAGCGAAGAGTGCTCGGTACTGCTTAACACAAAGCATCCTGAACAGCCAGGCTCCTGGATGTAGCTAAGTGCCTCTCGGGCAGTTGTAGGTGTTCCTTCTGTCTACTGGAGCATGCTCGTGTGTTCAACAAATCATACATAATCATGTCAAATTATTAATATCTTGTGAAATTTCTGGAGTGCTTTGGGAATATCGTCCTAATGTTTTATGCAGACTACTTCACTGGTCTCCTTTAGACCCTTTATTTGCTAACTGAATCTCTGATCTTCAGGACATATATTCTTATATATTTAATATATTAAAACTATTAGTAGTTTAGGAGGAGGTGGAATTTTCTTCCCCAAAAATGGAGTGTATTTCTTCGTCGTGGAGAAAAGACCACACAGGCTTCAAGCAAGTGGAAACAGCTGTGTACAATCTCTGGTACTTGCTTTGCAACATCACATCTGTGTGGTCAGCATGTGCTGCAGTGCTGTGAGCCCCCTATTTATAGATCAGCTGTTTAGATGTGGCGATGTGTCTGGAAATGTCAGTAGCTGGTCTGTTTGTTCACTTGATCATCACATTATAGTGGATCAAATTGTTGAAGAAATAGCTTGAAATGCAGATATGGTTTTTGTTTAAGGCTCTGTCTCAGTGTTCACTCCTGGCCAGAATGTTTTCCAACTTTCCAGTCCTACTCTGTGAGTGACGTGAAGGGTGCGTGCTCTGCTTTGCTTGTAAAATCCAGGGTACCAGAAGGTCTATGTAATGCTTGCTTCCTACTCAGTTTCCTTTTAGGCTGCAAGCGTCAGGAGCTTTGTGTTGCACAGGCTCAGTGTTCCTGCAGAGGATAATGCTTAGCATGTGTACCCAAGGTGAGTTTCCATTGTAGTCTATCAGATTGCACCAGGCTTTCAAACAAACTCGTTTCTGGGACTGAGTGTTTCCAGAGCTTTGGCTGCCTCCTCGTATCTAATGAGAATACCTCATGTACTTTGTCAGATAACCGCCTTGAGAGATGTATAATTTTGCAGACCTGGTTTTTGAATGGGCAACGTACTGCTGAGGCTGTGTAAAAGTTTAGACAAACTAAGAAGTTTTACAAAGTAGAAAGTTTAAAATCAATAATGAGTAGCATAGACTTGTGAAACTGCCCTCGTTTTTTCAGGTCCGTTCTGTGGAGAAATACTGCATGTTAAAGATGTCTGGTTTTCTGTCCTCATTTTAACAAAGATGAGAAAAGGCCAGGTGGAAGAGCTGTGCTCTAGTTTGCAGACTGCTGAGGTCACTCTGCTGGTTCTCTGCTGCGGTTCAAAGGTGAACACACACAGGAGTGGCTCACAAGACGAGGGAAGTCACACGTGAAGAGTGTGAGTGGATGTTCTGAGAAGTAGCTCGAGTGCTTCTTCATTAATTAAATAGACCAGTATAACATGAGGATGGAATAGTGAGGGTATCCTAGCAACTGCATTTTCATAACTACCATGCCCTTCGATATTGCTGTGAATGCCAGAGACGATTTATTAATTCAAGAGGGTGAGATAATTTTAGTTAATAAAACTTAGCTGCAAACTCCTAGTGCAGAAATCTGATCAGTGCCCTGCTGAGGCACCATTGCTACAGTTTCATAGAGCTTTTAGGGTTTACTGAGGGTGACGGGCTGACCAGGGGGGTTGTGGAGTCTCCTCCTCTGGAGATGTTTAAAACCCACTTGGATATGTTCCTGTGGGTCTTAATCTAGGTGGTCCTGCTGTGGCAAAATGGGGCAAAAAAGAAGGACAGGGGAAAATGTTTCCTCTTCATGGGCAGTCTTCAGTGACACCTGACCCTGTGACCTTCTGAGTGTCCCCCAGGCATCAGAGAACAGTGAGGTGCTGGGACAGGACATGGGCTGACTGGGTGTGGGCAGGGCATGCCGAGCTGGGGATTTCTGCTGCTGTGCCAGCAGCACACACGTGTGCTCACAGTGGCAGCTGAACTTGTTCCTGGGCCAAGCAGCTGTCATTTAAAGAGCAACAAATGTTTTGCTGTAGAGCAGATGAGATGGAGAATTGACCCTTTAATTTATTTGCGTGTCTGTGTACATATAGACAAGATTCATAGAAAAATAAATGCAGGGGGGATAAAAACCCACCCAAACCAGTAGACTCGTAAGATACCCAGGTTATTCCATGTGCACAGTAGCGGGAAACATTAACTGAGTCTTTCAGCTGGTGTAATTCAGACTATCTTTGCAAAAACTTGTGTTGCTGCAGTGGATTTCTGCCAGCTTGCACCAGCTGATGATCTGGCTGATTGTGTCTGTTAATTTGTTTGTGACGTCTGTAATGCCTTCCTGGGCATTTTAACTCTGGGGATGGTTTGCTGTATTCCACGTGGTCTGGGATTGTTATATTCTGAGCACTGTTGCAGGCTTCCCCTCTCTGTGCCTTGCAGCAAGATGTTTCCATTCCTGTGCAGCTTGGTCTAGGTGATCCTGCTGTGGCAGGGGCGGGTGGACTAGATGATCTTTCGAGGTCCCTTCTGATCCCTAATGATTCTAATGATTTGTAGTTCAGTCAGGGTGTGCTGGCATGCAAATGCCTGCCAAATTCAGAGTGAACACATCCCTTAGGTCTCTAGAAAAAACAACCTCTTCCTGGGATGAAACACTGCATGGCATTCTGGTGTGGGTCTCTTAGATCCAGTCACCAGCACAAACAGACTGACTGGTTTCTGTGGGAGAGCAGGGATCCAGATCTGTGTCAAGACCTTTGTGGACATCTTTTCAGCAAGCCATCGGGCACCCCTACAATCATCACTTGTGTAAAGTCACTACATAACTAGCATCACTCTGTGGACCAGGTTGCCAAAAGTGAGTGATTGTGGACTACAGCGTAGGAACTGCTGCTGCAGACTCAGTTATGACCCAGTGGAAAGGTGGGGAATTGTCCTTCCCCACAGGGAGTGCTTTTTGTGTTGGGTTCTCTCAGAATGTGCATGTTTTGTAAACACTCGGCACAGATAATTTAACTGTGGGAGGTACAAATGGGCAACTGTGTGTGAGGCTGACTTGTGGATGAGGCAGATATGTGGTAACACCCAGTATAGTCCCATTGGGGTCCCAGAGACATCATATACAAATCCCAGAGAGCCTGGAGGAAGGGTCACAACACACAAAGACTCCTTGCAGTGGTCAGAAGCCCTTGTCTCACTTAACTAGGCACAGCTCCCGTGCTACTTGTCATGCTGTTGCCACCGTCACAGTCTACCCAGTTTAAGACTTCTGAAGAGAAGGAAAGGAAATCTTTTTCTAAGTTTTATTTTTTTTCACAAAACATCCATGGTTGGTTTTTTTCATGTGCTGCATAAATACTGGAGACAGCTTTCCCACACTGCTGAGAGAATACTGGTGCAAACGTTCTCACCAGTCTATATTTAAATGAGCACTCACAGCACTTTTGCTTCTTTTGCCTTCCACAAGTATTTCCTCAGCATAAAACATGGTTCATATAGAAATATTAAAAAGGAAGGACCTGAACCTAGACTAAAGGAGAGGTTCTGCCACATGCAGTAGGTGAGATGAGATTTCAGAAAGGCATGCAGCTTTGAATCTCCCTTTATTCAGTTTGAAGCCATTACCCCATCACTACAAGCCCTTGTGTAAAGTCTCTCTCCAGCTTTCCTGTAGGCCCTCTTCAGGTACTGAAGGATGCTATAAGATCCCCTTGGAGCCTTCTCTTTTCCAGGCTGAACAATCCCAACTCTCTCATCCTGTCGTCATAGAAGAGGTGATCCAGTGCCCTGGTCATCTTTGTGGTCTCCTCTGGACCCATTCTATCAGCTAAGTGTCCTTTTTGTCTTGGAGATTTCAGAAGTGGGCAGAGTACTCCAGGTCAAGTCTCATAAAAGCAGAGCAGATGGGGAGAATAACCTGTCTTGACCTGCTGGTCACATTCCTTTTAATGCAGCTGAGAGATGCCTTCTCCCTGAGAACTGGTCTCAATGGAAAAATAAAACTGAACCCTAGGCTACCAGGTTGGAAGGAACTTCAAGGATTATCTGGTCCAACCTTAGCAGAATCCAGGTAGACAACGTCCACAGCTTGCCTCACATTAAGTGCACAGGTTACCTTTTGTTAGAAGCTGACTAAGTTTCTCAGACAATATTTGCCCTTGGTGAATCCATGCTTGCTTGGTCCACACATGCTTCATTTCACTTGTAATAGCCCCCAGGAGGATTTGTTCCATAACTTCCCCATGGTCTGAACTGAGACTGATGGGCTTTTAATTTCCTGAATCCTCCTTTAAGCCCTTCTCGTAGATGGGGGTGACATTAGCCTTATTCCAGCTTGTACATCCTCTTGTACATCCTTGTACTCTTCATGAAGAGCAGTCTGCAATGATGTCGTGACACCATTGATTGGATAATGTCTGGGACTGTCAATGTGTAGACGTCAGACTCCTGTAATAATTCACATACGAACTCTTCTTACACTAATGGAAGGCCTGTGATTGCTTGTACCTCAACTTTTGTTCCGGGGGAGCAGAAATGAGCCTGAGACCCCCCAGACTATCTTGGAGCATCAGGCATGCAGGCAGCTGCCCAGGGAGAGCCTACCAGTGCTGCTACTGATTGCCTTAGTGTGGATGAGATGCCCAGTAGACAAACACTACTATTCCATGAGAAAACAAGACAAAACGCTGATGGGTTTTATCTGCTTCCCAAACCTCCCATGTCTGTCTGGTTATTTCTCCTAAAGAGGCACCTGGCCTGTTTGGCCACTGGAAGAGTAATAATTATGACATGAAATCTTGACATCCACGTACAGCTCAACTGCAGATGGAGAGCCCACTATAAATTGTTGAAATCATGAGCTGTAGCTGCTGGGTAACGTGCTGCTCATCAGCTGTCAGGGGAGGAAAACGCTGCTGTGCATGTGAGGCAGCACGTGACTGTGCAGAGACAGCCAAGTCAGGTTGTCATCATTTCAGTGCTCAGGAGTTTTAAAAGGTCCTCTGCTTTGTAGTGTTGTTTTAATGACACAAGCATACGCCTCAGAGGTATACTTCTCCCTCCCTCCCTTCCTTCCATGATCTCCCTGTATGAGCTAGGGCACGTTTCTGGGTGGCTGGGGTTGTGTTTCCTGTATTTTGCAGTGTTTTATGCTGAGAGGGAAAGGGGGGAAAAAAAGACAGAACAAAACTGGGAATGAGTGATCAGCTTCCAAACTGGGAAATTATCTGGCAGACAACAAATGTCTTTATTTCCACCACCACCCCCCTTCACCATAATCTTTGCTTTAGATTTAGTATTAATAATAATCGGAAAACAACTCTGGAGCTTTTGATTGTGCTTGAATTTTTCAATGCCCACTGGCACTATAAACATCTTTTGACTTCTGACTTGGGAATAAACTTCCTAGGATATGATATCTTTGCCATTCTGCATAATTCACCTTAAAAATCTTCATCTTTTTCTGTCCCATCTTGCGGTAGAATTGTGGTAGACGGAACTGAACTGGTTTTCCCAATGGTTTGTTCCAGAGGACAGGAGCTTTGTCTTTAAGACGCACTCCGAGAGAACCCAGGCAACTGCCTTTCTCTTTAAGACAACTACAACTGTCTACTAAACAGCAAGCCTCAGTAATTCCTTGGAAAAATCAATAATGAATTAACACTTGGAACATGATGGATGCGGTAGAAATGCCAAGTATTCTTAACAAAATGCCAAGTACTATGAAAGAAGCTGAGCAGATGCGCAACACGAAATTATACAGAGATTACAAACAATAGCAGCAACTGAGCCCAGGTAAGAGATTGTGTCAGTGGTACTTTAGATGTTAATCTGCTGTTTAGGAAAAGCTGATTTTTACCTCATGCTCCAGGTGCCTTCAGTGGGATTCATGTAGTTTGGCCATTAGATTCAGCGGTTTGCCTGTGGTCAGTGAAGCGCAGAGATGAGCTCTGCCAAACAGCCTTCGGAGGAGAGGATGGAGTGGCTTAGGTTCATTTTTCTGGGCTAGGGAAAGACTGAGAGTGGCAGTGAACCTACGTGGATTAAAAACAAACTTATGATCCTCTGCCTCAGGCTGCAACAACTGTCCAAGCAAGTCTGTGCACAAGTTTAGTTGTGTTTGAGCGCTCAAACCAAATCCCAGGTAGTAATGGCTCCCTTAGATCCTGCACCGAGGAGACCTTCCTTCGAACCTGAACCAACCCAAATGCACGTCTTGTAACTTCAGTGAGAACAATTGTACCTGGGACCCTTTGACTAAGTCTGATGAAGATCTCAGATGTGATTGGAAGTGGTGGAGCAAAAACAGGTCAAGTCTTAATATGAAGACAATCCAAGCAGGTCTTCTGGCTCCCTTCCTTGACTTCTTTCCTGTTGGAATGCTCTTGTGTTGTGCTTCAAAGAAGTGGTCTTTG
>JAOXOE010000343.1:36221678-36232779 GCA_028565055.1 Phoeniculus purpureus | reverse complement strand
CTGATGACACAAAGCTGGGAGGAGTGGCCGACACCCCAGCAGGCTGTGCTGCCATTCAGCAGGACCTGGACAGGCTGAGAGCTGGGTGGGGAAAAACATTTTAAGAACTATAACAAGAGGATGGAGCCAGGCTCTGCCCAGTGTCATCCAATGACAGGACAAGGGAAAACGGGTGTAAGCTGGAACATAGGAGGTTCCACATAATTATGAGAAGAAACTTCTTCCCAGTGAGTGTGACAGAGCACTGGAAGGACCTGCCCAGGGTGGGTGTGGAGTCTCCTTCTCTGGAGACATTTAAACCCACCTGGAGATGTTCCTGTGCGACTTGGTCTAGGTGATCCTGCTGTGGCAGGGAAGTTGGAGTAGATGATCTTTCGAGGTCTCTTCCAACCCTGACATTCTGTGATTCTGTGATTCTTAAACTAACAATATGAAATATGACTGAATGGAAAAACTCTTGCAGCTGTTGTGATTTGCTGGCCACTGTCTAAGACAGGAAAACAGTTTTTAAGTTAAAAAACAACACACAGAACTCCAGGTGGCTTTTGTCACTGCATTTTCCTTTACTTGCGTGTTTTAAACCAAAGCTAAAAAGTGCATTTATCAATATACACAAAAGAAAGGAGGAAGGCTGACCCAGGACTTCACTGGTACAACTATTTTCCTCCTGCTAGGCTACTTCTGACATCAGAATTAATAGCCACTTGCTCTCTTAGTTCCTTGGAGTCTGTGCTGGAATGCTGGGTTCAATGTCTGTCCTCACAGGGACAGCAACGCAAACACATCCCCTTATAGTAAATGAAATAATTGTAATGAATGGGTTGCATTTTGTGCAGGATACTAACTTAAAATAAATACGTTTTGGTCTTTTTTCTTTGACGTGGTTGTTTGGTTTAGGGTTTCTTTTCATATTCGGCGAGATAGATGAAAGCCTAACTCCTTTTCATGCCCCATGGAACATGTACTTTGAAGACCCAAGTAATAGTGAAGGCTTAGGACAGCAGTGACAGGAAAGAAAACTTTTTGACTGGTAAACTGAGTGACTGTACATGAAATCATGGAAATTAAAACAAGAAACATATGTCTGCATGTTCTTAAGTCCCTAAGGTGTTTTCACAACAGGACCATTCTGTAAAAGCCATTTCAATATGCTTCTCCATGATTCTGACTTCAAATACCATCTGACCTTAATAAAACTGCCCTGGTTGCTTTACAGGGCATAATGTACTGTTCCTAGTGGTCTCCTACAAACAGCAGTACTTTTATGGTGCTCCCTGACAATCTTTCATGGCTAAACCCAGCTCCTGACAAATTGGTGCTACTCTCCCAGACTGATTGTGAGCAGTTATTAAATATGCAGCATGGTGTAAAACACACCCAGGAGCTCATGTATGGAAAATCATAGACAAAGTGCAAAACTTTTTCTTTGAATGGAGAAAAATTATTCTTCCTTCATGTAGGTTTTGTAACAGTGTCAAATAATCCAAAGGGGAGAAATGAATGTTGAGTGCATTCTAAGTATTTTGCTTTTTAATTGCACGGATTTTATGCAGATATTTGCAACAGTCGTGATTGTAGGTTTGGAGCCACAAACTGAAAGATGCTTTTGCACTGTTTTTCTCCTTTTCTTGGGATTTTTGTGTCATTTGCTTTCCTCTGTTGTGTGACGTTTCTTTCAGAAGGTGTTACTGTTTGCACAATAAGATGCTGTGTAAAATAGAGTGGTGCTGTATTAGACCACGTTTTCATAGAATCATAGAACCATTAGAGATTGGAAGGGACCACAAAAGATCATCTAGTTCAATCCCCTTGCCAGAGCAGGATCACCTAGACCAAGTTGCACAGGAACACATCCAGTCAGGTTTTAGACGTCTCCAGGAGAGGCTCCACAAGTCCCCCAGGGCAGCCCGTTTCAGTGCTCTGTCACCCTCACTGGGAAGAAGTTCCTTCTCACATTTATGTGGAACCTCCTATTTTCCCAAGAAATGGAATAAAAAATAGTATTTAATTTAAAATCCTTTTCTGAGTACTGCGGTTTGATAATGTCTATAGCTAAGGATGTAGTTTTATGACAATATAGATGCTCAGGTTACAACTAGTGGTGTAACAGCTCATGCAGTGCTTATGTTCACAGAGAAAAAGAGACTGTATTTGTGACTTTACAATTTGTAGGCAGTTCAGTGTTCTTCTCGTCTATTTTTACTGAGGGTTAAATGTTGTAGTGAGAGAGAGAGGACACTGTGCAAAATTTAATCCTAAATTCTCTTCCCTCTCTACAGCTTTTACTTTTGTGTTTGTGCGAGGCAACACTTGTGTGGGTAGGTAGAAATCTTTGTGCCACGGTGATGCAGGAGTCAGCAAGAGCCAGCAACCTCTGACTTGGATGTACTTAATGCAAAACTCCGCTCGTGCACTTGACGGAAGGTCTCCTTTCTCTGAACGTCCTTTTGTTGCCAATTCATATAAGAAAGGTTTGCTAATCCACAGTGAGCTGAGGTCTGTGAACGCACACCATCTCTAACCTCTAACAGCCTGCCCAGCCTCAGCTCTCTTGCATTATCGCTTTCTCCCTCGCACGAAATACCTTTGCAGTGTTTTCTCACAGGGATAACATCTTGCCTTTTTGCAGCCTTAATCTTATTTTCTTGCTCCTCTTCTTAGCCACTTCCTAGCATTAGCAGTTTGCCCCACCTTAGTATAATCTTTGATTGTCATTTGTGCACTGCATCATGACTGATAACATCAACTAGACCCAGACTGAGTACTTACCTCTGCGGTACCCCAGATGAAACCTCTCCGTCTCCTGAACCGATCCGTGGCTATTTATCATTCCCCTTTGTAATTCTTCTGGAAAGGTTAGATCTAATGGGTTTCTAAGCAAACACATAAACTCTTAACTTCCCTATCAGAAGTGAAGTGGTGGAAGACAGAGTTAGGACTGTCTTTCGTCAACATAATATTTATAGCCAAGCAAATGAAGACTTCAGCTCTGCAAATCCTAAATTTGTTGCCAGACAGTATCTGGAGATTGTTTTGCATGTTTTGATTAAATGCAGATTCCTTGAACTTTTTTTTTAACAAGCCAGAGTCCTGTTTTACTTCTTGTTCTTTGTTTTCTCTGGTAAGAGTCTGTGATGAATGAGATGTCCAATTAATGACCCAAGTCACTAAGTGTAAAAAGTCTCTTTGTTCATGAATAGAGCAGCTCACTTAAATTAGTGTTTTACAGTTCTGAGGCAAAATCTAAACCTCCACTCACCCCAAGCACCTGGGGAGACATTACAAAATAGTAATTCCCAAGCTTTAAAACAATTTGGCTTTTTGTATGTGTGATTCTTTTTTTTTTAATGTTTCAGTTCTGCCAAAATTGGTCCTAAGAAAAGGGACAATCTACTTGGATAAATAAGGTCTATCATTTCGTATGTCCAGATTGATTTACTACTGATGTCTGTTTCCATGCTACTTGAAAAAGAATATGCTTTATTCATAACTGTGCAAAAAAGGAGACGCTGGCAATTGTATTAGCAAGACACAATTGCCGTATCAAGCTTTCAATGGAAAACTCATTACCCCTATGATTGCGTATGGGAGATGTTGCAGACCTCACTCTACTGCTCTCAGAAATGTTTTTCTCATGGGCTGCGCAATATGGAAGAAGAGAAACCTTCATCAGGAAAAAGGATGGAACTGAAACAACTACATTTTACTTTTCAAGCTGAAATATTTTGCTGAGTTGCTCTACCCTTTG
The DNA here is from genome assembly GCA_028565055.1 of Phoeniculus purpureus. Taxonomy (NCBI): domain Eukaryota; kingdom Metazoa; phylum Chordata; class Aves; order Bucerotiformes; family Phoeniculidae; genus Phoeniculus; species Phoeniculus purpureus. Next base: position 36,229,031 of record JAOXOE010000343.1, on the reverse strand, counting down.
GTGCTCCATGGAAGACCCTTGTACACACATGGCCCTTGGGAAGGTTTCTTCTGCTGCTCTGGAGCAGCAGTTGGCCAATGTAAGGAAGCCCAAAAGGAACTTCTGAATGAAGCCACAGGTTGTACTAGGGTTAAAAAGCAGAAGTAATTGCAGACATCAAGAGCACTCGTCACTGTAGCTGTTGGATTTCTAGTCACTCGTGTGCCTTTTGCGATCAAAAGCCTGGTATCGGTGAAGATATTTGCCCTGTCACACTGGAGCTTTATGAGCTCCATCAGTGTTTTGTGGTGTTGTAGTGTTTAGTCAAAACCAAATTGCCAGTAATTTTGTTGTGTGCCTTGCTATAAAAAAATCTTACATTAAAGAAAAAAACCCCCATATTTAATTTTTCTTGGAGTGTCCCACGGACCAGGTTACTGGTGGAGGACAAACTCTTTCCACTGCCTCTGTGAGTGGTTTTGGCCACATTAGCCCTGTTCAGCTTTGAATGGCTTTGCTTGTTTGTGCCTAAATTTGACCTCTCGTGGCTAATCAGCAGCCACCCCATTCCCACATCCTGCAAGGCTTGTCCTGCTTGCTTCCTATCCTCACCCAAACAGAGGCACCTGGCCTCAGCCAGCTCACACCGGCCTCCCCCCACATCATGTAGGGGCACCGGCTGGTGCCTCAGTCAATACCCAGAGAGATGAAATGAAGCCATGCTGCAGCGTCGCTGTTTCTCAGGAGAGTTTCCTTTCTGTACAGAATTAGAATACGGAACAAAATGCACAATCTACCCCCAGTGAAGACCAAACTTGGGTGTGTCACCTGAATTTGAAAGGGTTTGATGATTAATTTGGATAGAGGAAAAAACCTGAATCTTGTCCCTGATTGACAATTCATCTTTCCAAACCCACCTGGATGTGTTCCTGTGCAACTTGGTCTAGGTGATCCTGCTCTGGCAGAGGGATTGGACTAGATGATCTTTCCAGGTCCCTTCCAATCCCTGATGTTCTGTGATTCTGTGAAATGCACACAAGTAATTAATAGGTATTACAAATAATAGGCATTAATTACACTACCTTCTGATAATTCCTTAATAATTGCTTAATTTTCGTTAAATTTTTTAGCACTAATTAGAGCAGGGACTATATCACAGTTTTCCCCCTTGCAGCAGAGTACTGTAATTAGGGTGTTCTGTGTCAGAAAAAGAGTTTTCTGAACTAATCACTCCTGAAAAGATCCTGGAGTCGGGCTGCCCAAGGGCATTGTGGAGTCTCCTTCTCTGGAGACATTTAAAACCTGCCTGGACATGTCCCTGTGTGACTTGATCTAGGTGCGATGCTGCTCTGGCAGGGTGTTTGGACTAGATGATCTTCTGAGGTCCCTTCCAATTCCTAATGTTCTGTGATTCTGTGGAGTAGCATAATCTTTCTTGGCTGAGGACCATCCTTCAAGGAGAGCATGGGCTGAACCTTGAGTTTCCTTTATGTCCTATTCTTTCCAAACCAGACCGAATGCTTTGTATCAGCTAACAAGACAGCCAAAAGTCATGTGCCATCATGCTTGAATAATCTGATCAGTCTTCCTTATTTCCTGATATAAATCTTAGGAACAATCCAAAAAGCTTTGGGGGGTTATAAAAGTATTTCTTCTCCGTTGCACACGTCATCTTTGCAGTCGCAGTAGCAGGAGATGAGCTGCTGTGGAAGAACTGTTACACGTTACCTGCTAAGTCGAAGCAAGAGCTGAGAAACAACACCCAAACCCACAACAAAAATACAACCTGTGGTTGCATTGTCTCTAACCGCAGTACAGGGAGAGGGAGATCAAGACTCATAAAGCTTAGAGCAGGAGATGGCTGGACTGCAGTATCAATATTCTTGGACAGTGGTCTTGCCATCCATTCTGGTGCTACTCCACACACGACTAGATGGTGTAGATGAAGAATGAAGACATCTCAGAGGTTGCTGGTGCAAGTGCTTCCACGCAGCACCATCACCTGAAGCAACAGTATGGGCTGTCTTGTTACCTCACCCAAGCCATGCTCAGTTACTGGACTGTAGGTAGTTTGTCTCTTCCTTTGCAAGGTTTTATTTAACCCCCTGTCGCAGGCTGTGAGCAGCATGTAAATGTTAATCTTGCCAGCAAACTGCTGACCGTGTATTTCTAGTTCTGTAGGCAGGGACAGCGTTATAAGGCATACTTGAAAAATAGTGTAATTCTTTGCTAACAGGCTCTACATTAGCCAGAGAAATGTTTTAAGTAACTTGAGAATCCTGTTAGCTCGTACTGCTTGAAATATGATGATGACCGCTCTAAAAGTTACTTCATTCTGCTTCCCATAAGACATTTCCTGCCCATAGGAGTCACTGGTAGGGTAAGATATCAAAATATTCATAAGCATGTTCATCAAATATCAAAAGCCCCATATTCCCCTAGAGAGGGTATTTCCCCTATCAAAGGAGATGAGAAATTGTCCAGAATCAGTGTTGCCAGAGTCGACCCTCCTGCTTCCTTCTCTTTCTCTCCTCTGCTTCTCTCAGCCCCCTGTGATGCTGCAGCTCCCAGCAGCTCTTTCTGCACCCAAGTGCAAGAGTCAGGGTGAATAACAACAGGCCACCTTAACCCAGCCAGCTCTGTCTTCCTCTGTCAGCATGTTCCCACCACCACCACCTTTAAAACCTTGCTGCTGGTTTGTTTAGTTTGCCCTTTCTTAAATTCCTTTCTCTGGGGTAGTCTAACTGCTCACTGGTGCCGAGAGGGAGGTCTTTCTCCTTTTCACCTGCTTATCTTTCAGCCAGACAGTCCTCCTTCTTCGGGCCAGCTCTGGTGCTCATCAAGCCTTTCACTGAGCTCATTCAATGTGTCAAGCCAGCAGGAAAATTTGGGGTTTTTTTCCCTGAGCTGCCACTGTTTTATTTTAGGTGGTGAGGTGTGATTTCACCCTAAAATTCGTTATTAGTTTGAGTGAAATTTTAAAATGACTAATATAAATTAGAGCTGAAAAGAGCCACATACTGCTTTGCTGTCGATGCACTGAGCACAATAAAAAAAACCCCAGAATTTTGTGTATAACGTCTTCAAGACACCGGTTTTTGAAGCAGTCACCCATGAGTTGTGGCTTCCTTAGGCTTCTGAAAAGTCCATTTCACTCCGTATGGGATTGCTGCTTCTTTTTCCTGAGATGACTGAGGATTTGGGCCACAGGAAAGAAGTTCTGAACTTTCAGTGTTAAGCTGTTAAACCGTTACAGAAGAATAAGAAGGAGAATAGGACAGGCTTTGGGTCAGCAAAATCCTCTATTTTCTGTTAATTTTTGAAAGCTTCTCACCTCAAACCTCCCACCCAGTGCCTCATGGAGAATCCTAATCTGGTGTAACTATGTCCCATCACGTTAAAGATTACATGCTACAGGTTGTATGGCCATTAACTCCTGAGGAAGAAAGGTAACCTCTATCCAGTCATTCTTCTACATAGAGCACCTGGGAGACACACCACGTGCGAGACGTGTATCTTGAATGTACTTGCACATCCGTTGTGTCACACACCCAAAGGCTTCAATCTTTAACTGGTGTTGCTGGGGGCAGATCCAGGCTTATGGTGCTGTGAGAGACAGTGGAGACAGTGAGGAGTGCATTCTCACAATAAATCACTTCTCACCCTCACAGAAATCCTCAACTGACAGTGCTCAGGCAAAAGCTCTGGGACACTGGAGCTGAAACAGGGCTGTCACTTGGCAATGAAGCGTCACGAGACACAGAAGACAGAGGCAAACAGGAACTCCTCACCAAGGTCTTGTCCCCTCTGAGTGCTGCTGAGAACTGTGTGTCACAGCCTGGTTTGCTAAGCTGACTTGAAGCACCTCTGCAAAGAAGGCATTTAGCCTTCCTCCCAAGGAAGGTGGTCCCTAAAGGCGAAACTGGGGCAGAGCAGCTAGAGGGAGATGCTGTGTTTCACTGGGGCATGGCTTTGGGGAAGGAGGTAGCACATTGACTGCTGCTCCTGACGTTTCAGATGGCCAGTGTAACGAAAGGGCACGTTCTGGTTTGGTTGCAGAGCTAGCTTGAACGGAACCCGAGTACTACTATCTTGCTGCAGACTCCCCAGACCAGGAGACAAAAATAAATCCACAGCCAGACACAACAGAGAAGATCTCAGCTGCATTCTCTTTAGCTCTGTGTTAGTGCACCCTCCTCGGATCTGGTTTAGCAGGACGTTGGAGTGATGCAGTGTTTTCACCACTTTACCGTCGTGTTGCTTTGATACAGGTATTTTCTTAAGCTGCAAAAGTAGCCTGTAATTCACAGTAGTGCCAGAGCAGCAGACAAAGGCAGATACTCATATCTAGATGGCACTGAGTATTATTTTTCTGTACTTCATTTCATCCCTGGAGACCAAAGATGTCTATAAGACATTAGAAAACTGTGAAAGAAATGTGAGCTCCTAGGGGTGATAATGCCACATAAACCAAGGAGGATGAAAGAGATCCTGGTAAGTACACAGGCTTGGCTGTATCACTTACAGTGATGTAGATATAATTGCTTACAGTTCTAGCCTCAGACATGAAAAGGGCCTGCCATTTGGCCATGCCACATTAAATAAACTACAGATAATGCTTTGATGTACTGATCTGTTCCTTTGAGGGGACCTATTTAAATCTGGTAACACCTTGCCTGTAATGATGAACAGTGAGGGTCTGAGTCTGCTTTCAGATTGACAAGCAAGGTCAGATCATAATCCCAGCACTAATGAAGTTGCACGAAGCTTTAGTGCTCCTTGCTTCAGAAAGAAAAATAACGTGTGGCTCTGCCTAGCGCCGCCTCACAGCTCTTGGAGCCTGCTTTGTTTCACCTGGATGGGCCTCAAGAATCTTCCCCTGCCCCTCCCACAATCATCCTCTGCTCTCTACGGGCCAGGTCCGCTCTCAGCAGTGCCTGCTAGCCCAGTTGTGTGAGCTGGTAGCGTAACTCAGTTTTTATGACAATTTCACACGGATGGATTCCCTAATGCACTCTCTTAGCTGAACCATCAAATCCTTCTGCCAGAGGGGTTTGTTTCATCCAAGGCTTGGGTGAGGCACTCTTGTCAATAAGCACCGGAAGGATCTCTAGGAAAGGTGCTTCAGCAGCAAATCCTTTTGTTTCCTGAGTGGGTCTCAAGCCAGGTTTGCATATCTGTGGCTCTGTCAGGATAGCAGTTCCAGCAAGCCTTGATGACAGCCTGATAGATATGTTATATATGCAGATGTGGAAGTGGCTTGCCAGTTGGTAAAAACCCTTTCACTGAAAATGACTCCCCATAAACCAAACCAAGACATAGGACCCGCTGTTCAGAAGTCTGGGCATCAACTCCACCAAGGCACTCTTGAAAAATTCACCTGTAAGAGCCTGTTTCAGACCACGGCAGCGCTTTCGACAGTATCTCTCTAGACCGACACCTTCGCATCTGTGAACGACGAAGTTCATAGCGTCCAAACGTTTTTAAAGAATTGCTTCACTGGCTCTGTCCAACCTTCATGAGTCACTAGCTAAGGATAATAAACACTGTTGGGGAGTTTTGTGCTTTTATATATATTTGATAGTATAATTGAAAATGTAGGGACAGATTTGGTGTAGCTCAAGCCAAAGAAAACTCTGGGCGTTTCAGCAAATAAAAATAATTGCAACAGCAAAACCTACTGCTAATGAAATAATGGCCATGTACCAAGGGAGGTGAGCTGAAAAACCTCGTTATTTCAAGATGCTAGCCAAACCCACCAACTGGGGGTTTTTTTAATTTCAATTGATTTTGATTTTTTGTCACATTATTTTTAAAAATGAGTTTTAAATTCAGAAAAAAAATCCAGCCTCTTTTTTTGGGTAAATACATTGTTTATCAACAAATTTATTCAGCCTGTTTAGCCTGTTCTTGATTTTTCATCTGGTTTTCTAGACAAAATAAATATTCAAGTAACAAAACCGAATAAAATGCTAGAGGTTTTTTTAGTTGGTTTCACAGAATCACAGAACATTGGGGATTGGAAAAGATCTCAAAAGACCATTTATTCAATCCCCCTTCCAGAGCAGTATCACCTAGACCAAGCTGCAGAGGAACATATCCAAGCAGGTTTTAAACCTCTCTAGAGAAGAAGACCCTACAACCCCCCTGGGTAGCCCGTTCCAATGCTCTGCCATCCTAACTAGGACGAAGTTCTTTCTCATATTGATGTGGAACCTCCTATGTTCCAGCTCACACCCATTGCCTATCATTAGATGACACTGAGCAGAGCCTGGCTCAATCTGCCTGACCCCCACCCTTCACATATTTATAGACATTAATGAGGTCACCCCTCAGTCTTCTCTTTTCCAAGCTCAAGAGATGCAGCTCCCTCAGCCTTTCCTCATCAGGGAGATGTTCCACTCCTTCATCATCTCCATGGCTCTGTGCTGGACGCTGTCCAGCAATTCTGTGTCCTTCTGGAACTGAGGGGCCCAGTACCGGACACGATATTCCAGAGGCAGTCTCACCAGACCGTTTTACTCCTTCAGATAAGAGAGTTGTGTTATTTGTGTAGGTATTAGAATTAATAACAATTAATTTCGCTACTTGATGAGGCAGTGGTATGATTTACTTTAGACACACGTGTAGCAGCAGTCTGGGGTTTTTAGTTGTCTGCATTATTTTGTTTCACAGTCAAGACACTTGTTGCAGGGTTTAACACTGTTGGAAAGGTTGCCTGTCACTGAAAAGTGACATTCAAGTATTGATTGGGTATTGATTTCAGTGGGATTGGGGCATTTCCGAAAATCCCAGTTGACATCTACCTGCAATGTTAAATGCCAAGTTGCCCTAGAAACCCGTGCCTGTTGGATGCTAATACCACGGGTTATGAGTGCAGGGAACAATCGTGTGTGATTTAGGCATTTTTGAAAGTTCAGTCCATCTGACAGCTCATTTAGGGGAAGGACATACGTTGCTGGCTGGCTTACACCTTGGACCCGTGCAGGTTAGGGCAACACAGTAATTGGTCCATCTTCAACAACCAGAAATTAGCTGGAGTAGATCTTGTGCTTCGGTCTATTTCCTTACATACTATTGTGGTTTGAAAATTAGTAGAATTTTCAGAATTACAGGTTTGTGCTTTTATGAAGGAAACATCCTGTTGCTTTAAGAGGACTTTCTTCCCCAGAACTATCCCAGGGCAAGTGACCTGTCCCAAAGTCCCGTGGTCAGGACAGTATAAAAGACCAGGGAGCGAGTTCGTCTCTCTCTTTTCCCGCTGCACAGGCAGACCGGGCACGGGGCTTTGAGCCTCGTGTTTCTTTCCCTCCCCACCCGACCTTGCAACCGGCAGCTAGCCGAGGCGAGAGCTAGCCGCGGTGCTACAGAGAC